>CM038681.1:417872206-418586259 GCA_021605205.1 Aegilops longissima | reverse complement strand
CCTCATCATCTTATTCACTTATCCACTGAGTATAGCCATCCATGAAACCATTCATCAGCAGGTGCGCCTTCAAAGTGTCATGATCAAAAGCGTCCAAAAGGAATCCTTCCTTACATCTTGCACACGGACATCTAATCCTAGTCTGATTATTTGCATACATGTCCATCACCGCGGATTGCATGTACCGCTCCACCTTCCATCCACTCACCTTCATGACCGACTGCACGGTACAATAAGCAAAAGGGTTATGAAATAAATAATGCATGCTTCAAAGTCATATATATATAATTTTGGCATGACCTTGCCTAAAAATAGGGCATATGAGTTTGCTCGAAATTCACCGAAACGGAAATAAATCGACATTTCGGCAAAACATAAGCAACTCAAGGGCATGTCACTAGCACAAATCTCTCCATATATATATCCCAAACACACATATTCTCATTCACACACATATTCCCATTCTTGAAATGAACAACTTTTTACTCACCTATATATATCTCCCGAGAGAGACCGAGAGCACACGCGGTTAATTAGATGATGAGAGAGAACGATCGAGAGAGCACGTGTGGTTGGCTAAATAGCTAGCTAGATCTAGTTGTTGGGGAGGAGAGGTGGAATCTAGCTAGCTAACTAATGGAGAGGGGTCATGGTGGATGGGGGCATTAATGGGGAGAGAAGAGAGGTGTGTAGGAGAAAGAGAGAGGCCATTTATGGAGGAGGGTGCCATTAATGAGGAGAGAAGAGAGGTAGGAGGAAGAGAGAAGAAGAGAAACAATGGCGGGGAGTGGAGAGTGAAGAGGGGAATGGAGGGGGGGAGAGGGCAAAGTGGGGGAGAGGAGGGGGAGGTGTGGAAAAGGTGGTACTAGCCGCAGCTACCAGTAGCGCTGCTTAGCAAAACGCGCTGCTGCTATGGGACTTAGTAGTAGCAGTGCTTAGCAAACACCGTTACTACTAAGAGGGGCCCATTAGCAGTAGTGGTGCAGTAAAATAAAGCGCTACTACTAAACTTTTAGTAGTAGCGCTGGACTCTGTACAGCGCTACAACTACACCTACCGTCAGTGGCCTCGTCTGTTCCCACATAGTAGTAGCGCGTTTTTGTTTTCCGGCGCTACTACTATGGAGATACTAGTAGCGCTTGCCAGGAAAAGCTCTACTGCTAACTAGTAGCAACGGTTACTATTTTACAGCACTACTACTAAGCTACTGTGCATAAGCATTTTCCTAGTAGTGGCGGAAAACTGGATGCGTGAACCATATCTAACATATTAAGGATTAAAGCACACGCAAATACCAAACCAATTTCTGAATTGCGAGGCAATCAAATAGTAAAAAATATGCATGTTCCCAGACTTGCATGTTACAAATCCTCTCTCAGGGAGAGGCAACGTGGACACGGCAATTGGTATGTAAAGCAAAAAGTCACAATAGAGTCAATCCAAACAAAAAATCAAATGTGATGGATCATGCAGGCATTGGGGCGATACAACCACCTGCCGGTGGCGAGGGACGACAGCAACATTCATTACCTAGCGGCGGCATGGAAGGAGCCATGGATATGTGAGGGCTTGAGTTGGACGACAGATGGTTGCGTAGAAGAGGCAACGACGACCATCATTGGTTGCGCGGCAACGATGTGCTCTAGTGAATTGAGGAAAGGACATAAGATGGAATGGGTAGTGGCAGCAACCTAAAGGTAGGATTGTGGAACGGTCGCCGTGCAAGCAGGGTGGTAGCAGCAGTAGCGTGCGTTGGGAGGATGGCGTCGAAGGCGTGAGTGGCGATGTGATACATCCACTTTGCATCATGTTTTCCTACTGTTATTTATTGTATTTTGAATGGTTAATTCATTTTATTATGCAATTCTTATGTCTTTTCTCTCTTATTTTGCAAGTTTCACATAAAGAGGAGATTGCCGGAAGCTGCAATTCTGGACCGGAAAGGGCTACACCAGAGATAGCTATTCTGTACAACTCCAAATGACCTAAAAAATTACGGAGAATTGTTCTGGATTATATGAAAATTATTGGCGAAAGAATTACCAGAAGGGGACCCACCAGGTAGCCACAAGCTTGGGGGGCACTCCCTACCCCCAGGGCGCACCCCCCGAGCTTGTGGGGGGCCCGTCGTGCCTCCGAGGCCCATCTTCTTGAAGGAAATATGCCCTAGAGGCAATAATAAAGTTATTATTTATTTCCTTATATCATGATAAATGTTTATTATTCATGCTAGAATTGTATTAACCGGAAACATAATACATGTGTGAATACATAGACAAACAGAGTGTCACTAGTATGCCTCTACTTGACTAGCTCGTTAATCGAAGATGGTTATGTTTCCTAACCATAGACATGAGTTGTCATTTGATTAACGGGATCACATCATTAGGAGAATGATCTGATTGACATGACCCATTCCGTTAGCTTAGCACTTGATCGCTTAGTATGTTGCTTATGCTTTCTTCATGACTTATACAAAGTTCCTCCAACTATGAGATTATGCAACTCCGCCACGGAGGAACACTTTGTGTGCTACCAAACGTCACAACGTAAATGGGTGATTATAAAGGTACTCTACAGGTGTCTCCAAAAGTATATGTTGAGTTGGCATGAATCGAGATTAGGTTTTGTCACTCCGATTGTCGGAGAGGTATCTCTGGCCTTCTCGGTAATACACATCATATAAGCCTTGCAAGCATTACAACTAATGAGTTAGTTGTGAGATGATGTATTACGGAACGAGTAAAGAGACTTGCCGTAACGAGATTGAACTAGGTATTGATACCGACGATCGAATCTCGGGTAAGTAACATACCGATGACAAAGGGAACAACGATGTCGTTATGCGGTTTGACCGATAAAGATCTTCAGAGAATATGTAGGAACCAATATGGGCATCCAGGTTCCGCTATTGGTTATTGACCAAGAATAGTTCTAGGTCATGTCTACATAGTTCTCGAACCCGTAGGGTCCGCACGCTTAAGGTTTCGATGATGTTATATTATGAGTTTATGAGTTTTGATGTACCGAAGGAGTTCGAGTCCCGGATGAGATCGGGACATGACGAGGAGTCTCAAATGGTCGAGACGTAAAGATCGATATATTGGACGACTATATTCGAGTTCGGAAAGGTTCGAATGATTCGGTATTTTTCGAGTACCGGAGAGTTACGGAATTCACCGGGAGAAGTATTGGGCCTTATTGGGCCCTGCCGAAAGAGAGAGGGGCTGCCTAGGGCAGGCCGCGCCCCAAGGCCTAGTCCGAATTGTACTAGGGGAAGGGGCCGCACCCCTTCCTCCCTTCCCCCTCCTTCTCTCCTACTCCTACTAGGAAAGGAGGAGTCCTACTCCCGGTGGGAGTAGGACTCCCCCCTTGGTGCGCCTCCTCCCTTGGCCGGCCACCTCCTCCTTGCTCCTTTATATACGGGGGCAGGGGGGCACCCCATGAGACACAAGTTGATCTACGGATCGTTCCTTAGCCGTGTGCGGTGCCCCTTCCACCATATTCCACTTCGGTCATATCGTCGTAGAGCTTAGGCGAAGCCCCGCGCGGAGAAGTCATATCGTCGCGGAGCTTAGGCGAAGCCCTCGTCGGTGGAGCGCCATCATCGCCACCACGCCGTCAGGTTGACGGAACTCATCCCGACACTTTGCTGGATCGAGTCCGGGATCGCCATCGAGCTGAACGTGTGCAGAACTCGGAGGTGCCGTGACGCTCGGTGCTTGGATCGGTCGGATCGTGAAGACGTCGACTACATCAACCGCGTTGTTATAACGCTTCGCTTTCGGTCTCACGAGGGTACGTGGGCGGACACTCTCCCTCTCGTTGCTATGCCATCACCATGGTCTTGCGTGTACGTAGGAATTTTTTGAAATTACTACGCCCCCAACAATGGGTATCGGAGCCAGGTTTTATGCGTTGATGTCATATGCACGAGTAGAACACAAGTGAGTTGTGGGCGATATAAGTCATACCGCTTACCAGCATGTCATACTTTGGTTCAGCGGTATTGTGAGATGAAGCGCCCGGACCGACATTACGCGACGCTTACGTGAGACTGGTTTCACCGCTTGAGCACTAGTTGCTTAAAGGTGACCGGCGGGTGTCTGCTCTCTCACTTTAGTTGAACTGAGTGTGGCTACGCCCGGTCCTTGCGAAGGTTAAAACAGCACCAACTTGACAAACTATCGCTGTGGTTTTGATGCGTAGGTAAGATCGGTTCTTGCTCAGCCCGTAGCAGCCACGTAAAACTTGCAACAACAAAGTAGAGGACGCCTAACTTGTTTTTGCAGGCATGTTGTGATGTGATGTGGTCAAGACGTGATGCTATATTTTATTGTATGAGATGATCATGTTTTGTAACCGAAGTTATCGGCAATCGGCAGGAGCCATATGGTTGTCGCTTATTGTATGAAATGCAACGCTATGTAATTGCTTTACTTTATCACTAAGCAGTAGCGATAGTCGAGAAGCAATAGTTGGCGAGACGACAACGATGCTACGATGGAGATCAAGGTGTCGCGCGGTGACGATGGTGATCATGGCGGTGCTTCGAGATGGAGATCACAAGCACAAGATGATGATGACCATATCATATCACTTATATTGATTGCATGTGATGTTTATCCTTTATGCATCTTATCTTGCTTTGATTGACGGTAGCATTATAAGATGATCTCTCACTAAAATTATCAAGAAGTGTTCTCCACGAGTATGCACCGCTAAAAGTTCAGAGTACCCAGACACCACGTGATGATCGGTGTGATAAGTTCTACGTCCATCTACAACGGGTGCAAGCCAGTTTTGCACACGCAGAATACTCAGGTTAAACTTGACGAGCCTAGCATATGAAGATATGGCCTCGGAACACGGAGACCGAAAGGTCGAGCGTGAATCATATAGTAGATATGATCAACATAGTGATGTTCACCATTGAAACTACTCCATCTCACGTGATGATCGGACATGGTTTAGTTGATTTGGATCACGTAATCACTTAGATGACTAGAGAGATGTCTGTCTAAGTGGGAGGTTTTAATATGATTAATTAAACTTTAATTTATCATGAACTTAGTCCCGGTAGTATTTTGCAAATTATGTTGTAGATCAATAGCTCGCGTTGTTGCTTCCCTATGCTTTTATATGTTTGTTTTGATATGTTCCTAGAGAAAATTATGTTGAAAAATGTTAGTAGCAATGATGCGGATTGGATCCGTGATCTGAGGTTTATCCTCATTGTTGCACGTAAGAATTATGTCCTTAATGCACCGCTAGGTGACAAACCTATTGCAGGAGCGGATGCGACGTTATGAACGCTTGGCTAGCTCAATATGATGACTACTTGATAGTTTAGTGCACCATGCTTAAAGGCTTAGAATCGACTTCAAAGACGTTTTGAACGTCATGGACCATGTGATATGTTCCAGAATTGAAGTTAATATTTCAAGCAAATACCGAGTTGAGAGATATGAAGTCTCCAACAAGTTCTATAGCTAAAAGATGGAGGAGAATCGCTCAACTAGTGAGCATGTGCTCAGATTGTCCAGGTACTTCAATTGCTTGAATCAAGTGGGAGTTAATCTTCCGGATAAGATAGTGATTGAAAGAATTCTCTAGTCACCATCACCAAGTTAGTAGAACTTCGTGATGAACTATAATATGCAAGGATGACAAAAGTGATTCCCAAGCTCTTCGTGATGCTGAAATCGACGAAGGTAGAAATCAAGAAAAGAGCATCAAGTGTTGATGATTGACAAGACCACTAGTTTCAAGGAAAAGGGCAAAGGGAAGAAGGGAACTTCAAGAAGAACGGCAAGCAAGTTGTTGTTTGAGTGAAGAAGCTCAAGTCTGGACCTAAGCCCGAGACTAAGTGCTTTTGCTGCAATGGAACTGGTCATCGAAGCGGAACTACCCCAAGTATTTGGCGGATAAGAAGGATGGCAAATTGAACAAGAGTATATTTGATATACAGGTTATTGATGTGTGCCTTACTAGTTTTTATAGTAGCCCCGAGTATTTGATACTTGTTCGGTTGTTGAGATTAGTAACTCAAACAGGAGTTACGAATAAACAGAGACTAGTTGAAGGGAAGTGACGATGAGTGTTGGAAGTAGTTCCAAGATTGATATGATCATCATCGCACACTCCCTATACTTTCGGGATTAGTGTTAAACCTAAATAAATGTTATTTGGTGTTTGCGTTGAGCATGAATATGATTTGATCATGTTTATTGCAAAACGGTTATTCATTTAAAGTCAAAGAATAATTGTTGTTCTATTTAAATGAATAAAACCTTCAATAGTCATACACCCAATAAAAATAGTTTGTTGGATCTCGATCGTAGTAATACACATATTCATAATATTGATGCCAAAAGATGCAAAGTTAATAATGATAGTGCAACTTATTTGTGGCAATCGCCGCTTGGGTCATATCGGTATAAAGCGCATGAAGAAACTCCATAAAGATGGATTTTGGAATCACTTGGTTATGAATCATTTGATGCTTGCGAACCGTGCCTTTTGGGCAAGATGACTAAAACTCCGCTTCTCCGAACAATGGAACGAGCTATCGACTTGTTGGAAATAATACATACCGATGTATGCGATCCAATGAGTGTTGATGCCCGTGGCAAGTATCATTATTTTCGACCTTCACAGATGATTTGAGCAGATATGCGTATATCTTCTTGATGAAACATAAGTCTGAAATAGTTGAAAGGTTCAAAGAATTTCAGAGTGAAGGGAAAATCATCGTAACAAGAAAATAAAGTTTCCGCGAT
Source organism: Aegilops longissima (assembly GCA_021605205.1). Classification (NCBI taxonomy): domain Eukaryota; kingdom Viridiplantae; phylum Streptophyta; class Magnoliopsida; order Poales; family Poaceae; genus Aegilops; species Aegilops longissima. The sequence continues at coordinate 418,579,477 of CM038681.1, read as the reverse complement.
CTGATCGCGAGACGAATAATTGAGTTACGAGTTTGGTCTTCAATTAAAATAATGTGGAATAGTTTCACAGCTCACGCCACCGAACACCACAATGTTATGGTGTGTCCGAACGTCAGAATCACCGACTTTATTGGATATGGTGCGATCTATGATGTATCTTACCGGTTTACCACTATCGCTTTTGGGGTTATGCATTAGAGACAGCTGCATTCACGCTTAATAGGGCACCATCTAAATCCGCTGAGATGACACCGTATGAACTATGGTTTAGCAAGAAACCTAAGTCGTCGTTTCTTAAAAGTTTGGAGTTGTGATGCTTATGTGAAAAAGTTTTCACCGATAAGCTCAAACCCAAATCGGAGAAGTGCGTCTTCATAGAATACCCAAAAGAAAATGTTGGGTACACCTTCTATCACAGATCCGAAGGCAAGTTTTTTCGTTGCTAAGATGGATCCTTTCTAGAGAAGAAGTTTCTCTCGAAAGAAGTGAGTGGGAGGAAAGTAGAACTTGATGAGGTAATTGTACCTTCTCCCTTATTGGAAAGTAGTTCATCACGTAAATCAGTTCCAAGTGATTCTTACACCAATTAGTGAGGAAGTTAATGATGATGATCATGAAACTTTAGATCAAGTTGCTACCAAACCTCGTGGGTCTTCCAGAGTAAGATCCGCACTGTAGTGGTACGGTAATCATGTTCGGAAGTCATGTTACTAGACCATGATGAACCTACGAACTATGAGGAAGCGATGATGAGCCCAGATTCATGAAATGGCTTGAGGCCATGAAATCTGAGATAGGATCCATGTATGAGAACAAAGTATGGACTTTGATTGACTTGCTCTATGATCAGCAAGCCATGTTAAATAAATGGATCTTCAAGAGGAAGATGGACACTGATAGTAGTGTTACTATCTACAAAGCTAGACTTGTCGAAAAAGGTTTTAGACAAAGTTCAAGATGTTGAATACAATGAGATTTTCTCACTTGTATCGATGCTTAAAAGTCTGTCCGAATCATGTTAGCAATTGCCACATTTTATGAAATCTGGCAAATGGATGTCAAAACTGCATTCTTGAATGGATTTCTAGAAGAAGAGTTGTATATGATGCAACCAGAAGGTTTTGTCAATCCTAAAGGAGCTAACAAAATATGCAAGCTCCAGCGATCCATCTATGGACTGGTGCAAGCATCTCGGAGTTGGAATAAACGCTTTGATAGTGTGATCAAAGCATATGGTTTTATACAGACTTTTAGTGAAGCCTGTATTTACAAGAAAGTGAGTGGGAGCACTACAACATTTCTGATAAGTATATGTGAATGACATATTGTTGATCGGAAATGATGTAGAATTATTCTGCAAAGCATAAAGGAGTATTTGAAAGGAGTTTTTCAAAGAAGGACCTCGGTAAAGCTGCTTACATATTGAGCATCAAGATCTATAGAAATAGATCAAGACGCTTGATAAGTTTTTCAATGAATACATACCTTGACAAGATTTTGAAGTAGTTCAAAATGGAACAGTCAAAGAAAGAGTTCTTGCCTGTGTTACAAGGTGTGAGATTGAGTAAGACTCAAAACCCGACCACGGCAGAAGATAGAAAGAGAATGAAAGTCATTCCTATGCATCAGCCATAGGTTCTATAAAGTATGTCATGTTGTGTACTGATCTATTGCATACCCTACCACTAAGCTTGGCAAGGAGTGCAATAGTGATCTAGGAGTAGATCAATGGACAGCGGTCAAAATTATCCTTAGTAGAATAAGGATATGTTTCTCGATTATGGAAGTGAAAAAGGTTCGCCGTAAAAGGTTACGCCGATGCAAGTTTTAACACTAATCTAGATGACTCGAGTCTCAATCTGGATACATATTAAAAGTGGGAGCAATTAGCTAGAGTAGCTCTGCGAGCATTGTAGATATAGAAATTTGCAAAATACTTACGGCTCTGAATGTGACAGAATCCGCTGACTAAAATTATCTCACAAGCAAAACATGATCACACCTTAGTACTCTTTGGGTGTTAATCACATAGCGATGTGAACTAGATTATCGACTCTAGTAAACCCTTTGGGTGTTGGTCACATGTCGATGTGAACTATGGGTGTTAACCACATATAGATGTGAACTATTGATGTTAAATCACATGGCGATGTGAACTAGATTATTGACTCTAGTGCAAGTGGGAGATGAAGGAAATATGCCCTAGAGGCAATAATAAAGTTATTATTTATTTCCTTATATCATGATAAATGTTTATTATTCATGCTAGAATTGTATTAACCGGAAACATAATACATGTGTGAATACATAGACAAACAGAGTGTCACTAGTATGCCTCTACTTGACTAGCTCGTTAATCAAAGATGGTTATGTTTCCTAACCATAGACATGAGTTGTCATTTGATTAACGGGATCACATCATTAGGAGAATGATCTGATTGACATGACCCATTCCGTTAGCTTAGCACTTGATCGCTTAGTATGTTGCTTATGCTTTCTTCATGACTTATACAAAGTTCCTGCAACTATGAGATTATGCAACTCCGCTTACGGAGGAACACTTTGTGTGCTACCAAACGTCACAACGTAAATGGGTGATTATAAAGGTACTCTACAGGTGTCTCCAAAAGTATATGTTGAGTTGGCATGAATCGAGATTAGGTTTTGTCACTCCGATTGTCGGAAAGGTATCTCTGGGCCTTCTCGGTAATACACATCATATAAGCCTTGCAAGCATTACAACTAATGAGTTAGTTGTGAGATGATGTATTACGGAACGAGTAAAGAGACTTGCCGGTAACGAGATTGAACTAGGTATTGGATACCGACGATCGAATCTCGGGTAAGTAACATACCGATGACAAAGGGAACAACGTATGTCGTTATGCGGTTTGACCGATAAAGATCTTCGTAGAATATGTAGGAACCAATATGGGCATCCAGGTTCCGCTATTGGTTATTGACCAAGAATAGTTCTAGGTCATGTCTACATAGTTCTCGAACCCGTAGGGTCCGCACGCTTAAGGTTTCGATGATGCTTATATTATGAGTTTATGAGTTTTGATGTACCAAGGAGTTCGAGTCCCGGATGAGATCGGGACATGACGAGGAGTCTCGAAATGGTCGAGACGTAAAGATCGATATATTGGACGACTATATTCGAGTTCGGAAAGGTTCCAATGATTCGGTATTTTTCGAGTACCGGAGAGTTACGGAATTCACCGGGAGAAGTATTGGGCCTTATTGGGCCCTGCCGGAAAGAGAGGGGCTGCCTAGGGCAGGCCGCGCCCCCAAGGCCTAGTCCGAATTGTACTAGGGGAGGGGCCGCACCCTTCCTCCCTTCCCTCCTTCTCTCCTACTCCTACTAGGAAAGGAGGAGTCCTACTCCCGGTGGGAGTAGGACTCCCCCCATGCGCGCCTCCTTGGCGCCACCTCCTCCTTGCTCCTTTATATACGGGGCAGGGAGGCACCCCATGAGACACAAGTTGATCTACGGATCGTTCCTTAGCCGTGTGCGGTGCCCCTTCCACCATATTCCACTTGGTCATATCGTCATGAGCTTAGGCGAAGCCTGCGCCGAGAAGTCATATCGTCGCGGAGCTTAGGCGAAGCCCTGCGTCGGTGGAGCGTCATCATCGCCCCACGCCGTCGTCTTGACGGAACTCATCCCGACACTTTGCTGGATCGGAGTCCGGGATCGCCATCGAGCTGAACGTGTGCAGAACTCGGAGGTGCCGTCGCTCGGTGCTTGGATCGGTCGGATCGTGAAGACGTCGACTACATCAACCGCGTTGTTATAACGCTTCGCTTTCGGTCTCACGAGGGTGGGCGGACACTCTCCCCTCTCGTTGCTATGCCATCACCATGGTCTTGCGTGTACGTAGGAATTTTTTTGAAATTACTACGTTCCCCAACACTTCTCCTATATGGTGCCATTTTCCCTAGAAAAAAAATCAGAAGAAGACTTTCGGGACGAACAGCAGTTGTCTCGAGGCGGAATCTGGGTAGGAGAACTTTTTCTCTCAGAGCGATTCCGTCGAGGACACTTCCCTCCGGGAGTGGGAAATCAAAGCCATCGACATCACCAACAACCCTCTCATCGTAAGAGGATCAATCTTCATCAACATCTTCATCAGCACCATATCATCTCAAACCCTAGGTCATCTGTTGTTTTCAATCTTTGTCTCAGAACCTCAGATTGGTACACGTGGGTTGCTTGTAGTGTTGATTACATCTTGTAGTTTATTATAGTTGGTTTATTTGGTGGAAAATTATATGTTTAGATCCTTAATTATATTCAATACCCCTCTGATCTTGAATATGAATATGATTTGTGACTAGTTACTTTTATTCCTGAGGACATAGGCCTCTTTTATTCTGGAGAAGTCTGGTTATAAGTAATCATGTGAATTTGGTATTCGTTCGATATTTTGATGATATGTATGTTGTTGCTTCCTTTAGTGGTGTCATGTGAACGTCGACTACATGACACATCAGCATACTTGGGCCTAAGGGAAGGCATTGTGGAGTAATAAGTAGATGATGGGTAGTGACACAAGCGTAAACCCTAGTTTATGTGTTATTTCATAAGAGGCTGATTTGGATCCATATGTTTCATGCTATGGTTAGATTTATATTAATTCTTCTTTCGTAGTAGTGGATGCTTGCGAGAGGGGGTAATCATAAGTGGGATGCTTGTTCAAGTAAGTACAACACCCAAGCACCAGTCCACCCACATATCAAATTATCAAAGTAGCGACCGTGAATCAAACAAACATGGTGAAAGTGACTAGATGATAATTCCAATATGTCCTCAAGAACACTTTGCTTGTTATAAGAGAACGTTCCGGCATGTATTTTGCTATAAAAAGGATTGGGCTACCTTGTTGCACTTTTGTTGTCATTGTTACTTGTTATCCGTTAGGAAATACCTTGCTAGAAAATTACTATCACTATTACTTACAACACTTGCAGAGAATACTTTGCTGAAAACCGGTTGCCATTTCCTTCTGCTCCTCATTGGATTCGACACTCTTACTTATCAAAAAGACTATGATTGATCTCCTATACTTGTGGGTCATCATGATGGTAGAGGGCAAGCGGGAGGGTGGTAGTGGCAAGGGAAAGTGTGTGTGTAGGGGGTATCACTGGATAAAACGGAAAACAAGAGGTATATGCTTTTCTAGGCGAAATAAAAACAAGAACGGAGATTGGAGAAAGAAAAAACAATAGTGGGCTTGAAGAGGTGGTGTGATCCTTGGAGAAGGATACCTGAACGTTCCAACTATCCCCTTTAATACTAACGATAGTAAAGATGGATGGTGTCAACCCTGGACTTTGATCTCTGGTAGGCTAGGCTGAAGGTACAATAATCCACCTAGCCATCCAACCCATGATTTGTTCTCATATGCCACATATCTATACCTACTAATAAAAAGAATTGATATTGTTGGTCCGTCATGTCTTTTCACAAAAACCCTCTCATGTTTTTAAGAATAAAGTCACAGTCCAATATGCTTGTCCGTCCGTCTGCCAAGCATCGTCGTCGACCGGCTAGGCCTCAACCCGCGTTCTAAATTGGGCCTGGCTACTGACACCCAAAGTTAAAAAAGAAACGTCAAAGGTGTGATTTGAACACATGACTACCAACAGAGTGTGCGCTAGCCAGAAGATCAGACAACTGTCGTCTGTACCTAAAAAAGAGATGCAAAATATATTTCATCCATAGCCGCATATCAGCCAGCCTTTGAACTTACAAGATGCTTTTATTCTCATGACACTCTATTTTTAGAAAGTATATACGGGAGGCTGCTTTTCTCTCTCGCTACGGCCAAGCCCAAGGTAGGGTAGCAATCTTATATCTATGTTTTCGTGTTTGGACGCGGAGTTTTTGCTCCCGAGCTCATCTGCACCCGTGCTTAGAAAAAAAATCAAAACAAATACTATAAAAATTCCAAAAAACAATTGGGTGGTACATAATTTGATGCTTGAGGTTCGCTTCAAATTTTAACTCATTTGAGCATTTGAGCAGCTCTTGAAAAAAAAAAGACAAAATCGGGGTCTGTAAAAATGTTTACTGTTCACACACTATTCTGACCTGATTTGTCTTTTTTCTGAGAGCTACTAAAATGTCCAAATAAGTTGAAATTTGGTGCGGACCTCACCCGGCAAATTATCTATCACACAAAAAATTGAATGTTTTGAATTCTAGTATTTATTTTGATATTTTTTCTGAGCGGAAGCAGATGAGCCTGGGCACCGAATTGGATATCCGTGTTTTCGATCGTTTCTTTGGTGAATATCCTTGGCTTACTTTTTTATCTTGAATCCTATCAATTTATATATGTGCCTGAGTTATCTAGGCCATCAACCAACCGTCTTAGAATCGATAAACAGAGGACGAGGCGTTGACCTAATTTATTTATCCCTTCGGAAACAAGATAAGATGCTGAGAAAGGTTTGATTAAAGGCCGCGCAGCGAGCCAACACCGTCGGAGAAAATTATCCATTGAATAAATTGGGGGAATGAGGAAATACCGATAGGACATTAATGCCTTGGATAAATGAGCATGCAATGAGTCGACATCTGTTGAGGATATTATTTGTGCATGTATATTGTCTTTTGTACATTAGGCCCATCTCTCTAGTTTATTGTATAGATTAAGGTAGAGGTCTCACATTGTACTCATATATACCGTGCACATTGCACCGAATCAATACATCACGCAATTCTCACATTCAATATGGTATCATTTTTTAGGTTTTTCTAGTCTTCCGCTACCGCCGCCGCACTCCTCCGCGCCGCCGCCGCCATCTCGCCCCGCCCGATCGCCCCTGCTCCCGCTTTTTCCGATCGCTGATGCGCCACCGCCCTTCGCCTGATCGCCTTGCTTCGCTTTTCTCGACGCAGAAGCGCCCACCCGCCTGCTGCCCGCTGACTCCCGCCCCGCCCTATCGCTGCTGCCCCGCCCGCTAACCCTACAGCCCGATCCGCCCGCCCGAAGCTGGTTAGCTCGCCGCCGCCTTCGCCTTTCAAGACGCTGCAGCCGTTACGCCTACTCGACCACTTCCGCCAATACCCGATCGCCTACCGCACCCAGACCTCACCCGCGCCACCCCGAGCCGCTTCTCGCCATCATCTCGTCCGTCACATCATCTGCGTCCACCAACTTCAACCCATTTGCCGACGCCAACCCTCCCGACGTCAACGACATCCGCAAGCTCAACATCTTCGAGCGGGTACCGGTTCGTCTCTCCCAGGCGGATTCCTCCTACCACACGTGGAAGATATACTTCTCCCTCGTGTTCCAGGAGTATCATCTCATGGACCACGTGGACGGCACCGTCGGCTCCAGCGTCGTCCTTGAGTTTCACGACTGGTCCACCATCGACACCACGATCATCCACTGGTTTTTCCTCACCATCACGCCCGACCTCTTCCAAACGGTCGTGACGGACGGTGACGATGCCTGCGCCGTGTGGACCAAACTGAACGGGCTCTTCACCGACAACAAGCTCCAGTGTCGCATTTTTTTGCAGCAAGAGTTCTTTGGGTGTCATCAGGACAACACCTCCATCGACCACTATTGTCGCCACCTTAAGACTCTCGCTGACGAGCTTCGCGATATCAGCGCCAAGGTCGATGATGACCTCCTCCTCAGCACGCTCACCGCCGGGCTCAACGAGGACTTCGGCAACGCTGAGGGGAACCTCAGCCTCATCCCCAACACGTCCTTCGCCAAGTTCGTTGTGTACCTCCGCTTGGAGGAGAGGCGGATGAAGCAGGTGAAGACGCCGCCATCCACACCGCCCTCACCGCCGGCACCACCCGTGGCGGGCCTCCGGCGCCTCCCGCTGCCCCGCACCCCAAAGCTTCATCAGCGCTTTTCCCGTGCCCCAAGAGCAGGGCTCCTGCCATCGCCAGACGGCCCGCCCGCGCCCCGCCCTCCGCTGAAAGCACCGCGGGGGCCGGCGCGGTGGCCGCCGCGGCGATCAGCAGCAGCAGCATCTGCAGCAGGCTGGACAGCATCAACAGCAGTTTAAGGCGGCGCAACAACTCCAGGTGCTGCTCCCATGGGCCTCCGGCTACAACCCCTGGACCGGTGTCGTCCATGCGTACACCATGCCGGTACCACGGGCTCCTGCACCGACGCTTCCCGTGCCGCGCCCACCGGCGCACCAGGCGTACCACGCGGCTCCGCAGCCGTACGAAGGATACCCACCGCCGCAGATGAGTGGCGCCTACAGTCTCCCTGCGGCCCCGCCGCCAACCTCGCCGGCCCTACCGCCGGCACCTTGGGATCCGGCGCTCCTCGCCGCATTGCACGATGCGCCTAGGCCGAACAACTACACTGGAGGCGGTGATTGGTACATGGACACCGGGGCTACGGCTCACATGTTTTCTCATCCTGGTAATCTTGCCTCCTTCACTCCTCTCACCACTGACCGCCGCATCATTGTCGGCGACGGTTCCACACTACCTATCACACATGTCAGGCACACTTCTTTTCCTTCTACTTCTATGCCTATTACTTTGTCTAACATTCTTGTGTCACCTCATCTTATTAAGAATCTTGTTTCCGTCCGTTGTTTAACTCGTGAAAATCCTGTTACTGTTGAATTTGACGAGCTTGGTTTTTGTGTCAAGGACGCTCGAACCAGGATGGTACTTCACCGATGTGACAGCCTCGACGAGCTCTATCCGGTGCATCTGTCGTCCACCTCCACCACCGCACCGGTTGCTCTCTCTGCCGGCGTCGATCTCTGGCACGCTCGTTTGGGTCATCCCAACCCCGTCACATTTCGTCATATTATTAGGAGTTTTAGTTTCAGTTGTAATAAGATAGAGGATCACACCTGTCATGCCTATCGTGTCGGCAAACATGTTCGCCTTCCGTTTAATAACTCCACCAACATAGCTTCTTTTCCTTTTCAGTTGATTCATAGCGATGTGTGGACCTCTCCGGTTCCTAGTAATTCGGGCTATTTATATTATCTGGTTATTGTTGATGATTATTCTCACTATGTGTGGACGTTTCCTTTACGACGAAAGTTGGATGCACTCTCCACTTTGTCGGCTTTTTACTCCTATGTCAGCATGCAGTTTGGGCGCCCCATCCTTGCTCTTCAGACTGACAATGGAAAAGAGTTCGACAATCTTGCTTTTCGCATTTTTCTGTCGCACCATGGCACAGTTTTTCGTCTCACATGCTCGTATACTTCACAGCAGAACGATCGAATAACGCGCCCTTCGTGACTCAATGACTGCGTCGACGCCCTGCTCCATGCTAATGTGCCGCCTCATTTCTGGCCGGACGCACTCTCTACTGCTTCACTTCTTCTTAACCTTCGCCCTTGCCGCCCACGGTGGCACTATGCACCTCACCATCTTCTCTTCGGTACGCCCCCATCTTATGATGACTTGCGTATTTTCGGGTGCCTTTGCTATCCTAGCACTGCGGACTCCGCTCCTCACAAACTCGCACCTTGTTTTGTCGCTTGCATCTTCATCGGCTTGCTTGGGAACATAGTAATTTCAAAAAAATTCCTACGCACACGCAAGATCATGGTGATGCATAGCAACGAGAGGGAGAGTGTTATCCACGTACCCTCGTAGACCGACAGCGGAAGCGTTAGCACAACGCGGTTGATGTAGTCGTACGTCTTCACGATCCGACCGATCAAGTACCGAATGTATGGCACCTCCGAGTTCAGCACATGTTCAGCTCGATGATGTCCTTCGAACTCCGATCCAGCCTAGTGTTGAGGGAGAGTTTCGTCAGCACGACGGCGTGGTGACGATGATGATGTTCTACCAACGCAGGGCTTCGCCTAAGCACCGCTACAATATTATCGAGGTGGACTATGGTGGAGGGGGGCACCGCACACGGCTAAAAGATCAAACGATCAATTGTTGTGTCTCTAGGGAGCCCCCCTGATACGTCTCCAACGTATCTATAATTTTTGATTGCTCCATTCTATATTATCTACTGTTTTGGACCATATTGGGCTTTATTTTCCACTTTTATATTATTTTTGGGACTAGCCTATTAACCGGAGGCCCAACCCAGATTTGTTGTTTTTTGCCTATTTCAGTGTTTCGAAGAAACGAAATATCAAACGGAGTCCAAATGGAATGAAATCTTCGGGAACGTGATTTTATCATCAGATAAGATCTAGGAGACTTGGACCCTCGGTCAAGAAAGGAGGGAGGCGGCCACGAGGGTGGAGGGCGCCACCCCTACGGTGCGCCCCCTGCCTCGTGGGCCCCCCGAAGCTCCACCGACGTACTCCTTCCTCCTATATATACCTCGTACTTCAACAGATCGATCGGGCCAAAAACCTAATGCCACCGCCGCAACTTTCTGTATCCACGAGATCCCACCTTTGGGCCTGTTCCGGAGCTCCGCCGGAAGGGGAATCCACCACGGAGGGCTTCTACATCATCATCATAGCCTCTCCGATGAAGTGTGAGTAGTTTACTTCAGACCTCCGGGTCCATAGTTAGTAGCTAGATGGCTTCTTCTCTCTTTTTGGATCTCAATACAATGTTCTCCCCCTCTCTCGTGGAGATCTATTTGATGTAATCTTCTTTTTGCGGTGTGTTTGTTGAGACCGATGAATTGTGGGTTTATGATCAATATTATCTATGAGCAATATTTGAATCTTCTCTGAATTCTTATTTGTATGATTGGTTATCTTTGCAAGTCTCTTCGAATTATATGTTTGGTTTGGCCAACTAGATTGGTAGTTTTTGCAATGGGAGAAGTGCTTAGCTTGGCCAACTAGATTGGTAGTTTTTGCAATGGGAGAAGTGCTTAGCTTTGGGTTCAATCTTGTGGTGTCCTTTCCCAGTGACAGTAGGGGCAGCAAGGCACGTATTGTATTGTTGCCATCGAGGATAACAAGATGGGTTTTTTATCATATTGCATGAATTTATCCCTCTACATCATGTCATCTTGCTTATGGCATTACTCTGTTTTCATTAACTTAATACTCTAGATGCATGCTGGATAGCGGTCGATGAGTGGAGTAATAGTAGTAGATGCAGGAGAGTCGGTCTACTTGTCTCGGACGTGATGCCTATATACATGATCATACCTAGATATTCTCATAACTATGCTCAATTCTGTCAATTGCTCAACAGTAATTCGTTCACCCACCATAAAATACTTATGCTTTTGAGAGAAGCCACTAGTGAAATCTATGGCCCCCGGGTCTATTCTCATCATATCAATGTTCCATCACTTTATTATTGCTTTGCTTTTTACTTTGTCTTTTATTTTATTTTGCATCTTTATACCAAAAATACCAAAATATTATCTATCATCTCTATCAAATCTCACACTCGTAAGTGACAGTGAAGGGATTGACAACCCCTATTCACGTTGGCTGCGAGGAGTTATTTGCTTTGTGTAGGTACGAGGGACTTGCGCGTGGCCTCCTACTGGATTGATACCTTGGTTCTAAAAAACCGAGGAAATACTTATGCTACTCATCCTCTCCTCTTGGCATCATCCTCTCCTCTTGGGAAAAAACCAATGCAAGCTTAAGGCGTAGCATAGTTATGAGAGTATCTAGGTATTTCCCATGTATAGCGGGATATCACGTCCGGACAAGTAGACCGACACCTGCCTGCATCTACTACTATTACTCCACTCATCGACCGCTATCCAAAGATGCATCTAGAGTATTTTAATGAAAACAGAGTAACGCCTTAAGCAAGATGACATGATGTAGAGGAATAAATTCATGCAATATGATAAATACCCCATCTTGTTATCCTCGATGGCAACAATACAATACGTGCCTTGCTGTCCTTACTATCACTGGGAAAGGACACCGCAAGATTGAACCCAAAGCTAAGCACTTCTCCCATTGCAAGAACTACCAATCTAGTTGGCCAAACCAAACAGATAATTCGAAGAGACTTGCAAAGATAACCAATCATACATAAAAGAACTCAGAGAAGATTCAAATATTGCTCATAGATAATCTTGATCATAAACCCACAATTCATCGGTCTCAACAAACACACCGCAAAAAGAAGATTACATTGAGTAGATCTCCACGAGAGAGGGGGAGAACATTATATTGAGATCCAAAAAGAGAGAATAAGCCATCTAGCTACTAACTATGGACCCGAAGGTCTGAGGTAAACTACTCACACTTCATCGGAGAGGCTATGATGATGTTGTAGAAGCCCTCCATGGTGGATTCCCCTTCTGGCGGAGCTCTGGAACAGGCCCCAAGATGGGATCTCGTGGATACAGAAAGTTGTGGCGGTGGAATTAGGTTTTTGGCTCCATATCTGATATGTTGGGGGTACGTAGGTATATATAGGAGGAAGGAGTACGTCGGTGGAGCTTGGGGCCCACGAGGCAGGGGCGCGCCTCCACCTCGTGGCCGCCTCCTCCTTTCTTGACCGAGGGTCCAAGTCTCCGGATCTTATCTCGATGAGAAAATCACGCTCTGAAGGTTTCATTCCGTTTGGACTCCGTTTGATATTCCGCTTCTTCAAACACCGAAATAGGCAAAAAACAGCAATTCTGGCTGGGCCTCCGTTAATAGGTTTGTCCAAAAAGTAATATAAAAGTGGAAAATAAAGCCCAATATATTCCAAAACAATAGATAATATAGCATGGAGCAATCAAAAATTATACATACGTTGGAGACGTATCAGTATCTTGCAAATTTCTATGTCTCCCACCTGGACTAAGTCTCGGATGGAATTGAATCGTCTCTTGATGTGCTTGGTTCTCTTGTGAAATCTGGATTCCTTCGCCAAGGCAATTGCTCCAGTATTATCACAAAAGATTTTCATTGGACCCGATGCAATAGGTATGACACCTAGATCGGATATGAACTCCTTCATCCAGACTCCTTCATTTGCTGCTTCTGAAGCAGCTATGTACTCCGCTTCACATGTAGATCCCGCCACGACGCTTTGTTTAGAACTGCACCAACTGACAGCTCCACCGTTCAATGTAAACACGTATCCGGTTTGCGATTTAGAATCGTCCGGATCAGTGTCAAAGCTTGCATCAACGTAACCATTTACGATGAGCTCTTTCTCACCTCCATAAACGAGAAACATATCCTTAGTTCTTTTCAGGTACTTCAGGATGTTCTTGACCGCTGTCCAATGATCCACTCCTGGATTACTTTGGTACCTCCCTGCTAGACTTATAGCAAGGCACACATCAGGTCCGGTACACAGCATTGCATACATGATAGAGCCTATGGCTGAAGCATAGGGAACATCTTTCATTTTCTCTCTATCTTCTGCAGTGGTCGGGCATTGAGTCTTACTCAACTTCACACCTTGTAACACAGGCAAGAACCCTTTCTTTGCTTGATCCATTTTGAACTTCTTCAAAACCTTGTCAAGGTATGTGCTTTGTGAAAGTCCAATTAAGCGTCTTGATCTATCTCTATAGATCTTAATGCCCAATATGTAAGCAGCTTCACCGAGGTCTTTCATTGAAAAACTCTGATTCAAGTATTCCATTATGCTATCCAGAAATTCTATATCATTTCCAATCAGTAATATGTCATCCACATATAATATCAGAAATGCTACAGAGCTCCCACTCACTTTCTTGTAAATACAGGCTTCTCCAAAAATCTGTACAAAACCAAATGCTTTGATCACACTATCAAAGCGTTTATTCCAACTCCGAGAGGCTTGCACCAGTCCATAAATGGATCGCTGGAGCTTGCACACTTTGGTAGCTCCCTTTGGATCGACAAAACCTTCTGGTTGCATCATATACAACTCTTCTTCCAGAAATCCATTCAGGAATGCAGTTTTGACATCCATTTGCCAAATTTCATAATCATAAAATGCTGCAATTGCTAACATGATTCGGACAGACTTAAGCATCGCTACGGGTGAGAAGGTCTCATCGTAGTCAAACCCTTGAACTTGTCGAAAACCTTTCCCAACAAGTCGAGCTTTGTAGACAGTAACATTACCGTCAGCGTCAGTCTTCTTCTTGAAGATCCATTTATTCTCAATTGCTTGCCGATCATCGGGCAAGTCAACCAAAGTCCATACTTTGTTCTCATACATGGATCCCAATCTCAGATTTCATGGCCTCAAGCCATTTTGCGGAATCTGGGCTCACCATCGCTTCTTCATAGTTCGTAGGTTCATCATGATCTAGTAGCATGACTTCCAGAACAGGATTACCGCACTCACCGTGTGGATCTTACTCGGTTGATCTACGAGGTTCAAGAGTAACTTGATCTCAAGTTCCATGATCATCATCATTAACTTCCTCACTAATTGGTGTAGGCGTCACAGAAACCGATTTCTGTGATGAACTACTTTCCAAAAGAGGAGCAGGTATAGTTACCTCATCAAGTTCTACTTTCCTCCCACTCAGTTCTTTCGAGAGAAACTCCTTCTCTAGAAAGGATCCATTCTTAGCAACGAATGTCTTGCCTTTGGATCTGTGATAGAAGGTGTACCCAACAGTCTCCTTTGGGTATCCTATGAAGACACATTTCTCCGTTTTGGGTTTGAGCTTATCAGGTTGAAGCTTTTTCACATAAGAATCGCAGCCCCAAACTTTCAGAAATGAAAACTTTGGTTTCTTGCCAAACCACAGTTCATAAGGCGTCATCTCAACTGATTTCGATGGTGCCCTATTTAATGTGAATGCAGTCGTCTCTAAAGCATAACCCAGAAACGATAGCGGTAAATCAGTAAGAGACATCATAGATTGCACCATATCTAGTAAAGTACGATTAAGACGTTCGGACACACCATTTACGATGTGGTGTTCCAGGTGGCGTGAGTTGCGAAACTATTCCGCATTGTTTAAAATGTAGACCAAACTCGTAACTCAAATATTCTCCTCCACGATCAGATCGTAGAAACTTTATTTTCTTGTTACGATGATTTTCAACTTCACTCTGAAATTCTTTGAACTTTTCAAATGTTTCAGACTTATGTTTCATTAAGTAGATATACCCATATCTGCTTAAATCATCTGTGAAGGTGAGAAAATAACGATATCCGCCACGAGCCTCAACATTCATCGTACCACATACATCTGTATGTATGATTTCCAACAATTCTGTTGCTCTCTCCATAGATCCAGAGAACGGTGTTTTAGTCATCTTGCCCAAGAGGCACAGTTCGCAAGTACCAAGTGATTCATAATCAAGTGGTTCCAAAAGTCCATCAGTATGGAATTTCTTCATGCGCTTTACAACGATATGACCTAAACGGCAGTGCCACAAATAAGTTGCACTATCATTATCAACTCTGCATCTTTTGGCTTCAACATTATGAATATCTGTATCACTACTATCGAGATTCATCAAAAATAGACCACTCTTCAAGGGTGCATGACCATAAAAGAAATTATTCATATAAATAGAACAACCATTATTCTCTGATTTAAATGAATAACCGTCTCGCATCAAACAAGATCCAGATATAATGTTCATGCTCAACGCTGGCACCAAATAACAATTATCTAGGTCTAATACTAATCCCGAAGGTAGATGTAGAGGTAGCATGCTGACCGCGATCACATCGACTTTGGAACCATTTCCCACGCGCATCGTCACCTCGTCCTTTGCTAGTGTTCACTTAATCTGTAGTCCCTGTTTCGAGTTGCAAATATTAGCAACAGAACCAGTATCAAATACCCAGGTGCTACTGCGAGCTCTAGTAAGGTACACATCAATAACATGTATATCACATATACCTTTGTTCACCTTGCCATCCTTCTTATCCGCCAAATACTTGGGGCAGTTCCGCTTCGGTGATCATCGCTTGCGGTAAAAAGCACTCAGTTTCAGGCTTAGGTCCAGACTTGGGTTTCTTCTCCTGAGCAGCAACTTGCTTGCTGTTCTTCTTGAAGTTCCCCTTCTTCTTTCCTTTACCCTTCTTCTTGAAACTGGTGGTCTTATTGACCATCAACACTTGATGCTCCTTCTTGATTTCTACCTCCACAACTTTTAGCATTGCGAAGAGCTCGGGAATCGTCTTATCCATCCCTTGCATATTATAGTTCATCACGAAGCTCTTGTAGCTTGGTGGCAGTGATTGGAGAATTCTATCAATGACGTTATCATCCGGAAGATTAACTCCCAGTTGAATCAAGTGATTATTATACCCAGACATCTTGAGTATATGCTCACTGACAGAACTATTCTCCTCCATCTTGCAGCTGTAGAACTTATTGGAGACTTCATATCTCTCAATCCGGGCATTTGCTTGAAATATAAACTTCAACTCCTGGAACATCTCATATGATCCATGACGTTCAAAACGTCTTTGAAGTCCCGGTTCTAAGCCGTAAAGCATGGCACATTGAACTATCGAGTAGTCATCAGCTTTGCTCTGCCAGACATTCTTAACGTCGTCAGTTGCATCAGCAGCAGGCCTGTCACCCAGCTGTGCTTCCAGGACGTAATTCTTCTGTGCAGCAATGAGGATAATCCTCAAGTTACGGACCCAGTCCGTGTAATTGCTACCATCATCTTTCAACTTTGCTTTCTCAAGGAACTCATTAAAATTCAATGGAACAACAGCACGGGCCATCTATCTACAATCAACATAGACAAGCAAGATACTATCAGGTACTAAGTTCATGATAAATCTAAGTTTAGTTAACCATATTACTTAAGAACTCCCACTTAGAAAGACATCCCTCTAATCTTCTAAGTGATCACGTGATCCAAATCAACTAAACCATAACCGATCATCACGTGAAATGGAGTAGTTTTCAATGGTGAACATCACTATGTTGACCATATTTACTATATGATTCACGCTCGACCTTTCGGTCTCAGTGTTCCGAGGCCATATCTGCATATGCTAGGCTCGTCAAGCTTAACCTGAGTATTCTGCGTGTGCAAAACTGGCTTGCACCCGTTGTAGATGGACGTAGAGCTTATCAAACCCGATCATCACGTGGTGTCTGGGCGCGACGAACTTTGGCAACGGTGCATACTCAGGGAGAACACTTTTATCTTGAAATTTAGTGAGAGATCATCTTATAATGCTAACGTCAATCAAAGCAAGATAAGATGCATAAAAGATAAACATCACATGCAATCAATATAAGTGATATGATATGGCCATCATCATCTTGTGCTTGTGATCTCCATCTCCGAAGCACCGTCATGATCACCATCGTCACCAGCGCGGCACCTTGATCTCCATCGTAGCATCGTTGTCGTCTCGCCAATCTTATGCTTCTACGACTATCGCTACCGCTTAGTGATAAAGTAAAGCATTACAGGGCGATTGCATTGCATACAATAAAGCGACAACCAAATGGCTCCTGCCAGTTGCCAATAACTCGGTTACAAAACATGATCATCTCATACAATAAAATTTAGCATCATGTCTTGACAATATCACATCACAACATGCCCTGCAAAAACAAGTGAGACGTCCTCTAATTTGTTGTTGCAAGTTTTACGTGGCTGCTACGGGCTTAGCAAGAACCATTCTTACCTACGCATCAAAACCACAACGATAGTTTGTCAAGTTGGTGCTGTTTTAACCTTCGCAAGGACCGGGCGTAGCCACACTCGGTTCAACTAAAGTTGGAGAAACTGACACCCGCTAGCCACCTATGTGCAAAGCACGTCGGTAGAACCAGTCTCGCGTAAGCGTACGCGTAATGTCGGTCCAGGCTGCTTCATCAAACAATACCGCCGAACCAAAGTATGACATGTTGGTAAGAAGTATGACTTATATCGCCCACAACTCACTTGTGTTCTACTCGTGCATATAACATCAACGCATAAAACCTGGCTCAGATGCCACTGTTGGGGAACGTAGTAATTTCAAAAACATTCCTACGCACACGCAAGATCATGGTGATGCATAGCAACGAGAGGGGAGAGTGTTGTCCACGTACCCTCGTAGACCGAAAGCGGAAGCGTTAGCACAACGCGGTTGATGTAGTCGTACGTCTTCACGATCCGACCGATCAAGTACCGAACGTACGGCACCTCCGAGTTCAGCACACGTTCAGCCCGATGACGTCCCTCGAACTCCGATCCAGCCGAGTGTTGAGGGAGAGTTTCGTCAGCACGACGGCGTGGTGACGATTATGATTTTCTACCGACGCAAGGCTTCGCCTAAGCATCGCTACAGTATTATCGAGGTGGACTATGGTGGAGGGGGGCACCGCACACGGCTAAAAGATCAAACGATCAATTGTTGTGTCTCTATGGTGCCCCCTGCCCCCGTATATAAAGGATCAAGGGGGGTGCAGCCGGCCAAGGGAGAGGGCGCGCCGGGAGGAGTCCTACTCCCACCGGGAGTAGGACTCCCCTCCCCCTTCCTAGTCTGATTAGGACTTGGGAGGGGGAAAGAGTGGAGGAGAAGAAGAAAGGGGGGGGGGGGGCGCCACCCCCTTCTCCTTGTCCTATTCGGACTGGGGGGGGGAGGGGCGCGCGACCCAGCCCTAGCCGCCTCTCCTCTCTTCCACCTAGGCCCACTAAGGCCCATTAAGTTCCCGGGGGGTTCCGGTAACCTCCCGGTACTCCGGTAAAATCCCGATTTCACCCGGAACACTTCCGATATCCAAACATAGGATTCCAATATATCAATCTTCATGTCTCGACCATTTCGAGACTCCTCGTCATGTCCGTGATCACATCCGGGACTCCAAACAACCTTCGGTATATCAAAACATATAAACTCATAATATAACTGTCATCGAAACGTTAAGCGTGCGGACCCTACGGGTTCGAGAACTATGTAGACATGACCGAGACATGTCTCCGGTCAATAACCAATAGCGGAACCTGGATGCTCATATTTGCTCCCACATATTCTACAAAGATCTTTATCGGTCAGACCGCATAACAACATACGTTGTTCCCTTTGTCATCGGTATGTTACTTGCCCGAGATTCGATTGTCGGTATCTCAATACCTAGTGCAATCTCGTTACCGGCAAGTCTCTTTACTCGTTCCATAATACATCATCCTGCAACTAACTCATTAGTTGCAATGCTTGCAAGGCTTAAGTGATGTGCATTACCAAGAGGGCCCAGAGATACCTCTCCGACGATCGGAGTGAAATCCTAATCTCGAAATACGCCAACCCAACAAGTACCTTCAGAGACACCTGTAGAGCACCTTTATAATCACCCAGTTACGTTCTGACGTTTGGTCGCTGATACGTCTCCAACGTATCTATAATTTTTGATTGCTCCATGCTATGTTATCTACTGTTTTGGACCATATTGGGGCTTTATTTTCCACTTTTATATTACTTTTGGGACTAACCTATTAACCGGAGGCCCAGCCCAAAATTGCTATTTTTTTGCCTATTTCAGTGTTTCGAAGAAACGGAATATCAAACGGAGTCCAAACGGAATGAAACCTTCGGGAACGTGATTTTCACAACAAATATGATCCAGGAGACTTGGACCCTCCGTCAAGAAAGGAGGGAGGCGGTCACAAGGGTGAGGGCCCCCCCCCCCTAGGAGAATTTGCCTTTTATTTTACCTTGCATCTTTATATCAAAAATACCAAAAATATTATCTATCATCTCTATCAGATCTCACTCTCGTAAGTGACCGTGAAGGGATTGACAACCCCTAATCGCGTTGTTTGCGTTGAGCTATTTGTTTTGTGTAGGTACGAGGGACTCGCGCGTAGCCTCCTATTGGATTGATACCTTGGTTCTCAAAAACTGAGGGAAATACTTACCCTGCTCTGCTGCATCACCCTTTCCTCTTCAAGGAAATCCAACGCAGTGCTCAAGAGGTAGCGGTAGCACACAAAGTGTTCCTCCGGTAAACGGGAGTTGCATAATCTCATAGTCATAGGAACATGTATAAGTCATGAAGAAAGCAATAGCAACATACTAAACGATCGTGTGCTAAGCTAACGAAATGGGTCATGTCAATCACATCATTCTCCTAATGATGTGATCCCGTTAATCAAATGACAACTCATGTCTATGGTTAGGAAACATAACCATCTTTGATCAACGAGCTAGTCAAGTAGAGGCATACTAGTGACACTCTGTTTTGTCTATGTATTCACACATGTATTATGTTTCCGGTTAATACAATTCTAGCATGAATAATAAACATTTATCATGATATAAGGAAATAAATAATAACTTTATTATTGCCTCTAGGGCATATTTCCTTCACGGCTACCCTTCCAACTCCAAGGGCCATCGGTGCTACAATCCCGTCTCCCACCGTGTGTTCACATCCCGGCACGTTTACTTTGATGAGCATGTGTTTCCATTTCAGCAGGTACCTCCGGCTATTCCTCCCGTCACCGATTACGCGGGCACCTCGACGCCGCTCCCAGGGCGCTCTCGCGCCTCTCTTGGCCCGCCCCTGGCTTTGAGGTGCGGCCCCCGCATGTGGTGCCTCCTACCGCCGCGGCCATGGCCCCCGAGGCCCTCCCGGCGCTCGTAGCCCCTGCGGCCCTCCTGGCGCCCGTGGCCCCCGCGGCCTCCTCGACGCCCCCAACGCCCCTGGCACCGGCCCCCGCGTCTCCGGCACCTGTGGCTGGTCCGGTCACCCGCGCCCGTACGGGCGTCCGTGCTACTCCTCGGATGACTACGTCCATGCGGCGTCCACCTCTGAGCCGTCGCCGTTGCCATCCTCCGTTCGAGCCGCTCTTCATGACCCGCTCTGGATGGCTGCGATGCAAGAGCAGTTTGACGCCCTGTTGCGCAACCGGACGTGGCAGCTTGTTCCCCGTCCCTTGCACGCCAACGTGATTACCGGGAAGTGGGTATTTAAACATAAGCTCCGTCCTGATGGTACCCTTGATCGCTACAAAGCGCGTCGGGTCGTTCGTGGCTTCCAACAACGTGCTGGCATCGACTTCACCGACACCTTCGCTCCGGTCGTCAAGCCCGGCACAATACGCACAGTTCTCCACCTTGCGGTCTCCCGTGCTTGGCCGGTGCACCAGATGGACGTGTCCAACGCCTTCCTCCATGGTCACCTCGAGGAGCAGTCTTCTGCCAGCAGCCTACCGGGTTTGTTGACCCGGCGCTTCCCGACCACGTGTGCCTGCTTTCGCGGTCCTTGTACGGACTCAAGTAGGCTCCGCGCGCTTGGTACCAGCGCATCGCGGCGTTTCTCCACCAGCTTGGGTTCCGCTCTACCCACTCGGACGCCTCGCTCTTCGTCTATCATCAGGGCTCTGACACAGCCTACTTGCTGCTCTATGTCGACGACATCATCCTGACGGCACGTACGACTGGTCTCATCAGTCAGCTCACGGTTCGTCTTCGCGCTGAGTTCGCCATCAAGGACTTGGGTCCTTTGAACTACTTCCTCGGTGTCGAGGTGGTGCGCCGCCCGAATGGCTTCTTCCTTCACCAGCGGAAGTACGCTCACGAGCTCCTGGAGCGCGTCGGCATGCTTAACTTCAAGCCCGCCGCTACGCCTGTTGATACGAAGGCCAAGCTTTCTGCCACGGATGGTTCTCCTGCTTCGGATGCTGCTTTCTATCGGTCTATCATTGGTGCTCTCCGGTACCTCACCCTGACTTGACCGGAGATCCAGTATGCCGTGCAACAGGTGTGTCTTCATATGCATGCTCCTCGAGACGTTCACTGGGTTGCCGTCAAGCGGATTGTCCGCTATATCTGTGGCACTATGGATCTTGGCGTCACGCTTCACGCCTCCGCCGACACCGCCCTCACCGCCTACTCCGATGCAGACTGGGCGGGCTGCCCTGACACTCGTCGCTCCACTTCGGGCTATTATGTCTACATTGGACCCTCACTTATCTCGTGGTCGTCCAAGCGACAGCCTACGGTCTCTCATTCCAGTGCTGAGGCTGAGTATCGTGTGGTGGCCAACGCCGTCGCCGAGTGTGCGTGGCTTCGCCAGCTGCTTCAGGAGCTCTCTTGTCCTATTGATCGTGCCACGGTGGTCTACTGCGATAACGTCTCGATGGTCTACCCCTCCGCTAACCCGGTACATCATCAACGGACCAAGCATATTTAGTTGGATATTCATTTTGTTCGGGAACAGGTGGCCCTTGGCCATATTCGTGTTTTACACGTCCCTACTTCCCAACAATTTGCAGATATCATGACCAAGGGCTTGCCTACGACGTCATTTGAGGAGTTCCGGTCCAGTCTTTGCGTCGGTCAAGGTGCCGCTCGATCAAGGCGGCGGGGTGTTGAGGATATTATTTGTACATGTATATTGTCTTTTGTACATTAGGCCCACCTCTCTAGTTTGTTGTATAGATTGAGGTAGAGGCCCCACATTGCTCATATATACCGTGCACATTGCACCGAATCAATACATCGTGCAATTCTTACATTCAATATCAGAAAAATATTAAATCCCTTGATCAATAAGCGCACGGGCTCATGGATTATTCCCAGACTAAAAATTACTCATGCATATCTCCTCTGTGCATATTACAGCCGCCAAGTCGCTCCTCCTCCTCCAAGAAAAAAAGCTAGGGTTTCTGCCTCTCGCCGGCGTTGCGCAGGTCCGCCTCGTCTCCGGTGGCCCTAGGGCCATGGGGGCACGGTGGATCCTGCCAAGGGCCGGCAGGAGGGCTCCGTTTTCAGTCGTTTTTTCCAGTCTTGTTAGGGTTTGTGTCATGCTCAGGACTGCGAGACAGCGGCGGCTCCCTGAAGATGGAATAAAGGTCTCCCCGCCTAGCCCCCATTCCGGCGGTGCATCTAGCATTGTTGGTGGGCGTGTGGAGGTGTGTCTCCGGCGGATCTATCTTTGGTGTATTTGCTCGGATCTCGTCGTTGTTCGTCTACGTTCGTGTGTCTTCGGGTTGAATCCTTCCAACCTACGTTATTCTTCATCGGTGGCGGTTGCTGTTCTGCTGCGCTGGTCCTATGGGGCCTTAGCACGACGACTTCCCGACTGTCTACTACAACAAGTTGTGTCCGACTCCGGCGATGGAGGGGTGATGACGGCGGCGCGCCTTCGGCTCGCTTCAGTGCTTGTAGTCGTCACTAGGTGGTCTACGGATCTGGATGTAATTTTATTTCTGGTGTTCGTTGTACTACTATGATTGAAGATGAATAGATTGAAAGTTCTTTCACAAAAGAAAATTACTCATGCGGCTAAGAGCACTTCCATTACACCTTGAGTTATATCATACACGTTAGATATATATATATATATATTAGACATAGCCTCTTTAATGAATTGTATCTTATTTTTCTACCGACGCTAAGGCTGGAGTTTCAGGATTAATGAGAGGCCGATAAACCTTGGTGTGCACCTCCCTGCCACTTGATGGGCGTTTTTGTGGACAGGAATACTGGTGTTGTACTTGGATACACCATTTTTATTAAATTTGAATGTACAACAATTTTTTTTGGTGAATACGCTTAGCAGCGTATCATTTCATTGATAGGTAGAAGGGTGAACACAAGTTACAGGGATGCTTCCTCGCAGACGTACACAAGCCGGCGTCTGAGAGGTTGCAAGGTGGAGCAGGGGGAGGAGGATGCTCAGCCTCAAGGCATAAGGTTTAGGTTACAGGGATAATCGCGGCAAGCCCTCGAGCACCCGCCTTAGCCCACAGGCGGGCATCGTCTTTAATCGAACGTACAAGGTCTTCAGTGGAGGGACACCGGTTCTCGAAGATGATCGTGTTGCGGTGCTTCCAAATGGACCAAGCAGAGAGTGCCACAATGGAGTTGAGGCCCTTCCGTAGGCAGCCCGGTGATTCATCGACGGCCTTGGACCACCATGAGAAGAAGGTGGTGTCGTCATCCATCGGTGGGGTGATGAGCCGGCACCATGACAAGATTTCATGCCATGTGATCCTTGAGAAAACACACCCAGCGAGCAGGTGGTCAATGGACTCGCTCTCTTGTGCGCATAAGACGCACGCCGTGTCGATGTTAAGGCCATGGCGCGCCCGCCTCTCAGCCGTCCAGCACCTGTCGAGGGAGACAAGCCAGAGGAATATTTTATTGTTCATGAGCGCCCAATTCTTCCAAAGAACACGTCACCATGGGGAAGAAGTGGAACCGTGGAAGAGAGTTTTGTAGCACGAGCTAGCGGAGTAGACGGCACTGAAGGTCCATCGCCATATAATGCGGTCTGGCTCGGAGGTGAGGGTGGTGGCCTGCAACGGCCGCCAAACACTGACATACTCAATGTACAACAATTTTTTCTCTCTTGTTACAACGCATGTGCATATGTGCTACTACGTACACGAAGCTGCTTGATGCTAAATTCTTGCAAGTTGGCGCTGTCATTTTCCGCAGCCGGGATCGATCCTTGATAGGCCCTCGTCTAGATTTTCAGGAGGTTTCGTTGGTCACTTTCGTCGTCCACTTGTTGGGCAGATACTGATAAATCAAGGATCTAATCTGGCGCGTGCTTTGCTACTTTGACCACGGAGATTAGCTGAAGAAATTTGGTGCATTCGGAAAATCAAGCGGTATGTAGCAGTATGCGTCCATTTTTATTTTATTTTTACAAAAGCCACTAAACCAAGGCGGCACAGACGCATACGTGGGCGCACACGCACGTCTACGTGCTTAGTGTTGAGTATAATGTATAATACTCCCTCCGTTCCTAAATAATTGTCTTTCTAGAGATTTAAACAAATGACTACATACGAAGTAAAATGAGTGAATCTGCACTCTAAAACATGTCTACATACATCCGTATGTTGTAGTCTATTTGAGATGGCTAGAAAGACAATTATTTAGGAACGGAGGGAGTAGGAAGTATAGAATAGACTAGGATTTGTTCCTACCTTATCTTGTACTTTAAATTAGTTATTGTACTTCTATATACATGCCCACAAGATTCAAGCAATACAACAAACAATTTCATCAAATCTCTCTCTCCTTTCTAACATGCTATCTATCGCAAGTCAATCCTAAACCTTAGCCGCCGCCGCTTCTGCACTTGCGCGCCGCCTCCGGGGCGGTCGGCCTCCATGACCGCCGCTGGGGGCCGCGCCGCCCGTACCTAAGGTTCGTCCGCCGGCCGTGTTCGCCGGCTGGCCTAAAGAGTCTTTTTTCCCGATCCTTTGATTCGGGTTTTCTCTCTCTCGCCGGTCGCTTTGATCGGCTTCAACCTTTTGGTTTTCCGGTCCACGTGATCTGGTTTGCGTCGCCCACTGTCGTCGACTCCGTGCGCCTCTACTCCAATACCGGTGCGATTGGTCGACTGCTTCACCGACCAGGCGGCCTCGCGCGTCGTCCGCGCGTCTTCCCGTCGGTCGCCCTGACCCGGCGGCCTTGCGCGTTGTCCGTGCATCGGCCCGCCGGTCGCCTCGACCCGGCGGCCTCGCATCATGCGGCGGACCTTCATTGCCGCCGTTCGCACGCCGGACCGCCCGTCGCCCTGCGCCGGCCGTCACCGCCCTGCTCAGACCGGGACACCTGCATTGCTTCAACCCGGCGGCCTCGCGTCATGCGACGGCCAATCATAGCCGTCGCTCGCGCGCCGGCCTGCCCATCGATCCACATCACCCGCCTCTGCCGCGTCTGCACAGCGGCCCGGCGGTCTACCTCGCCGGCCTCGTTCTCGGTTGCGTCCGGACGGCTACGTCAGGCTCGTCGGCTGCCTCAACTCGAGCGCCGCTGCTCCGTTGGTCGCTCGGGCCTCGCTGCCCGGGCGCGGCGCTGCTTTGGCAGCCCCGGTGCCGGTGCTGACAAGCTCGTCCGCACGACATCCCACGCCGTCTGTCATCGTCGGCCTCATCGCGGACTCCGCCGCCACCCCGCCTCCACCGAGCGGTGTCCCCGACCTCGCGCGCAATTGGCTTGATCACCCGCTCGCCGCCGCGATCCGCCTTATCTACGCGCCGCGACCGACCTGGCCTGTCGGTTACCCGCGCCTCCGCAGGTCCCGTGAAGATCGTCCCGAGTACCGCGCGCCTCTCCGCCGATCAAGCATCGAGCTGCCACTGCGTCGCCCCGTCGGGCTGCAGCGCCGCCGCCCCGTGGTTCTCCTCGCGACTGCATCGACTCGTGCGTCGCCGCTGCGTCGCCCCTTCGGGCCGTAGTGCCGCGATACGCGGTCCCCGCCGCTGCCCCGAGGCCGTCCCTGCGGCTGCACCGACTCGCGCACCGCCATTGCATCGCCCCTTCGGGCCGCAGCGTTGCGGTGCGCGGTCCCCGCCGCCGCCCCGAGGTCTTCCCGTCGTCGCCCCGACCCGCCTGCCGCCACTGCGTCGCCCCTTCGGGTCGTAGCGTCGCGGACCGCGGTCAGCTCTACCGTCATCGCGTGTCGACCTCCCGTGGTATGCGCCGCGTCGTCTTCCTTGGCGCGGGAACGCCACCGTCCGCGTCGGTCTTCGTCATGCTGTCAGGGTTCTTCACCTACTTCGAGCACCGCCGCCGCACTTCTAACCTAGCCGCCGCCGCTGTCGTCAGGCCGCCGTCGCCGCTCTTCTTTGGCCGCCGCCGCGGCTACCTCCGTAGCTGTCGTCGCCGCCCGTCCACCCCGTTCGTCTTCGTCCAGCACCAGCCCGTCGACAGCGTTGCCGTCATCTACCCCGACCACTTCGTCTATTCCGACCACCGTTGCTGACATCGGCCCCGCGCCGATGGACGCCGCAATCGTCGTCGAGTTCTTCTCTGCTGGCCCCTCCGACTTCTCCGACATGGCGTACAGCTCGTGCAGGTCCCTCGTCTACGCATGCCCGGTGCTGGCAACACCGATGCGTGCCTTCATCCACGACGTGTCCCCGGGCCTGGCAAGCCTGGTTGGCGCTTCACCAACTTCGTCTTCGTCCGTCTACGCATGCCCCGTGCTGGCAACACCGCTGCCTGCCTTCATCCACGATGTGTCCCCGGGCTTAGCAAACCCGCCGCAACGCGTTGTCAACAACATTTTCTTCCCGACGCACCCCTACTTCGACACCACTGCGCCCATGCTAACTCGGCGCCCCCTTGCGCCCGCGGCTCCACGGCGACTTCCTCGACACCGGCTACCCCGACTCGACATTGACCACGGCATTCTTCGCTCGGCTACCTCGACCACGGCTCCACCACCCATGCTCTCGGCTACATCGACAAACGGCACAAAGGGCTACCGCCTGCTTGAGCAACCTCGTCGGTTTCCACTCCAGCCACGACTCCGCGATGCGCCGACCATTGCGATTGTGGGGGGGTGTCCGTCGGCTTGCCTTCGGATTCTTCTCCAGTCTTACCGTCTGCGACACTACCGTTGTGACTGCGGGGAATGTTAAGTATAATGTATAATAGGAAGTATAGGATAGACTAAGATTTGTTCCTACCTTGTCTTGTATACTTCAAATTGATCATTGTACTCCTATATATATGCCCACGAGGCTCAAGCAATACAACAAACAATTTCACAAATCTCTCTCCCTTTTAACACTTAGTATACACGCCTATGTGAAAACGTTCGGCCAGTTGCTGTAGACTAGAACACAGCTGATCAGATGCCAGTTCGTCGGCAGCCGGGCTACAGTGATAGTAGTAATCTTGTACGCATTTGCATACCAGCTCTTACGTTTGGCATGACAAGTTGAACACAAAAACATTGAAAATTGGAAGACCATGACCATGAGAAAGCAGTCTGATCATTTTAAGTACTATATACTCCCTCCGTCCAAAAATACTTGTCATCAAAATGAACAAAAAAGGATCTATCTAGAACTAAAATACGTCTAGATACATCCCCTTCTATCCATTTTGATGTCAAGTATTTTCGGACGGAGGGAGTACCATTTTAATAATCAATCAACCAGCCGTAAACGCTGGGTCTCTCTTGGTTGAATTGTTCAGTGAGGCCTCGACGGCGCGTCCATCGCAAGCGAAGCGCACGGATCTACGACGTCTTGATAAAGACCGAATCAGCCCACAAGATCCCACTTGACTGAGACCACCTCGTGTACAATTTCCACTCGATGTGATCACAGAAGTGACGAAGCGGAAAAAGTAGTCTGAACTGGGATGCACAACAACCCACGCCGATGCCTCTACAAATGGGGCAGAGATACAATCTACAGTAATTAATTACAGTAATCATCAGATTTATACTGCTTTTCCCACCCAAGAGTGAAAGCAGGACAGAAGGTAAATGAGACTCCTAGGCTTTTCTTTACGGGACCAATTTTATCCCCAAGCATGAAAAAGTTATAGCTCGTTCAAACAACTCCACTAGAATGGTCGACTACGTCCATACGATATAACTTGTCGGTCGTTCGTTAGTTACTCCACCTAGAAAGGGAAACCGTTAAGAAATAGTCTTAAGCTTTTACCTATATTTTTAACACTCACGAGCTGCATTGGCGGTGGACTGACTCCGGGCAATACTCGCCGAGCTAGTGCGATAATGCTGCATCTACGTAAGCCTACGTAAAACATCTACGTAAACTTCCTAATTAACTCTTCTCCCTTCTGATTTTCAAGGGAGTGGGCCCTCCCTCCCTAATCCTCCAATTCTAATCCACCAGTTGTCTGATTACGTTAAACGCGTAACACAAATTTCGTAGGTGTAGCATTACCGGAGCTAGTGCTACCTTGCTCTCTTCAAGGGATCAATCCCACACTCTTTCTGAAGCTAAGCTATGACTAGTTCTTTCTGAAGCATGAACATTCACTATCAACTCGAAACTTTAGCTTTGCAACTTGTATAATAATTCAAGCATTGGATGTTCCTAATGATGATGATACTTTCAACGTATTGTAGAACTCAATGTTATTAAGATCAAGTTTCTACTCGGAAACTTTCAGTTCTTGCATTCAGTAATTTGGATGTGCACACTTCCTATTGGTGAAACTATCAACTAAATATATTTTAGTGTAACATCTAGCATTATACGTTCTCTATGGGAATGGTATGTATTTATGTTTTCTATTATATCAACAGTAAAACAAAGTCAGATTTAGCAGGGTGCTAGCTGCCTAAGAGCAACTCTAGCAGACCCTGCATCTGGCCGGCCTGCAAAACGGGTTTGCAGATCGTGAAAAACCGCTTTTGTGGGCTGATTCGGACGGCCACAGATGCAGACATTCAAACGGAACCGTAAAAAAGTATGTTCGTGGAATATATTTTTTTACGGGTCGGCTTCTGCAGGTTCTGCTCGGACACCGCCGCGACGACCCGCAAACAGAAAACGACAATTCTCGCATTTGGCATATGTTTCCACAAATAAGTTTAAATTCAAACGACATAACACAGTTTTACGCGCAAATAAAAGCCAAGTTCAGTACGACAAACGCAAAAGAGGGTCCTGCAAAAGTTTGCGCCCATGTCCGGCACCATCTCGGTCGATCTTCACTCCGCGCCATCGAGTCCATCTTGAAGTTCATCGCCACCACCGACTCCACCTCCGGCGCTTGTTCCAACTCCCGCAGCGAAATCATCGACATTGCCACCATATGAAGCAGAGAAAACATCTCCCGAACTGTAGCACGCACCGGCCGACGCAACCATTCTCCTCTTCAAGATTTCTCTCCTTGCCATGTCATGCCATGTTTTGGTGAGATCGTCCATATCAAATCGGTTCATTGACATGATCTTGTTCTCTTCGGCGGGTAGCTTGGACATGGCTTTGTTTTCTGCAGCGCGTGCTCTTCTCTGCTCAATGGCAGCTTTGCACAGCCCCTCTTCCTTGAGCAATTGCCACTTTTCTTGCTTCTCCTTTGCCTTCTTCTCAGCCAACTCTTTCTTGATCTCCAACGACTTCAACAATATCAACTCGTTTGATTGCACCATGGCATCAATCTTCTCCCTCAAGCTCGATGCTTCTTGCTCTCTCTTCATCTTCTCCTTAGTCTTCTTGTCATCATCGGGCTTGTGCAAATTTCTTGGGCCATCATCATCCTCATCTTCATTCATGTTTGTAAGTGAGCCTCTCTTTGGTGGGGATTCTTTGTCGATCAACACCCACTTCTCGCACTTTTGGAGCAACTCCCAACAATGCTCTAGTTAAAGAATTTGCTTTTTGAAGCTTCCATGTCTTTGTATCTATGTTGAGCAATCTTGTCCTACACAATGTGAACAAAGTGATGCAATCATTTCCCATGATGCAAATATGATGATGCACAACTTGAACAAAGGCAAAACAAACTCACATAATCGGATTCCACAGTTTCACTTGGAGGTGCATTGCGTACTTGCTCCAAGCAATCTGCCCAACGGCCGCACATAGACTTGATATTCTCCCAACGTCCTTGAAGTGACCGAAATGTGCGTGGAGTCCTATTGGGATGCTTTGCCATAATGCGGAAGTATTGATCTTCGATCCTTTGCCAATATGTCTTGGCGGTTTGAGGAGTACCCGTGCATGCGTCAAGAGACACCGCACTCCATGCTTTGATCAAAGCTTGATCTTTCAAGATCGTGTAGTTCTTCGATCGTTGGCTTTTCCCAGTTCTTGTTTGCGATTGCTCATACGCTTCCGCTTTGATCTCCTCCAATTCGTCCTCACAACCATGATCGTTCATGCTGCCCTCCGTTTCATTGTAGTCGAATGCGGCGAACGGGGCTTGATCAATGTCAACGGCATTGGTGTCCAACAAGTTCACGAATTCGGTGGTTGCATTGTTCGAACCACCGCTATAGTAAACGATAACAAGTCACGAGCTATCGCAAAAAATGGCGAAAAATGAAAGGAATTCGCCATGACTGAAGACACATACCTTCCGGCTATTTCGTCGAGCACCTCGCTTGCGGGGGGAGAAGCACCGTTGAACGACATCGTCGGGGCACCTCTTTTCGGGATTGAGTGAGAGGATGAAGAAGGCGGCTTCTTTGTAGCCGGAATCTTCCTCCGCTTTACGCCAGCGACCTTGCCGACCTTCTCCGCCGCCGGCCAGGATCGGGCTGCGACGTTGGCGCCCGGAGCGCGGCGGGGGCAGCCGAATTCCCGCCCTGCACGACCACGTTGCCCTACCGCTTGCGGGAAGGCGCGGCATTAGCTTGGGCGGCGGCGGCGGGGCCAACATGGCCGGCGACGAGATCCGCCTGAGGGGAAGGAGCGTGCGCGACCTCGACGGTGACGGGGGACAGCAGGGAGTCGTCCATGGCGGCGAGGGACGGCCAGGGAGGAAGCACCAGAGCGTGCGGAGGCGGGGCAATGGTGGCGGAGGGTGGGGGAGCGGGAAAGGGCGCGCGGAAATGTCCCTCCCGCCAAGTCTCGCTGTGGATAGGGGTTGAGCTCGGGTCAGTCTCCCAGCCCGCGAAACTAGAGGTTGTGGGAGAAGTTTTGCTACGCGCAAAAAATATTTGCGGGCAGGCGGATGTTGGTCCGATCGGGCGGTTTTTCGCCTGACCAAGACTTTGACAGTTATTTTGCGGGCTGGGGCGGGATGCGGGGTCTGCTAGAGTTGCTTTAAGAAAGAAAGCGAAGCTGTTAAATGATGTTGTCTATCCAAGAACTAAACTACAGTAGTATGCTGCCCTCTAGTGGCTAGAGAATGATTTTATTCAGCAGTATTCAACCGGAAACACATCACCTTCCTACTTTTTCAACCGACAGAGCAGGGCACACACGCATGCCTGACCCCACAAACTTCTGTACTTAGAGAGAGAAGCCGGGCAATAAACAAGGAAGCAAGCAACGTACTACATGGACTCCATCCAACAATAGAAAAAGAACACCACCACTTGGATATAACGCCACAATTCTCCCTCGTTTTGTCAGCCAATGGCCGCAACTGCTCGGAACCTGCTCCAATTGACCACGTTTTCGCCATCGCAGCGCGCCGAGTACAAATAGCGCAACCCTTCCGCAATCTACACAGCACCAGCCGTACTCTTCCTAGCAGCTCAGGCAGCCATTACCTTCGGACCAGCGTCAACACACTGAGCAATCCATACATCACACACACACAGCGCCAGAGGTTTAGTTCAATTAATCGGCCGAGAAGAGCAGAGGAGTGAGCAAGGTAGCAATGGGGAGGTCTCCTTGCTGCGAGAAGACAGGGATCAAGAGGGGCCCGTGGACGGCGGAGGAGGACATGACCCTGGTCGCTCACATCGAGCAGCACGGGCACAGCAACTGGCGGGCGCTGCCGAAGCAGGCCGGCCTGCTGCGGTGCGGCAAGAGCTGCCGCCTCCGGTGGATCAACTACCTGCGCCCCGACATCAAGCGCGGCAACTTCACCAGCGAGGAGGAAGACGCTATCATCCAGCTCCACGCCATGCTCGGCAACAGATGGTCCACCATTGCCGCCAGGCTGCCAGGGAGGACGGACAATGAGATCAAGAACGTCTGGCACACATACCTCAAGAAGCGACTCGAGTCGTCCTCCAAGCCATCCGGCCAGGCAGCGCCTAAGCGCAAAACCAAGAAGCCTGTGGCTGCAGCGAGCACAACCGATGGCCCGGTCGCCGTGCCAGTATCGTCATCGGAGCAGCCCATCTCGTCGTCCGCCACCGATTACTCGATGCCATCGTCGTTGGAGAACACGGCCAGCTTTACATCGGAGGAGTTTCAGATTGAAGACAGCTTTTGGTCGGAAACACTGGCAATGACGGTGGACAGCTCCAGTTCCGCCATGGAGGCCGGCGTCACCCCGAACAGCGCATCGCCGTCGTCCAGCAACGACGAGATGGACTTCTGGGTCAGACTGTTCATGCAGGCTGGTGAGGTGCAGAGTTTGTCTCAGATTTAGGCAGAGGATATCGGCTCCTTGGCTAGTTTCTTGTTCATTTTTTGTCTCTCGATATTCTTTAAAATCTTTGGCATATGCTACTTCGTTCTGATCATTTGGTGGGTGTATACCTGTAAAACGGAAGAGCTTGTGAAGGGAACAATAAACGTTCGTAGCGGTGTTCATCCAGCAAAAAATGTGTCACGGCACGAGTATTGCAAACTTCTTCTTTGTTGTATGCCTACAAGAATTGGCGTCCAATTGATAACCTCTTGTTTTGGAAAAATATGTCTTTGATCGCTTTGTGATACTAACATTTTAGAAGCTATTGCTTGTCACCTTGGAGGGGTGAAGTTGTAAATGTGTGCTTTCCCAGTGACCGGCAAAACCAGCGTTGGAGATGCCATTGTTAGATGAAAAGCTATTCAGG
The DNA here is from genome assembly GCA_021605205.1 of Aegilops longissima. NCBI lineage: Eukaryota > Viridiplantae > Streptophyta > Magnoliopsida > Poales > Poaceae > Aegilops > Aegilops longissima. The sequence goes on along the minus strand of CM038681.1, from coordinate 418,546,490 downwards.
TGTGTAACGTGACATATACGTCACGTATATTGTATGCGTGTGTATCTTGTGTAAATGGCGCAGGTTGTTAGGTTAAGTTGAGCATTATCTAGTATAGCTTGGAGTAGGGGCAAAGCTTAGCAACAACCTGCACATGATGTAATCTTCTGAGTATATAACACGAAGGCGTCCCTGCCAGCAAGGCAACATGCTTCCACCATCGTAGTTTTTACATGGTAACCAGAGCCATCCTCGAGCATATCCATGGCGTCTTCAAGTTCCTTCCCATCCTCGCCATTCGCACACACCACCACCGAGAAGCTCACGAAGGGCACTCAGGCCCTGTGGCGGCCGACGGTGCTCTCGGCCATCCGAGGAGCACAGATGGCCAAGTACCTCGACGTCGAGCAACCGCCACCGCCCATGCAGATTGATGTGGCCTTGTCTGACGGCAAGACAACGACGAAAGCGCCGAACCCTGATTTCCAAACCTGGTATGCTCAAGGCCAACAAGTCTTCTCCTATCTTCTGACGACACTTCCTCGTGAGATAGCCATCTAGGTTGCTTCATGCCACACCTCTGCTGAGCTCTGGAACACGGTGGAAGGGATGCTTGCATCTCACACCCGTTCCCAGACCACCAACGTCCGGATCGCCCTCGCCAACTTGCAGAAGGGCAACTCCTCCATCACCGACTACGTCGGGAAGATCAAGTCTCTCTGCGACGAACTGATCGCTGCAGGGAAGAGGGTGGACGACGACGACATCGTCTCCCACATCCTGGCCGGGTTAGATGAAGACTTTGACCCGGTGGTGTCCGCCATGTGTTCCCGGGTGGAGCCGGTGACCGTGGCCGAGCTGTTCTCACAGCTGCTGAGCTTCGAAACGAGGCTCAATCTTCGGGGCGGAGGGTCTCAATCCTCTGCTAACGCCGCTACTCGAGGCCGTAGAAAAGGCGCTGGCGGTGGTGATCGCGGTCGCCGCCAAGGCGGCAATGGTGGTGATTGCGGCGGGCGCGGCGGCGGCTACTCCAAGTCAAGAGGTCGCGGTGGCAGACACAACGGCAACAACGGCGGCGGCGGGGGCAACTACAACAACCATGCCTCAGCCCCTAGGGTCCAGTGCCAGATCTGCGGCAAGATGGGCCACCCAGCTTGGAAGTGCTCGAAGCGCTATGACGAGTCCTACCAAGGCGTGGAGGAGAAGCAAGCCAACCTCGCTGCACCGCAGTACGGGATGGACACCAACTGGTACTTGGACAGTGGTGCCAGCGATCACATTACAGGAGATTTGGAGAAGCTGGCCGTCCGTGACCGCTACACTGGAAACAAGCAGATTCACACTGCCTGTGGGTCAAGTATGGTTATCAAACACATCGGTCATTCAGCTATTCACACTCCTGATCGTGATCTTCTTCTAAACAATATTCTTCATGTACCTCAAGCCAACAAAAGTCTAATTTCCGCTAGTCGCCTTGTTGTTGACAACGATTCCTTTGTTGAAATTCATCCTTATTCTTTTCTTGTCAAGGAACGGGGAACGAAGAAGGTGCTCCTTCGAGGCAGGGGTAGACGAGGACTCTACCCGGTTAGGCACACGGGATCTGACGTCAAGAAGCACATGCTCAGTGCCACCAAGCTATCTCCGGATAGGTGGCACCGACGTCTAGGCCATCTATCTCCTCTTATTGTTAGCAAAATCATTAGCAAGAATAATCTCCCGTGTGCAAACTCTTTCAATAAAGATTCTGTATATGACGCATGTCAAAAGGGCAAAAGTCACCAGTTGCCTTATCCTAAGTCAATAAGTGAATCAAAGTTTCCTTTAGAACTTGTGTTCTCTGATGTTTGGGGTCCTGCTGTTGAAACAGTAGGAAGAAGTAAATTCACATGGATATATTTGTTCAAACACAAGTCTGAAGTTTTCCAAAAATTTCATGACTTTCAACATCTAGTAGAACGTCAATTTAATCGTAAAATCCTTGCTCTACAAACAAATTGGGGAGGGGAGTACGAAAAATTGAACTCCTTCAACAGAATAGGGATATCTCACCATGTCTCATGCCCTCACGCTCACCAACAAAATGGGTCAGCTGAGAGCAAACATCGACACATTGTCGAGGTAGGTTTATCCCTTCTTGCTCAAGCCTCCATGCCCTTGAAATTTTGGGATGAGGCCTTCATTGTTGCCACCTATTTGATCAACTGAATTCCTAGCAAGGTTATCAAGTTTGAGACACCCTTTGAAAAACTATTTCATGAAAAACCCAACTATTCTATTCTTCGAATTTTTGGGTGTGCCTGTTGGCCCAACCTTCGACCCTACAATAATCATAAGCTTCAATTTCGGTCAAAACAATGTGCCTTTCTTGGGTATAGCAATCTTCACAAAGGGTTTAAATGTCTTGATATATCTACTGGTCGTGTCTACATTTCCAGAGACGTTGTCTTTGATGAAAACATTTTTTCCCTTCGCCAGCCTCCATCCAAACGCCCGTGCTCGGCTTCGTGCGGAAATTTTGTTGCTTTCTCCGGAGTTATTAAATCCTTCTGATCATAGGGGTGAATGTTCTGCTGATGATCATGTGTTTAATAACCCTAATCATGCCACTAATGGAGGCTGTGCTGAGCAAAACAGTGAAAAAATAGCACTTCCGATCGTCATTTTATGCAGTGTATAAGGCCAAACTGGACCGGCACAAGACACGAGGCGGATTCTCCTGGCGCCTCTAATCCTGAGAGATTTGGAGGCGGCGCAGAACCTGACACAGGAACGCCTCCGACACCCCCAGGCGCAGGGTCACCAGCCAGCTCGTCAGCGCATGACACGCGGCGCGGGTCGCCCGTGCAGGGAGGCAGCATCAATACAGGCGGGCCCACGCGACGCGGGTCGCCCGTGCGGGGCGGCGGCATCGATACAGGCGGGCCCTCCACCGACAGCTGGCGGCGGTCGGGTGGGTCTCCTGGCGCTGATTTGCCTGCACCAGATTTGATGGCCCCGAACCGGACACGGGATCCGACGCCCGACCGAGCGACAGCCGAGGGTGATCCTCTGGCAGTGCGAGGTGGCGGATCTTCTGCAGCAACCGCCGGATCCTCTGTGGCTACAGTTTCTGAACGCCCCAATACACGTGCTAAACAAGGTATCTTCAAACCCTTGTGTCGTGGAATTGTCACGGCAGATGTCCTCTTGTAAGGACTAAGTCGTGGAGCCATCGCAACTAGGAAGCTTAAAGGGGTTAACCGGGACAAAGGACACGAGAGGTTTATACTAGTTCGGCCCCTTACGGTGAAGGTAAGGCCTACGTCTAGTTGGGTTGGAATTGCTTGATGTTTCGATGCCCACGGAGCGAGATACGCTATGCCCGGCTCTCGATGAGTTGTTTCTTGCCCTAAGCCGCCAGCGGGTCGTCCCCTTATATACACGGGTGGACACCCTGCGGCCTACAGAGTCCCGGCCGGCTCATAAACAGTGTCCGGCTCGGTGACTAGTTAATTCTACCTTATGATACAAGTCATTTCATCTTGGCGATTTACTGGAATGGGCCTTAAGCCGCCTACGGGCCTTAGACCCTTTATTGAACCGCCATCTTCATGCTTGGCCTCTGGGCTTCTGTTAAGATAAGTTTTCTTTGCGTAACCCGGCCCCTCCTGGCCGACTTACTCAAATAGTTATATCCCCAACATTAGGCCCCAGATTGATTTGAACCTATTCATGTCAATCTTAAAATTCCTTTAAGAAATAAACCTTCGGCCTTCTGCTTGTGCAAAAAGTTTTTTAACCCGCCATGACGTCATCTCCTGGATCCGCGTTAGTCCACCGTGACGTCACCTTTACTTAAATTCATTTTTTACGCTGCCATATCCTCCAACGGATCTTTGCCTTTACTGACCATTCTGAAAAACGAGGCGTCGGGGCCGCTGGATAATGATGTCTGGCCTCCTCGTTTCTCGCGCCGTCTCAGTCAGCCGTTCCTTATAAATAGGCACGACTTAGGTCTTTTCCATTCTCCCCCTTTTGGTCGTCTTCTTCCTCTCACTGCTTTTCTTCTACTCGAGCTTCGCCGCCGCCGCCGTCGCGGATCTCCTCGTCCTCACCAACTCAGGCCGCTGCATCAACCTGATTTGACCAGAAAAACGCGACGGATCTCCGCAGCAACTCTGCATCTGTAAGTTTTTCCCTCCCTATTCCTCAGATCTGCCCTAGTGATTCTCGAGTTCGTCGGTGTTCGTCACCGTTCGTCACGAACCCTTGATAGATTCCACCTCTGGCGCCTTTTTCTGATCTTTAAATAGTTTAAAACTGCTGCGGTAGCTGTTTTACACCCGTTTCCAAATGCAAATAGATCCCTTTCCATTGCCCAGAGGCCCCGTTCGAGCCTATGAGCTTCATCTGTGTCAGTTCTAGGTCTAGAAATTTTTCTTTCCAAGCGACCGTTTGATCCAAAATAATAACTGTGACTTGTGAAACCTGTTTGTTCCACACTTAGCCAAAAACTGCATCTGTTAAATCTATTTCACACGGTAGCTCATGTAGCCGGTTAAAAAGAAAACACTGATTGTCAGCTTTGCTTGCTTCCCGCAGCTTAAGAAAATTTAACTGCCTTTGATACCTGTAGCGGCTTAAATATCACTGCATAGTTACCCATATGTCATTAGGCCCCTTCTTAAGCCACCATTTTGAATAGACTTACAACATTTTCCTCCGGGTTAAATTTGAACCAGAACTTCTTATTTTGTCATAGGCTTCAATTTATACAATGGCACCCAAGGCTCCCAAAGCTCCTGTGACCTGGAACTGGGTCAAATCCACTGTTACAGAAAGCACTTTGTCTGACTTTGTGAATCCGGCCATCTGCCCAAGAGAGAGATCATGTCTTATCGTGCTCCTAACCCGTCAGAGGAGAAACCTCAACCCAAGGAGGGGGAGGTTATCGTGTTTACTGATCACATGAACCGGGGCTTCGCTCCACCCGGTTCAAAATTCTTCAGGGATGTTTTGCATTTCTTCGATCTCAGACCTCAAGACATCGGGCCCAATTCCGTGTCAAATATTTGCAACTTCCAAGTTTTCTGCGAGGTGTACCTTGGAGAAGAACCCAGCATACTTTTATTCAGAGAATTGTTTTACTTAAACCGGCAGAACGAACGTGCCAACGGGCCCAGTCTGGAACTTGGTGGTATCTCAATTCAGCGGCGGAGAGATCGCTTTTTCCTTATGCTGAATCGCCGAGTCATCCAAAGGATTGAAATCGACGTGGTTTTATGCGAGGATACTTCTCCGGTGGCGAAAATCCTCGCTCGCTTCCGCCTTGGCGCTTTGAATCCAATCACCCGCTGCCGGATAAACTGACTGCTGTTGGACGTCTGCCACTCGCTCCCACCATTAGTAAGATCAAAGCTCTTTTGGGAAACGGCTTAGATGGTATTGACCTGGTCTGAGTCTGGGTCGCTTGGCGAATGATTCCGTTAAGCCGCCACCCCGGCTTAATGTGCACTTACTCAAGTGAGAAGAATGACCAACTGCGTCATAGTCCCGACGACTTACCAAATGATGTGGTGGATGCTACGACCCAGACGTTGCTGAAAGAGGGCACGGTGACCAGTAACGCCTTTGGCTTACTTACTTTCTGCAAGAAGAACCCGACCCCTGCAGTAAGTCATCAACCTCAATAATTACTCCTTCCTGTGTTATACCTTACTTTTATTCATAACCCCTTATCATTCTTCACAGGCCTATGATAACTTCTGGAAGGTCAAGTATAATCATGAGGCGGCCAAACAAGCCAGAGCGGCAAAAGAGTCGAAAGGAAAACCGCCAAGACTGGAACTTCAAGGAAAAGGAAGCCAAGCGCTTCCGATTTACTTAAATTGGATGACACTTCTGACGAGGAGGAAGAGGTAACTTTTAACTCCCTTGACTCTTTATCATCACCTTGCTGACCCTTAATCTTTTCAGGAGGATACGGGGAACAGCCAAGCCGTCGAGGAAGAGGTAACTATAATCTCCTCCGACTCCGACCCTGCCGCCGTAAAATTCAAGAGTAACCCGAAAGTAAGATTTTCACATCCTTTGGCTTACCAAGATCCTCAATTTCTTTTGAAGCAACAGCAATTTGAAAGTCGGAGGCGACCTGCACCAGCAAGGATATAAAGCTCTCCTCCGCTTACCCGACGTAACGAGGAAGCATCGGGCTGAGGTTATCTCCGATTTACGCTCTGCTTACCCTTTGGCGGGTTTAATTCGTCAACCTCTCAATTCGCTCGACTCCAATTATCAGGATACCTCTCCTTCCTCCGTGAGTCTATGCAATCTAACATGCCGGCTTTCAAGACTGCCTTACAGGTAATATAATTTTGTTTTCCTTATGCTTTACCATACTCATATTTTTGTACTCACCCTTCTGCTTTGTCCACAGCGTGCAGGTGAAGCCCAGTAAGAGGGCAAAAAAGAGTAAGCCGTCCCAAGACCCGGTCGTGACTGAATGGGAGCTTGGCACAGCCGCTCCTGACAATTCTACCCATCAGCCGCCGCCTGAACCAGCCTCTAACATTCCAGTACCAGCCTCCGATCCTCCCGCCGAAGATACTCTCAACAGCTCTGATAACCCGTAAACTCCTAGCCCGGCCAAGACAATTGATCCGGAAGTTGAAATTCTGAAGACTCAATTTGTTGAGCCGGGGCAACCCACTATCCTGGCCAAGTGTTCTCCCAAGGAGGAGCTTCTGGAACGCCGAAAGGCCAAGCTGGATATTGCTGACTATACTCATTTAAGTATTGGAGATATAGTCTCTGGCTATATCAACCAAGTACATAGCAGCCGTGACCTCGAAATTAATATGGTGAAGCAAATACAGCAAAAATCTGAGGTACAACTTATGCTACTTTCCTTAATCATACTTACTGTATCAGCCCCCAAGTCTATTGCTTATGAATGAATATGTTGTAGACTTAGAAACCTGCTTAGCACTGCCTTGTCCGGTTTATATGAAAATATTTAATCCGGCTGTAACATGATACCTTGAATTTGCAATACACATTAGCCCCCAAGTGTCAAGTATCTTTGCTTGCATAGTGCTTGGGACTTAATTTCTCATGAACCGGCATTGTATATTAAATTTCTTCAGCATACATTAGCCCCCAAGTGTCAAGTACCTTTGCTTGCAAAGTGCTTGGGACTTAATGATATCTTACCATAATTTTGACTATAACTCGGCATCAACGCAGGCCACCACAAGTCAATTTGAGTCGGAGATTGCTGACCTGAAGAACCGCCTGGCAGCTCAAAAACTTGAAATTCAAAAGGCCAACTCCAAATTTGCATTCAGCGTCTCTGAACAAGAGAAGTTGAAGAAGAATTTTGATGCGGAGAAGAAAATCTGGGCTGATGAGAAGGCCTCATCGGTGACCCGAGCCGAGACAGCAGAAACGCTACTTGCGTATAACAATGAGCTGTCCGGCTTAAAGCGCCAGATATCTCAAATGGTCTCAGCAATCTTCGGTAAATTACTATATATAAACTTGAATATCGCAATCCTTCCTTTGATGACTATTTTAATTGTCATCTCCGGCTCACCTTATGTTTATAAACGCAGGCCCTGTGAGCACAAACCTCAAGCGTAACATGTTGATCAAGTCAAGGCGGTTTACACTCACAGTGGAGCAGCAGATACGGGTCACAACGTGCTTTGGCCGTTGTGGCTTTATCAAATGGCGTTCCCCATCTCCTGCAAGATGTGCTAAAGTGGCTTGCCGTGCTACCCCAGTGGATCCAAGAGCTAAGACGGGCATCTGCCAGAACCGGGGCCATAGCTGCCTTAAGCCGGGCCAAGGCGTTGCTTCCAGAGTTAGACCTGGCAGACGTTGCTCTTGGATACCCCAGCTTGAAGGAAGACGGCTCTGTATTTGACGAAATAAACTTTACCGCCTGTGTGAGAGTCGTACGTCCTATGGCTACCATCATTGGGAATGATATTGATCTTTCCAAGTATCAGCCGGGCTATGATAGCAATAACCGGAGAATTCCAACACCTCACTATGATGACGTCATCCTGATCCCTCCAACTCGTAAGCACACCTTTGCCCCTGAAGTTGACCCAGCCGGTTTAATAGATGATGAAGTTGAGTTTGAAGCCTTAAGCGGCATTGACTGGACCTCGTCAACCTTCCAGGACAGGGCAGCAGACGGAGAGGCGGAGAAGGATAACCCAGAATCCTCAATCCCACCAAAGGAGTAAACCGCCAGGCGTTTATGACCTTGCGAAAACAATGCTTCATTATTCAGACTCGGGGAGTCTTGTAATAGGGTAGAAAAAACCTCTCAATTTTTGTCATGCCTTCGCGCATGCTTGTGGCGCTTAATACTTTCGTAAGCCGCCATCACTTTATATTTCCAGCTTATGTTGATCTTTCCTTGATGTTAAAAAACATTCTTGCTTTATCCTGCCTATAAAACAAAACAGAATTCCCTTGGCGACTTATCGCGTCCGGGGTCACATAAAGTATTGATAACCCGAAGTACGAACCAAAACATCATATAAAGGCCGGCTTATGATTATAATCACAATAGCATACCTTCGATCTTTTTGGTATTCTCGGCGGCTTATGTGACCCAAATCATGAGAGTGAGTTGAACTCCTGAAAATTGGCACATATGATGTTCACCTGGCCCTTAATAACATTACGCTTTACAAAGTATAATGAATAATAAACTGAATTTAAAAGGCCTCGATTCAATACGATCGGTGAACCGCTCCAAAGGGGTTAAGCTAAGATTCGGATACGATCATATAGCCCCGATGGCTTTGGCGATGCCGATCAAGTGGGTATCGACAGCTATGTTCTCTTTGGTTGAATACGACCTATGTTTGAACAAGAAGCCCCAAGTGACCATGAGAGTTGTTTAATGACGCTGATTCAATACGATCCACGCCGCACCCAAAGGGGTTAAGCTATGATTTAAATATGATCAAGAAGCCCCAAGTGGGTTTGGCAAGATGCCGATCAAGTGGGTATCGACAGCTATGTTCTCTTTGGTTCAATCGACCTATGTTTGAACAGAAGCCCCAAGTGACCATGGCTAGATTCAGATATGATCATAAGCGGACCAAAGGGAAAGCCGGATTCAGATATGATCCGCTCTCTGCTGGTTGTTTCCACCACACAGTAAAGAAGATATATAAACCTTTGAGGGTGAAAAGGAAAGAGGTCCCGCTGATTACTTTATGTAATATATACATTGTAAAAAAAGATATATATATATATATATATATATATATATATATATATATATATATATCTTGAGAGCCGTGGCTCAAGTATAGTAAGGCCAAAGATGAGCTATGTTCCACGGCAAGTGGTCTCTTCCTCCGACTTACGTGAGTCTTTGTTCTCTCGAACATCGATGAGGTAGTATGAACCGTTGTTCAGATTCTTACTGACCACAAAGGGTCCTTCCCAAGGAGGGGATAGCTTGTGCATATCAGACTGATCCTGGATGAGCCGGAGCACTAAGTCGCCTTCCTGAAAGGCTCTGCTTCTAACTCGGCGGCTGTGATAGCGGCGCAGGTTTTGCTGGTAAATCGCCGAGCGGGCTATTGCCAAGTCTCGCTCCTCATCCAACAAGTCAAGTGCATCCTGACGAGCTTTTTCGTTATCAGCCTCAACGTAAGCCACCACGCTGGGTGAGTCGTGCGGATGTCACTTGGCGAACTGCCTCCTCCATACACCATGAAGAAAGGTGTATAACCTGTAGATCTGTTAGGCGTTGTGTTGATGCTCCACAGTACAGAGGGTAGCTCCTCCACCCAACAACCCGAAGTTCGCTGTAAGGGGACCAAGAGCCGGGGTTTGATGCCCTTCAAGATCTCTTGATTAGCTCTCTCTGCTTGACCATTAGATTGAGGGTGAGCAACAGCCGAAACATCAAGCCGGATATGTTCTCGTTGACAGAACTCTTCCATGGCACCCTTGGAGAGATTAGTACCATTATCAGTTATGATGCTGTGTGGAAAACCAAAACGAAAGATCACCTTTTTCATGAACTGAACCGCCGTGGTTGCATCACATTTACTGACCGGCTCTGCCTCCACCCATTTTGTGAATTTATCCACCGCCACCAAGAGGTGTGTCTTTTTATCTTTAGACCTCTTGAAAGGTCCAACCATGTCAAGCCCCCAGACTGCAAACGGCCAAGTAATTGGAATCATCCTCAGCTCTTGAGCCGGCACATGAGCTCGTCATGAGAATTTTTGACATCCGTCACATTTGCTGACCAGATCCTCCGCATCAGCATGAGCCGTCAGCCAATAGAAACCATGACGGAAAGCCTTGGCCACCAGAGATTTTGAGCCGGCATGATGACCACAATCTCCTTCATGGATCTCACGAAGTATCTCCTGACCCTCCGCAGGCGACACACAACGTTGAAACGCCCAAGTAACACTGCGGTGATTCAACTCGCCATGAACAATTGTCATAGATTTGGACCGCCTGATGATTCGTCTTGCCAAGGTCTCATCCTCAGGCAACTCTCCCCAGGTCATATAGGCCAAATATGGGACTGTCCAATCTAGGATAGCGTGGAGAGCTGCCACCAGCTGTGCCTCCGGGTCTGGCACTGCTAGTTCTTCCTCTGTAGGCACTTTGACAGAAGGGTTATGCAAAACATCGAGAAAGGTGTTAGGCGGCACCTGCTTACGTTGATATCCCAGCCGGCTTAAAGCATCAGCCGCCTCATTCTTCCTCCGATCAATGTGCTCCACTTGATAACCCTTGAAGTTCCCAGCCACAGCATCAACTTCACGACGATAAGCCGCCATAAGGGGATCCTTGGAGTCCCACATGCCTGACACTTGTTGAGCTACGAGATCTGAGTCGCCCAAGCACCTTACCCGGCTCAAATTCATCTCTTTGGCCATCCGGAGACCATGGAGTAAGGCCTCATACTCAGCTGCATTGTTAGTACAAGGAAACATAAGTCGGAGCACATAACAAAATTTGTCACCTCAAGGGGAAGTCAAAAAAACTCCAGCCCCCGAGCCTTCCAACTGCCTGGACCCATCAAACTGAATAGTCCAATATGTGTTATCTGGCTTCTCCTCAGGTGGATGCAATTCTGTCCAATCGTTGATAAAATCCACCAGGGCTTGAGACTTGATAGCAGTCCGAGGCATGTATTTCAAACCATGGGGTCCAAGCTCAATGGCCCACTTGGTGACTCGTCCTGTGGCCTCTCTATTCTATATGATATCTCCTAAGGGGGCAGAGCTTACCACAGTGATAGGATGACCTTGGAAGTACTGCTTCAGCTTCCGGCTTGCCATAAATACTCTGTAAACAAGTTTCTGCCAATGTGGATACCTTTGCTTGGACTCAATGAGCACCTCACTGATGTAGTAAACCGGCTGTTAAACCGGATGCTCCTTGCCAGCCTCCTTGCGCTCCACCACGATGGCAACACTGACGGCGCGAGCGTTGGCAGCCACATATAACAGTAACGGCTCTACATCAATGGGAGCAGCAAGGACTGGTGGCTCAGATAGCTGCCTCTTTAAATCTTCAAAGGCAGCGTTAGCAGCATCACTCCAGACAAAAGTGTCCGTTTTCTTCATCATCTGATACAGCGGTAGGGCCTTCTCACCTAACCGGCTTATGAACCGGCTTAAAGCGGCAACACGACCCGCCAGTCGCTGAACATCATTGTTGCATGCCGGTTTGGCCAAGGAGGTGATTGCCTTGATCTTCTCCGAGTTAGCTTCAATGCCTCTGTTTGAGACCAGAAAGCCCAGAAGCTTGCCTACAAGTACACCAAACACACACTTGTCCGGGTTAAGCATCATCTTATAAACCCGGAGATTATCAAAGGTCTCTTTTAAATCAGATACCAAAGTTTCCTTCTCCCTGGATTTCACCACGATGTCATCCACATAAGCATGAACATTGCGCCCAATTTGACTGTGGAGACAGTTTTGCACACATCTCTGATAAGTCGCCTGGGCACTCTTGAGCCCAAATAGCATAGATACATAGAAGAAGGCTCCAAACGGAGTGATGAAAGCCGTCTTCTCCTGGTCCTTAACTGCCATTTTGATCTGATGATAGCCAGAGTAAGCATCCAAAAAGCTCAACCGCACACAACCCGCCGTAGCGTCGATGATTTGATCAATACGGGGGAGGGCAAAGGGATCAGCCGGACAAGCCTTATTTAAGTCCGTGTAATCCACACACATCCGCCAAGTGCCGTTCTTCTTGAGTACCAGCACCGGGTTAGCCAACCACTCCGGGTGAAAAACTTCAACGATGAACCCAGCCGCTAAGAGCCGGGCGACCTCTTCCCCAATAGCTTTCCGTCTTTCCTCATTGAACCGCCGAAAAAATTGCCTGACCGGCTTATACTTCGGATCAATATTAAGAGTGTGCTCAGCGAGTTCTCTCGGGACACCCGGCATGTCAGAAGGTTTCCATGCAAAGTTATCCCGGTTCTCACGGATGAACTTGATGAGCGCGCTTTCCTATTTAGGGTCCAAGTTGGCACTGATGCTGAACTGCTTGGAAGAGTCGCCTGGAGTAAAGTCAACCATCTTTGTTTCAGCGGCCGATTTAAACTTCAACGCCGGGTCATGCTCTGTAGTTGGCTTCTTCAAAGAGGTCATATCCGCCGGGTCGACATTATTTTGATAAAACTTTAGGTCTTCTGCTGCACAAACAGACTCAGCATAAGCCACGTCGCCTTCCTCACATTCCAAGGCTACCTTTCGACTCCCATGGACAGTGATGGTGCCTTTGTGACCCGGCATCTTAAGCTGCAGATAAACATAACACGGCCGTGCCATGAACTTGGCATAAGCCGGCCGCCCAAACAGAGCATGATACAGGCTCTTGATTTTGACTACCTCAAACGTCAATTTCTCAGCCCTGGAATCATATTCATCTCCAAAGGCCACCTCCAATTCAATCTTACCAACCGGGTATGTTGACTTACCAGGTGCCACGCCATGGAAAACGGTGTTGGACGTCCTTAAATCCTTGTCAGTCAAACCCATGTGTTGAAAGGTCTCGTAACAGAGGATGTTGATACTGCTACCTCCGTCCATGAGTACCTTGGTAAACTTATATCCACCGACCCGAGGCGCCACCACCAAGGCTAATTGACCGGATTATCAACCGGGGCGGTGATCTTCCTGCTCCATACAATAGGCTGCTCGACCACCTCAAGTAACGAGGAACTGCGGCTCAGCAGAGCTCACGGCCCTTTTCGAACCTTCGGTCTCGCTTGCATAAACTAGTGGTGAACACATGATACGCCCACTATTCAGCTGCTTCAGATGGCTTTGATAACCCGATTTATTCTTCTTTGTTGTCCCCTTGACCAGTGCTTTGTTGATTATAGCCGCCTTGACTTCCACGAAGCGAACTGAACCGCCGCCCGGGCCATGAAAGCCGCCGCCCTGAAACGCCGCTGATCCATGATTGCCATCAAACATGTTGGAATTCTTGAAAGCCTTCATGATCGCGCAATCTTTCCATAAGTGGGTGGCGGGTCGTTCCCAGGTGTCGTGTCTCGGGCAAGGCTCATTGAGAAGCTGCTCAAGAGATGGGCCTGACCCGCCAGATCGAGGGGGCGGTTTTCCCTTACGTCTCTGATTGTTACCCTGTGCATTGGCATTGACCACAAACTCCGGGTTACCCTCCGCCTTACGCTGTTGCCTCCTTGATTTGCCAGGTTATGATGCTGACCCTTCCCATTGCCGTTCTTCTTTTCCTTCCGTGTCTTCTCCTCATCAGACGCGGGATCCTTGGTACTATCAGAATCGGCGTATTTGACTAAAGGCGCCATCAGCGTACCCATATCATTGCAATCACGCTTAAGGCGCCCAGCCGCTGCCTCGGTGCTCAAAGAGGCAACTCTTCTCCAACATGAGGACTGCAGAGCCGGCATCCATCTTATCGGACGAATGTATTATTTCCTTGACCCGACGCACCCAATGAGTTGTGGATTCACCCTCCTCCTGCTTACAATTGGTCAAGTCCACAATTGACATAGATTGCTTGCAAGTGTCCTTGAAGTTACGGATAAACCGGCCTTTAGCTCGCCCATGAGCTAATGGAATTGGGCGGCAAACCCTTTAACCAAGAGCGGGCCGTTCCGTCTAACATCATGGTGAAGTACTTAGCCATTGCTGCATCGTTGACCTCCAATAGCTCCATGGCCATCTCGTAACTTTCGATCCATGCTCCGGGCTGTAAGTCGGCCGTGTAATTCGGCACCTTTCGAGGTCCCTTGAAGTCCTTGGGTAGACGTACACCCCGCAGAGCCGGCACCAAACAAGGGATGCCGCCGGTTCTAGTAGCCACTCCTGCTCCAACAGAAGTCGTCGGATACTCTAGGAGATCTTGATGAGCCGCCTGTTGAGCCGCTAGCTGAGCCGCCCGCTCGTCCTCCTGACGTATTCGGTCTTGCACCGGGTTATAGCCACCGGGCTGGTTACGACGCTGGGCATTGCTTGACAAAGCTTCTGACTCCATGTGCCTGCTGTAACTCGGACTCCGTTTTTGACGAGGCGGTGCTAGCCAAGGCGGAGGAGTTGAATGAATCCTGTCCCGGCTGTAAGAATAGGTCTCTTGCTGCGCCAGGGCCGTCTGAACAAGTTCTCTGATCCTCCGGGTCTCCACCGCTGTCGGATCATCACCGTCCACTGGGAGAGCCGCCAAACGCTACCGATCTGTGATTAAGTTCTCCATGGGGTTGGAAAAGTGACCAGTGGTATTGGTACATAGCGGACGGGCCATACTCCCACGCTGGAGGTTCCATCTCTTGAAGTGAGCCCCCCCCTCGGCTGTTGTGAACTGATTTGCTCCGGGCGGGTTGCTAGGGCGGCACCGGGTGTAGCGAAAAGGTTCCGAGGGTCGTAAACCGGAGGCAAACGGGATTGAGTTTTCTGGTGCCTCCTTCTCATTACCTCATTAGATGCGTTCAGGCTCATATTAAGTGGAAGGCTCTCATTTGGAGCTGCTACGCCCGTGCATCTAAAGCCGCTCATTCTGTAGCTAACCTGGTGTCCTCAGCTTCCAAGGCCTCCTTGGCTCGAGCTATCGCTTCACGCACCTGTGCCACCTCCGTGTTATGCTCATCTAGATTTGCAGGAATAACCGTGGCGGTTAATAGGGCCGTAAGCTTATCCATGAGATCCATCGATGTCGAGCTGGCGGGCGCAGTGGCCTCCCGCCTCTGCCCGCCCTCGACCGGATGTTATTGCCGCAGCAGCCGTAGAGTTTTGGCCGGGTTGAGTCCCCGCCATGAAGACTCCTGCCCAGCTTGGCGGCTCATAGGGGTCCGAAATACTGGAGCCATCGTAACAGCCCCCAAGCCATCTTGTACTTGATACAACGAATCTGTTGAACCAGCGGACGAATCATCATCCAAGGGGACGGCCGTCTCACCAACATCTTTAGATCCTTCGGAAAGTTCCTCTCCGTGGACGCAGCCCACGAAGGCACGCTTCATGACAGGTTGAGCTCGGGCGGGTCTCGCATGCTGAGTCATCTCGACGAGGTCGGTGCAGTTGTCCGGCTCAGGGCCCGGCTCACCAATCCGGCCGATGAAGACGTAGATTCCGCTGAAGGGGACCCGGTACCCGTACTCAATTAAGCCGGCGTCGGGGCCCCAGCCTTCTTCGTTGATGTAGATCTTGCTGGCGACTCTTGGTCATCTGGCCAACCACGTATCCCTTGAGCCCTTCGAAGCTGCCCTTCAAGAACTCAAATCCACTGTGCGCTAGCCCCACGGTGGGCGCCAACTGTCGTGGAATTGTCACGGCAGATGTCCTCTTGTAAGGACTAAGTTGTGGAGCCATCACAACTAGGAAGCTTAAAGGGGTTAATTGGGACAAAGGACACGAGAGGTTTATACTAGTTCGGCCCCTTACGGTGAAGGTAAGGCCTACGTCTAGTTGGGTTGGAATTGCTTGATGTTTCGATGACCAGGGAGCGAGATACGCTATGCCCGGCTCTCGATGAGTTGTTTCTTGCCCTAAGCCGCCAGCGGGTCATCCCCTTGTATACACGGGTGGACACCCTGCGGCCTACAGAGTCCCGGCCGGCTCATAAACAGTGTCCGGCTCGGTGACTAGTTAATCTACCTTATGATACAAGTCATGTCATCTTGGCGATTTACTGCCATGGGGCCTAAGCCGCCTACGGGCCTTAGACCCTTTATTGAACCGCCATCTTCATGCTTGGCCTCTGGGCTTCTGTTAAGATAAGTTTTCTTTGCGTAACCCGGCCCCTCCTGACCGGCTTACTCAAATAGTTATATCCCCAACACCTTGGTTCCTAAAGATGGAACTGTCACGTATGACAAAAATTTTAAGGTTGTAAACTTTGCTACCACTCAAGAACCTCGTGATCCAGTAGAGGCTTTGTAAGATAAAAGCTGGAAAAATGCTATGGAGGTAGAATATGATGCACTCATGAAAAATAAAACCTGGCATCTAGTTCCACCTAGACTAGGTAGAAATGTTATAGATTGTAAATGGGTATATAAAATCAAAAGAAAATCTGATGGGACAATAGATAGGTACAAGGCTAGATTAGTGGCTAAAGGCTTTAAGCAACGCTATGGCATTTATTATGAGGACACGTTTAGTCTAGTTGTTAAAGCTGCTACTATCAGGCTGGTTTTGTCTATTGCTGTATCCAGGGGATGGAGCCTTCGTCAATTGGATGTTCAAAATGCGTTTCTACATGGCGTTCTCGAGGAAGAGGTTTATATGCGCCAACCACCTGGTTTTGTGGATAATACTAAACCACAACATGTGTGTAGATTGGACAAAGCACTATATGGATTAAAACAGGCACCCAGGGCTTGGTATTCAGGGTTAAATTCAAAACTACAACAACTTGGTTTTCGGCCCTCCAAGGGAGACACCTCCTTGTTTTATTTCAAGAGAGGAAAGGTGACTATGTTTATGCTCATATATGTAGATGACATAATTGTTGCTAGTTCTTCTCAAGAGGCCACCTCAGCTCTGCTTAAGAACTTGAAAATGACTTTTCTTTAAAAGATCTGGGAGAGTTGCACTATTTCCTAGGTATTGAAGTAAAGAAAATACATGATGGTATTCTGCTAACTCAAGAAAAGTATGCAACAGAGATACTTAAACGTGTAGGCATGAAGGATTGTAAACCCTCTAGTACACCTCTGTCTACTACTGAACACCTGTCATTGCATGGAGGACAAAATATAGAAGTGTAGTTGGGGCACTACAATACTTAACTTTGACAAGACCTGATATGGCTTTCTCTATCAACAAGGTCTGTTAATTTTTGCATTCTCCTACATCTTTACATTGGACAACTGTTAAGAGGATATTAAGATATATCCAAGGAAGTGCTGGAATTGATCTGAAAATTTGCAAGTCAATGTCAACAACAGTAAGTGCCTTCTCTGATGCAGATTGGGTAGGATGCCCTGATGACAGAAGGTCTACTGGTGGGTTTGCTGTTTTCTTTGGTTCTAACCTTGTGTCTTGGAATGCAAAGAAACAAGCTACAGTCTCACGTTCTAGCACTGAAGCAGAATATAAGTCTTTGGCAAATGCAACTGCTGAGGTAATGTGGGTAGAAACTCTGTTAGATGAATTGGGAATTGCAAGACCACGTGTCTCTTGTTTATGGTGTGATAATTTGGGTGCAACATATCTCTCTGCAAATCCAGTGTTTCATGCAAGAACAAAGTATATAGAAATTAATTTTCACTTTGTTCGTGAAAGAGTTGCAAAGAAACTCTTGGACATCAGGTTTATCCCAACAGGAGATCAAGTTGCTGATGGCTTCACGAAGCCTTTACAAGCTCGACAACTTCAAGCCTTCAGAAACAATCTCAACCTTGACATGTTTAGATTGAGGGGGTATGTTAGATTAAAGGCTATTCAGGTGTGTAACATGACATATATGTCACGTATATTGTATGCGTGTGTATCTTGTGTAAATGGCGCATGTTGTTAGGTTAAGTTGAGCCTTATCTAGTATAGCTTGGAGTAGGGGAAAGGCTTAGCAACAACCTGCGCATGATGTAATCTTCTGAGTATATAACACGAAGGCGTCCCTGCCAGGAAGGCAACACGCTTCCACCATCGTAGTTTTTACAGCCATGTCAAGAGACAGTCCGGTCGTCCGTTTCGGTAAGCTGGTGGTTATCTGAGTGAAGTTTTTGTCAAAGTAACTAAGGCCTCTTTTGGTTTGGAGGAATTTCATAGGAATTCTAGAGGATAGGATTTTTATAGGATTTTTTCCTTTAGAGCCATTTGGTTCATAGAAATGGATTCCTATTCCTACATAGGATTGGTTCCTATCCTCCACATTTCATAGGAAAATAAAAATAAGCCTAGACTCAATGGAAAAAAATCCTTTGGTGTCAACCAAATGACATCTCGTTTTCTATTACTACTCATAAAATTTGAGATACATGTCATCTCATTTTCTACAAAATTCATATTTCTACGATAATCATATCCTATGAACCAAAAGAGGCCCAAGTAGAGAACAATGAGTAGTGTCATTTGAATAAAAATGCTACACAGAGCTTTACAGACCCATTTCCAGTTTACTAAACGTTCACCTCCCTGAATTTTATGGGGTGGGCCTGCTTCAACAACCCACCCAATCATTAGCGGCCACCTTGAATCAGCCCCATAACACCCCGTAAACCTTCGTACGTGCACCATTGTTGGTCATTTGAATTTTCTTCCCCTTCATGTTTTAAAACTTTTGGAAATGATTGTCTACACCAATTAAACGGCCCGACATGCAACCGTGGATATGTATCTTTCGAGCTGTCCTTCGTCAATAGACTGCACATACATGATTACAAGCTAATCATCACCTACATCGTGCTGTTGGCTAATTTCATAGACACCGTTTAGTGATCATTCCCAAAGGAGAAGCAGGTATACGCACGGCCGCCTTCAACGGACTCAAATTAAGCCGCCCGAGTGGGCAGCAAGCGGCCAAGTGACAGTTGCCAACTTGCCGTCGTAAGCCGACAGGCAGCATGACAACTGTACAATACAAGTCTAGACGGCTACCATGCACTGACTGCAAACATTTTTTGCTAGGAAGACATGTAACTTTATTTCAACTATTAAAGGTGCCTCGTGCGTTGTGACGGAGGCATGCATATGCCAGTGATTTAACATCAATCTTGTCTGATATATACTTTACATCCATCATATTCTAGAGTTTGGTAAGATTTAATTTGATTTGAATATGGGCAGGCAAAGGCAAGAAAAGTTAAATTTACTTGATCATATAATAATATTTGATTTTATTTGCCTATGGGTAGGGGAAAGCAAGAAAAATAATTGATTTAGTTGAGATTTTGATAAAATTTGATTTGATTTGATTGAGTTAATGCAGGGCGTGGTTTTGGGAAAAGGACCAATTTGGTTTATATTATTTCAGGTTACTCTACTTATGTTGGATTTCTTTTTGTGCGTCATTGGTTGAGACACCAAAAGCATCAACAGAAACCAAATGAGGTAGGGGGCGTGGAGAGGAAAAACTAGGAGAGGAGGTGAGGCGAACCTACCAACTCCCTTTTAATAACAGAATTAATGCTCTCGATAAATGGTCTCAAAAAATACAGAGTAATTCCTATAATATTACAAATAAATGTATTAAAATATTTTCTCCATGGTATCAATCTTTACAAGATGAAATAATTCTAGGACATCAATAAAGAGATTGTCATTAGATCGAAGCATCAAAACTGTCACTCGTTCATCCGCACAAACTTGATTGCCGAGAGTTTTTGAAAGCCTCTTGAGTGGCCCATCCAAATAGAGGGGAAGTCATAATCAATGACAAACATGGGCCAAGAATAATCCCTATAAGTTCAGGTTTTAGGACCACGATGTCTTCACCATAGCGTCAACAAAATATTCCAGCACTACAAAGAATCAAACAAACACAAAAAAACCAATGGCACACAATAACAGAAACTCATCATATTTGAGTAAACGTATTTGCGAGGATGCAAACATCTCTGCCTCCAGGGCAACGCCATGGTAGAGAGAGAATATATTCGAAAAAGCAAAAATGTGACCACAAATCTCTCAGATCTGAGGTCCCTTGACCTCTAAATGCCAAGATGGCAGCCGAAGGTAAGGGGGGCTAATAAATCTCTCTCTCTCTCTCTCTCTCTCTCTCTCTCTCTCTCTCTCTCTCTCTCTCTCTCACCTAGGTTTCCCTTGCCCCTTGTCCACGGTGCATGTAGGCGCTGCCAGCCTGAAGAAGGGTTTTAGTTTCATGTGAAGCGACCCGCCCTCTAAAACAATTCTATATGATATGTTCAAATTGGTGGAAAAAGCGCTATAGGCCGGCCCATTTCATTGTTTTCGGTTATGATGTGACGCACTCTATAAAGGTTTTCTCCAAAAAAATCCTTTATCTCATTTTCTTGATTTTTGATTGGTTTTTTGGTTTCCATCATTTTTAATGTGTGGATATTTTTCAGATTCGTGAATAACTAGAAAATTAGTGGGTTTTTTTACAAATTTCATGAATTTTTAAAAAAAGGGATATGTTAAAAGTGTCATATTCCCATAAAATCTGGTAAATGTAAAAAGAGAATGAAAATAAAACAAAACAAGAATTAATGGAAACTAGAAAACAAAATGTCCAAAACATACTAATCCGAAAAAACCTAAAAAATCACAAAGGAAAGCAAAATAAAAAGAGACAAAGAAACCTGAAAAAAATACCTTATAGGAAAAAAAAGTGAAATGTTAATGTGCTCGGTCCGCCAATGCCCTCCATGTGTTATTTCCCGCTATTTGATGTCATGACCGCTCCATGGTGCATGTAGGCGCTACCAACCCGAACAAGGTTTTAGTTTCATGTGAAGCGGCCCATCCTCTAAAAAAATTATATATGATGTGTTCTACATCAAATAGGTGGGGAAACGCACACCCTCTTGCTATAGGCCGGCCCATTTCATTGTGTTCGGTTATGGCATGACGCACTGTACGAGCGCTTTTCTCCATGTTTTCCTTTATCTCATTCTCTTGATTTTTGATTGGTTTTTCTGTTTCCATCATTTTTAGTGTGTGGATATTTTCCAGATTCATGAATAATTTTAGAATTAGTGAACAATATCTAAAATTTCATCAATTTTATAAAAAATACAATGATATTTTAAAATTTTCATATTTCCAGAAAATCTGTTAAATGTAAAAAAGGGAATAAAAATAAATAAATAAAATAAGAATTAAGGGAAACTAGAAATCCAAAATTCCAAAACATACTAATCCAAAAAAACTAAAATAAAATTGCAAAGGAAAAAATGGAAAGAGACGAAGAAACCTGGAAAAAGTACCTTTTAGGAAAACAAGTGAAATATTAATGGGCTCGGTCTGCCAATGCCCTCCATGTGTGAATTGCCCGCTATTTTATGTAATGACCGCTTCTTGTGTGATTTGCCCGGTACTTGGTGTAGCAAGCGCCAAACAGGGTTTGCTAGTATTTATTACATTCCTTAATCCTTAAGAAAGATTGTGAATTGAGTATCTCCTAAATCAAACTTTTAATAGAATTTTCTTTGCTAATTCTCACTATCTTTTGCATACAAAACTCCATGTTCAATTGCATTTACACCATGATGCATCAGATTAATTCAAACCATGATCCGAACAAATTCATAAGTACTTGTACTAAACAGTGAAGCCATATCTCGCCACCCAATATAGATGAAGTGGTAAACATAATTAATTGGCATAACATGCCTATGTTGGACTTGTCAATTCCTTGAGATGTGACTTAGCTCTCTCTCTCTCTCTCTCTCTCTCTCTCTCTCTCTCTCTCTCTCTCTCTCTCTCTCTCTCTCTCTCTCTCTCTCTGATTTTAGTTTCATGTGAAGCGACCCGCCCTCTAAAACAATTCTATATGATATGTTCAAATTGGTGGGAAAACCGCTATAGGCCGGCCCATTTCATTGTTTTCGGTTATGATGTGACGCACTCTACAAACGGTTTTCTCCAAAAAAAAATCCTTTATCTCATTTTTTATTTTTTTTGGTTTATTGGTTTCCATCATTTTTAATGTGTGGATATTTTTCAGGTTCATGAATAATTAGAAAATTAGTGGGGTTTTTTTTACAAATTTCACGAATTTTATTAAAAAACATGGATATGTTAAAACTGTCATATTCCCATAAAATCTGTTAAATGTAAAAAGGGAATGAAAATAAAATAAAACAAGAATTAATGGAAACTAGATAACAAAATGTCCAAAACATACTAATCCGAAAAAAACCTAAAAAATCAGAAAGAAAAACAAAATAATAAGAGACAAAGAAACGTGAAAAATAACCTTATAGGAAAAAAGTGAAATGTTAATGTGCTCGGTCCGCCAATGCCCTCCTTGTGTTATTTCCTGCTATTTGATGTCATGACCGCTCCACGGTGCATGTAGGCGCTGTCAGCCCGAACAAGGATTTATTTTCATGTCAAGCGGCCCATCCTCTAAAACAATTATATATGATGTGTTCTACATCAAATTGGTGGGGAAACGCACACCCTCTTGCTATAGGCCGGCCCATTTCATTGCTTTCGGTTATGGCATGACACACTCTACGGGCGCTTTTCTCCCTTTTTTCCTTTATCTCGTTTTTTTGATTCTTGATTGGTTTTTCTGTTTCCATCATTTTTAGTGTGTGGATATTTTCCAGATTCATGAATAATTTTAGAATTAGTGAACAGTTTTGCGAATTTCATGAATTTTATAAAAAAAATTAAATGATATTTTAAAAGTGTCATATTTCCATAAATCGGTTAAATGTAAAAAGGGAATGGAAATAAATAAAATAAAATAAGAATTAAGGGAAACTAGAAAACCAAAATTCCAAAACATACTAATCCAAAAAAAACTAAAAGAAAATTGTAAAGGAAAAATGGACAGAGACAAAGAAACCTGAAAAAAACACCTTGTAGGAAAACAAGTGAAATGTTAATGGTCTCGGTCTGCCAATCCCCTCCATGTGTGAATTGCCCGCTATTTGATGTAATGACCGCTCCTTGTGTGATTTGCCCGGTACTTGGTGTAGTGAGCGCCAAACAGGGCTTGCTAGTATTTACACTACTGCAGGATGCTGCTAACGCGACACTACGATCAGAGACACTTTCACGAAACTGTGTGCGATGCACTAATCGCAAACGGGGATGTAAAAAACCGTCAAAAAAGGTGCAAAACGTTTGCGATGGAGGATGCATCAAACACGGTTCATATTTTAGTTGCATGTGAGATGCAGGGCATACGGTTCAGTTCAATGAACTATTTGTGATGCTGAGGAACAAAAGAAACGGGCAGCCAGACGAAGGTGTGTGCGATATACAGCATACGGTTCACTCGGATGAACTGTTTGTGATTAGGCAACACAAAAGAAACGGTCGGTGTGTGTGATATATGGCATGCGATTCACTCGGATGAACTGTTTGCTTTGAGCCAAGAGAACAGAAACGGTTCAATATAATAAGATGTGTGATACGCGGCAAACATGTCTGTAATCAGAAATGTATGCGAAGATCGATAATAACACAGACGATTGCTGCTAATAAGCTGTGTGTGTTGTGGGCAAACGCTTGGTGGTATACAATTTTCAGCGATTGATGAAATCATCACCGACGGGTTCCCAAACACACAGAACAACATCATATGTACTTATAACTTATAAGGACTTGATTCCATAAACATATTGAACATTGAATTACATATGTGGCTAGTACACACATGACCTTTGCACACACGAAAGTACGTTCCAAAATGCCTAGGAAATACAAATAAAGTATAAAAAGGCAAAACGAACAGTGAATAATTTCATATTTTTAGGACGACACTACTATATATAGTTGCATGTTGCCTTTGTAAAATAAATCAAGGCGGGAAGAGACAGTGTATGTCGTTTCGCACACATAGGTGACAAGGTCCCTCTCGGAACCATGAGCCTTTTTGAGAGAAGCTCCGGTTTGTAAGAAGTTTCTACCAAAACTTGTCCCAAATTGGACTATTTTTTACCACAACATGTTGCTGCTATGTCATAACACCATGCCAAGTTTCATGATTTTGAGGTGAGTTTTGGATTTAAAGTAATTTTAAAACCAGGTTTCTCAATGTTTGATGTCGAGTCGGCACCTCCCTGGATAGGCTTTTTCCTCGTGGGTCCCAAATAAGAAATCCAAATCTGTCACTACCATGCTACTTTTCTTATTAAGAATTACAGCCCATTTGGTGTGCTAGCTGTAAATAAGTTTGTGGATGCTGGTGGGCGCTAAGAACTTGCGGATTCTGTCGTGGAGTTGTCACGGCAGATGTCCTAGTTAAAGGACTTAGTTGTGGAGTCATGGTGACGAGGTTAGCTTAAAGGGGTTAAACGGGACAAAGGACACGAGGAATTTATACTGGTTCGGCCCCTTGCGGTGAAGGTAAAGGCCTAATCCAGTTTGAGGTGGTATTGCTAGGGTTTCTATTACCAGGGAGCGAATACACTTTGCCTAGCTTTCGATCTGTTGTTTCTTGACCTAAGCCGCTGCCGGGTCGTCCCCTTATATACACGGGTTGATGCCCTGCGACCTACAGAGTCCCGGTCGGCTCATACAAACGTGTCCAGCTCGGTGACTTATCTTACATGCCTTATAATACAAGTTACATATACATGGCGGTTTACACTTACGGGCCTTAAGCCGCCTTCGGGTTTGGGCCCGTTGACAAGCCTGCTTCATGAACCACCATCTTCAACATACTCATGGGCTCTATTTAGGTGAACTTCCATTGATATAACCCGGCCCCTCCTGAGCGGGTCATATCCAATAGTCATATCCCCAACATTAGGCCCCAGGTTGATTTGAATTTGTTCATGTCAATCTTCACCACTTAGAAAAAATCCTTCTTCATCTTCCTGTGTTATCTGTAACCCGCCATGACGTCATCTCCTGAAATTGCGGTAACCCGCCGTGACGTCACCTGTTATAAATACTACGTACTGCCCAAATCTTAATAAATCTTTTCCTTTACTGCTCTTCCGAAAATTGAGGTGCCCGCGCCGTCACCTATCCATTTTCCCGTCTCCTCGATTCTCGCGCATGCCACTTATCCTTCCAGCCTTATAAATAGGGCCACGGGTTCACTTTTCATTCTCCCTCCTTTGCCTTCTCGCGTTCTTCTTCCTCCTCACAATGCTCCAGCGCGCCCGAGCTCCTCCGTCGTTGACCTTTGTCCGCTGCTTCGACTCCGGCCGCTGCATCACCCTCAACGAACCAGAATGTCATGGCACTCCTCCGCTGTCAACTAGCGTCGGTAAGTCTTCCCTTTTCCTCTTCATAGATCTATGTTAGGGTTTCTCTGTTTGTCGGTGTTCATCACCGTTCTTCCCTTTCTCCATCCTAGATCGCATAGCTTTGATCTGAAAATAGCACAGATCTCATGCGGTAGCAGTTTTAGCACTTATTTTTTGATATCAGACTATATCTACCTTGCAATAGATCTCATCTGGGCACCCCCATTCTTCTGCTGCCGCCACCTTAGGTTTAGATTTTATTTCCTTTTTCTGAACTGCCGCAGATCCAATCTTATAATCATAATCTGTGAAACCTGTTTGTCCCAACACTTAGAAAAATTTACTCTTGTCAGATCTTGAATATCAGTTCTTGTCATGGCGGCTTATATCACCGGCTCAAATTTACCCATATATCATTAGGCCCCATTTAAGCTGCCATATTGGTTATAGACTATAGCCTTTTACTTCCATCTTAAATGAAGGTTTTAACTTAAACCGGCAAACATTTCTTCTTTTTTAGGCTTCTTCTTTCATAATGCCGCCAAAAAAGTCACTTCTTGTAACTGGGTTCCCTCCATCGTTACCGAGAACACACTCAAGGACTTCGTCAAAATTGGGTACTTGCCAGCAAAAAGCGTCATGCATTATCGCGCCCCTGATCCTAGCGAAAAAAGACCTCAGCCAAAGGATGATGAAGTCTGTGTTTTCTGATCACATGAATCGGGGCTTCTCACCGCTCGGTTCTAAATTTTTCCGAGATGTTCTGCATTTCTTTCAACTCCATCCTCAAGACATCAGACCCAATTCTGTCTCAAATATCTACAACTTTCAAGTCTTCTACGAAGTTTACCTTCAAGAGGAACCCAGTCTCGAACTCTTTAGGGATTTTTTTTCTATTTGAACCGCCCAAATGAGTTCACGAACGGGCCCAGCTTGGAACTTGGTGGAATTTTAATTCAACGAAGAAGAGACGCCATCTACCCTTATGCTTGCCTGTCGAGTCACCCCAAGGATTGGAACCAGACGTGGTTTTATTGCAAGGATACCTCTCCGGCTGATGAGAATCCATTACCGGGTTATCGTGCTGAACGTCTTGACCCAAAGCATAATCTTCCTGAAAAACTTACAGCCGTTGAACGTAAAAAACTTGCCCCCACTATTGCGAAGGGCAAGGCCTTGCTGGGAAACGGTTTAACCGGCATTGATTTAGTTCGATTCTGGGTCTCGTGGCGAATCATACCCTTGAGCCGCCGACCCGGCTTAATGTGTACCTATACTGGTGGTACAAAAGATCCATTATGCCACAGCCCCTTGCATTTGACTGATGATGCAATTACTGAAATGACCAAGACCCTTTTGAATGAGGACTCAGAAGACTGCCGCAAAGTGGGTCTGAACCCCTTCTGCAAACTTAACCCGCCGCCAGATGTAAGTCTATAACTTACTTCACTTTTATCTCATCGTTCGAATATTGTATTTGTAAGTGCATCTAGTGCCACCCCTAGTTGGTTTTGGAGTATTGACGACAAATGTGGTTGAGGGACTAATGCGTTTGTGAGAATTGCAGGATAACACAGGTAGTGTCCCTCATTGATTCGGTTTACCTACCGGAGATGACCCCTAAAAATGTATGAAGACATTGACGACAATGGTGGTATGTGAAGATATTCACATTGAAGACTATGACATGAGAAGACATTGAGTGAAGACTATGGAGCGAAAGATCGTGTCGTTTCGTTGTTTCCTTTTCTTCTTTGTTGAGTCATAGGAACCACCGTCTTTGTTAAGTAGTGTCCAAGTGATCATAGTCGTAATGGTCAAGTGATGCTCAACCCAAATCCTATGTCTTGACGAAGACAATGAGAGCAAACTTATCCAGAGCTGGATGAGTCGACTTTGCTTGTAGCCCAAGTAAAGTTGTCGTGTGTGTTTGAAATCGACCGTTGGAACACGTGTCGGTTCCTTAGTGACCGGGGTCATTTCGGACATATCAGGTCGGGTTGCCTAGTGGCTATAAATAGCCCACCCCTACACCATAAATTGGTGGCTGCTCGAGTTAGTGCACGGCTTTTGTCGTTTGAGAGCAACCCACCTCGAAGCCTTTGAGAGAGAGAAATCCTTGCGAGGACAAAGCCCAAACACCCAGAGCCAAAGAGTGTTAGGCATCACTGAAGTCTTTCCGTCTATGTGACCTGAAGACTTATTACACTTGAGGACTATGAATCCTCCAGCCGGTTAGGCGTCGCGTTCTGAGCATCCAAGAGTCATTGTGGATTGCCGGTGAACGAAGTCTGTGAAGGTTCGGAAGTCTACCTTGAAGACTTACCAGAGTGATTGGGCGAGGAATGTGTGTCCTTAGCTCAAGGGGAATAAGGTGAAGACGCGGTCTTCTGAGTTGAATCTCAGCCTCCCGAACCAGATGTACTGTTGTCACAGCAACTGGAACTGGTCCAACAAATCCTGTGTCTTCAACAAGTGACTGGTTCTATCTTCTCCCTCACCTTTACTTAGAGTTTGTCTTCGTGAAGTCATTGCCTATTTGTCATACCTGTTTAACTTCATTGCTTGACTACTTTTGTTGATTGGCTTCTTACTATCTTCCATCTTGATCCTACTACCAATCTGCTATTAGTCTTGTACTTTCACGTTATTGCATACTAGACTATGGTTTGCTTGTTGTAGTTTACCTTCCGCTGCATATCAATTAGGTCATTTCTATTGTTTGTCTTCGAAACATCCGTGTTTTGAAGACTTTCCTAAAAATCGCCTATTCACCCCCCCTCTAGTCGATAACTAGCACTTTCAATTGGTATCAAAGCAAGGTACTCCCTTGTTCTGTGTGATTTGGTTTAACCACCTGGAGTTTTAGCTATGTCGACTGCAGGGATAATCAAAGTCTCCGTTGCTTGCCCCGCATGCATCTTGAAGCCATTGATGTCGACCTCTGGTATGTCGTCAAGAACGGCGTTCCCAAATCTGGTGAAGGTGTCACCCCTGCTGATGTCAAGAAGTTTATTCAACTGGACTCTCTTGCAAAAACATCATCTGTGGTCATCGACCAAAGGACGAGATGGCCGTGTGAGTGCTCTGAAGCGTCAAAGCTAGTGTGGGAATGGCTATCCAATGTCAACGAAGGCGTCTCAACCCAGAGAGATCAAAGAATCAGTGTTCTTCGCAACCTCTTCAACCGCTTCAAGAGAAATGACAATGAAAATGTCCAGCTCACGTTTGATCGCCTCACTGACATCACAAATGAGCTTCATGCTCTCGGCGCCACCGAGATCATCAAGCATGAAATCGTCAAGACACTCTGAGATCACTTGACAGCTCTTTTGACACCCTTGCCCTCATGATACAAGAACGTCCCGACTTCAAGACACTCGATCCGTCGATATACTTGAGAGGCTCAACACACATGAGTTCCACTTTACGAGAAAAGAGATATCTATGGTCCCAACTATGGCGAACTTCGCTTTGAAGGCAAAAGTTGTTTCCTCATCGAAGAAGAATCATTGCGGTTACGATGATCCCGAAGACATTGGAAAGGAACTTGCTATGCTTGTGAAGAAGTTCCGAAGTTCACTAGGAAGAAAGGCTTGAAAAGTCTTCACGATCCAGCTCAAGAAATGATGAAGCTTCCACTCATGACTACAAGAAGAGAACTTGTCACAAGTGCAAGAAAACTGGACACTATATCTCCGAGTGTCCACGGTGGGACAATGAGAAGAAGAAGAAGAAGAGCAAGGAATATGATTACGATGACAAGAAAAGAAGAAATCTTCAAAGTCTTCTTCCAAGTCCTCATCAAAGTCTTCATCGCATAAGAAGAGCTCATCGGCAAGGCTCGTGCTTTTGTTGGCAAGGAAATGGATTCAGAGGAGGAGTGCATTCGAGGAGGTAGAGGTGGAGTCGAAGAGGAGTCCGACCTGGCGTTGCAAGTCCGGCTTTAGCCACAGCCTATGTTGCCAAGTCCATCTTCAACATCAAGACAATGACTTCTACACCAACGCTGAAGGCGATGACAAGGACGACCCTGCTCCTACCCTCTTGCTTCATGGCACGCGGTGCCAAGGTAAAATCACGTGATGCTTACTTTCAAACATCAAGTGAAGATGACTCGATTGTGAATCAAACCCAGCTACAAAACACTTGCTAAAATTGCAACCGAACAACAAAGAGCTATGGAACATACTCAAAAACTGTTAGACAAAAGCGATGACCTGTTGAGCGCGAAATGACACGTTCACAGTCCTTAGTTGAAGACATTAAAATCTTCATGCTAAGTACCAAGAACTTGAAAGTCGTCATGAAACACTCTCAACTACTCATGAAAAGCTCTCCTATGATTATCTTCAAAGGAAGCAAGAGCTTGAGAAATTGAGAGCGGCTCATGAAGATCTTCAAAAAGAGAATGAGTCACTTCGCGCTCAACAGATCAGTTCCGCTCAGGATGGATTTGAACCACCATGTCTAAAATGTCTTGAGCGTGATATCGCTACCTCTGTTGCTGAATGTTCAACTGTTGCTACCGTTACATTGTCTTCAACTACTAATGTGGTAACTAACCCCTCTGCGGAGGATACCACTGCTATTCTTGATGAAAATGCTAGGTTGAAGACATTGCTTGAAACAGGATGTATAAAAAGTGCGAAAGGGCATCGGACACTTTATGATGTCCTCAAAATAAGATTCGAACCGAAACCCTAGGAAAGAGGGTGTTGGGTTCGAGAGGAAAATGAATGTTGATGGTTCCTCTTGGAAGCTTTGAGCGGTATCCCAAAACCACATGGGTTCTTTGCAAAGGGACCTTCATGGATCCTTCCACCTTATCTGGCTTTACTGTGCTAACCCTATTATCATTGATGAATCCTTTGATGCAAATAAGTTGTTCAAGAATCAGAATGGTGAAGTGTTTGCGGTATATTGGTACTAACTGCAGGAATGGACCACCTATGAAGAAGATCTGGGTTCCCAAAAGCTGTCTTGAGAATCTTCCGTGAATGTCATCATGACACCACCGGAAGAAGACAAACCCAGACCTAAGGCGTCAATGGTCCAAAGGCTTCATACATGACGGAGGACTCACAGAGTCACCCTAACGCCAATGTTTTGCAGGAAACCGTACTCAAATTTATGAATATGAGTGTGTGTCTTCAAACCGCTATGTTCATAGAACTAAGAACTTTTACCTTATTCATATGAGTATCATTCATCTCCTGCAAGGCTATTTGCTAGGGCTCCAAAGCGAAGTTCTCGGATGCTGCACTTAGACTCATTGCTTCTAAGCCACCCTCGAAGATGTGGGTGGTTAAGAAGAATTAACTCTCTTTTGCGGAAAGGGTCTCGGCCGAAAATCAAAGGCGTCGATGATATTCTTTGGGGACCTAAAACATCTTGTAGGGCACAAGATCAAATGCCCAAATGGTCTCACTATGTATTTTGTTCTGAATCGTTTGCCATTCATCCTATCAGTCCTAATATTGATTTAAGCTTCAATAATCCACTTGCCCGTCAAATGTTTATGCTTCACAATGCTCTTGGTGAAGCCTATCCCCTAAGCATCTTGTCAGGGGTATGACACCTCATGCTTGAGAATGGATTATGGACGGTGGATGCACTAATCATATGACCGATGATCAAGTCTTCTCATGGACTCAACCTTACGTCCATCAGACAAGAGTCACATCACATTTGCTGACACTGGTAAAAGCAAGGTATTGGGTCTAGGTAGAGTTGCAATCTCAAAGGATCAACACATGGATAAAGTGATGCTTGTTGAATCCCTTGGTTTCAACTTGATGTCAGTCTCAATGCTTTGTGACTTGAACATGATTGTGATATTCGGAAAATATCGTTGCCTTGTACTAATGGAATCTGACAAGTCTCTAGTCTTTGAAGGGTATAGGAAAGATGATCTATACATGGTAGATTTCTCGGTGAGGTCCACACTTGCCGTATGTCTTCTTGCAAAAGCTTGAATCTTGGCTCTGGCATCGGAGGTGGGGCATCTTGGCATGAGGAACTTACACACACTCGCCAAGAAGAAGCATGTCATAGGCATCGAAGGTGTCAAGTTCAAGAAGGATCATTTGTGTGGTGCACGCAAAGTGGAAAGATGACTAGAGCAAAGCACCCTCGAAGACAATCATGGCGACATCTCAACCCTTGAGCTGTTACACATGGATTTGTTTGGCCCTACTCATTACTCTACCCTCACAACAACTTCTTGTCTCTATAAGCTTCGTCATTGTTGATGACTACTCAAGATACACATGGGTGCACATAATTCTCTACAAGGCGAAGTGCAAGATGTCTTGGGCAACCGCCAATCGAGCAATGAACAATTATGGCGTCAAGATCAAGCATATCGAAGTGATAACGCAATCTGAATTCAAGAACACGGACTTGATCTTTATCTGGATACCATGGGAATCACTCATGAGTTCTCTGCTCCATACACACCCAACAAAATGGCATCGTGGGCGCAAGAACAGAACCCTCATTGAGATGGCTCAAACAATGCTCGACGAGTACAAGACACCAAGAAAGTTACGGCACGAAGCTATTGATACAGCTTGTCACATCATCAACCGTGTTTATATCCATAAGCTTCGAACAAAACATCCTATGAGCTCCTTCTTGGCAAGAAGCCAAATGTCGGCTACTTGAGTATTTGGGGCTAAGTCTGGATCAAGGATCCCCATCACAAGTCAAAATTTGAACCCAAAGCTCACGAAGGCTTCATGCTTGGTTCTGGAAAGGACTCGCACTCCTCTGAGGTCTTCAACCTTTATCTCTACAAAATCGTCAAAACTGTAGGCGTGCGATTTGATGAAACCAATGGTTCACAAAGAGAGTTCTGCCAAGTACACTAGGCGAAGCTCCACCCAGCGAATCTATCAAGCTAATGGGAACTGGTGAAATCATGCCTTCAAGCACAGCCTAAAGAGGAACTTATCATTTCGCACCTAACCAACTTTGAGGACAATGCTCACTGAAGACAATCCTCCCAATGATGACAATGATCGGAATGAGCAAAGTCTTCATCCGATTCATCCTCGAGTTGCAAATGAAGTACAGATTGAGAAGATAATCGATAGCATCAATGCACTGGTCCGCTTACTCGCTCAAGAGCAACACAGCTAGCAAATTTCGTGGGCACTTTTCTTTTGTGTCAATATCGTAACCCAAGAAAGTTCTTTGAAGCCTTTATGGAACCGAATGGATACAAGCTATGCAAGAAGAACTTCAACAATTCAAGCTAAACAATGTTTGGGAACTTGTCAAGCGCCCTGACCCTCGCAAGCATAACATTATTGGCACCAAATGGATATATCGAAACAGCAAGATGAGCATGGTCAAGTCGTCAGAGACAAAGCACGGCTTGTGGCTCAAGGATATACTCAAGTTGAAGGAATTGACTTTGATGAAACATTTGCTCCTGTAGCTAGGCTTGAAGCCATTCGCATACTACTAGCCTATGCTAACCACCACAACATCTTGCTATATCAAATGGATGTGAAGAGTGCATTTCTCAACGGCAAGATCAAATAAGAAGTATATGTCGCTCAACCACCTTGCTTTGAAGATCCAAAACATCCTGATATGGTGTACAAGCTAGATAAAGCATTGTATGGCCTCAAACAAGCTCCTCGCGCCTGGTATGATACGATCAAAGACTTCCTGAAGAGCAAAGGCTTCAAACCTGGATCCCTTGATCCCACACTCTTCACGAAGACATATGATGGTGAACTGTTTGTATGCCAAATATATGTGGATGATATTATCTTCGGCTGCACCAACCAGAAGTATAGTGATGAATTTGGATACATGATGCAAGAACAATATCAGATGTCCATGATGGGAGAGCTCAAGTTCTTCCTTGGTCTTCAAATTCGTTAGCAAAGGAATGGCATCTTTATATCTCAAGAAAAATACCTCCAAGATTGTCTGAAGAAGTTTGGAATGCAAGAGTGCAAAGGATACACGACGCCAATGCCGACCAAACACCATCCGGGTCCCGCGACAATGGTAAAGAGTTCGATCAAAAGGTATACCGCTCCATGATTGGTTCCTTACTTTACCTATGTGCATCTAGGCCAGATATTATGCTTAGTGTTTGCATGTGTGCTCGATTCCAAGCGGCACCAAAGGAATCGCATCACTTAGCTATGAAGCGAATTCTTCGATATTTGGCTCACACCCCAACACTCGAATTATGGTATCCAAAGGGCTCAAAATTTGATTTGGTTGGATTTTCGGATGCTGATTATGCTGGTGACAAGGTGGATCGCAAGTCTACATCAGGCACATGTCACTTTCTGGGACGATCACTTGTCTGTTGGTCTTCAAAGAAGCAGAACTGTGTATCACTCTCAACAGCTGAATCTGAATACATTGCTGCTGGATCTTGCTGTGCTCAACTTCTATGGATGAAGCAAACTCTCAAGGACTATGGCATCAATCTGACACAAGTACCTCTCTTCTGCGACAACGAAAGCGCCATCAAGATTGCCAACAATCCAGTCCAGCACTCGAAGACAAAGCACATTGAAATTCGTCATCATTTTCTCAGCGATCGTGTCATGAAGAAAGATATTGACATCATTCACGTCAACACTTTGAAGAGCAATCTGGCGATATCTTCACAAAGCCCTTGGATGAGAAAAGGTTTTGCAAGTTACGATGTGAGCTAAATATCTTGGAATCCTCAAATGTCTTGTGATCATGCACACATCCTAACACTTATGCATGTTGATGACTTAGATGTGCAACACACGAAGTAATGTATATCTTCAATCAATGAAGACTTACATTCTGAGTGTGAATACATTGACGTGGAATTTGACTTCGGAGCACGATAATTGTGCGCCGTGTCTGGGTCTAATACTTCCTATTCGGTGAGTAACGCCACCACCAAATTTCTTTGTTTGAAGTGTTTCACTCATGGCGTTATTTCTGCAATATCTTCGCATTTGATTTGTCTTCAACTTCAACCTATCTTCATGATTTTCTTCACTATGTTGATTTGGTTGTCTATATATATATATATATATATATATATATATATATATATATATATATATATATATATATATATATATATATATATATATATATATATATATATATATATATATATATATATATATATTCTCTCCTCTACAAGATTCACTTATAGCTATGTCTTCAAAGTTGAATCTTTTGAACTAAGTGAATGTGATCGGACCCCAATCTCTCTGCTTTCTATCTCAAACTCTATCTGTCCAAATCATATGCATTCTATTGAAGCTGTCGAATGTCTTCTCTGGGTCCTTGTCGTGAAGACACGAGACAAACTTTAAGTCTGTTCTAAATGATTCATCCTTCTTGTTGAAATCCGGAAGCTTGGAACGACCATCCGACAAACCTGGCGGGCGTGGGAACGTGGGACATCTCAGAGTATGTTGCATGCTTGCCACGTGCCCCTCAGATGTGAACCGCCAGGGGCACCTGCGTAATTGCGCTGTGCCGCACACCCCCTTATAAATACATGTCCCCTGCAGTAAAGAAAATCTTCTTCCACCTCTCCACCTCGTCAAAACCCTAGGGCCACCGCTAGCTCTCGACGACGCCGGCGACGAAGCGCTTAGCTGCCGCGACTTCTCCGACGCCGTCCTCACGCCGGCCGCGAACATCGTCCTCTCCGCCGCCGTCGTAGGTGTCCTCCGTCGCCAAGTTAGGGCACGGTGGATTGAACTGCTCGGCCTCCTCTTCTTCCCGTCTAGTAGTTCTTCGAGTGGTAAATATAACTCTATTTTTACCATCCTTTTGATCTTCAAGATTCATCCTACTTACCAAAAATTGGTTTCTTCCCATACTATGTTAGATCTATTCTGTCTGCATCTCATACTACCTAGTATATTCACTTAAGCTTCACAACTAGTTAGATTCCTCACTTGTACTTATTCACGGATTCGCACAAATCTGGAACCAACTCTCGGCAGATAAGTGAATGTCTTAGCATCATGAGGTCAATGTCTTCAAACTGATTTATCTTTAAAATCTTACGAGAATGCATATGACCTCTTCCCTTCCTCGCATCTCTAATGCTGTCACAGTACATGTCCGTGGGAGAATCCCTTGGTTCTCATAGTCCGCATTCGTTTGCAGAATTCTTACGACATCAAACTAACTCTCCGAAGCCGCCTCTGTTTGTCCAGCAAGCGCAAGCCTTTGAAGCCTATGAGCGTGAAGCCATTCAGTTTGAAGTTCATGGCTGCGAGATAAAATCAGTCGGGA
Organism: Aegilops longissima; assembly: GCA_021605205.1. Classification (NCBI taxonomy): domain Eukaryota; kingdom Viridiplantae; phylum Streptophyta; class Magnoliopsida; order Poales; family Poaceae; genus Aegilops; species Aegilops longissima. The sequence goes on along the minus strand of CM038681.1, from coordinate 418,510,903 downwards.
AGGGCGGCGGACAGCGTCGTGAGGAACCTCAAAAGATCTACTGATGACCTCGCAGAGCTTTACAAGACAGATCCCGAAGAGAATTACAATCAGCGCAAGACGCGAATCCAATGGATTCGACGATATTGGGCTGAACAATGGTTCAAGTACAATTTCGTGACCCAGGAATATGCCGAGAAGAATGCTATCAGAAGACCTTGGGGTGATATTCTCTTTCGAGGCCTTCCACCCAAGAACATGGCTGGAGCTATTGCACAGGGTTTTTATCCTTGTATGGTCCGTGGACCTCAGCCTGAGAATGCTGACCCAATGTCTTTGCTCTAGTGTCGTGACGATAATCTCTTGAAGCGCAACTTCCAGCACGCAAAGGCTTCTTCCAAGGAAAACAAGAAGTCATTGGGATTAGACTTCAACCCTGGTCCCTCTGCTCCCCGTGCTGACGGCTCACGTGATGCTGAACCCAATGTCATCGGTCCCTTTTCAAACCTTGATGGCCTCATCACCTACATCTTGGTCCAAGGTGCCAAAGTGGATCACTCTGATGACGATGCTGATTCTGATGAAGCCCCAGCTCCTGCTCCTGCTCCTGCTCCAAAGCTGCAGAAGCAAAAGAAAGTCAAGGCTTCAAAGTCAGCTGCTCCTCCAAAAGCTTCACGTGTGAAGCCACTGGCTACTGCACCTCCTGTAGCCAGTATGCATTCTGAAGATCAATCCCGTATCTCCAAGAAGACGGAGAAGAGAAAGAAAATTGTCAAGAATACTGAACTGACACTGACTCCTGCTGCCATTCTGCGTGAAGAGCACATTGATCTATCCAGTGATGAAGATCTTGCAGATGATGCCCTTGAGCAACTTATCAAGAGCAAAGAAGAAGCAGAAATCTTCAAAAATTTGCCTCTCTTTGATATGGCAATCATCCATCACTTCATTGATGAGTGGTTTGACACCCCAAACATCAGCTTTGAAGATCTGCAACTTCCTATTGGCCTCAGCGTCTCCTTAATGGAGCCATTGCTTCTGAGCTAGCTCTTTCTCAGCGCATCGTTGAACTGAAGAACAAAATCGACTATGAAAAAGCTCAGTTCAAGAAGCATATGGCTGCACTCAGCGTGCAAGATGTCAAAAACTTCAAGGTCATGCTGCACGACCTCAAGGAAGCCTTTCTCGTGAAGAAGCCAGAGGCTCTCGTGAGCGCATGAAGAGTCTAGCTGACAAGTGTGTGCTAGCCTACAATGAGGCTGAGAAGCGCAAGGCTCTTGGCCGTCCTGGCATTGACCCCAGAATGGCTGCAAAGAAAAAGAAGTCTTCAACTGACCAAGCTGCACCTTCAAGGCAGGAAGAACCCCGCATTATCTTCCCAAGCAGCATGACTGGCTCGAAGCCAAAGGTCCGGTCAACTGCTTCTAAACAGAAGAAGACGAGGGCTGCCGAGGCTGAAGCCAGAAAAAGGAAAAATCCTGACGCATGTGATGCTGCTCCCTCCAAGAAGAAGCTTAAGACCAAGAAGAATCGGGCTGCTCCCACAGAGCCCTTGGTTGTTGAACCCATGTCAGTGGTTCTCCCGCGTCTGCAACCCAAGAACTTCGCATGACTGTTCATGAGCCTGCTTCCACAGAGGCTCCTGAAGCTGAAGAGACTCCAGCAGTTGATCCCATCACTGCTGAAGACATTGGTCACCATGACAATGTTGAAGATGATGAAGTTCTTCCTCAAATCGAGTACAATGTGGTATCATCGCTGCTAAATGCGAACAGCGAACTCATCAGCATTGGTCGTCCTCTGACGCCAATTGCTCAGGATGCTTCATGGGCTGATCGCCCGCAAAAACAAGACTCCCCTAGTACTCCCCAACAACAAGTCACTCCCCAACAACAAGTCACTCCCCAACAACAACAGCAAGAAGAAGAGGAAGACTTTGAGGCCCAGACAACCCCATCTCCAAAGGCGTCGCCAGCATTTCGCAGGCTTCGCAAAGGTCAAAGGCCTCAAGTACCACTCTCGAGCGTTCCAGAAGGAGAAGTGCACCACCAACCTGTTGCATGTCAAGTGTTTTCAGAAGCCACTCCAACTGTGAATGTCTCTGAGTCTAAAGCCAAAGTTGCTGAAGACAATCCGCTGCATCACCAAGACATCAAGAAGAAGAAGAACGTGTCCCTACACCCTCTAATTGAAGAAGTTATTCCGATATCAACGTGCGGTGCCCGACCCTCCGGCTCCTCAAGTGGAGGTTGAAAACAATGAGGCTGCCACCTCCAACACCAATGAAGCCAATGGCGTGGTCATGGCTGAAGCAAATGTGGAGCCTGCACCAACAGCTCCACAAGCCAATGAAGGAAATGTGCACGAAGCCAATGAGGCAACTGCTCCCAAGCATCTGGCCGAGCAGCTGAAGCCTCGCTTGTTTCCATTGCTCGATTCCGCCACCAAGGCCCTACACAATTGAGCAAGCATACAACTATGGTGAGCTAATCACAGTAAGATGGCCCGTTCTGGTCCCTCCGCCTCATGCCTCTGGTCCTCAGTTCGACTATCATATTGCGCATAGGCCTCAGGTCCAGAAGCCGAAGCCAAGACTGCCAAGGTTTCCAGGCACTGCCACCTCAACAGGTTCTTTCAATACCAATGGCTTCAAAGCCCACAACACTTTCTTTGACAGAGCAAAGAACCCCTACACAAGGCCAAGGATATCATCTGACCGTTTCTGGAGTTATCAGCAATGAAGCTACTACTCATGCGTTCTGTATGATCAAGGGCGCATTTTCCCTCATATGCGCCTCGACACTGAAGCCATTGCCGGACTGCCATGCTTAGAAGAAGCACTTGATTGCTTTCATGATGCAGGTCTGCTCGGCTTCGTTACAGACAAAGAACACTGGAAGAAGAACTAGTGCTTCAATTCTATGCTACCCTCCACATCCGCGGCTACAACAGAGATACGAAGACATGGGTTCTCGAGTGGATGACAGGAAATGTTCATCATGAAGCCAAAGCTCTTGACGTCATTGAGCTCACAGGCCTACCCACTCCCGGAGAGCTGCTTGAACCTGGATGTCAACTCCACCGCGATGCACTGGAGAGCATATTTCATAAGCCAAAACCCGACATGAGTCAGATGTTGAGCATGATGAAGCCACTGCCACATGACGCTGAATACCCTCAGCACTTCTTTGTTGATGGCCTTGAGTATATGCCTCGAACAATATATCACATCATCAGGCGAACTCTATGGCCTATCAAAGGGCATTCATCATCTGCAAAACTTGAAGGAGCAATGAAGACATTGGTCTTTTACATCCTCAATGGCATCAGCTTCAACACGCAAGAATTCTTCATCCGACAATTGGCTGCGTCTGGATCTGATCTGTTTGGTCTGAAATTTTATGCTCCATGGGTCATGCGCCTGATCAAGATGCACTCTGCTATCAACTATCAGCCCTCTGCTCGCAATCATCTGATATTTCTACCAGAGGTTGATATGTCAGTTGAAGCCATATACCCTGAGCCTGCCAAAACGCCACTTTGTCTTCAGAATGCAGATCACCATAGCTTCTCTCAACCCATGGAAGGCGTCCCAGCAGTATCTCGTGTCTATCCTCTGGCTGGGAACACACGTCTGCCTCATCGTGCACGGACTGAAGCCACTGAGAGCACAATTGGCCAAAGGCCTCGGAAGCGCTCCCGAGTCCTCGATGATCGAGAACTTCTTGTCGCACTGCATCAGAAACAAGATAAGCATCACTCCTGGCTCAAGCGGCAAATGCAAAGCCTCTTGGTGGACGTCAATCGCATTCGAAACCTTGCCACCAAGAATGCTTTTGTCACTCAAGAGACCATCGGCGATCATGGAAGAGTTTGACCTGCTCGGTCTTTGAAGCAGATCTTCAAGACGATGGCTTCACTTAATGTGCTTCAAGTGTGACTCCACTCCTCCACGGAATGCAGTCCTCGACGAACTCCATCCCTTGAAGACTCGATTATTCTTCCTCCGCGGCAACTGTCAATGCGAGTGATCAATGATGAAGATGATGCTACTTCACCGCCCCTACTTCGCATCGAATCGACACTGCACCAAGCTCGCCTCGCACCGCCAACCAACAACGACAACCCTGCTGCATCATCTACTTCTGAAGAGGACGAGTAGATGCTCTATGTCTTCAAACCTTTTTGGTCCTTACTGACAAAAGGGGGAGAAGCATATGAGTTTGATAGTCTTCAAGCGGGTTCATAAGGGCGGTTGCATAATATTTTGCCTAGTGTTTACAACTCTCGCTTTTGATACATTTGGTTCTTTGAGTTGTAACACTTAAACTCGATGGTCATCTGCTACTTATTTGCTTTACTCTGGTGCGATGTTAAATTCGCATGTGCGATTTATAACTTCCGCACTTAGATCATTCTGCAGACGTCCATTTTTCATTATGCATGTCATTCTCTTAGCTATATCATTTCATGCATGATGAATTATCTTCATAAGTTGAAGAGGATCTCCACAAGTACAACCTGCCATGTGCATTTGCATTCCAAAAGCAAACTACTTATATGCACATCTTGAGGGGAGCCTTTGCCACTTATGAAGACAATTCCTATCCTTTACAATTTCACATATTTTATCCCGTTGAAAACTTCAACCAGTTTGTCACCAATCACCAAAAGGGGAGATTGTAAGTGCATCTAGTGCCACCCCTAGTTGGTTTTGGAGTATTGATGACAAATGTGGTTGAGGGACTAATCGTTTGTGAGAATTGCAGGATAACGCAGTAGTGTCCCTCATTGATTCGGTTTACCTACCGGAGATGACCCTAAAATGTATGAAGACATTGGCGACAATGGTGGTATGTGAAGATATTCATATTGAAGACTATGACATGAGAAGACATTGAGTGAAGACTATGGGCCGAAGATCGTGTCGTTTCGTTGTTTCCTTTTCTTCTTTGTTGAGTCATAGGAACCACCGTCTTTATTAAGTGGGGTCCAAGTGATCATAGTCGAGAATGGTAAGTGATGCACAACCCAAATCCTATGTCTTGACGAAGACAATGAGAGCAAAACTTATCCAGAGTTGGATGAGTCAGCTTTGCTTGTAGCCCAAGTAAAGTTGCCGTGTGTGTTTGAAATCATTTGTTGGAACACGTGTCGGTTCCTTAGTGACCGGGGTCATTTCGGACATATCAGGTCGGGTTGCCTAGTGGCTATAAATAGCCCACCCCTACACCATAAATTGGTGGCTGCTCGGAGTTAGTGCACGGCTTTTGTCGTTTGAGAGCAACCCACCTCGAAGCCTTTGAGAGAGAAATCCTTGCGAGGACAAAGCCCAAACACCCGAGCCAAAGAGTGTTAGGCATCATTGAAGTCTTTACATGCATGTGACACGAAGACTTATTACACTTGAGTCTTGTGAATCCTCCGGCCGGTTAGGCGTCGCGTTCTGAGCATCCAAGAGTCATTGTGGATTGCGGTGAGCGAAGTGCATGAAGGTTCAAGTCTACCTTGAAGACTTACCAGAGTGATTAGGCGAGGACTGTGTCCTTAGCTCAAGGGAATAAGGTGAAGACGCGGTCTTCTGAGTTGAATCTCAGCCTCCCTAACCAGATGTACAGTTGTCACAGCAACTGGAGCTGGTCCAACAAATCATGTGTCTTCAACAAGTGACTGGTTCTATCTTCTCCCTCACCTTTACTTAGAGTTTGTCTTCGTGAAGTCATTGCCTATTTGTCATACCTGTTTGACTTCATTGCTTGACTACTTTTGTTGATTGGCTTCTTACTATCTTCCATCTTGATCCTACTACCAAGCTGCTATTAGTCTTGTACTTTCACGTTATTGTATACTAGACTATGGTTTGCTTGTTGTAGTTTACCTTCCGCTGCATATCAATTAGGTCATTTCTATTGTTTGTCTTCAAAACATCCGTGTTTTGAAGACTTTCCTAAAAATCGCCTATTCACCCCCCCTCTAGTCGATAACTAGCACTTTCAGTATTGATTCAACTTTGTTGACTTCCATAGGCTAAATCTGATTTTTGGAACGCAAAATATGACCATGAAGACGCCAAGAAGGCCAGGGCGGCCAAGAAAGCTGCCAAGAAAACCACCAAGAAGCACAAGAAGAAGCCAACTGCCTCTGAAATGCTTAATCTGGATGACACCTCTGAGTCGGAGGTAGCCCTTGACTCTCTTGGCTCTTTTTTCAATCATCTTATTGACATTGATTACTATCAGGATGATACGGGGGCCAGTCAAGCAGTTGAAGAAGAGGTAACTACTATTTCCTCCGGCTCAGCTCATTTGCCAAGACAGAAAATTCGACGAATAACCCGGAAAGTAAGATTTTCACACCCCTTAGCTCATTTGGATCCTCACTTTCTTTTGAAGCAACAAAAACACGAGAGCCGGCGTCAGACTCGGAACAACGGAGGTGAAGAATTGTCCTCCAGCTTACCGAATTCTCCAGTTCCACGAAAGCGCCAAAACGAGGTTCTTCCGAACTTAAATTCTCTTTACCTGCTGGCGGGTCTTATTCGCCAGCCACTCAATTCCTCTGATTCAAACTACCAGGAGGTTTCTCGCTCTTCCTCTGGCGATTCATCACAGACCCAGCTGCCGGCTTTCAAGACTGCCCCTGGGTAACTATAATTATCTTTTATACTGTACCTCTTTATATTCTTACAATCATACTGACTTATCACAACCTGTGCAGTGGACAAGCAAAGCCTAGCAAGAAGGCAAAGGTGACCAAGCCAGCTGAGGCTCCTAAAGCTGTTGAATCGGAGCAGCAAGTCTCTGCACCCGAAGTTTCTGAAAAACAGCAAGAACCTGCCCCGGACGTTCCACCTGAAATCCCTGATCTCTCCATTGATCACACCAACACCGACTCTTTGATCACTGAACCATCAAGCTCACTTAAGCCGTCAGAAACTCATACTGATGATGTTCTGATCACTGGCACCGGCTTTACAGAACCGGGAAACCCAACATCTTTGGCCAAGCACTCTGCCAAAGAAGAGGTTATCGAAAGGCGGAAAGTGAGGTTTGATGTCTCGCATTATGCACAATTGAGCAGGAGTGAAATACTCTCTGGCTACCTCAGCCAAGTACACTCTAGCCGCGATCTTGAAATTGATATGGTGAGGCAGATGCACCAAAAATATGAGGTACGAATCTCTGTTTCAATAAGTTATGTACATCCTGCCAGCCCCCAAGTCTACTGGGTATGATGAGATTGAATAGGCTGTAGACTTAGAATAACCATAAACATCTGTAGTAGAATCCTTCCAAAGCCAACTTGTACCATTATAGTTAAACCGGATTTGAACAATTAATATTGCATCCGTACCCCCAAGGGCCGGTTTAATCAGCATGAATGAGTCGGCCCTGCTCATTACTGTTTAATAAAGAGAACTTATCTGTGTAGCCCTCATGAATCGGTTGTCATTGTTTATAGTACAACCGGGTCATCATAGAACAGTAAAAAGATTCAAGTGATATACATTAGCCCCCAAGTGCTAAGTACTCTTGCTTGCAAAGTGCTCGGGACTTTACTAAAATGACTCGCTGTACAGAGAATTGATTCGGCAAGCATTAGCCCACAAGTGCCAAGTGTTATTGCTTGCAAAAGGCTTGGGACTTATATTCCTGTAACCCGGATATAAATGTATTTACAACTCTATGTTTGTATAGAATGCCACTGTTGAACTTCAATCACAACTGACCGATGCAAAGACCCGGCTGGAAAACCAAGAAGCTGAGACCAGGAAGGCCGATTCAAAATTCCAATTTAGCGTGGCTGAGACAAAAAAGCTGAAGACCAGTTTTGAGGCGGAGAGAACCAGCTGGGCTGAAGAGAAGACTGTTTTGATGCAACGAGCTGAAAAAGCAGAGGCAGCTCTTCAAGAGGTGACCACTGAGCTCACCGGCTTAAAACACTGTGTATCTCAGATGGTTTCTGCTATCTTTGGTGAGTCGCCATCTTTAAACGTCAAATGAGACTCTTTTCATGTGATAGTATAAATCCGCCTCTAAGCAATCTGTGATTTACTCAGGTCCTAGGAGCAGCAACCTGAACCAAGACAAGCTTGTGAAGCTAAAGGCGGTTTACACACTTGTCGAACAGCTGTATACTAGAGCTCAGCATACAGTGGCTACAATCTCTCTGACTAATCAAGCACCAACTCTGTTGATAGATGTCTTGAAAAGACTTTCTGTGCTACCTGCCAGGATTGATGAGATGAAGCGAACGTCTGCAAGAGCCGGTGCTGTGACGGCTTTGAGCCGGGCCAAGGCATGGGTACCAGAGCTTGACCCGTCTGAGTTAGCCACTGGGTACCCAAGCTTGAAAGAAGATGGTACGCTGTTTGATCAGAAGGACTTCTTGGCTTGCGTGAAAGAGATACGTCCAATGGCGACTATGATTGCCAATAACTCAGACCTTTCAAAGTACCATCCAACTTACAACAAGGAGAATCAGAAGACGCCGACCCTGGCATATAGAGTGATGGATCTAATCCCTCCAATTCGTAAGCATACTTTTGCCCCTGAAATTGAGCCATCTGAACTTATAGATGATGAAGCTGAATTTCAAGCTTTATGTGGCACCGACTGGTCATCACCAAACTTCCAGATGGCGGAAGAAGACGAAGAACCGGAAAAGGATGACCCAGAAGCCTCAAGCCAGTGAACCGCCGGGCGGTTTATATATTTGATTCTTGGAAAAAACTTGATTCCATTTGGCTCATGGAGTCATGTAATAGGGTAGTAAAACTTGAATCTGTCGTGCCATCGTGCACGTTTCTGTTTTGCGCAATACTGCTGATCCTCTAGTTTGAAAGACGATCATTTTATTCTTATGATAGTATTGATTTATGCAGATCAGACTTGATTATTCTCCTGCACACAAACAAATCACAAGTGCCCTGGCGGTTTACCGCCGGGCGGGTCATGATACCCAATTAAGGCCACTGGGGACGAACGGTCCATAACCAGGGCCTGTCTGACCATAATGCTTAACATAATAAAATATCATACCTGTGGCATGTGCTTAGACTACCGGTTTAGCAGCTTTATGCAGTTTAGGGTTTGTAGAACTATAACTCCAAACATAGTATTATGATACTCTGATGACTTAGAGTCTGCCATCCGCGTGGTTGTAGAGACCCAAAAGATGCTTCAAATATAGGCCATAAGTAGGGCATCTTGGCCCGATATGCAAAAAACCAAATGGCAAAAAAGAGATCATATAAAGAAAGGAAATCAAAAAAATCGAGGCTTTTAAAGGCCGCCAAGCCAAAGTGTCTTCTTCGATGAAACTAGCCTGAGCCACTAGAAGGTACGTGCTTTCCGTGAGCCGGCACTCACGGTACCCAATCGACATTTGAACCCGGATAAAGCCAGGTCTTGTTTATAGACTTATCAGGAGTACGCGGGATCAGAGTCGCAACATGCATCACGAGCCGATTTATCCAAGTTTCAAGGAAAGCGGCTTATGAAGCCTGGATCGATCCTGACTATTTGTAAGTCGTGCTCTCACATGACAAACCGCCGTTTGAACCTTAACGAGCTCAAAATCTTTGGTCGAATACGCCGTAAAAGATTGATCGTTAAGAGTTCGGCGGGTCAATTGGGATTACCCAATGGAGTTGAAGCAGCTGGCTACAGGTAGGATGACCCGTAAAGGTTATGTTCTCTTTGGTCGAATACGCCTATGTTTGAACAAAATAACCTGGTCAAGAGGGTAGTCACGCTATGTTCTCTTTGGTCAAATACGCCTATGTTTGAACAGGAAGCCCCCAAGTGACATACTTACGAATTGTGCTCGTCGGGGACCTATGTTTGAGCTGTGCTGCACATCCAACTCTCTTTGGTCCCTGTAGTTTGGGTGTCAAGCCTCTTAAGTGAACATGTAAGATGACGATAAAGACTCAGCTTCGAGGAACTGAAACGACAGAGGCCCTGAATTATCAGGGATGCCGACTTTATTACACTGTTTATAATATATACATCATCAAATTATGTACATCGCGAGAGCCGGTGGCTCAAGTATAGTAGGACCGAAGATGAGCAATATTCCATGGCCGACGGGTCTCCTCCTCCGACCTGCGTGAGTCCTTGCACTCTTGAACGTCGATAAGATAGTATGACCCATTATGCAGATTCTTGCTGACCACAAAAGGTCCTTCCCAAGGCGGTGATAGCTTATGCATATCCGTCTGATCCTGGATGAGCCGGAGCACTAAGTCGCCTTCTTGAAAGGTTCTGGTTCTGACCCGGCGGCTGTGATAACGACGTAGGTCTTGCTGACAAATCACCGAACGAGCGGCCGCGAGGTCACGCTCCTCATCCAACAGGTCAAGTGCATCCTGACGCACCTTTTCATTATCAGTTTCAACATAAGCCGCCACACGGGGTGAATCATGATGGATGTCACTAGGGAGAACCGCCTCCACTCCATAAACCATGAAGAAAGGTGTGTAACCCATAGATTTGTTTGGGGTTGTATTGATACTCCATAATACTGAGGGTAACTCCTCTACCCAACAACCCGGCGTTCTTTTCAAAGGAACCATAAGCCGGGGCTTGATGCCTCGCAGAACCTTTTGATTAGCTCATTCTGCTTGACCATTGGACTGAGGATGAGCCACAAAGGAAACGTCAAGCCGAATATGCTCCCGTTGACAAAATTCTTTCATAGCGCCTTTAGAGAGATTAGTACCATTATCTATTATAATGTTGTGTGGAAAGCCATGGAAGATCACCTTCTTGATGAATTGAACCGTCGTTGCTGCATCACACTTACTGACCGGCTCTGCTTCAACCCACTTAGTAAACTTATCAACTGCCACCAAAAGGTGGGTCTTATTATCATTGGACCTCTTAAAAGGCCCAACCATATCAAGCCCCCAAGTTGCAAACGGCCAAGTAATTGGAATCATCCTCAATTCTTGAGCCGGCACATGAGCTCGTCGTGAAAACTTCTAACAACCGTCACATTTACTGACCAAATCCTCAGCATCAGCATGAGCCGTCAACCAATAGAACCCATGATGAAAAGCCTTGGCTACAAGAGATTTAGAGCTGGCATGATGACCACAATCTCCTTCTCGAATCTCCCGTAGAATCTCACAACCTTCTTCAGGAGAGACGCAACGCTGAAACGCCCCTGTGACACTGCGATGGTGCAATTCCCCATTAACAATTGACTTAGACCGTCGGGTTATCTGTCTGGCCAAGATCTCATCCTCTGGCAACTCGCCCCAGGTCATGTAAGCCAAATACGGAACTGTCCAATCAGGAATAGCATGAAGAGCCGCCACCAACTATACCTCCGGGTCAGGGATAGCAAGATCCTCCTCTATAGGTAAGTTGACAGAAGGGTTAAGCAAAATATCCAGGAACGTGTTAGGTGGCACCGGCTTACGCTGAGACCCTAGCCGGCTTAACGTATCAGCCACCTCATTCTTCCTGCAATCAATATGTTCAACTTGATAACCCTTGAAATGACCTGCAATAGCATCAACCTCTCAGCGATAAGCCGCCATGACTGGATCCTTAGAATCCCAGGTGCCAGAGACTTGTTGAGCTACCAGATCTGAATCGCCGAAGCACCTCACCCGGCTTAAGTTCATCTCTTTAGCCATCCGAAGACCATGGAGCAAGGCCTCATACTCAGCTGCATTGTTAGTACAAGGGAACATTAACCGGAGAACATAAGCAAACTAGTCACCTCGTGGGGAAGTCAAGACAACTCCAGCCCCCGAGCCTTCCAACTGCCTGGACCCATCAAAGTGAATAGTCCAGTATGTATTGTCCGGTTTTTCCTCAGGTGTCTGCAACTCTGTCCAATCATTGATAAAATCCATGAGTGTTTGTGACTTGATGGCCGTACGAGGCACATACTTCAAACCATGGGGTCCAAGCTCAATGGCCCACTTGGCAACCTGGCATGTGGCTTCTTTGTTTTGGATGATGTCCCCCAAAGGAGCAGAGCTAACCACAGTAATGGGATGACCCAGAAAATATTGCTTAAGCTTCCGGCTTGCCATGAAGACCCCATACACAAGCTTCTGCCAGTGCGGATACCTCTGTTTGGACTCAATAAGCACCTCACGGATGTAGTAAACGGCCATTGAACCGGGTATTCCTTGACAGCCTCTTTCCTTTCCACAACAATAGCTACACTGACGGCCCGACTATTGGCAGCCAGATATAACAACAAAGGCTCCTTATCAATAGGGGCGGCAAGAACGGGCGGCTCAGCCAACTGTTTCTTCAGATCCTCAAACGCTTGATTAGCAGCATCACTCCAAACAAAATGATATGTCTTCTTCATCATCTGGTAAAGAGGAATAGCTTTCTCACCTAACCGGCTTATGAACCGGCTTAGGGCCCCAATACGACCCGCCAAACGCTGAACATCATTGACGCATGCCGGCTTAGCTAGGGAAGTAATAGCCTTGATTTTCTCCGGGTTAGCTCCAATGCCTCTGTTTGAAACCAAAAAACCCAAAAGCTTGCCCGCTGGCACACCGAAGACACACTTGGCCGGGTTAAGCATCATCTTATACACCCGGAGATTGTCAAACGTCTCCTTCCAATCATCAATCAAGGTCTCCTTCTTTTTGAATTTCACCACAATGTCATCTACATAAGCATGAACATTACGCCCGATCTGATTGTGAAGGCAATTCCGCACACACCGCTGGTAAGTCGCCTGGGCACTCTTGAGTCCAAAAGGCATAGACACATAGCAGAAGGCTCCAAATGGAGTGATGAAAGCTGTCTTCTCCTAGTCCTTAACTGTTGTCGGTGTCAAAACCGGCGGATCAGGGGTCCCGAACTGTGCGTCTAGGCGGATGGTAACAGGAGACAAGGGGCACGATGTTTTACCCAGGTTCGGGCCCTCTTGATGGAGGTAAAACCCTACGTCCTGCTTGATTGATATTGATATTGTGGATGTTTACAAGAGTGGATCTACCACGAGATCAAGGAGGCTAAACCCTAGAAGCTAGCCTATGGTATGATTGTAAGGGTTGTTTTTCTATCGACTAGCCTGGCCTCGGTTTATATAATGCACCAGAGGTCGAGGATAACAAGAGTCCTAGCCGAATACGCCGGTGGGGGAGGGGTCCTTGTCTTGATCGCCAAGTCTTGTGGAATCTTCCTTGTATGCGGCAACCGTCCGGACTGGCCCATGAGTATCTGACCATGGGGATCCTCGGCCCAATCCAACTGATCGGGAGACGACGTGGTGAGTGCCCCCTAGTCCCGGACACCGTCAGTAGCCCCCTGAACCGGTCTTCAAGTTGGGGACGCTCCTCGATTCTTCCGAACTGTTCTTCATCTTCGGTCGTCGGTCTTGAAAACTGGTTCAACAAATCTTCTCATCTTCGATCTTGAGGATCGTCGAAATGTATTCGACGAGTTTATACGTCGGGTATCCGAGGAGCCCCTTTAAGTTTCCGGCCTTTATCAATGCCTTGTTATTTTTATGCCACACCTCGGGTTTGAAGTTGTTCCGGCGGCACGCGTCCTCTTCGTCCGAGCTCCAACGCCGGACTGCATTCGAGGTATCTTTTGCAGCCGAGCACCAATGCCGGACTGCTTCCCAGCTCTAACGCCGGACTATGTATCCGAGCTCCAACGCCGGACGGTATCCGAGCTCCAACGCCGGACTATGTATCCGAGCTCCAACGCCGGACTATGTATCCGAGCTCCAACGCTTGATGTATTCGAGGTGTAAATCACCTTGGTTCAAAGAAGTTTGAAGGAGTTTTAGCCGAGCTTAATGCGGAAGTGCCCTCTATGGAGCCAGCCACTAGCGCCCGAGCTTTACGCCGGACTGCTTACGGTGGTGCACCACCCGAATGTGGGCGATTTTGTCAATAATTTTGATTGGTGCCGGTAGCCCTCAAGGTGGGTATCGGCCTAAAACCGAGATGCACATGAAGGATGACATAAGACCGCTGATCCCGTGAGCAGCTGAGACTCGGGTTGATTTGCAAAATCGGTCCGAGGATCAAGTCCTAGCTCGGCGAGAATACTTTGGGACACAAAAGCGGCGTGCTCAGTCCTCGAGACTCGGGTTGGGTGCGGCCGACCAACCCGAGGATCAAAATCTCCTCGAAACTGTATTGCACTTAAAATTTTCTGCATAGAACATGCAATGCAAGAGCCCTCGAGACACTGGTCGGTGGCAACACGGATCGGGGATTGATGTGCCCTTTAATATTTGTAAATAATAAGCCCGAAGCCCAGTAGCCCCGAGCCTTAATGCGGGCACGGAGGCCAATTGAGGATCGATATCCATAGTAAAATCACAAATTATGTGTAATGACTCTATGTATCTAAGTACTTTCGTCATTAATGCTCGGATCCGCATTGTACAAAACTTTGTTGACCGACCATCGGCTTCCACCTCCTCAGCCAATAGCCGAGGAGTGTTTGTCCTACTTTATAAAGCCTTTATGAGGGCAAAGATTTACAACAAACAAGGCAATCTGGCCATACGGTTTTATAAACAAAGGTATGCGGAGAGACATGTTATATTACTGTTTAACAGAAGAAATGTCTTCCAGAGAAAATAGTCCCACTATCGGTTCCTTTCTTTGGGTTGTCATGCTAAGCATGATCATGAAACCTCCGCTCCAATGTAAGAGCAAAATATCGAGGATTTAGTTTGGGAGGCCAGTTAATAGCCCTCGATAGTGTTCGGCAACAGTCGAGGTCAAGCCGGAAACACTTCGGCCAATGAATGGCCCGTCATTTAATATAGTCATCGGATCGCTGACCAGTTTACACCTATTGAGATAGTCAGTTTTCGGCTTTCTCCACTGAGGTGCTTGACCATGCGAGCTGGAAGCACAATCGCAGATGGTTCTCCTTTGCACACCTAGCGAACAAAGCGGAACGTAGGAGGCAACCGCGGGAGCTGGGCAACCCAACTATTGACCAAAGACACAATTCGAAACTGATGCATATATAGCAATATCCGAGAATGTTTTTGCCGAATCTCAAAAGGTGTCCGTTGCAGATCATGAGACTTGTGCTGAAAACACACAAATAGTTTAAAAAGTGCCATGGGCTCGAAAAGCCAAAAACTTATTCAAAAGATTAATGTCCGAACTAGATCAAGTGTTCGTGCCAATCCAAAATTGGACTTTAGAAAAAAAGGTGCTTCATGGGTGCTTTAACATGACACATCCTATCTCAAAACTTCAAGCGGGTCAGCCTACGGCTTCTTTGAGAGAGAAATTAGGCTCCCCGGCTAGTGACCGCACACTTGTGTCGAAGGAGTGATAAATAATAATAAAAACTTTGCAACGACTAAGAAGAAAAACACTTATCATAAAACGGCTCATATAAATTTAAGAGCCCCCAAGTGACTTGGGTAAAAGTTGATAATGTAAGGTGACATGTAGAATGCCTTCTAGCCGGATTGTAGATCGTTTGTCGTAGCGGACCTTTTCGCTTCAACCTCTGGACCCAATAGTCCGGAGTGTGTCCGAATACCCTCGCGGTTATAAAAACCGGGGCATGCGTGGAGACCAGGCGTAGGGGTCATTAGTGCTTTATCAGACAAGTGCCCAACTAGTTATGTTATATTACATGGTTAGTAAGAAACATCTTCCAGGGAGAATAGTTCCGTTAGGGGTTCCTTTCCCTGGGAGGCATGCCCTAAAGTGCATGTCCGGACTGCGAAAAGAGCAGAAAAACATCTGGGGGCAGGTAAATAAATGGGTAAGAAATCATCTTTTAGTTCACCGACCGAGTATTCCCTTAAGAACGCTAGCTTTCGGCTTCACCCAGTCTGAGGTACACATCCGGCTGACCCGGCAGTAACAATCGCAGAGGTGCTCCCTTTACCACCTAGCCGAACAATCGGGAACGTAGGGGTAAGCACAGAGCCAGAACAACCCAGCTTGGCCAAAACTTAAGTCATATCGATGCATATAATGGTGAATAAAAGGTACATGCGGAAGTGTGACACATGTGTTGGGCATAAAGCCCGAATTAATAAGCTTCGTTAAAGAAGCCCCGTATATAATGAGCGGGTAGCGCGTCAAGTGTGTTGAACAAAGTTTCGACGAGGAAGATTTTACAAGCAACTTTTTTCCGAGAAAGTATAATGCTTGGTCGAACCGAACACAAGTTAGAAATTTTAAAACTTTGAGCATGAAGGCAACTTAGCTGGTTAATGTGTTCGGTATTGGCGATGCGGTCCAAGCTTGATGCGGGACAAGGTTCCATCCCCCAAGCCGGTCCCGAGGTGGCGGAGCAAAGAGCTCGGCACTGTGAAGTGGTGACATAGCATGGTCAATGCAGGACGGCAGAGTGATGCCGAAGTCCCTGGCATGGGGTAATGAAGTGTTGACGAAGCCCCTGTCCAGCCGAGGTGACGTCAAAGGATATAGTCCGCTGGATCATTTTCCGTGCACAAAAATAGTGCAGACCGGGATAATAGTAATAATAGGAATTAAAAAAAATGTTGCATAATAAATAATTTATGCAAAGTGAGTAGTAAAAGAAATATGTCCTGGCGCCGGAGTTGAAGTCGATGCAGGTCGTCGGTAATGCAATAAAGGCGTGGCAAAGCACGGATTCACTGGTCGGTCCGAGTTCGGGTCGGCGTTAAGCGAACTGTATGGAAACTGATCGAACCATCATGCGACCGTCGATAATGCGGCCACCATTTGATAGACCAGTGTACATATGCAGGACTAACCAGAGTAATAATTCCTTGGGAAAAATTTAACCCAAACGAGCAAAAAGAAATACTAGCATTAATAGCACCTGGTTTATTTGTTGTAGCAATCCGAAGGAAGGTGATTCCCAAAATTGGGACTCGATCCGCGCACCCATGTCTGGTCGGCTAGTGACGCCGAAGTGTCCGGAGTAGGTTGATGAAGAGATGGCGAAGCCCCCGGTCTAGCCGAGATGTCGAAGTAGGTCGGCATGATGGACACCAGCTTGAAGAAGCAATAGTGCGGCCCTGCCGATGCAGGTCGTGACATGGTCGATGCCGGCTTGATGAAGCGACCGTGCGGCGATGCCGGTATGCCCGCTCCGTGTAATCCGTGGGGCGGCGATGTTGGTGATGATTTATCCTTCGCGATGCCGGACTCTTGTTCGGCTTGCCGAGATGATGATCCGAAGAAGTTGAGCTCGGCTCAAAAAAGTGACGACGTGTCACGCGCAGGTCGGCAGCCGTGGAGCAATATTGTCGGACTGGTTTGACACCAGCATGATGTTGAAGATCATGTTCAAAAGATCTTAAAGTTAGTGGGATGTGTTCGGAAACAAAACACAATACCCCATACAAAACTTCCTTCAAAAGGATGTCCAAATCCCGTTCATAAAAAGAGCGAACTCGGGTCGGATTCGTTTCGCGCAGAAAACAGATCCGAAAAGTGACGCACTAATCGGAAGGTTCCCGGAGTTTGGACGGTCGGATCGAACTGAAATTTTGAGGGGTGGTAGATATAGGAATTCCGCAGCCGATCAACGGTTGGATCTTCCAAAGGAAGTCCGAGCTAGGAGCTGGACACCACGCCCTAAACTCGTCCGGATTCTCGTCCAGATTCAATGCGGCTCCGGTATACCGGAGATTGCCAGAGATTCCTCCATCGGAACTCGACGAAATTTTCCAGGGTTGTTGTAGACTCAATTCCGCACAATTCCACCGAAGCAATCGTTAAAACGACACCTGAGGAGGCAGTGGCAGCGGACACAAGTCCGCTGTCCAAAAATACAGTACGGTCGCCCGAGGGCAATGTTGAGGTTGAGCCCCCGGGCTCCCTGGATGACTCCTCCATGATCTTGATAGAGATCGGAGCTGATGTTGATGAAGGCCCTCATCCGAACATGACGATCGGAGGTAGGGAGCAGTCCTTGGTCGAACCAAGGTGACCAGTCGAGCTGGTGACGAAGATGCCGAAGTCGCAGTTGATTAGGCGAGCCATCGGGCCTAAAGGTGACGACACAGAGGAACTCTCAATGAAAGCACCAATGTCGGTGTCAAAATCGGCGGATCTCGGGTAGGGGGTCCCGAACTGTGCGTCTAGGCGGATGGTAACAGGAGACAAGGGGCACGATGTTTTACCCAGGTTCGGGCCCTCTTGATGGAGGTAAAACCCTACGTCCTGCTTGATTGATATTGATATTGTGGATGTTTACAAGAGTGGATCTACCACGAGATCAAGGAGGCTAAACCCTAGAAGCTAGCCTATGGTATGATTGTAAGGGTTGTTGTTCTATCGACTAGCCTGGCCTCGGTTTATATAATGCACCAGAGGCCGAGGATAACAAGAGTCCTAGCCGAATACGCCGGTGGGGGAGGGGTCCTTGTCTTGATCGCCAAGTCTTGTGGAATCTTCCTTGTATGAGGCAACTGTCCGGACTGGCCCATGAGTATACGGCCATGGGGATCCTCGGCCCAATCCAACTGATCGGGAGACGACGTGGTGAGTACCCCCTAGTCCCGGACACCATCAACTGCCATCTTGATCTGATGATAACCAGAATAAGCATCCAAAAAACTAAAACACTCACAACCCGTCATAGCATCAATGATTTGATCAATACGAGGGAGAGCAAATGGATCAGCCGGACAAGCCTTGTTTAAATCCGTGTAGTCCACACACATTCGCCAAATGACATTCTTCTTAAGCACCAATACCAGGTTAGCCAACCACTCCGGATGAAAAACTTCAACGATAAACCCGGTCGCTAAGAGCCGGGCCACTTCTTCACCAATGGCCTTCCGCCTCTCCTCGTTAAAACAATGGAGGAATTGCTTGACCGGCTTAAATTTCGTATCAATATTAAGAGTGTGCTCAGCGAGTTCCCTTGGTACACCCAGCATGTCTGAAGGCTTCCATGCAAAGATGCCCGATTCTCACGGATGAACTCGATGAGCGCGCTTTCTGCTACGTCTTGAGCTTGCGTTGGTTTTCCTCGAAGAGGAGAGGGTGATGCAGCAAAGTGTAGCATAAGTATTTCCCTCGGTTTTGAGAACCAAGGTATCAATCCAGTAGGAGGCTCCTCAAAAGTCCCACGCACGTACACAAACAAACTGAGAACTCGCAACCAATGCAATAAAGGGGTTGTCAATCCCTTCAACGCCACTTGCGAAAGTGAGATCTAATAAAGATAGTAAATAATGTTTTTGGTATTTTTGGTATAGATGCAAAAAGTAAAGATGGAAATAAAAGTAGATTGAAAGCAAATATAATAAGAGATAGACCCGGGGGCCATAGGTTTCACTAGAGGCTTCTCTCGAGATAGCATAAGTATTACGGTGGGTGAACAAATTATTGTCGAGCAATTGATAGAAAAGCGCATAGTTATGAGATTATCTAGGCATGATCATGTATATAGGCATCATGTCCATAACAAGTAGACCGACTCCTGCCTGCATCTACTACTATTACTCCACACATCGACCGCTATCCAGCATGCATCTAGAGTGTTAAGTTCATAAGAACAGAGTAACGCATTAAGCAAGATGACATGATGTAGAGGGATAAACTCATGCAATATGATATAAACCCCATCTTGTTATCCTCGATGTCAACAATACAATACATGCCTTGCAACCCTTTTTGTCACTGGGTAAGGACACCGCAAGATTGAACCCAAAGCTAAGCACTTCTCCCATGGCAAGAAAGATCAATCTAGTAGGCCAAACTAAACAGATAATTCGAAGAGACTTGCAAAGATAACTCAATCATACATAAAAGAATTCAGAGAAGATTCAAATATTATTCATAGATAAACTTAATCATAAACCCACAATTCATCGGATCTCGACAAACACACATAAAAAGAGATTACATCGAATAGATCTCCACAAAAGAGGGGAGAACATTGTATTGAGATCCAAAAGAGAGAAGAAGCCATCTAGCTAATAACTATGGACCCGTGAGGTCTGTGGTAAACTACTCACAACTCATCGGAGGGGCAAGGATGTTGATTTAGAGGCCCCCATGCTTGATTCCCCTCCCAGTGAGTGCGTGAAGGCTCAAGATGGGATCTCGCGGATCTGAAGGTTACGGTGGTGGAAATTGTGTTTCGTGGTGCCCCGGATGTTTTGAGTGCGTGAGGTATATATAGGAAGAATAAGTACGTCGGTGGCTGCCCGAGGGGCCCATGAGACAGGGGGGCGCGCCCTCCTATCTCGTGGAGGCTCCGGTTGCTTCTTGACTTGCACTCCAAGTTCTCTGGATCACGTTCGGCGAGAAAATCACGTTCCCGAAGGTTTCATTCCGTTTGGACTCCGTTTGAAATTCCTTTTCTTCGAAATACTGAAATAGGCAGAAAACAGCAATTCTGTGTTGGGCCTCCGATTAATAGGTTAGTCCCAAAAGTAATATAAAAGTGGAAAATAAAGCCCAATAAAGCCTAAAACAGTAGATAAAGTAGCATGGAGCAATAAAAAATTATAGATACGTTGGAGACGTATCAGGCATCCCCAAGCTTAATTCCTGCTTGTCCTCGAGTAGGTAAATGATAAAAAGAGAATTTTTGATGCGGAGTGATACTTTGGCATAATTTCAATGTAAATCCTCTTAATTGTGGTATGAATATTCAGATCCGAAAGATTCAAGACAAAAGTTCATATTGACATAAAAATAATAATACTTCAAGCATACTAACTAAGCAATCATGTCTTCTCAAAATAACATGGCCAAAGAAAGTTATCCCTACAAAATCATATAGTCTGGCTATGCTCCATCTTCCCCACACAAAATATTTAAATCATGCACAACCCCGATGACAAGCCAAGCAATTGTTTCATACTTTAACATTTTCAAAACTTTTTCAATCTTCACGCAATACATGAGCGTGAGCCATGGATATAGCACTATATGTGGAATAGAATGGTGGTTGTGGAGAAGACAAAAAGGGAGAAGATAGTCTCACATTAACTAGGCGTATCAACGGGCTATGAATATGCCCATCAATAGATATCAATGTGAGTGAGTAGGGATTGCCATGCAACGGATGCACTAGAGCTATAAGTGTATGAAAGCTCAACAAAAGAAACTAAGTGGGTGTGCATCCAACTCGCTTGCTCACGAAGACCTAGGGCATTTGAGGAAGCCCGTCATTGGAATGTACAAGTCAAGTTCTATAATGAAAAATTCCCACTAGTATATGAAAGTGACAAAATGAGAGACTCTCTATCATGAAGATCTTGGTGCTACTTTGAAGCACAAGTGTGGTAAAAGGATAGTAACATTGCCCCTTCTCTCTTTTTCTCTCATTTTTTCTTTTTTTTTCTTTGGGCCTTCTCTTTTTTTATGGCCTCTTTTTTATTTCTTTTTTTTTTATTTTTCGTCCGGAGTCTCATCCTGACTTGTGGGGGAATCATAGTCTCCATCGTCCTTTCCTCACTGGGACAATGCTCTAATAATGATGATCATCACACTTTTATTTTCTTACAACTCAAGAATTACAACTCAATACTTAGAACAAAATATGACTCTATATGAATGCCTCCGGCGGTGTACCGGGATATGCAATGAAACATGAGTGACATGTATGAAAGAATTATGAACGGTGGCTTTGCCACAAATATGATGTCAACTACATGATCATGCTAGCAATATGACAATGATGGAGCATGTCATAATAAACGAAACAGTGGAAAGTTGCATGGCAATATATCTCGGAATGGCTATGGAAATTCCATAATAGGTAGGTATGGTGGCTGTTTTGAGGAATATATATGGTGGGTGTATGATACCGGCGAAAAGTGTGCGGTATTAGAGAGGCTAGCAATGGTGGAAGGATAGGAAAAAGTGCGTATAATCCATGGACTCAACATTAGTCATAAAGAACTCATATAATTATTGCAAAAATCTAGAAGTAATCAAAGCAAAGTATTACGCGCATGCTCCTAGGGGGATAGATTGGTAGGAAAAGACCATCCCTCGTCCCCGATCGCCACTCATAAGGAAGACAATCAATAAATAAATCATGCTCCGAGTTCATCACATAACGTTTCACCATATGTGCATGCTACGGGGATCACAAACTTCAACACAAGTATTCTTCAAATTCACAACTACTCAACTAGCCTGACTCTAATATCACCATCTTCATATCTCAAAACAATTATCAAGCATCAAACTTTTCTTAGTATTCAACACACTCAAAAGAAAGTTTCACATATCTTGAATACCAAGTATATTAACATTAAGCAAATTACCATGCTACTAACGACTCTCAAAATAATCTAAGTGAAGCATCAGAGATCAATAGTTTCTTTAAAACAAATATACCACCGTGCTCTAAAAGATCTAAGTGAAGCACTAGAGCAAAAATTATCACGCTCAAAAGATATAAGTGAAGCACTATGAGCAAAACTATCAAGCTCAAAAGATATAAGCGAAGCACATATAGTATTCTATCAAATTCCAATTCATGTATGGCTTTCTAAAAAGGTGTGTACAGCAAGGATGATTGTGGTAAACTAACAAGCAAAGACGCAAATAATACAAGACGCTCCAAGCAAAACACTTATCATGTGGTGAATAAAAATATAGCCCCAAGTAAAGTTACCAATGAACGAAGACGAAAGAGGGGATGCCTTCCCGGGGCATCCCCAAGCTTAGGCTTTTGGCTATTCTTGAATATATTGGGGTGCCATGGACATCCCCAAGCTTAGGCTCTTGCCACCCTTTATTCCATAGTCCATAAAAGCTTTACCCAAAACTTGAAAACTTCACAACACAAAACTCAATAGAAATCTCGTGAGCTCCGTTAGAGAAAGAAAACAAAAGACTACTTTAAGGTAATGTAACGAACTCATTATTTATTTATATTGGTGTTAAACCTACTGTATTCCAACTTCTCTATGGATTATAAACTAATTTATTGGCCATAGATTCATCAAAATAAACAAACAACACACGAAAAACAGAATCTGTCAAAAACAGAACAGTCTGTAGTAATCTGTAACTAACGCAAACTTCTGGAACTCAAAAAAATCTACCAAAATTAGACGACCTAGACAATTTATTTATTGATCAGCATCAATTGGAATAACTATTTTATCACGTTCTTGTGATTCTTAACAATTCGGTCACTGAGCGCAAAGTTTCTGGAAATTACAGCAAGATCAAATAACTATTATCCAAGAAGATCCAATAGGTTTAACTTGGCACAAACACTAATTAAAACATAAAACCACATATAAACAGAGGCTAGATGGATTATTTATTCCTAAACAGAAACAAAAACAAAAAAACAAAGAAAATTGGGTTGCCTCCCAACTAGCGCTATCGTTTAACGCCCCTAGCTAGGCATAAAAGCGAAGATAGATCTAACGAGTGCCATCTTTGACACTAAACTCATAAGTAGCACGCATGATAGATTCATAAGGTAATTTAACTTTCTTTATTGGAAAGTGCTCCATGCCTTTCTTTAAGGGAAATTGGAATGTAATATTCCCTTCCTTCATATCAATAATCGCACCAATCGTTCTAAGGAAAGGTCTACCAAGAATAATAGGACATGAAAGATTGCAATCTATATCAAGAACGATAAAATCTACGGGCACCAAATTTCTATTTGCAACGATAAGAACATCATTGATCCTTCCCATAGGCTTTTTAATGGTGGAATCCGCAAGGTGCAAATTTAACGAACAATCATCAAGATCATGGAAACCTAGAATATCACATAAAGTTTTTGGAATCGTGGAAACACTAGCACCCAAATCACACAAAGCAAAACACTCATAATCTTTAATTCTAATCTTTATAGTAGGTTCCCACTCATCATTAAGCTTTCTAGGTATAGAAATTTCCAAATTAAGTTTCTCATCATAAGATTGCATCAAGGCATCAACAATATGCTTAGTAAAAGCTTTATTTTGACTATAAGCATGAGGAGAATTAACAACGGCTTGCAACAAGGAAATACAACCTTTTAAAGAGCAATTATCATAATTAAATTCCTTGAAGTCCGAGATAGTGGGTTCAACATTATTATAAGTTGAGGATTCTCCAATCTCACTTTTACCAAATTTATCATTGAGATCTAAAGATACCGAATTCTTGGGACGCCTTCTAGGCAAAGTTGATTCATCATCAGTCCCATAATCATCAAAGTTCATATTGAAAAACATATATCTAATCGGAGATGCATCAATAACTTTCAGATCCTCATCATTATTTTCATGGAAACTACAGGAACACGCTTTTATAAAGCTTTCTTTCTTAGCACGCAATCTAGCGGTTCTTTCCTTGCACTCGTCAATGAAAATTCTCATTACTTTGAGAGACTCATTGATATCATGCTTAGGAGAAGAAGATCCAAGTTTAAGAGAATTAACATCAAGCGAAAGTCTATCAACGTTCCTAGCTAAATCATCAACTTTGAGCAATTTTTCTTCAAGCATAGCATTAAAATTCTTTTGAGAGATCATAAATTCTTTCACACTATTCTCAAAATCAGAGGGCAACTTATTAAAATTACCATAAGAATTATTGTAGGAATTTCCATAATTATTAGAGGAATTACTAGGGAACGGTCTAGCATTAAAATTTCCTCTATAAGCATTGTTTCCAAATCTATTCCTACCAACAAAATTCACATCCATAGATTCATTATTATTCTCAATCAAGGAAGACAAAAGGCATATCATTGGGATCAAGAGGAGTATTTTTAGTAGCAAGCATCTTCATAAGTTCATCCATCTTTCCACTCAAAACATTGATTTCTTATATAGCATGCACCTTTTTACTAGAAGATCTTTCGGTGTGCCATTGAGAATAATTAGCCATAATATTATCAAGTAGTTTTGTAGCATCTCCTAACGTGATTTCCATAAAGGTGCCTCCCGCGAACGAATCTAAGAGATTTCTAGAAGCAAAGTTCAAACCGGCATAAAATTTTTGTATGATCATCCATAAATTCAAACCATGAGTTGAGCAATTACGAAGCATCAATTTCATTCTTTCCCAAGATTGGGCAACATGCTCATGATCAAGTTGTTTAAAATTCATAATATCGTTCCTAAGAGTGATGGTCTTAGCGGGAGGAAAATACTTAGAGATAAAAGCATCTTTGCACTTGTTCCAAGAATCAATACTATTTTTAGTCAAAGACGAGAACCAAACTTTAGCACGATCTCTAAGTGAAAACGGAAATAACTTCAATTTGACAACATTGTTATCCGTATCTTTCTTCTTTTGCATATCGCACAAATCAACAAAGTTGTTTAGATGAGTAGCGGCATCTTCGCTAGGAAGGCTGGCGAATTGATCTTTCATAACAAGATTCAGCAAAGCGGTATTGATTTCACAAGACTCATCATTATTAAGAGGAGCAATTGGAGTACTAAGGAAATCATTGTTATTCGTACTCGAGAAGTCACACAATTTGGTATTATCTTGCGCCATGGCAACAAGTAATCCAACACACAAGCAAACGAACGAACGAGGAAAAAGGCAACGGAAAAAGAGGAGGATATTGGGAAAGAGAGGGCGAATAAAACGGCAAGGGAGAAGTGGGGGAGAGGAAAACGAGAGGCAAATGGCAAATAATGTAAATGCGAGGGAGATAGGTTTGTGATGGGTACTTGGTATGTCTTGACTTGAGCGAAGACCTTCCCGGCAACGGTGCCAGAAATCCTTCTTGCTACGTCTTGAGCTTGCGTTGGTTTTCCTCGAAGAGGAGAGGGTGATGCAGCAAAGTGTAGCGTAAGTATTTCCCTCGGTTTTGAGAACCAAGGTATCAATCCAGAGGAGGCTCCTCAAAAGTCCCACGCACCTACACAAACAAGCGAGAACTCGCAACCAACGCAATAAAGGGGTTGTCAATCCTTCACGGCCACTTGCGAAAGTGAGATCTAATAAAGATAGTAAATAATATTTTGGTATTTTTGGTATAGATGCAAAAGTAAAGATGCAAATAAAAGTAGATTGAAAGCAAATATAATAAGAGATAGACCGGGGCCATAGGTTTCACTAGAGGCTTCTCTCGAGATAGCATAAGTATTACGGTGGGTGAACAAATTACTGTCGAGCAATTGATAGAAAAGCGCATAGTTATGAGATTATCTAGGCATGATCATGTATATAGGCATCACGTCCATAACAAGTAGACCGACTCCTGCCTGCATCTACTACTATTACTCCACACATCGACCGCTATCCAGAATGCATCTAGAGTATTAAGTTCATAAGAACAGAGTAACGCATTAAGCAAGATGACATGATGTAGAGGGATAAACTCATGCAATATGATATAAACCCCATCTTGTTATCCTCGATGGAAACAATACAATACGTGCCTTGCAACCCTTTCTGTCACTGGATAAGGACACCTCTAGATTGAACACAAAGCTAAGCACTTCTCCCATGGCAAGAAAGATCAATCTAGTAGGCCAAACTAAACCGATAATTCGAAGAGACTTGCAAAGATAACTCAATCATACATAAAAGAATTCAGGGAAGATTCAAATATTATTCATAGATAAACTTAATCATAAACCCACAATTCATCGGATCTCGACAAACACACCGCAAAAAGAGATTACATCGAATAGATCTCCACAAGAGAGGGGAGAACATTGTATTGAGATCCAAAAGAGAGAAGAAGCCATCTAGCTAATAACTATGGACCCGTAGGTCTGTGGTAAACTACTCACAACTCATCGAAGGGGCAAGGATGTTGATGTAGAGGTCCCCCGTGCTTGATTCCCCTCCAGTGAGTGCCGCGAAGGCTCCAAGATGGGATCTCGCGGATCTGAGCAGTTCTGGTGGTGGAAATTGTGTTTCGTGGTGCCCCTGGATGTTTTCGGGGTACGTAGGTATATATATGAATAAGAAGTACGTCGATGGCCGCCCGAGGGGCCCACGAGACAGGGGGCGCGCCCTCCTATCTCGTGGAGGCTCCGATTGCTTCTTAACTTGCACTCCATTTTCTCTGGATCACGTTCGGCGAGAAAATCACGTTCCGGAAGGTTTCATTCCGTTTGGACTCCGTTTGATATTCCTTTTCTTCAAAATACTAAAATAGGCAAAAAACAACAATTCTGGGTTGGGCCTCTGGTTAATAGGTTAGTCCAAAAAGTAATATAGAAGTGGAAAATAAAGCCCAATAAAGCCTAAAACAGTAGATAAAGTAGCATGGAGCAATCAAAAATTATAGATACGTTGGAGACGTATCACTTTACTATTTCGGATCCGGATTGGCACTGATGCTGAACTGCTTGGATGGGTCACCAGGAACAAAATCAACCAACTTAGTGTCATCTGCCAATTTAAACTTTAACGAAGGATCATGCTCCGTGGTCGGCTTCTTCAAGGATGTCATGTCCGCTGGTTCAACATTGTCTTTGTAAAATTTCTGCTCCTCTGTTGCACAAACCGATTTAGCATAAGCAGCATCACCTTCTTCACACTCTAGGGCCACCCTGCAACTTCCATGCACTGTGATGGTGCCCTTGTAACCCGACATTTTAAGCTGCAAGTAAACATAACAAGGCCTTGCCATGAATTTGGCATAAGTCGGCCGCCCAAACAGAGCATGATAAGGGCTCTTGATCTTGACTACTTCGAAGGTCAGAGTTTCAGATCTGGAATCATGCTCATCTCCAAAGGCAACTTCCAAAGATATCTTACCCACTGGATATGCTGACTTACCCGGCACCACACCATGGAACACAGTGTTTGACGGCTTAAGATTTTTGTCAGTCAGTCCCATGCGACAAAAGGTTTCATAGTAAAGTATATTAATGTTGCTGCCTCCATCCATGAGTACCTTAGTAAATTTATAACCCCCAACTTGAGGTGCCACCACCAGAGCCAGGTGACCCGGATTATCAACCCAGGGCGGATGATCCTCACGACTCCACACAATAGACTGCCCTGACCACCGTAAATAACGTGGCACCGCCGGCTCAACCGCATTCACTGCCCTCTTGTGAAGCTTCTGATCCCGCTTACACAGGCTGGTGGTGAAAACATGGTACTGTACACTATTCAACTGCTTCGGGTTGCTTTGATAACCAGACTGTTGCTGCTGCTGACTCCCCTGATTATTCTGCTGGTTGTAACCTCCTTGGTTGCCCTGGCCATGAAACTCGGAATTTGAACCGCCGCCTCCATGACCCGGACCATGAGAGTCGAATCCTGAACCACCGTTCGGGCCATGGTTGTGCTGGACAGCCTCCCTGAAGTGTCTCATGATACTACAATCCTTCCATAGGTGGGTAGCCAGCCTCTCGTCCGTTCCGTGCTTGGGACATGGCTAACTCAATATTGCTTCAAGGTCAAATTTTGTCCCTTGAGCCGGCCTCCCCTAATGACGCTGGTTATAACTCCGCACACTGGTGTTAGCCACAAAATCATCAGCTTTGCACTTACCGTTGCCGCCCTGATTGGTAGGGTTGTACTGCTGTGCCTTCATGCCGCTACTCTTCTTTCCCTTTCCCGATCTTTCATCCTCGGAGTTGGGGTCCTTGGTACCATCAGAGTCGGCATACTTGACAAGAGCCGCCATAAGCTCCCCCATGTCATTGCAATGACGCTTAAGCCGCCCAAGCTTCTGCTTAAGTGGAATGAAACGGCAATTTTTCTCCAACATTAGAACCGATGAGTGATGTTATCTGAAGAATGTATGATAGTTGAGACCTGGCGCACCCAGCTAGTCGTTGACTCACCCTCATCTCGAACACAAGAAACCAAATCCATGATCGACATAGGCTGCTTAAACGTATCTTTGAAATTCTGGATAAACCGGGCCTTCAGCTCTACCCATGACCCGATGGAGTTAGCCAGCAGCCCCTTCAACCAGGTATGAGCCGTCCCTTCTAGCATCATGGTGAAGTACTTAGCGTATGCAGCCTCACTAACATCCAACACCTCCATAGCCATCTCATAACTCTCCACCCAAGCCTCAGGGGGCTGATCTGCAGTGTAATTAGGCACCTTACGAGGGCCTTTGAAGTCCTTGGGCAGACGCTCGTTTCGTAGAGCCGTTGTTAGACACGGCACACCAAAAGCTCTAGAAGTTACACCTGCCTCAATTGAAGTTGTCGGATAAACCGGCGCGTGCTGATGAGCCGCCAGCTCGGCCTCCCGACGCGCTCTGCCCTGGTCCACCAAATCATGTGCATTAGCACCATTGTGCGCCGGGTAATGTCCATGAGGTTGGTTACGGCGCTGCTCCATACTCGAGACTACTGGCAAGTCAATGTGTCTACTGTAGCTCCGGCTTGGACGAGGGGTCGAATGAATCCGGTCACGACTATAGGAAAAAGCCTGCTGCTGCACCAAAGCTGTTTGAAGAAGCTCACTGGCCCTTCGGGTTTCAACCGTCGTTGGAGTCTCGCCCTCGACTGGCAGAGCAACCAATCGCGTAGCTGCAGCAATCATATTGTAAAGGGGTGGAGTAATGACCCGGCGGCGTCACCACGTGCTGAGGCGGGGTGTTATTCATATGCGGAGAACCTGTCACGCGCGGCTAAACCAGCATTCCACCTCCTGGCGCTTCAGTCATCCGGTTTATGATTGGGTTACTGGCCCCCGCCCCGGGTGTGTTGAAGAGGTCCCTCGACTCATAAACCGAGGGCAGACGACTCCGGTGCTTTCTCCTCAAGACTTCATTTGAAGCGTTCTGATCCACCATAAGCCGGTATGAATCTGCTGCGCTTGGGCGTTCAAAATGGCCTACTCTGCAGCCATCCTAGCGTTTTCCGCTGCCAAGTCTGCCTTAGCTTGCGCTATCTCATCGTGCAATTTAGCCACTTCTACCTTATGCTGCTCCTGGTTGTCTGGGGTCACATCAACCTCCATCAGAGTCGCCAGAGCTTCCAACAGATCTGTCAAGACTAGAGTCGGCGGGCAAGCTGACCAACCAGCACCTACCGCTGTCACCACTGCTGCACTAGAAGTCATAGCCACAGCAGCTGTCGAACCGAGAATCGACTGGGTGCCATCCCTGAAGAACGCCACCCTATTCGGTGGCTCACGGGGGTCCGGAATACTGTTGCCATCGGAACAGCCCCCAAGCCGTCCGTCTTGTAGCTGATACATTGAGTTGGTATCGCCCGTGGACGACTCATCATCAGAGTAGATGGCCATCTCACTGCTAGACACAAAGCCTTCCAACTCAGCCCCATGGATGAACCCAATGAAGACACGCTTCACGGCGGGTTGAACTCGGGCGGGTCGTGCACGCTGAGCTGTCTCAATGATGTCGGTGCAGATGTCCGGCTCAGGGCCTGGCTCGCCGATCTTGCCGATGAAGACATGGATTCTGTCGAAGGGGACCCGGTACCCGTACTCAATTAAGCCGGCCTTGGGGCCCCAGCCTGCATCGTCAACGTAGAGCTTGCCGCGACGACTCTTTGTCACCCGGCCCACAGCGTATCCCTTGATCCCTTCGAAGCTGCCCTTCAAGAACTCAAAACCACCGTGCGCTGGCCCCACGGTGGGCGCCAACTGTCGTGGAGTTTTCACGGCAGATGTCCTACTGAAAGGACTTAGTTGTGGAGCCATGGCGACGAGGTTAGCTTAAAAGGGTTAAATGGGACAAAGGACACGAGGAATTTATACTGGTTCGTCCCCTTGCGGTGAAGGTAAAGGCCTAATCTAGTTTGAGGTGGTATTGCTAGGGATTCGATTACCAGGGAACAAATACGCTTTGCCTAGCTTTCAATCTGTTGTTTCTTGCCCTAAGCCGCTGCCGGGTCGTCCCCTTATATACACGGGTTGACGCCCTGCGGCCTACAGAGTCCCAGCCGGCTCATACAAACATGTCTGGCTCGGTGACTTATCTTACATGCCTTATAATACAAGTTACATATACATGGCGGTTTACACTTACGGGCCTTAAGTCACCTTCGGGTTTGGGCCCTTTAACAAGCCTGCTTCATGAACCGCCATCTTCAACATACTCATGGGCTCTGTTTAGATGAACCGCCATTGATATAACCCGGCCCCTCCTCGGCGGGTCATATCCAATAGTCATATCCCCAACAGGTTACGTAATGAACAAAGATCTCGAGGATCCCGCGAGAGTGATGTTCTTTACCTATGTTGTGAATGCTTATAATATTTATGTCTTAATGAAAGAAATGGCAAGCCATTGGCCCAGTATGAAAGAAAATATGGGTCAAAACCGAGTTGAAAAGGGAAACAATATCTAACTCCAGCTTATAAACAGTACAAAAGCACGAGGATTAATTGCTCATCAGGTTTAGACAAAATCCAGATTGGACAGGACAATGACATCTAGCTCAACCAAAGTTTTCGGCAGTCACAATAAAATGGATCGTTCTGATCCATAAAATCAAGATCCCCGGCCAGAAATTCTACTAGTACATGATGACAAGCTATTGTAAATAGAAGTCGAGCACGATCAGAAGCCCTTAGGTCCACCTGAAACTTCTTTTTATGTTGTTCAACACTTGCAGCCGTAAGAAATTTCTTGTCGAAAAACTTAATCCTCACGGACAACAGTGCCCTCGCATTCAACATGAAGAATGTGACAAAGCTAGTGTTTGCATTGTTGGATCCATATCCTTCCAATGTTACTGTCTTCAAACGAATGTCATGAGATCTGAGAAAATCCCGGTGCTTCTTGAACCATCGATTGGTTATACCTTTTTCTCCATGTGTTAGTGCCTAAATAGAGATGAACATTGAAAACAGTTAATGTCTAAGAAGATTATGTTGAAAGAGTGATAGCTCAAAGATTAATTATAGTACATTATATATGGGATTTCAATGTGCGTGAAATCATCACCTTTATATACAAATTCTCCAGACATGGAAAGCATTGCAACAAGCCAATAATTGTTTTCAGATCAAAACACCACATACTGATATGTAGGGTCTTGACAGAATCCACCACCACTGATAGGATGGACAAGCTCTTCATTGAGCATAAAACATAATATTAGTACCAAAAGTGTACTCGAAGATGATACTTAACTTATGCGCACAAATGAAAAAGGCAGATTACAGAAGTTTACGTGAATAATATACAGTACCTCAATAGGTGTGGAGCCAAACACCATTTTGAACCATCTAAAAGGATCACGAATTGCACCCAAGGTCTCCAGTTTAGGCGCAGAATCAAGGAGCAACCTTTGAAGTGAAGGGGCATCTTTGATGACGAGATCATGTCCAAAAAAAACAAATTCCCATGCTTACAAGGTGGGTCAACTTTATTTTGAGACAACGGATATGAATTTCCATTGCAAAAACAAGCAGCAACGCTCCAGGCCAGGGTAGCTAGAGTGGATGATGTTGTGCAGTGCGGCCTCCGACAGGTCAACCACCACAAGCGCAAGTTTTTTTAGTAGTGGGAGTCGAAGCATTTGTACCAGATTGTCTGCTAGATGGCACCGGGCAAAGGTGGCGGTGTGGAGAGAGGAGTAAAACCACGTGATGGACATCGGTGGTGAGGGTACAGATACATCGGTTCGTGGTATGTTACATACATAGTCATGGTAGAACTCAAGCTGCTGGAGTTTATCGAATTGATAGGATGTCAGCCAGGCGGCTGATACATCTCCAACGTATCTATAATTTTTGATTGCTCCATGCTATATTATCTACTGTTTTGGACCATATTGGGCTTTATTTTCCACTTTTATATTATTTTTGGGACTAACCTATTAACCGGAGGCCCAGCCTAGAATTGCTGTTTTTTACCTATTTCAGAGTTTCCAAGAAACGGAATATCAAACAGAGTCCAAACGGAATGAAACCTTCGGGAACGTGATTTTCTCACCGAATATGACCCAGGAGACTTTGACCCTACGCCAAGGAAGCTTCAAGGTGGGCACGATGTAGGGGGGCGTGCCCTACCCCCCCGCGCACCCCCACCCTCGTGGGGCCCACGAAGCTCCACCGACGTACTTCTTCCTCCAATATATACCTACGTACCCCCAAACGATCAGAGACGGAGCCAAAAACCCAATTCCACCGCCGCAACCTTCTGTATCCACGTGATCCCATCTTGGGGCTTGTTCCGAAGCTCCGCCGGAGAGGGCATCCACCACGGAGGGCTTCTACATCATCATAGCCCCTCCGATGAAGTGTGAGTAGTTTACCTCAGACCTTCGGGTCCATAGTTAGTAGCTAGATGGCTTCTACTCTCTTTTTGGATCTCAATACAATGTTCTCCCCCTCTCTCGTGGAGATCTATTCGATGTAATCTTGTTTTTGCGGTGTGTTTGTTGAGACCGATGAATTGTGGGTTTATGATTATCTATGAACAATATTTGAATCTTCTCTGAATTCTTTTATGTATGATTGGTTATCTTTGCAAGTCTCTTTGAATTATCAGTTTGGTTTGGCCTACTAGATTGGTTTTTCTTGCAATGGGAGAAGTGCTTAGCTTTGGGTTCAATCTTGCGGTGTCCTTTCCCAAAGGATGAGGGGCAGCAAGGCACGTATTGTATTGTTGCCATCGAGGATAACAAGATGGGGTTTTTACCATATTGCATGAATTTATCCCTCTACATCATGTCATCTTGCTTAAGGCGTTACTCTGTTTTCTTGAACTTAATACTCTAGATGCATGCTGGATAGCGGTCGATGAGTGGAGTAATAGTAGTAGATACAGGCAGGAGTCGGTCTACTTGTCTCGGACGTGATGCCTATATACATGACCATACCTAGATATTCTAGTAACTATGCTCAACTCTGTCAATTGCTCAACAATAATTTGTTCACCCACCGTAGAATACTTATGCTCTTGAGAGATGCCACTAGTGAAATCTATGGCCCCCGGGTCTATCTTCATCATATTAATGTTCCATCACTTTAATATTGCTTTGCTTTTTTACTTTGCCTTTTTATTTTACCTTGCATCTTTATAACAAAAATACCAAAAATATTATCTATCATATCTCACTCTCGTAAGTGACCGTGAAGGGATTGACAACCCCTATTCACGTTGGTTGCGAGGAATTATTTGCTTTGTGTAGGTACGAGGGACTCGCGCGTAGCCTCCTACTGGATTGATACCTTGGTTCTCAAAAACTGAGGGAAATACTTACGCTACTTTGCTGCATCATCCTTTCCTCTTCGGGGAAATCCAACGCAGTGTTCAAGAGGTAGCAAGAAGAATTTCTGGCGCCGTTGCCGGGGAGTCTACGCAAAAGTCAACATACCAAGTACCCATCACAATCCCTTATCTCTCGCATTACATTATTTTCCATTTGCCTCTCGTTTTCCTCTCCCCCACTTCACCCTTGCCGTTTTATTCGCCCTCTCTTTTCCGTTTGCCTTTTTCTCGCTTGCTTTTTGTTTGCTCGTGTGTTGGATTGCTTGTCTGTCACGATGGCTCAAGATAATACCAAATTGTGTGACTTTACCAATACCAACAATAATGATTTCCTTAGCACTCCGATTGCTCCTCTTACCAACACTGAATCTTGTGAAATCAATACTGCTTTGTTGAATCTTGTTATGAAAGATCAATTTGCCGGCCTTCCTAGTGAAGATGCTACTCATCTAAATAGCTTCATGGATTTGTGTGATATGTAAAAGAAGAAAGATGTTGATAATGATATTGTTAAATTGAAGCTATTTCCTTTTTCGCTTAGAGATCGTGCTAAAGCTTGGTTTTCGTCTTTGCCTAAAAATAGTATTGATTCTTGGAACAAGTGCAAAGATGCTTTTATCTCTAAGTATTTTCCTCCCGCTAAGATCATCTCTCTTAGAAACGGTATTATGAATTTTAAGCAACTTGATCATGAACATGTTGCACAAGCTTGGGAGAGAATGAAATTAATGATACGTAATTGCCCTACTCATGGTTTGAACTTGTGGATGATTATACAAAATTTTATGCGGATTGAATTTTGCTTCCGAAATCTTTTGGATTCGGACATGGAGGCACTTTTATGGAAATCACTTTAGGAGATGCTACTAAACTCCTAGATAATATTATGGTTAATTATTCTCAATGGCACACTAAAAGATCTACTAATAAAAAATTGCATGTGATAGAAGAAATTAATGTTTTGAGTGGAAAGATGGATGAACTTATGAAATTGTTTGCTACTAAGAGTGTTTCTTCTGATCCTAATGATATGCCTTTGTCTACTTTGATTGAGAATAGTAATGAATCTATGGATGTGAATTTTGTTGGTAGGAATAATTTTGGTAACAACGCGTATAGAGGGAACTTTAATCCTAGGCCTTATCCTAGTAATCCTTCTAATAATTATGGAAATCCCTTCAAAAAATCTTATGGAAATTTTAATAAGATGCCCTCTGAATTTGAGACTAGTGTTAAAGAGTTTATGAATTCACAAAAGAATTTCAATGCTTTGCTTGAAGAGAGATTACTTAAAGTTGATGAATTGGCTAGGACCGTTTATAGAATTTCTCTTGATGCTGATTCTTTAAAGCTTAGATCTATTCCTCCTAAGCATGATATCAATGAGTCTCTCAAAGCCATGAGAATTTCCATTGATGAGTGCAAGGAAAGAACCGCTAGGATGCGTGCTACAAAAGATGCTTTTATTAAAGCGTGTTCTTCCAATTCCTATGAAAATCAAGATGAAGATATAAAAGTTATTGATGTGTCCCCTATTAAATATTTGTTTTGTAATATGAATCTTGATAATGATGGGACTGAATATGATCCACCTTTACCTAGAAGGTGTTCCAAGAATTCGGAGTATTTAGATCTTGATGATGAAATTGATAAAAGTGGGATTAAAGAAAGCAAAACCCTAGATGTTGCTAAACCCACTATTTTGGACTTCAAGGAATTTAATTATGAAAGTTTCTCTTTAATTGATTGTATTTCCTTGTTGCAATCCGTGCTAAATTCTCCTCATGTTTATAGTCAAAATAAAGCATTTACTAAACATATCGTTGATGCCTTGATGCAATCTTATGAAGAAAAATTTGAGTTGGAAGTTTCTATCCCTATAAAACTTTACGATGAGTGGGAACCAACTATTAAAATTAAGATTAAGGATCATGAATTTTATGCTTTATGTGATTTGGGTGCTAGTGTTTCCACTATTCCCAAAACTTTGTGCGATTTGCTAGATTTTCGCGATTTTGATGATTGCTCTCTAAACTTGCACCTTGCGGATTCCACTATCAAGAAACCTATGGGAAGAATTAATGATGTTCTTATTTTTGCAAATAGGAATTATGTGCCCCTAGATTTCATCGTTCTTGATATAGATTGCAATCCTTCTTGTCCTATTATTCTTGGTAGACCTTTCCTTAGAACGATTGGTGCAATTATTATATGAAGGAAGGGAATATTATATTCCAATTTCCATTAAAGAAAGGCATGGAACACTTTCCTAGGAAGAAAATAAAATTACCATATGAATCTATCATGAGAGCCATTTATGGATTGCCTACCAAAGATGGCAATACCTAGATCTATCCTTGCTTTTATGCCTAGCTAGGGGCGTTAAACGGTACTTGTTGGGAGGCAACCCAATTTTATTTTTAGTTTTTCTGCTTTTGCTTCTGTTTAGGAATAAATCTTTGATCTAGCCTATGGTTAGATGTGTTTTTATGTTTTAACTAGTGTTTGTGCCAAGTTAAACCTATAGGATCTTCTTGGATGATAGTTATTTGATCTTGCTGTAATTTCCAGAAACTTTCTGTTCACGAAAACAATTGTTAGAAATCACCAGAACGTGATAAAATAGTGATTCCAATTTATGCTCATCAATAAACAAATTTCCTAGGTCTTCCTATTTTGGCTGAATTTTTGGAGTTACATAAGTTTGCGTTAGTTACAGGTTACTACAGACTGTTCTGTTTTTGACAGATTCTGTTTTTCATGTGTTGTTTGCTTATTTTGATGAATCTATGGCTAGTAAAATAGTTTATAAACCATAGAGAAGTTGGAATACAGTAGGTTTAACACCAATATAAATAAATAATGAGTTCATTACAGTACCTTGAAGTGGTATTTTGTTTTCTTTCGCTAACGGAGCTCACGAGATTTCTGTTGAGTTTTGTGTTGTGAAGTTTTCAAGTTTTGGGTGAAATCTTTTGATGGATTATGGAAGAAGGAGTGGCAAGAGCCTAAGCTTGGGTATGCCCATGGCACCCCCAAGATAATCTAAGGACACCAAAAAGTCAAAGCTTGGGGATGCCCCGGAAGGCATCCCCTCTTTCTTCTACTTTCATCGGTAACTTTACTTGGCGCTATATTTTTATTCACCACATGATATGTGTTTTGCTTGGAGCGTCTTGTATTATTTGAGTCTTTGCTTTTCAGTTTACCACAATAATCCTTGTTGTACACACCTTTTGAGAGAGCCATACATGAATCGGAATTTGATAGAATACTCTATGTGCTTCACTTATATCTTTTGAGCTTTATAGTTTTGCTCTAGTGCTTCACTTATATCTTTTAGAGCACGGTGGTGGATTTGTTTTATGGAAACTATTGATCTCTCATGCTTCACTTAGATTATTTTGAGAATCTTAAATAGCATGGTAATTTGCTTAATAATTTTAATATACTTGGTATTCAAGATTTGTAAAACTTTCTTTTGAGTGCGTTGAATACTAAGAGAAGTTTGATGCTTGATAATTGTTTTGAGATATGGAGGTGATAATATCAAAGTCGTGCTAGTTGAGTTGTTGTGAATTTGGTAAATGCTTGTGTTGAAGTTTGCAAGTCCCATAGCATGCACGTATGGTAAACGTTATGTAACAAATTTGAAACATGAGGTGTTCTTTGATTGTCCTCCTTATGAGTGGCGGTCGGGGACGAGCGATGGTCTTTTCCTACCAATCTATCCCCCTAGGAGCATGCGCGTAATGCTTTGGTTTTTGATGGCTTGTAGATTTTTGCAATAAGTATGTGAGTTCTTTATGACTAATGTTGAGTCCATGGATTATACGCACTCTCACCCTTCCATCATTGCTAGCCTCTTCGGTACCGTGCATTGCCCTTTCTCACATCGAGAGTTGGTGCAAACTTCGTCGGTGCATCCAAACCCTGTGATATGATACGCTCTTTCACACATAGACCTCCTTATATTTTCCTCAAAACAGCCACCATACCTACCTATTATGGCATTTCCATAGCCATTCCGAGATATATTGCCATGCAACTTTCCACCATACCGTTCTTCATGACACATTCATCATTGTCATATTGCTTAGCATGGTCATGTAGTTGACATAGTATTTGTGGCAAAGCCACCGTTCGTAATTCTTTCATACATGTCACTCTTGATTCATTGCATATCCCGGTACACCGCCAGAGGCATTCATATAGAGTCATACTTTGTTCTAGCATCGAGTTGTAATCATTCAGTTGTAAATAAATAGAAGTGTGATGATCATCATTTAATAGAGCATTGTCCCAAAAAAAGGCCAAAAAAAAGAAGGCCCAAAAATATAAATAAAAAGGGGCAATGCTACTATCCTTTTTTTCCACACTTGTGCTTCAAAGTAGCACCATAATCTTCATGATAGAGAATCTCTTGTTTTGTCACTTTCATATACTAGTGGGAATTTTTCATTATAGAACTTGGCTTGTATATTCCAACAATGGGCCTCCTCAAGTGCCCTAGGTCTTCGTGAGCAAGCAAGTTGGATGCACACCCACTTAGTTTCTTTTGTTGAGCTTTGATACATTTATAGCTCTAGTGCATCCGTTGCATGGAAATCCCTACTCCTTGCATTAACATCAATCGATGGGCATCTCCATAGCCCATTGATTAGCCTCGTTGATGTGAGATCTTCTCCTTTTTTGTCTTCTCCACATAACCCCCATCATCTTATTCTATTCCACCCATAGTGCTATATCCATGGCTCACGCTCATGTATTGCGTGAAGGTTTATAAAGTTTGAGATTAGTAAAGTATGAAACAATTGCTTGGCTTGTCATCGGGGTTGTGCATGATGAGAGCATTCTTGTGTGACGAAAATGGAGCATGACTAAACTATATGATTTTGTAGGGATGAACTTTCTTTGGCCATGTTATTTTGAGAAGACATAATTGCTTAGTTAGTATGCTTGAAGTATTATTATTTTTATGTCAATATGAACTTTTGTCTTGAATCTTTCGGATCTTAATATTCATACCACAATTAAGAAAAATTACATTGAAATTATGCCAAGTAGCACTCCGCATCAAAAATTCCTTTTTTATCATTTACCTACTCGAGGACGAGCAGGAATTAAGCTTGGGGATGCCTGATACGTCTCCAACGTATCTATAATTTTTTATTGCTCCATGCTATATTATCTACTGTTTTGGACCATATTGGGCTTTATTTTCCACTTTTATATTATTTTTGGGACTAGCCTATTAAATGGAGGCCCAGCCCAGAATTGTTGTTTTTTGCCTATTTCAGAGTTTCGAAGAAACGGAATGTCAAACGGAGTCCAAACGGAATGAAACCTTTGGGAACGTGATTTTCTCCCCGAATATGACCCAGGAGACTTGGACCCTACGCCAAGGAAGCTTCGAGGTGGGCACGAGGTAGGGGGGTGCGCCCTACCCTGCCAGGCGCGCCCCCCACCCTCGTGGGGCCCACGAAGCTCCACCGACGTACTTCTTCCTCCTATATATACCTACGTACCCCCAAACAATCAGAGACAGAGCCAAAAACATATTCCACCGCCGCAACCTTCTGTATCCATGGGATCCCATCTTGGGGCCTGTTCCGAAGCTCCGCCGGAGAGGGCATCCACCACGGAGGGCTTCTACATCATCATAGCCCCTCCGATGAAGTGTGAGTAATTTACCTCAGACCTTCGGGTCCATAGTTAGTAGCTAGATGGCTTCTTCTCTCTTTTTGGATCTCAATACAATGTTCTCCCCCTCTCTCGTGGAGATCTATTCGATGTAATCTTCTTTTTGCGGTGTGTTTGTTGAGACCGATGAATTGTGGGTTTATGATCAAGATTATCTACGAACAATATTTGAATCTTCTCTGAATTCTTTTATGTATGATTGGTTATCTTTGCAAGTCTCTTCGAATTATCAGTTTGGTTTGGCCTACTAGATTGGTTTTTCTTGCAATGGGAGAAGTGCTTAGCTTTGGGTTCAATCTTGCGGTGTCCTTTCCCAAAGATGATGGGGGCAGCAAAGCACGTATTGTATTGTTGCCATCGAGGATAACAAGATGGGGTTTTTACCATATTGCATGAATTTATCCCTCTACATCATGTCATCTTGCTTAAGGCGTTACTCTGTTTTCTTGAACTTAATACTCTAGATGCATGCTGGATAGCGGTCGATGAGTGGAGTAATAGTAGTAGATACAGGCAGGAGTCGGTCTACTTGTCTCGGACGTGATGCCTATATACATGATCATACCTAGATATTCTCATAACTATGCTCAATTCTGTCAATTGCTCAACAATAATTTGTTCACCCACCGTAGAATACTTATGCTCTTGAGAGAAGCCACTAGTGAAATCTATGGCCCCCGGGTCTATCTTCATCATATTAATCTTCCATCATTTTAATATTGTTTTGCTTTTTACTTTGCATTTTATTTTACCTTGCAACTTTATAACAAAAATACCAAAAATATTATCTATCATCTCTACCAGATCGCACTCTGTAAGTGACCATGAAGGGATTGACAACCCCTATTCGTGTTGGTTGCGAGGAGTTATTTGCTTTGTGTAGG
Source organism: Aegilops longissima (assembly GCA_021605205.1). Lineage (NCBI taxonomy): Eukaryota > Viridiplantae > Streptophyta > Magnoliopsida > Poales > Poaceae > Aegilops > Aegilops longissima. The sequence continues at coordinate 418,470,285 of CM038681.1, read as the reverse complement.
TACGAGGGACTCGCGCGTAGCCTCCTACTGGATTGATACCTTGGTTCTCAAAAACTGAGGGAAATACTTACGCTACTTTGCTGCATTATCCTTTCCTCTTCGGGGAAATCCAACGCAGTGCTCAAGAGGTAGCAGCAGCCACCGTGCAGGGTATGTCCAGCAGGTAGCATGCCGGGATGCAGATGCGTTGAACGGAGCCCCCATGGGAGGAGATGATGGCTCCGGGGAGTTCAGAATCATCATTGACGAGATAGTGACGACGATCGAGATTAAGAGGCGCCAGGCGCCACAGTCGTCCACCGAGATGCGAGGACTTGTGTGCGGCAACCATCCTTGGTGGGGAGAAGGGATATGATCTCTCCAAGGATTACATCCGGGAGATCGCTGATGCGGTCCGTCGGAGATTCTACTGGTTCCTCAGGACCAGGGGGCGCTTCTAGCCGCACAGCCGGGTCCAAGGTCTACATCCGACGACGACGCTGGTTGGAGCCTCATCTGTGTACATACCAATCTAAAATAAAAAAATGGCATAACATGTAGGACATTCGAAATCATTTCTCAAGATCAGGAAGAAAAAAGGCACAAACATATATGTAGGACATTCAAAATCAATTCTCAAGATTTGGCCACGAACTATTAGCACGCAAGCTAACCCTTGTCGGATTATTAGCAAAAATCATTTGTACAGAACAAACAATTAATCACTAGCTCTATACGGATAACATTCAAACAATCAGTACACTACATGCATCTAACGGATCTTAATTACTCTGATTTCATGGACTGAGAGAACATAACCATAGGATTTATATTCCAGAAAAATTGTAGAGGGGCAGGGTGGGGGGATTAACCAGAGAAAACACTTGATATGTTTGTCGCACATAAATAGATGACTAACCGGTTTTTCGTCGGAGTCGCAGTTGTTGCCGGAGTTGTTGTTGACCTCCGACTCCGGCTGGGGGCACGACGGCACCAACGAATTCAAGGTCGTGCTGCTGCCCGCGCGAGACCTCGCCGGCGGCGACGGAAACCTCTGTGGCCAGCTTCACGCGTTGTGCGGGTGCTTCACCAGCCCCGGCGTCGCCACTCCCTCCGATGGTGCGCTTTGGCGGCATCGTCATACACTCCGGAGTCCAGACATCGGTGACCACCGTGGACCGGGGGTGCGGCCGCCTATTATGGCCGGAGGCTCGGGCGCGCAATTAATACGGACCAGTGGGAGCGAGGCAGGCTGCGGTCAAAAGTTATCTCGCCTCCCGTTGAGCTTGCACGGCGGACGTCTGCCATTCCTACCATCATTTCACACAGCTACTCGCATGCCTCCCCGTCAATTCACACACCTGCACGCACACCTCCCCATCTTCCTGCGCGGCGGACTGCTCGCATGCGTCCCGTCAACTCACGCCTGCTCGCACGGCACACGGGGCGTGTGGCAGCACGTATATATTTTGGTTTATTTTATGTCACTTTATTGCTTCAGTGAACCTTTTGCATTGAAGAGATGCACAAATCATGCGTTGAACATCTCGCATGCTTCCCGGTGAACCTGCGCACCGGACGAGCTTTGGATTTACTAGAATTTTAAAACCAGGCATCTCAACGTTTTGCCGGCAATCAACGGTGGCGTGGTGTTTGAAATTCATTCCCATTTCTTGCATGGGACCTAAGCATGCACCCAAAAACACATATTTGATTTTTCACCCAATTTATATGCACTGGAGCATGTGCATGTAGTTCAAATTTGAATTATGCACATAAATGCATTGAAAACTCACTTAATGCATAAAAATGTCCAAAGGAACCCCGAAAAATCACAAAAAATAACACAACACTCCTTTTGTTCTATGTTGACACGAGAATTTTTTTTAAAGCAATAAGAGGCAATGGATATCGTTTCGTCCCCAAAGGTGGCGCATTCCCTACTGAAACCATCATGCTTGTTGTGAGAAGCTCTGGTTTGTGAGAAGCATATACCCAAACCTGCCCCAAATGGGACAAAAAATTTACCACGACATGTTGATGCTGCTCCTGATAGCATGCCAAGTTTCATGAATTTCAGACGAGTTTTGGATACTAGAATTTAAAAACCAGGCATCTCAACGTTTTGCCGGCAATCAACGGTGGCTTAGTGTTTGAAATTCATTCCCATTTCTTGCATGGGACCTAACCATGCACCCAAGGACACATATTTGATTTTTCAACCAATTTATATGCACTGGAGCATGTGCATGTAGTTCAAATTTGAATTATGCACATAAATGCATTGAAAACTCATTTAATGCATAAAAATGTCCAAACGAACCCCGAAAAATCACAAAAAATAACACAACACTCCTGTTGCTCTATCTTGACACGAGAAATTTTTTGAAAGCAATAAGAGGCAATGGATATCGTTTTGTCCCCAAAGGTGGGGCGTTCCCTACCGAAACCATCATGCTTATTGTGAGAATTTCTGGTTTGTGAGAAGCATATACCCAAACCTGCCACAAATGGGACAAAATTTTTTACCACGGCATGTTGATGCCGCTCCATGATAGCATGCCAAGTTTCATGAATTTCAGACGAGTTTTGGATTTACTAGAATTTAAAAACCACGCATCTCAATGTTTTGCCGGCTATCAACGGTGCCCTGGTGTTTGAAACTCATTCCCATTTCTTGCATGGGACCTAAGCATGCACCGAATGATACAGATTTGATTTTTCAACCAATTTATATGCATTGGAGCATGTGCATGTAGTTCAAATTTGAATTATGCACATAAATGCATTGAAAACTCACTTAATGCATAAAAATGACCAAACGAACCCCGAAAAGTCACAAAAAATAACACAACACTCCTGTAGTTCTATGTTGACACGAGAAAAATTTGAAAGCAATAAGAGGCAATGGATATCGTTTCGTCCCCAAAGGTGGGACGTTCCCTACCGAAACCATCATGCTTGTTGTGAGAAGCTTTGGTTTGTGAGAAGCATATACCCAAACCTGCCCCAAATGGGACAAAATTTTTACCACGTCATGTTGATGCCGCTCCATGATAGCATGCCAAGTTTCATGAATTTCGGATGAGCTTTGGATTTACTAGAATTTAAAAATCAGGCATCTCAATGTTTTGCCGGCAATCAACGGTGCCCTGGTGTTTGAAATTCATTCCCATTTCTTGCATGGGACCTAAGCATGCACCCAAGGACACAGATTTGATTTTTCAACCAATTTATATGCACTGCAGCATGTGCGGTTAGTTCAAATTTGAATTATGCACATAAATTCATTGAAAACTCACTTAATGCATAAAAAATGTCCAAACGAACCTCGAAAAATCACAAAAAATAGCACAACACTCCTGTTGTTCTATGTTGACACGAGAAAAATTTTGAAAGCAAGAAGAGGCAATGGATATCGTTTTGTCCCCAAAGTTGGGGCGTTCCCTACCGAAACCATCATGCTTGTTGTGAGAAACTCTGGTTCGTGAGAAGCATATACCCAAACCTGCCCCAAATGGGACAAAAAATTACCACGGCATATTGATGCCGCTCCATGATAGCATGCCAAGTTTAATGAATTTCACACGAGTTTTGGATTTACTAGAATTTAAAAACTAGGCATCTCAATGTTTTGCCGGCAATCAACGGTGCCCTGGTGTTTGAAATTCATTCCCATTTCTTGCATGGGACCTAAGCATGAACCCAAGGACAAAGATTTGATTTTTCAACCAATTTATATGCACTGGAGCATGTGCATGTAGTTCAAATTTGAATTGTGCACATAAATGCACTGAATACTCACTTAATGCATAAAAATGTCCAAACGAACCTTGAATAATTCCAATTCTTTTATGACACACATACAGTTGCATGATCTCTGCAGATAAAAGGTCTAGCAATTCAAACACCGTCCATGGCCGCTGTGACCCCATTATGTAATTCAAATCAAGACGAAAAATCAAGTAGATCCCACACAGTTTATTATAACCAACCGTGTGAGATGCAGCACAAAATATCTTGGAGCACCATTGGAGTATAGTACGCATACGGCTTACGCGAGAAGGTGCGACGGCTACAGTCCACAGCCCGCTCTGAATAAGGGACCGTGTCTGATGACACTTTGCGCGCCAGTTTTTTGGCTGAAGCGATTCCAAATTTTCGGCTTCCACGAAAATATCTACCTCCTCGCCCCCTCCCCTTTACCAAAAGCCACATTTCCCTGTTTCCACCTTCCTTTCCAAGTTGAAACCTTCACTCCTTGCTTGCAGCGCCACTGCCTCCTCGCCGGCGACCCTCCTTCACGCTGCTCGGCCTCGCTTATCCAGGCAGGTAATCCACACCCGACCCCCATCCTCCTCCTCCTTCCACATCCCACATGCCCCGACCGCCGGCGCGAGCGCGACACCTTCCACCCAAATCACCGACCCCTCCACTAAATAAGCGCCGCCTAAGTCATGGTGCACGTAGTATAGCCAGGACCTCAAGGAGCATTTGGCAGCGGAGAAGCAAATCGCGGTCACACGCGCGGATGAGATCGCGATGGCTGTCATTCGTGCCGACCCCCAGATCTTGGAGGAGCACCTTGCCGTCGAGGCCACCGTTGACGCCTCACGCACCGACGCCACGACGCGGTTGACTCCTTTAAACGACAGTTCATGGCATTTTCTCGAGGTCACCGTTGGTGCCTTCGACGAAGACTACGAGGTGTTTTCTCAGTGTGCACGTGCTTACCTCATCTCGAGAGCCAGCAGGTTGGTGTCCGGAGCGGCTCAGGCAACTCACCACTACAACGAGGGCACCCATGATGCGGAGGCCTCGCCCTCTTCCATGTCCAAGGAGCCAATCTTCATCGATATCTCCGACAATGAGGAGTAGCTTGTCTTATTAGCTCACTATAAGGACCCATGTTCAGTTTGCTAGCTACTGCCTTTCCGTAACAAATTCTAGTGAATTGTGCTATCTACTTTTACCATGCAATCTTCTGCTATAGTGTATATGTTCTATATGTCGTGCAATGTGGTGTTCAATTAACTGCTTGGTTCAGTTCTGCAAATGTGATGTTCAATTCTTCAGGGTGCAATATTTCCAAATTGTTAAGCATGCTTGGTTTGGTTAACTGTCTGATCTTCTATTAGGAGTATCTTATATTGTTCAATTGGTGTTTAGTTAACTCGTTAGTTCATTTGTTGTGGCTTGGTTCACTTGTTGTGGTGTTTAGTTAACTGCTTGGTTCAATTTTGCAATGTGATGTTCAATTGTTGTGGCTGCATTCTGTTATTGTATACCATGTGAGGAATAAATCGAATTTGGTTGTACTAAATACATGAGAAACAAATACAATTGCTATATTTCCAAGTTGTTAAGCATGCTTTGTTTGGTTAACTGTCTGATCTTCTATTAGGAGTATGTTATATTGTGCAATGTGGTGCTCAGTTAACATTTGGTTCATTTGTTGTGGTGTTTAGTTAACTGTTTGGTTCAATTCTGCAATGCGATGTTCAATTGTTGTGGCTGCATTCTCTTACACTGTGTTTGGATGTCTGTATTGAGACCCTGAATCGGATTTCGTATTCCCGAACTTCCAATTCGGCTGTTTGGTATGCGCGCGGAAACAGCCGACGGAAATCGGACGAATACAGTCCTGAAATCGGTTGCACGCGCCGAGCCCTCCCACGTTTCCGAGCGCTACCCCTCCGATTTGGCTGGAAACACCCATCCCTGCAAAAGAAAACGATTCGATCCATCCTTTTCCTCCGCCCACCAGCTCGATCGTGAACGACCACGCGATCTAGAAAAGAGGAGGCGGCTCCGAGTGAAGCCCACCGACGGCAGCGCCCAGGTACTTCTCCTCGTCGGCCCTCCTCCTGCTCCTACACCGATGCATGCAACCCCACCACCATGGCACCTGTTCCCTTTCTCCCATGGCCGTTCCATCTTCTCTGCCGCCCCTCCTCCGTAGCCCATCTCCTCCATGGCTGCCATGGCCTAGACCTAGCAGTCCGCCCCCGCTCCTCCTCCTCCTCCTTTGTCCCTGCTCCAGCGTGCACCGTACCCCCTCCTCCTCTGCGTCTGGTTCCTCTCCTACTCTGTCGCCCATCTCCTCCTCTGTGGTGTATATTATATTCAGATAAAAACCTTGGCTTGCTGCAGTGTGAGTACTGCTATATCCCTTTTATTGTGATGATGATCTGGATGTTATCAATCGGGCAGCTGCAAATTGTTTGCTAGCATCAATTCGAATATGGATTTTTGTTACAGCACCAACATGACAGACCCCGAGAAGATGTTCTCACACGCTCATGAATGACATTGCTTCAGCAAGATGCCAAAGAGCAGAGACTAAGTTGCTTTAGAAGGATTTTTCTTCAGTTTTATATCAGGAATTGCTGAGTTAACTTGTATTTTTTCAGCTGAATACACGATATGATATGATATTTGTTGATTTTTATAGTCACACATTGGACAAATTTTGATTTGATGCATAAAAAATCACTATGCAGATCCATAGTTTGACATCCAAACATGATATGGTATTGAAACCTCACCGAGATTCCATGGGCCAATTCATGAGCATCCAAACAAGTGAATTCGTATTCATGTCCATTACAGTTTCCATGCCGAATTGGTATTGAAACCAATTCAATACGGAGGCCTCCAATACAGACATCCGAACGCAGTGTTATTGTATACCATGTGAGGAATAAATCGAATTTGGCTGCACTTAATACATGAGAAACATATACAAGTGCTATATTTCCTAGTTCTTAATCATGCTTGGTTTGGATAAATGGGTTTTCCATGTGGCTTGAATTAATCTGATGAATCTGCAATGTGCTTATATTTCATCAACATATTTTACTAATAGCATGCGAACCCTTACTTAACCTGATGACTAACTACCTTATATGTGTTGCAGGGAGACAATGGGAAGCACTAAGGTTTACAAGATGGTACTAACTATTATACCTTGCCTTTTTGTATTCCTTTGCCCCATTTCTAATATAGAGAAGATATTTATGCACATCCTTGTTTTCAGGCTTCACTGATGATTACCTCTCAAACTACCTCTGTGGTCAGGAGGCAAGGAAAGTTTTCATACAACACCCACGGTTCAATATTGAAGTGTTCCTGAACAGGTCGAAGGATGGACGGTCAATCATACACAGGCACTGGCCTAAAGTTGCAAATCCCTTCAACATGAATGAAGGGTCAATATTCGCCTTCCGCTTCAGCAGTTTTCCACATGAGATGCATCTCTCTATGTACCGTCTATGATGCTAATTTCGAAAGGTTTTAGATGTTGCATGTGAAACTTGCTGCTCGTGCAATTGTGTAATGGGGTGGCTGAGTGCTGAAGCTATATCATGTTGTACTACGATGTAATTCAATTATGAAATCATGCTTCCTTAATATGGAAGTGGAATATATTATGTGCTTAATATGAATGTCAATTAGATTAGTAAATGGATTATTAATAATAGGGAAATTAGCCCGCTAATTGGCCAATTAGCTTGCTAATTAGGTTTTCCTATTGCAAGCGGTTAATGAGAAAACACCGTGGGCGATGACCTCAGGCAACGCACACAGTTTTTAGGAATAAACCGTGTTGGATCAATGAACAATTACACACGATATTCTCTTGAAAAACTGTTTGCGTTACGCCACCTTGCGCAAACATTTTCCTTGAAGTGACTGTGTGGGATGTATATACGAACAAAAATGTTTAGCGGTGACTGACTGTGTGGGATGTACTTACGACCGGAAATGATTTCGCCTGTATAATTATATTCTTTTAACACTACTGTACGTATTTCTGTATTTGAGTGCTCTTCAGTCGCACATGACCTCATTTTGCCGAGCGTGTGTGCCAGGACGGCATATCCCCGACGGTATCTAGGTCGTGTGGGAAGGACCCCCCTATCGCCCACACTCACTTGGCAATGGTTCCGAATGCCGTCGCGGAAAGGGGTTAAAAACCATTTGTTTAGGACCGACGCGTACTAGTGTTATTACATTCCTTAATCCTTAAGAAAGATTGTGAACTGAGTATCTCCTAAATCAAACTTTTAATAGAATTTTCTTTGCTAATTCTCCGCTATCTTTTGCATACAAAACTCCATGTTCAATTGCATTTACACCATGATGCATCAGATTAATTCAAACCATGATACCAACAAATTCACAAGTACTTGTACTAAACAGTGAAGCCATATCTGGCCACCCAATATAGATGAAGCGGTAAACATAATTAATTGGCATAACATGCCTATGTTGGACTTGAATCCTTCAACTCCTTGAGATGTGCTTCACACACTTTCAAACACACCCACATCACACTGACCCTAAAACTTAGCGCTCTGTGTGTGTGTGTGTGTGTGTGTGTGTGTGTGTGTGTGTGTGTGTGTGTGTGTGTGTGTGTGTGTGTGTGTGTGTGTGTGTCTTAAACCCTAGGTTTCCCTCGCCCCTTGTCCAGGGTACATGTAGGCGCTGTCAGCCCGAGCATGGGTTTCAATTTCATGTGAAGCGGCCCATCCTCTAAACCAACACATCGAAACAATTATATATGATGCATTCTACGTCAAATTGGTGGGGAAAACACACACATATACACATGTTTGCTATAGGTCGGTCCAATTCATTGTTCTCGGTTCTGGAGTAACACATACTATGGGAGCTTTTCTCTAATTTTTTTGGCTTAATCTAGTTTTTTTATTTTTAGTTGGGTTTTCCTTTGTTTATTTCCTTCATTTTTCAATGTGTGAATATTTTTCATATTTGTGAAAAATTTAAAATAAGTGAACAATTTTTAAAATTTCACAAAATTTATAAGAAACAGATACTTTAAAAGTGTGAACTTTTTTTATATTTATGACTATTTTTTCATATTTTCACAAAAAATAAAAAAGGGAAGAAAATGAAAGAAAAAAGAATTCGTGGAAACAAAAAAAATCAACCAAAACATACAAAACAGAAAAGGAAAGAAAATTGCAAAGGAAAAGCCAAAGACAAAGAAACCTGACAAATACCTTATAGGAAAACAAGTGAAATGTTAATGGGCCCGGTACGTCGATGTCCTCCATGTGTGATTTGTCACTATTTGATGCAACAAGCGCTTCGTGTGTGATTTGCCCGTTATTTGATGAAGTGAGCACCAAATAGGGTTTACCTTATAACCTTCTATAATCCTTAAGAAAGATTAAGATGTCGTAACTTCTAAATCAAACTTTTAATTAATTTTTCTTTGCTAATTCTCACCATCTTTTGCATACAAAAGAGTGTACCTCGGATGGTTAGATTTCTTGTGATGGAACCAACCCACCAGGGTTCAAGTCCTAAACTTGGCACCAGTGGTCGCATTTTCATGGATTATTTGAGGCCTTCCCGTGACATGCATTCAGTGGGAGGGTGTGACGCCCTTGATTCGATCGTACACTAATCATGCACGCAAATGTGTACGATCAAGATCAAGGACTCACGGGAAGATATCACAACACAACTCTAGACACAAATTAAAATAATACAAGCTTTATATTACAAGCCAGGGGCCTCAAGGGCTCGAATACATAAGCTCGAATACACAAGAGTCAGCGGAAGCAACAATATCTGAGTACATACATGAGTTAGACAAGTTTGCCTTAAGAAGGCTAGCACAAAAGCAGCAACGATCGAAAAGGCAAGGCCTCCTGCCTGGGAGCCTCCTAATTACTCCTGGTCGTCGGCGGCCTCCACGTAGTAGTAGACATCGGCGGTGGCATCTGACTTCTAGGCTCCAACATCTGGTTGCATCAACCGGAAAGAAGAAGAAAGGGGGAAACAGGGAAGCAAAGCAACCGTGAGTACTCATCCAAAGTACTCGCAAGCAAGGATCTACACTACATATGCAACATTATCAAAGGAGGATGTATATGTGGTGGGGCTGTAGAAATGCCGAATAGAGAGAAGGCCTAGTCCTATCGAAGACTAGCATCTTTTGGAAACCACCATCTTGCAGCAACCGGAGGGAGTAGAGTAGCATAAAGTAAAGTAGTAGAAGTGTTATCAACCTCGGCCGGAGATCCTTTCTCGACTCCCTGCGAGAAAGCAATCCCAGAGCCATACTATCCAGTTATCATCACAATCCATTTATCATCACCATCCAATCCTCATCACAAGTATCCAGTTCTAGTTGTATCGATCGGGATACAACTCCAAGTGTCCGTTACCGTAGGACAGGCTATCGATAGATGTTTTCTTCCCTGCAGGGGTGCACCAACTTACCCACCACGCTCGATTAACTCCGCCGACACACTTTCTGGGTCATGCCCGCCTCGCCAAACAATACGCCGCAACCCGACCTAGGCTTAATAGAGAGGCCAGCATGCGGACTAAACCTATGCCCCGGGGTCATGGGCCATCTCCCGGAACTCCTACACGCTACACGCGGCGGTGAGCAGACCTAGCTACCTTCCTAAAAGGCGAGGAGCTTACCAGTCCAACCAGCGTAGCGCCGCTCAATCGCCGCGTCTATTAAGCTTCGGTTGATGTATACGATGCGAACGCCCATACTATGCTCACGTGATGGTTAGTGCTATCGGGCCGAGGCCCCTCGGATCAAATATCCAAATCGTAGTGGATTAGGGCGATGCGGTAACAAGCGAGACTCACGAAAGATGTGACCCGTTGCCCGCCTCGAGGACTTGCGGCAAGGGCTAGGAATGCCCGCCACGCCGTAATTATCTCGCGGCACCCTCCGTGTCAACCCGTCTCCACATCACTCGCAATTAAGCTCGCGGGTACCCCTCGTGGTCGACCGTCTTTAGTAACATGGCTCGGTGTAAAGTCATAGTAATCAAAGTAACAAGTGTCTAAACATCAAGGGAAAGCCCGAGGAATCACCCCGTGAATTCCACTCGATGTAATCATCAAGGTGAACGTAAGAGGATTCACCCTCGAGGTCCACACTTGAGGGGTTGCACGACGTAGTCGTGTCGAAGTGGTTAAAGAGGAAATCACCCTCGATGACCACGACCGAATAACTACACTACAGGTTAACATCGGCGTCTGATGAGGTCTCACCCTCGGTACTCGATAGTAACCCAAAGAGTGTCGAGCAACTAAGGGAAGTGATGTGCGGTGTCGGGCCTGGTCTTCGATCCCGTTGATCGGGTCTTCGATTATCCAAAGGAGGCAATCGGGACAAAGTGGGGTCACTAATGGATCTCTAAGCAACCTATACTAAGCAGTTTAGGATAAGCGGTAAGGTACAACAACAAGTTACAAAAGCAGGCTATGCATCAGAATAGGAGCAATCAATAACAGTAGCAAAATCTAATGCAAGCATGAGAGAATGGAATGGGCGATATCGGGATGATCAAAGGGGGGGGCTTGCCTGGTTGCTCTGGCAAGGAGGGGGTCGTCAGTGACGTAGTCGAACACAGGGGCAGCACTGGTCTCGGGGTCTAGCGGAGAGAAGAGGGGGAAGAAACAGTAAATACACACAAACATATGCATAACAAGACAATAAGCGGGGCTAGAAGTGTTCTAACGCAGCGTTAGGCGAAACTGGCGAATGGGAAACATCCGGGAAAGTTTTCCCGGTTCCGGACGTCTGTCAGACAGATGAACCAGAGGGGGAAAGTTCAACGATTGTTATGCTAGGGACATGTGATAGACGAACAGAGGGCGTATCTGGATTCGTCTCGTCATTCTGAGCAACTTTCATGTATAAAACTTTTTCATCCGAGCTACGGATTAATTTCTATGAATTTTAAAATATTAAAGCATATTCTGAAATTATTTAAATTAACAAAAAAGGAATTATGACGTCAGCAGAGTGTCAGCATGACATCAGCAGGTCAACAAACCCGCTGGCTGGTCAAACTGACCAGTGGGTCCCACCTGTCATAGGCAGTGGATTAACAGAACATTAAACTAACTAAAAAGAGGTTAATTAACAGCTGGGCCCCACATGTCAGTGACTATTAACTTAACTAATCATTTTTATTTAGAAAAACGTTTATTTAACATAATATGCGATGGGGCAGCGTGTCAGTGACACTGTGTGCCCAGCCAACACAGTTGACCACGATCAACATGGTCAATCGGGGCTGAAGCCCACGGCGAGGACCAGGCGGGCCCGTTGGTGCCAAAGTCAGCCGGCGCCGGAGCAACGCCGGCGAGGCCATTCGCGGCGGATCCGCGCCGGAGTTGGCCGGAATTCGCGCGCAGGGCGCGAGAGGGGGTGTGGCCTAGTGCGTTCGATCGGGCATCCGACGCCGCATCAATCTTCGGCGGTCCCGTGGGCTAACTCGGCCGGAGTGGAGCGCTACATCGACGACGGCGGGCGGCGCGTTCAGACGGAGTTCGGGATCGGCGCTTCTGAGCGCGTGCGGCGAAGTAAAAGGCTAAGGCGAGGTCTATGGCGCCCAGAGCTCGTCGAGCTACTAGCTCAGCGGAGGAGCTTCGGTGGCGAGCCCTCGACGGCAATGGCGGACGGCGGAGCTCGGCTTGCGGGCGAGCTAGCTACGGCACGGGGAAGAGCACGGGGAGACAGGGAGAGGAAGGCGGAGCTCACTGGGCGCCTGTAGGGAGGGCAGCGGGCTTGAGGAGGGCGCGAGGTAGCCGGAATTGACGGAGAAGCGGCGGTCGAAGGAAGGAAGAAGAAGACGGGATCCGCGATCCGCGATGTGGCTTCTCGAGCTCGAGGTGGCGGTTGTAGGCGAAGTGGAGGTCCACGACAAAGCTAACGGGCACGTCGGACGGACATGGGGACGACGGTGGCCGTGAGGGCAACGGCGCCATGGCGGCAATGGCGTCGAGATGCACGGGAAAGGGATCTGGGGCGGAGGGGCGAGAGGGGAACTGGGGTGTCTAGGGTTAAGGGAGGCGCGGGCATCCTTGTAGGTCGTCGGGGAGCCGCCGGATGGCCGGCGCGTGGCCATCCGCGGCCACGGCCGGTGTGTGTGCAGCCAGCGCGCCATGGATGAGCAGTGGGAAGGGAGGGAGGTGAGGTTGGGCTGGGCGGTGCACTGGGTGACATGCCTAAGTGCAGTGCCCTCACCTTTCTTTCTTTTTGCTTCATTTTTTATTTAATAAACAGAGATGGGTAAAAAAATATTGGGCATGCTATCTACTTAGGAAAAATATGGGAAGTGCCCTTTTTTATTCTCTGGTGATCTTAGACAGTGCCACAACTATTTTGGAGACCAGAAGAATTCATTTGGTATTTTTCATAAATAGGATATCATAAAAAAATGTTGAATTGGTGCTATTATAATTGCTAATGCTCATCTTTGCACACAAGTGATGTTGTCTTCCTTAACAAATAATTGTTATGGGATTTTAGACAAATGATGAACATTTTTTCCATCAACTTTTGAGCAACCTCAAACTTCACTTGAATTTGAATTGACTAGAATTTCAATTGGGATATTGAACAAAGGTGATTAAGCACTGTTTGGATAAAATGATTAGCTTAATCACAGAGGATTACTGTATCATGACACTGGGGGTGTTACAAATCTCCTCCACTACAAGAAATCTCGTCCCGAGATTTAAGACGTGGAATAGGGAGGAAGAAATAAGGATGGATGTCTGAAAAGATCGGCACCCGGTAGTTATCTCAAAGAAGAAGAATTTAGAAGCACCAGGAAACGTATCGAGAGTGCTATAAGAAGGTTCAACAAGTTTTAACCAGGTAGGCATCCAAGTGATGCATAAAACATGTGATGAAGGGGGTTCAAAGCATCGAGAATAAGTATTGCACCTGATACCAGAATAGATGACAAGAAGGTGGCTCGTGAGTTACATACGAAACCAAGCATGAGGAACAATTTTGGAAGACAGAGATGTACAGGAGAGTCAAGTTTCGATCGTGTGGAACTGTGGGTTATGGGCCCACAATGTGGGTTAAAAGTAGAAAGTGGCCGATAGCAAGGCATGTCAGATGATAGACTGTCAGTTATGTTGCCAACAATATTGGTATCAAGGGAGAGGGACGGCTAGAACTATTTTCCTGCTCGTTGAACGAGGCGGACCATTAGGCAAAGTTCTCGTCCATCGGTGGCTACCGGAATGTCATCAACTATAGTAACAGGGTCTTACTGACAGAATTGTACACCGAGGTGTTTACATAAGGAGGAGAATATTACTGTTTAGACCATATAGACATCAAGACAGGTTAAACCAAACAATGGAAAGGATAATATGATTATCAAATTAAACAGAACAATGGAAAGGAAAAATCTGTTTAAACACATATTTCAGGGGTATATCCTTCCCAAGGACAAGCATAGCAGGATATCCATGACAGGATAGAAGTAGAAAACCATTTAGGTAAGGGGAGAGGAATTTCATGACATTACCAAAGAACAATGTTTGAATAAGTGGTTAAGAAACAGTTAGTATTGTGCCTCCAATGTTCTTAATGATGTTCGAAGTACCACAATCATGCTTCGGGATAACATTGACATGGTGTTTCAAGCAAGATTGAATCTGAAGGTCACAAGAAGTACAAAGGAACAATTCCAAGAAGGTCATGGAATGTAAGATATAACTAAAACATGATCAAGTCTGTATTGGCAGGAAGTCAAGGATGGTGTCGATGACAACACAAATCATCGACGGGCAAGGATGGTATTTCTCCTCAAGAATTCGGTTGATATCTTAGAACAAGGCAGTATATTGATGGTGAACACGACAAATTTTGTCGAGAGGCTCTATGAAGATGCCATCGAGCAGCAACGACATCAAGCAAAAGGAATGATGAAGCAAAGGCTATTGGAAGCACATATACGACACAAGCTTGGATTCATGCTTGTTGATCAAGGTGGAATGATAAAATGAGGAAGATCGACATAAGCTTCGCTCATCGTTGAAAAGTTGTGCTCCGAGAATAAGGACCAGGTAGCATAGTTAAAAGTTGGCACGATAAAAACATAGTCGATCAGGCTAGGAATGACTGGAAGGATTATTAAACTTGTAAGCAACGAAAATTACTTAGAGTTGCTGAATCGGAGTGCAAAATCGATTCACTTATCGGTATTCTCGGTTGACAAACAACCCAGAACCCATGAAGTGACAAAGACAGGTAAGGTAGTACTCCATCAAAAGTTCATAAGATGTAGTGCAAAGGCATGATATCCTCGAGATACCAGGGGTAATACTCAAAGGTAGATCATAATAGAGGTTGGGCAGGCATATTGGTTTGTAGAAGACAAGTGCTTTAGCTTGTCCGGAAATGGGATCAAAGAAGAACAATCATGGTCGGGTCCACGACTGCAAAGAATCAAAGCAAAATACCAGATGGATTATAACAAGAGTTTATTATTATTATTACGAGCAACTTCCATGATAAGTTCTACACCGGGTCCATGGGCATGAACACAAAGGTTCAAGGTCGACTCCCACTTCTTCAATGCATAACCTTTCATTCACTCCTCGTTTTCGAAGCAATTGTAGTGTAGAAGATTTATCTGGCGAAGTACCAGAAGAGTAAGACTCGTGAGAACTCTCGGGTTCATACGGATTATGGAAGGCATAAGTTCAACCCATCGGGGCATTTTTACAAATCTATACAACCATCAACCAAGCAAAAGATACGAGTTCGAAAGCGGAGTATCGTAGTCAAAGCAGATGATACAATTTACGAAGGTATTATGTATCAGGGAAAAACTCAAAAGATTTTGGATGTGAAGGACACTGTCGGATAACAACCCAGCAATGGATCTGGCGATTCATGACAGAGTTGATGTGATTATCGGTAATCAATCAAAATGAAGAAGGGGATGCAAAGGCATTGGCTTATAGAAACGTCTGAATGATTAGATGCTTGGGTACAAAGGAATTATGATTTCAAGACGAAGGACCAGAAGCAGAGGCTCTGATCAAAAGATGAGTAAGTTGAATAGCACTAGGGATACAATTGACGGCAATTTGATTGGTCGAGAAACAACTCTTAGTCAAATGACGTCCAAGCCGGAAGGATGAATTCTATGATCCGACTGAGGATTGCGAGCATCCACAACATATTGAATCAACGGACTCAAAAGGATAGTGACAAAGGATGCCAATAAGATTACTAGACTTATGGGATTATCCATAATGCAAGCAGGCAAGGAGAATCAAGAGTAATAGGCTGCAGAGGATTTTCGGAAGATCAGATAGTATTTCCAAGTATTTAGGAAAGTATATGAACAACTGGGGATGAAGGTACAAGTGGCAAGGATGTTATTCACGGGGATTATCTGTGGTCAAGAACTGCAAGGCAATGGGCACAGGGTCTCAAGAAACATCGAGGAGTATCTGCAGAATCTTCTGGTGAAGCAAGCGATCATCGGTAATGAAGGGGCTCTCCGGGAGGAAGTGGGTACGAGAACCTAATGTCAGAGTTAGTAAAATGTTTAACCCGAATAGAAATGAGATCAGAATCCCAGAGTAAAGGTCGAGGAGTAAAAGATCCTAATACCACCCAATGGCGACGTGGGCCCGTAAGACACACAGCCATGTTAGTAAAAAATTTGTAGTGACTAGACTCGACTTCGGCCAAGGAGTAAGAAGGGGGGCTACCTACAGGCAGTCGGCTCTGATACCAACTTGTGACGCCCTCGATTCGATCGTACACTAATCATGCACGCAAATGTGTACGATCAAGATCAAGTACTCACGGGAAGATATCACAACACAACTCTAGACACAAATTAAAATAATACAAGCTTTATATTACAAGCCAGGGGCCTCGAGGGATCGAATACATAAGCTCGAATACACAAGAGTTAGCGGAAGCAACAATTTCTGAGTACAGACATGAGTTAGACAAGTTTGCCTTAAGAAGGCTAGCACAAGAGCAGCAACGATCGAAAAGGCAAGGCCTCCTGCCTGGGAGCCTCCTAATTACTCCTGGTCGTCGGCGGCCTCCACGTAGTAGTAGACATCGGTGGTGGCATCTGACTTCTGGGCTCCAACATCTGGTTGCATCAACCGGAAAGAAGAAGAAAGGGGGAAACAGGGAAGCAAAGCAACCGTGAGTACTCATCCAAAGTACTCGCAAGCAAGGATCTACACTACATATGCAACATTATCAAAGGGAGGATGTATATGTGGACTGGGCTGCAGAAATGCCAGAATAGAGAGAAGGCCTAGTCCTATCGAAGACTAGCATCTTCTGAAACCACCATCTTGCAGAGAACCGGAGGGAGTAGAGTAGCATAAAGTAAAGTAGTAGAAGTGTTATCAACCTCGCCGAGATCCTTTCTCGACTCCTGCGAAAGCAATCCCAGAGCCATACTATCCAGATTATCATCACAATCCATTTATCATCACCATCCAATCCTCATCACAAGTATCCAGCCTAGTTGTATCGATCGATACAACTCCAAGTGTCCATTACCGTAGGGACAGGCTATCGATAGATGTTTTCTTCCCTGCAGGGTGCACCAACTTACCCACCACGCCGATTAACTCCGCGGACACACTTTCTGGGTCATGCCCGCCTCGGCCAAACAATACGCCGCAACCCGACCTAGGCTTAATAGAGAGGCCAGCATGCGGACTAAACCTATGCCCCGGGGTCATGGGCCATCTCCCCGAACTCCTACAAGTTGCTAACGCGGCGGTGAGCGACCTAGCTACCTTCCTAAAAAGGCGAGCTTACAGTCCAACCCGGCGCGCGCCGATTCGCCGACGTCTATTAAGCTTCGTTGATGTATACGATGCGTAACGCCCATACTATGCCCACGTGATGGTTAGTGCTATCGGGCCGAGGCCCTCGGATCAAATATCCAAATCGTAGTGGATTAGGAACGTGCGGTAACAAGCGAGACTCACGAAGATGTGACCCGTTGCCCGTCCTCGAGGACTTGCGGCAAGGGCTAGGAATGCCCGCCACGCCTCGTAATTATCTCGCGGGCACCCTCCGTGTCAACCCGTCTCCACATCACTCGCAATTAAGCTCGCTGGTACCCTCGTGGTCGACCCGCCTTTAGTAACATGGCTCGGTGTAAAGTCATAGTAATCAAAGTAACGGTGTGTCTAAACATCAAGGGAAAGCCCGAGGAATCACCCCGGTGAATTCCACTCGATGTAATCATCAAGGTGAACGAAGAGGATTCACCCTCGAGGTCCACACTTGAGGGTTGCACGACGAGTCGTGTCGAAGTGGTTAAAGAGGAAATCACCCTCGATGACCACGACCGAATAACTACACTACAGGTTAACATCGGCGTCTTGATGAGGTCTCACCCTCGGTACTCGATAGTAACCCAAAGAGTGTCGAGCAACTAAGGGAAGTGATGTGCGGTGTCGGGCCTGGTCTTCGATCCCGCTGATCGGTCTTCGATTATCCAATGAGGCGGCGGGACAAAGTGGGGTCACTGATGGATCTCTAAGCAACCTATACTAAGCAGTTTAGGATAAGCAGGTAAGGTACAACAACAGATACAAAAGCAGGCTATGCATCAGAATAGGAGCAATCAATAACAGTAGCAAAATCTAATGCAAGCATGAGAGAATGGAATGGGCGATATCGGGATGATCAAAGGGGGGGCTTGCCTGGTTGCTCTGGCAAGGAGGGGGTCGTCGGTGACGTAGTCGAACACAAGGGCAGCACCGGTCTCGGGGTCTAGCGGAGAGAAGAGGGGGAAGAAACAGTAAATACACACAAACATATGCATAACAAGACAATAAGCGGGGCTAGAAGTGTTCTAACGCAGCGTTAGGCGAAACTGGCGAAGGGGAAACATCCGGGAAAGTTTTCCCGGTTCCGGACGTCTGTCAGACAGATGAACCGGAGGGGGAAAGTTCAACGTTTGTTATGCTAGGGACATGTGATAGACGAACAGAGGGCGTATCTGGATTCGTCTCGTCATTCTGAGCAACTTTCATGTATAAAACTTTTTCATCCGAGCTACGGATTAATTTCTATGAATTTTTAAAGATTAAAGCATATTCTGAAATTATTTAAATTAACAGAAAAGGAATTATGACGTCAGCAGAGTGTCAGCATGACATCAGCAGGTCAACAGACTACCGACCGGTCAAACCGACCATGGGTCCCACCTGTCATAGGCGGTGGATTAACGGAACATTAAACTAACTAAAAAGAGGTTAATTAACAGCTGGGCCCCACATGTCAGTGACTATTTAACTTAACTAATCATTTTTATTTAGAAAAACGTTTATTTAACATAATATGCGATGGGGCCGCGTGTCAGTGACACTGTGTGCCCAGTCAGCACAGTTGACCACGGTCAACATGGTCAATCGGGGCTGGGCGAGGCCTGGGCGGACTGACCAGGCGGGCCCGTTGGTGCAGTCGTGCCGGCCGAACACGCCGGCGAGGCCATCCGCGGCGGATCCGCGCCGGAGTTGGCCGGAATTCGCGCGCAGGGCGCGAGAGGGGGTGTGGCCTAGTGCGTTCGATCGGGCGTCCGACGCCGCATCGATCTACGGCGGTCCCGTGGGCTAACTCGGCCGGAGTGGGCGCTACATCGACGGCGCGGGCGGCGCGTTCGACGGAGTTCGGGATCGGCGCTTCTGAGCGCGTCGGCGAAGTAAAGGGCTAGGCGAGGTCTATGGCGCCCAGAGCTCGTCAGAGCTACTAGCTCGAGCGGAGGAGCTCGGTGGCGAGCCCTACGACGGCAATGGCGGCCGGCGGAGCTCGGCTTGCGGGCGAGCTAGCTACGGCGCGGGGAAGAGCACGGGGAGAGAGGGAGAGGAAGGCGGAGCTCATCTGGCGCTGTAGGGGAGGGCAGCGGGCTCGAGGAGGCGCGAGGTAGCCGGAATTGACGGAGAAGCGGCGGCTATCGAAGGAAGAAGAAGACGGGATCCGCCGATCCGCGATGTGGCTGCTCCGAGCTCGAGGTGGCGGTTGTAGGCGAAGTGGAGGTCCACGACAAAGCTAACGGGCACGTCAGACGGACATGGGGACGACGGTGGCCGTGAGGGCAACGGCGACCATGGCGGCACCGGGCGTCGAGATGCACGGGAAAGGGGATCTGGGGCGGAGGGGCGAGAGGGGAACTGGGGTGTCTAGGGTTAAGGGAGGCGCGGCATCCTTGTAGGTCGTCGGGAGCCGCGGATGGCAGGCGCAGGCCATCCGCGCCCACGACCGTGTGTGTGCAGCAGTAGCGCCATGGATGAGCAGTGGGAAGGGAGGGAGGTGAGGTTGGGCTGGGCCGGTGCACTGGGCTGACATGCCTAAGTGCACAGTGCCCCTCAGCCTTCTTTCTTTTTGCTTCTGTTTTTTTTATTTAATAAACAGAGATGGGTAAAAAATATTGGGCATGCTATCTACTTAGGAAAAATATGGGAAGTGCCCTTTTTATTCCCTGGTGATCTTAGACAGTGCCACAACTATTTTGGAGACCAGAAGAATTCATTTGGTATTTTTCATAAATAGGATATCATAAAAAAATGTTGAATTGGTGCTATTATAATTGCTAATGCTCATCTTTGCACACAGGTGATGTTGTCTTCCTTAACAAATAATTGTTATGGGATTTTAGACAAATGATGAACATTTTTCCAGCAACTTTTGAGCAACCTCAAACTTCACTTGAATTTGAATTGACTAGAATTTCAATTGGGATATTGAACAAAGGTGATTAAGCACTGTTTGGAGAAAATGATTAGCTTAATCACAGAGGATTACTGTATCATGACACTGGGGGTGTTACAGAGGGGACGTTCCTGTTGACTACAAAAGCGTTTGTGGTGACTTCATCAATCTCAAGATGTAGTGTTGGCTCAGTATCTCAGAGGTGCTCATAGGTGCAGCGTGTGCATATGTTTGTTCATGGGGTTGAGTATATGTGTGTGTACGTTAGCATCAGCATTTGTGTTGTGTTAAAAAATGCATTTAAACCAAGATGCATCACATTAATTCAAACCATGACACTCATAAGTATGGGTACTAAACAGTGAAGCCCAACATAGATGAAGCGATAGCCATAACTAATTGGCATGACATGCTTGTGTTGGACTTGAATCACTCAACTCCTTGAGATGTACTTCACACACTTTCAAAGACACCCACATAACACTAGACCTAAAACTTAGGTAAATCTCTCTCTCTCTCTCTCTCTCTCTCTCTCTCTCTCTCTCTCTCTCTCTCTCTCTCTCTCTCTCTCTCTCAAATGGCTATGTGCATGCCTATTTATAAACTTTTACAAACAGACCTAACCGTGGTGAGCTTTTACTCATGCATGCTTAGATAGCTTCCTTGCACACTAGATTATAGAACTAATGCAAACCCCAACTTTGCTTTTTACTTTCTCTTCTTTTTGACTGTTGTTATTGCATGCAGCTATGACACAACTTGATGACAAGTTTTGGGCAATGTACTAACTACTCATGTCTGACATGCATGAATATATAATGTGCATATTTTTAGGATAATGACAAGATTAATTTTAAGATTCTCCACCTTAATCTTATCCTATCTACTCCCTTCGTCCGGGTTTATTAGGCCCCTTAGCATCATAAGCATGTCCCTTTTTATAAGGCCTCGCTTTGGAAAGGTGCATGCATGCAACCATTTCATTGGTTGCATTGTAAGCCATTGTTGTTGGTGCCATGGCTGGGAAATTAATGCACTTCATGTGTGCTTTTTCATTGGTTGCATGCATGTGAGAGAGTGCATTGAGAGTGGAATTGAATAATTAATGTGAACAAATTATTATGTGTCTTAGTCTAAGAAAAGTTGTCTTTAGGCCTAATAAACCCGGACGGAGGGAGTACATCTTATAATGATGTAGATCGCCTCCATCATGTGACCCACCACGGCTTCCCACCACCACATGTCTAGAAAAAGCATCACACTGTGCTTGTCAACCTCGCATTGACTTTATATATTGATGGAATCACACTACCATTGTAGGATTCACACCTACTATCTGTCGTCATCACACTGATACTTCTTGTGACAATGTTATCACACCATTGTCCTCGGCATCACGCTGACCTTGCCTAACGATAGTTTCACACCACCCCCTTTTCTCTCAAATTAACGCTTCATATGACAATGGTATCACACAACTATCATTTGTGCATCATCCCTAACTACATCACACCACCGAGCGTCTACTCACGTGAACTCACCTCACATCATTCCTTTTAGATCTCTCGTATCCATCCCCTTAAGGAGCTCCCCTCTCACATCATTTGGTTGTCGCAGCACTTTCTTGCTCATAAGAAACTACCAAAAAAACTTTTTCCCTTTTGACTGTTGTTACCGCCATGCAACTATGATATAGCTTCACTAGAAGCTTCGAGCAAGTTGTACAACCTACTCTTGTCCGACATGCATGTCTATAATATGCATTGAGGACCGGGGGCGGGCCCAGGATTTCAAGAGTGTGTATTCAAAATTTAAATGGGTAATGATTTTTTGAAAGCTCAAGTTTCCGAGTGCTAATTTTTATAAGAAATGTTTGTTGTTATGAATTCATAATTCAAAACGATTCTTGAATTGCGAATTAGCATCGCAAATTGCAATATTAATGTATTAGACTACTTAATAACTTATAAAATCTCAATTTATTTTGTTTAAACAATACATGAATTCACTGCTAAGTGCAAACAAATCTGAGATTTCAATATGCTGGAATAGAAAGCCAATTAGACAATAACTTACTGTTGTTATTGTTTGTGTGTGGGGGGACGTGGACGCTGCCTACCAAGCGGAATGCGGCCGATGATCTATCCTGATCCGGAGTGCTGAGGTAGGAAAATCGGGACTCAAACGCCCATGTCAGATGCGAGATGGCTGCGTCACATTGTCGCCCACGACCATGCGGCCACGATCAGACTCAGCACTGCCGGTGTCTTTGTGCCATGGCTGGATGCGCCGCTCCGCGTGGTCACGTAGGAGCATGAGGTGCGATCAGAATTTGGGACTTGGGGAGGCGGTGCGACGGTTCGTTTGATCAATCGAGTTCACAGTAGTACGCAATGACAGAGGCTGCAGTTATTTTTGAATGGGCTGAGAGGGTGGGAGGAGTTACTGCCGTATTGGGCTACTGGGCTGTGTGGGGTGGGAAGGGGGGAACAGGATGAAGGCTGGTTAGCCTTGTCTAGTTTCCTTTTTTTTCATACATGTACGTAAATATACACTATATGTACGAAATATTTTGACAAAAATAATGGGTAGTCAACTGAATACCCATGAATTGAAGTGAGCCCGCCCCTGTTGAGGACCCAATGGCCTCCTCCGGGGTCAATTGCTAACTCCACTAAATAGAACCTTCTTGAAGACGTACTTATCGTCTATCGATTATATATGTCTACATATATGCCCCACAAGCGTCAAGAATTTCACCGCAAAATCATCCACGGAGTCTCCCTCAGCCATCTTTATGGTATCAAAGTCGAGTGCAAGGACCAGATCCTTACCTCCCATACACACTCGGCACCCACATGCATGGAGCATCGCACCACCCACAAATTAGATGTGTCTCCTTCCCTACAACATCTAGAAGCGACGTGTCGTCGATCTAATGGGTGATGATCTGATGATTGTCAAGGTCAACTCCTCCTTGCTCTCATCAACCTCCTTGGACGAGCTATCCCAATCAACAACACCGCCATGCATCGTTTACTCGCATAGTACGCCATCCTCATTGCCCAAACTGTGTAGTTCATCGTTGTTAGTTGCGAGAACGTAATCTTACCTGCTGTTATGTCGCTATCGTCGTTGGGTTTCCTAAGCCGTTGGTCACCGTGGATCCACTCAGTACGACGTTGCATGACATCATCTTCATATGACCTAGCTCTGATACCAAATGTTAGTGTTGACTCACTCAACTCCTTAAGATGTGTTCTTCACACACTCTCAACGACACCCACAAATTCTAGCTCTGAAGCTTAGTTGAATTAGTCACCTCCTCCTCATCTCTCTCACTGACACACACACGCACATGCGCGCGCACACACACACATACACACACACGGCTTGCACAAGTACACACGTTGCTTTGTTGATTTGCTGCCTTGCATAGTCAATTCTATTCTTGATGCACTATAAGGTTGCTTGACAAATGATGATGTGCATGCCCGATTATATTCTTTCGCAAACCAACCTTAGCATGATGTGTTGTTTACTCATGAAAACGCATGCCTGGCTAGCATCCTTACATACTAGATTTGTAAAGTCAAACTGAACTCCAACTTTGCTTCTATAACTGCCTATTGCAACACTTTCTTACTAATAACGACAACTTGCAGTAATACTTCCATTCCATTTTGACTGCTCTTACTGCCATGCAACCATGATTTAGCTAGATTAGAAGCTTTAGGAACTTTGTACTAGCTATTCCTGTTTAACATGGATGCATATATAATACACATGTGTTTAAGACAATGACAAGATTAATTTTAATAACCTAAACTTGTTCATCATCTGTCAATTGACGTGACGTCAACTATTATCTTTTGTTTTCATGACAATGTTGAAATCACCATTCAACAATCCACATAATTTGAGTGATGGAATCGAGCCGGGAGATCTCATCAACCACTCCTTATGAAGGATTATTGGTGGTCATACATAAACGTGGCCACCCAGGACTTTCCATAGCGAATGATATCACTATGACAATAAGAGAGAACTCTGAGCACATTGGGTTGGAGCTTTGAAGTCGGTAAGAGATCCAAGAAATTATAAGAGCAACTCTACCAGATTCCATAAAGAGATCCCTCTTTATAATTACCGATATGAATGGTAAGGGGAAAACCACTCTAGTAAACTTCCTATAGCACCTTCTATATATCCCTAAAAGATATATAAAATGCATTGTATGGTAGCATTTATATTTAGTGCCGGGAGGAGGGGTTAGAAAGCTATCCAAACTAGGGACTCGGTGGCTAGGGAGAAGTTCAGCTCCACCGAGCCCCCTTGTTTAATGGCGAGCTGCAAGAGAGAAGATTTAGCTCCATAGAGCCCATGGTTTATGATGAAGCCTCCCATATTTCCTCGAAGGCCCGATTCCCACCACATGTGCGGCCACCATGTTTCCTATTCACTCGTCTGCTGCCCACGCAAACCTCTCACCTCACTCCCTTTACATCTGTTATGCTCCTTCCAGACCCAGAGTTGCATCCGTCTCCGCATGTCGCTGCTCTAACCTCATCCCGATTCCCCTCCCCGTGCAACCACATGGTTGACCCTCGCAGGCTTCCTCCTCTCATGCCCCACCTTATTGTAACTTCGACGACATCGCGGCCTGTGCGAAGATGGACGACACCCACCCTGCTGTTGACGCTATGGCGTCGCGCCCCTGTTGTATCATCTCCCATATGATAGCTTGGTCCACCCGCGTCGGCGCAACTTCCTCCTCTTCTATTGGCTACTTCGCCCGTGACTTTGATGAAACCGCAACCTGGGTCAAGTGGGAAGACGTTGTCAAGGTTGTCACAGAGATGGACACCACCAAGGCAGAGGCCAAGAAGGAACTAGAAGTATGTTTCAATTCCTATGTAATTCGACCTATGTCAAAGTGTGATGTGAAAGTTTTACTATGTCAAATACAAGTTGAAAGGGCTGACTGCAGGGTTGTCCGCCCATCCCTCGCATCGTCTCTCTGAGGCGACCTGAAGGTTCCCAACATAGCGCTCCCTCCCGCCCTTGTCCCTCCTCCCATCTCTCGCCGCCCAAGGTGCGCCTCGACTTGTGCGTGTGTCAATTATGAAGGTGGCGGCAGAGATCTGGCTACTCCGACTATCATGGAGGGTCTCGGTCACCAGGGCGGTGGCCCCTGGTGGTGAGCTGAACATGGCCTTCGCCATGAGTCACGTCGGTGTGCGTTGGCTGGCCGTTCTCCCTAGTCGCGCCGGTAGCAAGGGGACGACGAATGTGGGTCACAACACACCAGTCTCCTTGTAGACCTCGTTGACGTCCAATGGAGAAAACGCACCCCACCTTCTCGGATTTGCTCGCTCCCCTCTGTTTTCGGTGGTCGGCAGCCTCCGATTGTTGGCCTTCGTCTGTATAGGATGGAGCTCCTAGTTGTGGGCGGGAACTAGGGAAACCCCTTGGCTGGAACGACGGTCACGTCGAAGTTGACGGCTTTGGAACTGATCCACTCCTTGGAGGCTTCGGTGAGGTTCCCCTCCCCCTTAACCCGCCCCTGCTTAGTGGTGAAAACCTTGGTCCCCTATTTGGGTGGCGACGATCTTGTGGAGTCGTGTTACTCCCTAGAGGCGTCATCAGAGGATAACAATTGTAGAGGGTGTGCAATGATGGTTTTGCTGGTGGCGAATGGCGGCTCGGATTCAATTCCTACATGTCTCATGGCTGCAAGAGTGGACGGTCCCTGTCGATGTCGCTGAGGAGTTGCCACCCTCAATTTTGGGCAGGAGGAGATCAGGGCCCTGTCCCCTCTTTGGTTCTAAGTTGTGGCTGAGCCAACGGCGGCGTTGGTGCTTCATTAGAGTTTGGCCCAAACTTGTTGGTCTGCATTTTCCGCTCTTTGGTGTTTGGCCCAAACTTGTTGGTCTGCATTTTCCGCTCTTTGGAGGTAGTGGTTTTCCTAGTCCACGTGGGACGTGAAGACGTTTGGTTTCAGGTCCTTCAACACCTTAGCTTTCCCTGTGTATCACAGTCTACTAGATGGAAGTGCGGCTTGCCGCACCCCGTACCCCTGCCGGGTGCGGTCATATCCAACCCGGCGACCATCCAACACAGTAGGTCATGCTTCAAATTCAATATATTAACATGATGAAAGGGAAACATGCACAGGTTTGAAACATCATACCAAAAGCAATGAATAATTATAGCACACAATAACTTATTTACAATGCAATGACATTATATCCAACTTGGTAGAACACGATTCATATTCGATTCAGGCTGTTACACGAATAGCAAAGCACGATGGCTACTGGTTACAGAATATATATTCCACAGATTGAAGGAACTAAACACTAATAACAGTAATGATTTGGTTAATTACATCACTTTGAGCATGTCATAGAAAATGTCACATGAATAGTCCTATGCCATATGGTGATAATAGTATGTTGGATAACTCTGTCTCTGTCTGAAGATCTGTTGCTTGTCAAGGTATGGTCTGAAAGACCTATTGATAGAATTCTAAAGAGATGGAAGTGAATCTAGAATGGAAACTGACAAAATTTTGCAACCCAAAAGAGCATATCCACAAGCATGGCACAAAAAGCAAGACATTCCTAAAAACATGTCTTCCTAGTTTTGATGGAGGTATCCGAAAGTAAAAATAAATATGTGCAACAAACACAATATTAGCCATGGTAGCTAGCTACACAAATCAATGACCCCCTAATCATCTGTACACAAGTCCTCCCCACCTCCCTCTCTACTTACTCCCTCCGTCCCCAAATACTTGTCACAGAGATGAATAAAATTAGATGTATCTATAACTAAAATACGTCTAGATTCATCCATTTTTCCGACAAGTATTTCCGGACGGAGGGAGTACTATTCTTCATGTTGGCTCTCACCGGGGCGGTGGGTCAAACACAACCAGGCAATGAAGTACTCAGCAAGAAGAAAGAAAGGAACAAAAAAACTTTCAAGCAAGAGGATATTTAAAATGGAGCAGCAAAGGGTAATTAAATGGGAGAAGATTGTTATTGACCATATGTCCCCTGCATTGAGGTGAACGCTTTCTCCAGCAGACATTGTGGTGTGATCCTTTAGAAATGCTCACAGTATAAGACTAGGGGTGCATGTACAATAACCCGCAGGATAGATGACCACGAAGGAAAATATAAGGAAATTCGAGACATAAATCAATCGACCAGAACCTTGACTTCCGGTCAATCAACGCACATTGTCATGCCTGAGAAGGGAGACATCGATGTTAGAATCACATAAATATCTCACGTCAGCGTCATGCCGACTCCTACACCATGTTGTCATGGAAGGAAAAAACAGAGAGTAAGGCCCATTTCTAAAGCTACCAAATTCAATGCCCTGAGGCCATTATATTTATCCAGTGAGTTGCCTCCCATAAGGCTCACAATTATGGTCACAATCTATATAAAAATATAAGCCATGGGTAAAAAGTAGTTGACAGTTAACTATAAGCATTACTCGTAAACTATTCATGCCAACTCCTAAGTCTAAATATTGGCTCAACTTGTTCTAGTTAATTTGTAGGCTCAACAATAAAATCCAATTCTTCTGATTGACACACATGAAAATGATGGAAGAAAGGGAAGAGAAAATGGCACATAAAGAGCTGGAGAGGCGAGGAGCACCTGCATCATATAGATCAGAAAGAACTTAAACATCAGCCTATCCAAAGGAGGAGTCTGGTTGGGGAGGATGTCGTCCAGCATGGTCACCCCCGGTCGGCCTCCTCTGCTTCTTCGTGCTAGTCCGGTAGGCCTGTGCACAACAGCGGAGGACTGGAAGATGAGGAGGGCGACACATGGGCCGACGATGACAGGCGAGGGAGATGACCAAGCAACACAAGGAAGAAGAGATGAAGAGCATGCCGACTGCAAGGTGAAGGGGCGTAACAAACTGTCAGCAAGAATTTCAGATCGTGAGCATATGATCGAAAGGAAAATGGCACATAAACAATATGACACTAATTCATACTAATCGTTATACCATTGTAGACCCAGGATCATGCTCCTAATCTCCTGCTCCTCTGCAGAGGAAGAAGGCGGAGGATGTGGGCATGGAGGCGGATCGTTATACCATTGTAGACCCAGGATCATGCTCCTAATCTCCTGCTCCTCTGCAGAGGAAGAAGGCGGAGGATGTGGGCATGGAGGCGGACGCAGCGACGCATTGACCAGCTGGCCACCTAGAGGAGGAGGCAGGTGCGCAGACCTGGCCACCTAGAGGAGGAGGCATGTCGCATCTGCAGCTCCTCGCCGCCTTGTTCCGCAGCCACAACCACGGCGAGGAACTCTGCCTGGATCGAACCAATAATGCTAACCACCATCAAATTAGATCATGAATCAGGCCTGCTAAACCTCCTGCACACACAAATAAAATCGAGTTAGTGAGGACGTTGCGGTTGATTTGATCTAGCTAAAATAGACACACATAAAATGGCAAACGCCAAACCGAGCAATTGTTCTGCTATGCATAATGTGAGATTTAATATGAATGGACCAAATTTATTTGAGCCAACAAAGCAAAATCCTGATATACGTCATGCAAGTTAGTAAGTTACACACTCCAGTCTACAGATCACTAATACATGTCATTCAAAATTTCATTCTTCGAGTTTGCTTGCCTGCTAATTGCATTGGAGCAAATTTTTTGAAGAAGCTAATCTCAATTAATCTAACCTCACCATCCAGAGAACCAATCTGGACGTGCTTCCTTCAGCTTTGTTAAATCAGAACATGGCCACACTATATATCCTCCAGCATTTGCTACGCTCTCAATGCTGACAAATCTGGACATTACCAACTGCCTAGTTGTTTATCCACACCTTCGATCCATACCAGAGAACAGAGGGGAGTGGCGAACTGTACCTGAGTGGAGATGTAGGGTTGGCGGCCAGGGAGCGCTGGAGGTATGGCAGCGGCATCGGTCAACTGCTTGCTGGGAGCACCTGGGAAAGGGCGGCAAACGGGAAACAAGATGGCGCAGTCGACCAAGGGCTCGCACAAACAGCCTCACACGATGCCTCTGCTGCCTCTGCTCTGCATGGCGTCAGAGACGAAGAGCAGAGAAGCGGCTCGGCCAGCGGAGAGTCGCCGCGCACGACGCCTCTGCTGCCTCTGCTCTGCACAACATCGAAGATGGAGAGCAGAGAGGCGGCTCGGCCAACGGTCGCCTCCAGCGCTTGAATCGATCTGGCCATGTCGGCACCTTTCGTGGAGAGAAGCACAGATGTCTCAAAAACATAGATCACAGATCATATATTCTCTACCAAAAAGAAAAACCTAGAAAAGTATAACATAACCATGAAAGCAATGGACTAATGTCTACATAATATTTCCTGGAGACATCCCATAGGCTAGTAACATCTCTGTATCACACCATATTAACAACCAAGCAAAACTAAAACCTTGCCTGGCATCTGATAAAGAAGGGTGCACTATATATGAAATCTACATGTATAATCCACCAATAGCGAAAAAATAGAGGTCATGGGATAGTTAGATCCCAGTCACATTTCCCTCGCATGTGCTACAAGTTATGGATAATGCACATGTATAACTTAAAAGAAATCTTGAAGACCTGATCTCACCTAAGTACCTAGCATAGCAAAACAAGCCGATTTAGCAAAGCTAACTATTTCGCCAAATGTGAAAATCGTCGAATACTACCAATGCAAGATCAAAGGAGAACCTTTCAGAATAGTGACATGAAATCAGCAAAATCCTCACCTAAGTGACCCATCAGTATGACCTGGGGCAATACCTGAGCGTGTCCAGAGCTCATACAAGCACTCAAGCGAGGTGATTTGGAATTGGAGAGCTACATGGGCCACTCCAGCAGTGCTTTTTTGCTTGATGTGTCAGGTCATTTCGTATCACCGGTTGAGCTTTCATTGGGTGGGACTCTCAATGGATGGCACCCGATGTGGTCAATTATTAAAGCCAGTATCTGTGAGGCGTTGAAAGCATGCAAGTTAGCAACACATAGCACGTAAGGCGGTGGATCAGAAGGCACAACAAGCCCGCAATGTATCGCAGGCACTGCGGCAGCGAGCCCGAGCATCTGGAAATTGATAAAGTACCTTCTGAACAAGGGTGCATACCTGCACTATGCAACATATATTTAGACACAATTAACACTACAATCATTGCAAAAAATGAAGAATGCATCATGCTTCATGCAGATCGATCAGCATACCTTTCCATCGGCAGAAGCGTAAAGTTCTCCTGGCAGAATAACTACATGATGTGCAGACCACCTTGCAAAACCAAGTAAAAATTTATGATCAAATGTAACTGGAATTTTCAAATTCACTAAAGAATTGGTCTGCATTTTGAGATACTAAGAAAAATCCATAACCAACAGCAGAGCCAACAAGATCAATGGCAGGAACAACACTGTAACTAAATCCTAGACCAAATCAATGGCTAATTCAAGGGCAGTTTTCTTTTATTTCCTCTAATCATGCTACTGTAAAGGAGAACCAAATATAATTCAGTAGAGCCGAGGAATAAATCATTGGAAAACAAAATAAAAGAGATCACTCTTCTTGTCCTGCGTCTGTAAACCACTAATCAGACTAATCAGGCTGGGTATCCAAAATAAACCAAGTCAACTAAAAGAGATAAATACAAATAATTTGTTTCTTCATTCCAGCAAAAAGTTTCACTCCATCATGTTCTGTTTCCGGATGCACAACAATAACTGAGTGTGCTGACAATATAAACTTAGTACTCCCTCTATCTGACAATATAAGATGTTTTTGCAAGCTAAAATAGCTTGCAAAAACATCTTATATTATGGGACGGAGGGAGTACAGGAGAAACTAAACCTTAAACACAAGCAGGCCTAGGAAGGTAACATATCCAAAGCATTGGCATTGGCGATTTGGCACACATGGAATCTTTTTCAAATGAAATTACCAAGGGTGAGCAATTTGATGAAAGCATATCTCTCTAATTTATCAAATTTCTTTCATATAACTGGAGTATCTATAAAATGATGCAAATGAAGAAAATCATCATTCCTCTCCAGCCAGTTGAACCCTCATCATCTTCTGCAACTCAGGCAGCATCATACAAATAAAGATGTTGAGCAAAGAATGGTGCAAGACAAAGCATTCTATTACTATAATGAAACAACTCCGTGGAATTTTTCATATTTGACATTACCTGATCTTCGTATTAGAGTTCCATGACTCGGGGTGATATGGCATAATAAATCAAAGGGACCTCTTGGAGACATCGAAACAAGAAACCTAGACAATGCACGCATGATATATAACGGATTATATGGCTCCATGTCTTTCATGGCATCATAAAACAATTAGGCGTGCGAATGCAACTGTATCTACAATCGGATAACCGATGGAGCACTGCCCGCTTTTTCTATAGAACACTTCCATTCTCTGCGAACGATACCAATATTCTATTTCTCTCACTACATTTTCAGAATCCATTCAAATAGTCTCAGCAATTAAAAGAAACTACAAAGGAAAAAAAACAGTGGCTTAGTCAACACAACCAAAAATGTAGCACAATATAATGTATAGAGATTAATCAAACATTAGGGCCTTAATCAAAGATTGTACACACATATAGACAATAAATAAGAACCTTATTGGGGTTACAATGAGGATTAACCATAAAAGGGGAAAGAAGTGAAATTAGTACTCACCTCATACATGAGGAAGGGAATCAGCGAAAATACACAATTTGACATAACATAATAGCATGGGCTACGATACAGGAGTTCCAGGAAAATAATCCTTGCTTCTCTACACTTTGGATCCAGCTAAAAATGGCAAATTGTAGAAATGCTAAATGTTAGGAACCAGTATGAGATTCAGATTAATACTCTGAAATTATTTTACTTACTTAAGCTGCTACTCTTACCAGTTCTCGCATTGTCCATTGATCTCCTGATACGCTCAATGAAGTCGCTCGACAATTCGACATGCCCACCGGGCAAGGGAAAAATAACTGAACAGGGGAGTACTCCCTGCTTCTCAAACTTCGGCTTCTTCACCTCGGTCGGCTCTTGACATTGTTGTCTTTCCCAGCCTTAGCCTTCTATTGTCCATAGCAGTAGTAAAATCCTATATGACCAACGAAATCAAAAGACCCTTCTCAAATCTGCTGAACTCAACGATATCAAAAGGCGAAGAAAACTAAACAAAATTGCACATATGCAAGAATATGCAAACCTACAATCAGGCTCATGCAAGAAAATTCATATAATCACTATAAAAGGGAGAAACGCGAACCTGAGTGGGTGCTCGACCAGGATGGGCCTCTGCGCTTTCACTGGTGTCGCACACCCTGCAAAACATGCAGAAAAGAACTGGTCAGAGCAAAATCACGGCATGCAACAATGCACACGCAACCAATAAGCACTCGCTGTCAGAGAAGACAAAGAACAAGCTATTTACCCAGAGCTAGCAAGGAGAAGCACACGAGCCAAGCAGCAGGACGAACGAGATGAACAATCTGAACCGCAGAGTAAACATTAGCACACACGCATTTCATCAAACATGTTACAAACAAGAAGAGGAGGCGTGTACTAACCTGAATGGCAAGGAGAGAAGGACCCGCTGTTGGAAGCTAACCATTTTCTGCTTGTAATTTAAGCATCCCATATTCTTTCCAACTGCCTTCACCAATCTCAGCAAATCCTTTAAGAAATCATCACGAGTTCACAAAAAAATGAACTACAGGCAGTCTGGAGCACTTCCTTTTCACAAGAAGCCTTCAACGTCTAAAACTCTAAATTGTTAGGAGCAACTTAGTAGATGCTGGATAGAGAATATGGGACGTACCAGGGATCCATGGTCTAAGAAGAAGAGGCGAAGGAGGGTGTTCTCCATGATGAACCAGACCTGGCATGTTTTTTCCCCTGCCGCCGGCTTCCTTCTCTCCCTGCATCTCCACTCCACCGCAGCGGGAGCCCGCCCCCTGCTGCTGCTTGCCCCTGCTCCGGCTCTCCCCAGCTCCGGTCTCGCTGCTCCTTCTGACCGGCGAGGAGAGAAGTGACAGATCCGCAGTTTTGCTCCGCCAGGCGAGACGCCGGATTGAGAGACGGCGGCCCTGCGGGAGGAGCATGAAACGGCGGAACGAGGAGCAGGGAGGAGGCATGACACAAAGGAAGAAGAGGAGGCAGAGATGGCGGCGCGAGGAAGAGGGCGGGGAGCCATGGCGTGGAGGAAGAGGAGCGGCGCGAGTGCGGGAGGAGCGGCGGCTAGGGTTAGACACGGGTTGCTGCCTTTTATAACTCAGCGGGTAAAAAGACGAAAATGCCCTTGGTGGGGCATGGTAATTACAGGCGGTGGCATGAACTGGAGCGCACAGCCTCGATCCGACGGCCGTATCGTTTCGTCTGAGATCCAACGGCCGGGATCGATCCATCTCACGATCCAACGGCCAGAACTCATTTGGACACCCAATCCGACAGCCCAAAATTCAAACGAACGGGAGAGCTCCATTTCGGTTCAGACTCTAACAAGGGGATGGCGAGGCCTCGGTGCGCATGTTCCTTTGAGCTGTTAGGGCATCTTCAACGTTGACCCACAAACGAGACACCGCATCGGTCTGTGGACAGGGGCGTCAATCCTCTGACACAGATGTGAGAGCCGGCCATCCAATGCTATTCGCATACATTTCAAACCGGCTTTAAACAAACTGGACAAAATCCATGGAAAACGAATGATTTTCATACAAATTGGACAAATTTCATTGCATTTCGTATTTATTTTCAATGTAAACCGTACTCTAACCTAGTCTGTCTAAATTACCGCCGACGCCCATTCCCCATGTCCGGTCGGCTATGAGCCCCGAGAAGTGAAGCTCCAGCTCCGCTTCTGCAGCCTGCAAGCGGCTAATCACCCGACGAGGATGAGGCCACAAGGCTTAGCTTCAGCGGGAGGGCAAGAGCGGTGGACTTCCTGGGATACAAGCGTCGTCTCCCTCCCATGCTCTACTCTGCCTCGCTGTCGGCGGCGCCCATGGATATGTCTGCGTCGTCGTCGGTGCGCCATGCCGCAGCCACGGAGCCACCGGCCTCCTCACCACCGCATCGGGCCCATAAACTTCATCCACCGCCTCGTCGATCCCCCTGTAGGCGGCCTCTAAATCCGCCTCATATTGGCGGTAGAGCCAGCAGTCGCGGCGGATGTCGCAGGGGGCACGGTAGGAGTGAAGCAGAGTCTCCTGCTCACCCACGTATCGCGCCGGTGGCGGGTAGCTCATCCGCGCACAGGTGCTCGTCGAGGAGGCAGAGATTGTAGGCCGGCCTGCACCTGCCGGAACACGGCCTCCCGCTCCTGCAGCACCATGTCGGTGTAATGAGCATGGGCCTTGCCCATGGTGATGCCGGCATTGGCCGGTGAAGGATTGTAGGCCTGTTTGGGTTGTGCCTGCCGAACTCCCGCTCCTCAGCACCATCTCGTGGTAGTGAGCATGGGCCTTGCCCATGGTAATGTCGGCATTGGCCGGTGAAGGATTGTAGGCCTGTTCGAGCTGCGCCTGCCGAACTCCCCCTCCTCCAGCACCATGTCGGTGTAGTGAGCATGGGCCTTGCCCATGGTGATGCCGGCATTGGCCGATGAAGGATTGTAGGCCTGTTCGGGCTGCGCCTGCCGAACTCCCGCTCCTCCAGCACCATGTCGGTGTAGTGAGCATGAACATTGGCCGGTGAAGCCGCCGGCTCATCGTCAGCCTCCTCTGCCATTAGCGCCTCCGCAGCACCGGCCTCCTGCCAGCCACAATGGTGGTGATATCCCCCTTCTTTTCAAACAAGAGGCCGTCCTTTGGGCTCGTGGAGGGCATGGCAGGTGTGGGGTGGAGATAGAAAAGGGAGGAGGCAGACAAGAGGTCCTTAATGGTGCGGCAGATGGACAAAGGGGCGGCACTGGAGCAACCAAGTACGTTTAGACCAGTCGTTTGAGACGTGCTTCCCTTCAAACGCGAGTGGCAGCAGTCAGAATCAGGCTCAGGTTGTGCCTTTCATCTAAAAGAAAATAAAGTCCAAATATTTTATGTGCTGCGCAGCCTTCAAAACATTTAATTGTGCTGTTTTTTTACTTTTAGCCGTCTTTGCTATCAAATCAAACGGCCCAAGACATAGCAACTGACCAACAATGATGTCAATCGGGAATAGAATTAGGGTACCGCTGCAATTTATTTTGGTCAAATTTAATTAACAGTTCCACATTCAAAAGACATGATTACCCTACCCAAATCTGAAAAAATAGCAAGAGCACAAGTCAAAAGTAAAAATAGAGAACCAGGCAACATATCACATATGAATTAAGGCAAGAGGCACATCTGTCGCAAACTAGCTTGGGTATTCAATAACAGCCATGACAAAATATGAAATAGTAAGCTGAAAACAGTTGAGATACTTCTGGCTTTAAGAACACTGGAACATAGAGCAGATCCAACTTGGAACAAAAAAACTCAACATGCCATCCACTAAGATATTCTAAGCAGCAACCTCCTTCTTGAGCTTGGCAAGCTCTTGCCTGATAGCACCACCCCTCTGTTCATATGAAAAATGACAGGGTAAGCAGGTGAAAAAAGTCGTGCCCTACACTAATAAACCAGATGGTAGTGAAATGCCTCACCTTAATCTTAGCCAACATGACCTTGAACCTGTCAAAGTCATTCAGCGATGCTCTCCTCTTCTGGACAACAAGCTTCTTACCCCATGAGCTGTTCTCCCATTTGGTTTTCACATCTACAAAATGGCACCGCAAACTCAAATAAGCATCAACAGAACAAATTCCAAATGTTGCAGGTGTCGGCACCACAAGATTAACCATTACCTGCTTCCTCCATGGCCTTGATCAAAGTTGCCTTCTTAGGGATACGCTTGATGTCAATCTTGATGTCGGTCAGCGAAAGACGCTTGAAGTTCATCTGGCACCTGACCATATCAGGAGCATCCACAAGTGCCTGAATGCACCAGAGTAATGAGAAATTCAATACTCAGAGAGCGACAACATAACTAAACAGAACTAGAGCAGACTGCTAAACTCTGATTGCAAGAGCACATGATTAGCGGTAACAAACATATTTATAACATTTTTAGAGGTAAACAAAAATAAACCCAAAACCCATTGATCTTGCAAGCAGTGCATTTTACAACCATTATCACGGTAAACAGCACTGTCAGATAACCCCAGGTATTGTTCAATACATCACCTCAGTAATTGCACTAAGCAGAGAAGTTACAACTAATCCTAATAAACTAACAGAACAACTTTTAGGATATGCCACTCGTAGAATTCCATTTGTTGTTTCAACATTTCAAATAAGAAGCTACTAGCTAATAAAACTAACCAGATTCCTACATTTCTTCCACAGAACAACCCATAGCACAAGGTTTCTTACCAACAAACAGAACATGGCTATAGAACTCTAGATCTACTACCCCACAAGAGCGCTTCGGAACTCCAACCAGCAAAACCCGGCACTCACCCGGTTCTGGTCGACGACGTCGACGATGACGACGAGTCGGCCGTAGTCCTTGCCGTAGTTCACCAGGGCCACGCGCCCGATCTCGACGAACCTCTTGAACGGCTGCAAGCAACGCAAAGAAACCGAACCTCGTCAAAACACGCGTCGCTGAAAAACCTTACCGGAGCAGCACAGAACCAAAGCGGCCGATCCACGTACCATCTTTGCGGCGGCGGCGTGGGGCGAGACGGCGAGGCGAGGAGACGGGTGGGCGGGAAGAAAGGCAAGAGGAGCTAGGGTTCGGCGGCGAGAGCGGATTATAAAGGCCGCGTGCAAGTCCCGGTGAGCCCGAGGATCGTGACGCGAGCTCTCCTGGCCGTCCGATGCAGGTCAGAGGGGTTTGTGGGGGTTTCCCTGGTTACTGGGCCTTGGAATGAACAGTGGGCCCTATTAGAGTCGTCCTCTAACTCACTCACTAGTACTTTATTGGGCATTTCTAAAAAAAATACTTCATTGGCCTTATGTGCAAAGAGTCCAGATTAGGCCTGGCCCATGAAGTAGTAGTCGCCTCGCACACGCGGGTCACAGAGATTCCGCAGTAGTAAAACAGATCAGTCCGGGGTCGTGGCCTCCACTCGGCATCTTCTTCCTCCCCCGCATCGCACTTCCCCTGCTTAGATTCCTCCCTCCACCGACCGGCAAGGCCGCTCTCCTGCAGTTCCCTCGCCCAAGGTTGCACCAGAGAAGGCGAAAAACATCACAGTTTGCGAGATCGTAGAGCGGTGAGTGCACATCTTTCGTGTTTAGCAGCTGCGCTGTGAGTTTCGGATCTGTTTCTTTCCCGTAAGGTTAGATCAGCGACGGTTTCTTCTCTTCGCATTTGTTGACTTGGGACGGCAGTCCGTGCGGTTCGTGAAGGTTTGCTCCCATCCATGCTGTCCGGATTCTGTTGAGCGATGGGACAGAGCTCGCTGTTTGCAGAATACCGGGTGCTTTGGCCTAGTGGTTGTAAGATTATTGCCGGATCAGCGGTTCTGAGCGTGGTGGGTTGACGCATTTGTTGATTCCTGCAGGTAGAGAGAGATGGCCGAGACGGTGTTCGCTCCGTGTTTGGAAGGGATGAAGCATGTCAGGTCGGACAGCGGGGTCATGCTCGCCAAGCCCTTCCTTGATGTCTGCAAGCAAATCTTGCCTGTCTTGGGTAACTCCCTCTGCTCCACCTTTTTGTCATGCGTTGTTGGGGTGCTAAACAGCACGAGGCTGGGATCAGTAGCCGAGTTGCTTTAGGCTTTGTTCGGTTACACCCTGCCTGGAGGGGATTGGAGGGGATTTGACTTACAGGGGAATCAATCCACTTCAATCCCTGTCAAACCCCTTTCAATTCCCTGTCAACCGAACGCAGCCTTACTGAATTTCTGATTACCCACCGTATTTAGTTCACTAGTAGGCTGCAGCAGTCAACAACCTGAGTAAAATTAATACACATAACATTGCCGAAACAAGTTGTTCCCCAGTTTGAGACTAGCATCATCAGTGGACAATTGTTTGTACTGCTCTTGAGATTTGTAGTTCTAAATAAGTACTTCCTTCGATCATAAATGTAAGCCTTTTTTTCTGAATCGAATGTCTATAGACACGTTTTAGTGTGTTTGTTCACTCATTTCAGTTCGTATGTAGTACATATTGAAATATCCAAAACATCTTATATTTGCGAATGGAGGGAGTAACAAATAGTTATATCAGGGCCTTTGGCATAGGGAGATGACTTTCTTGGTTTATGCTTTTGCCCTTATTGATTTCACTGGGAGCTTAGTACTGCTGTGACTTATTAGTTGCTGCATCATTGAGCTTTCAAACTTCTTTTTTTATTGCTGGAAAGAGCTTTCAAACTATCATCAACCTTTTTGCGAAAGTTGTGTTTTGTGTGTGCTGGGTTGCTCTAAATTGTTTTATGTACATGTAGTCCTCCAAATAACTGATTTGGTACACCTGTCACTTGAGCAGAATTGATTTGTGACCTGTGAGAGAACAAGTTAGGTTTGTCGTGGTCCAGTAAAGCCGTCTTTCTTATTCTCAAATTTTCATTGTATGCTGGTAAATCTTAAAGTCGTACAGTACCAGTCTGTGTTGTGCTTTTGTAAGTCAAAGCAAGTCCCTAAATGAAAACTTTTGTGTTGGCCCAAACTGCACAGGCCTACATCAAATATCTTATGTTCTAACAAGTGTGGCTAACTTTTTGTTTTGGTCGAGTCTTAGTGGTATTTCTTAAACAAGAAATTCCTTCAGAGAGTTACTTATTTTCCATTTGTTGTTCTCTGCTTTTGAACACCAGATAAATTTGGTGCTGCTATGGCAATTGTGAAGAGTGATATTGGAGGTAATATCACGGTAAGGATCCTATCTTCAAAAAAATGTGAATGAGAATTTACATTTCATGTTAGTAAGTATTGATGTTGGCATGTTGTTTATGTGATAAAGCATATCTGCCTCAGATTACTATATTTTTTCCTGACCACTGACCTCATTCTCTCCTGTCAGAGGTTGGAGAACAAGTACTCTTCAGACCCGACAAAATATGAGCACTTGTACACCATGGTCCAAGAAGAAGTTGAAAAGAAGACCGCAAAAGGTTCATCAAGCTGCACCAATGGACTTCTATGGCTCACGAGGTTCTTCAATTTCTCTTGCGTAATTTGACTCTTCTACTGCAGCTTAATCAAGATTCCAATTGGTGTACTTGTGTTTACTCATATTTTTTGCTTTCAGGGCTATGGACTTCCTTGTTGAACTGTTCCGTAATCTGCTTGACCATCCAGACTGGACTATGAGTCAAGCATGTACTGATTCATACACAAAAACTCTGAAGAAATGGCATGGCTGGCTCGCCAGCTCCAGTTTTACGGTATAATATTCCACATTTTGAGTCACATAATCAGCACATGCATGGTGTCATTGTGAACTAAGCAATTATAGTGCTATTCAATAGCTATTGCTGAAGCACTTATTATCAGAGGATGGATTATGTAACTCTGCATTTAGTGTCCAAATAAATATTTCATCATCATAGATGCATAAAGTAAAGGGACGACTAGTGTTATCCAATTGAAGGCACCATAGATGAATAATCCTTGGCTACTCTTTGTATTTAAGTTACTGGCCATGTTTCAACTGAAGGCATTGTGGATGCACAAAACATTGGCTATTCTTTGACTATTTCTACATTAAGCTGCTGGCCATATTTTAACGGAAGGCGCCATAGATGAATAAACAGGGGGTATTTTCTGTTTACTAAGTTGCCAGCCCTTTTTTGTCCATTGAGTGAACAAAATTTAGTCACTGATGAAGTTCTCTTTATCTCCTTTAATACTATTATATGGGAATCGGTGTCTGTTCATCCAGGCCTCCAACATCTGTTTCCAACATTATTATATATTCCATTTTAAAAACTGAAATACAATGAAGCCCCTTCTTATCAAACCAACTTAACTACCTCCTAAAAATCTCTAATGCATGGCATGTCACAGAGAAGCTTGACTAGGCGAATTGTGAAGCCAATTGACTAGTCTATTGAAATGGTACTGATGGTGGTTATGTAGGTCTGTCACGATAGTTCAGGGTAAGCGTAGGCGGAACTCGGATTAGCAAACAGACGTAGTCAGCTGATAGCTTTGGCTTAACATGATCGGTCATACATTTTTATTTGTATCACAAAGCACACAGGTATGTAGCTAGTTTAGTGATCATAGAGAACAATACATCAGTTTCATTATTAACTTAAGAGCTTTGCTTTGTTGGAGTTTTCTGAGAAGTTTTTTGTGTTAGAAAAATGCGACATGAATACTTGACTAGTTTGCCAATTGACTAGTCTGTTGAAATGGTACTTCTGCTATCCTATTGTTAGATTTCCTGACGAAACTGGGGCAACATGGGTGTTATTTATTATCATGTTTATACATATTGGTTACCTTGCTTTCCCTTTGTGTTTTTTCTTTGATGAATCACTCATATGAGGACATTGCAGGTGGCTATGAAGCTTGCTCCTAACAAAGATAAATTTATGGAGGTAATTAGCGGAACGGGTGACATCAAAGCAGACATTGAGAAATTCTGCACCACCTTTTATCCCTTTCTCAAGGAGAATCATGACTTCCTGGTATGGCCTTCATTCATCTGAAGACGGTATTATTATCTCTGTTGTTTGCCTTTAATGACAATCTTCCACCACGTCTACACTTCTTGCAGGCCAGTGTTGGACTCGATGACATGAAGGCTTCTTGATGCAATACACATCGACAATCATCACAGAATATCAAGTCTTGCTATTTTCTCAAATTTTATTGTGGCATACTGATCTTCAGAAAATTATAGACGAATAATAAGTCTGTCAAAATGTTTGGGTTTTCATGACCCATAGCTACTTACATACAGAATGAAATGTTTGGATGCATGTGATCAAAATTAATTTGTGAAGTCACTTGGTTGTCAGCCAAGTCGGTCATTTTACCTGTTGGTGTAACTGAGGAGAATTCAGAGGATGCAGATATGTGGTGGTCTTGTCATTACGCTTATAACTATTGTACAAGTTGTTGAATTGTAAATGAGAGAACGAGAGACAATCGAATAAAAGATTAAACTGTCGATTCCATTGAATGATTCTCGGTATATATACAAGGGGAACAGACACGATCAGGAGATGCGGCTGTTCGTAGAGGTGCAAGGGGAGAGGCACTGTTGAGTATAATGTTTATTAGGAAAGACGAGAGACTGTTGAGTATAATGTTTATTAGGAAAGACGAGATAGACTAGGATTTGTTCTGGCTTGTCTTGTACTTCAAGTAGATCATTGTACTCCTATATATATGCCCACGAGGCTCAAGCAATACACCGACTATTCCATCAAATCTCTCTCTCCCTTCTAACATGGTATCTATCGCAAGTCGATCCTAAACCCTAGCCGCCGCCATCGCTTCAAGATCGCTGCGCCGCTTCGGCGGTCGGCCTCCATGACCGCCGTCGGGGCAGCGCCGCCCGCATTTAGGGTTCGTCACCGCCATGTTGGTCGGCCGCCCTAGAGAGTCTTTTTCCGATCCTTTGATCCGGTTTTTCTCTCTCACGGCCGCTTTGATCGGCGTCTACTTTTTGGTTTTCCGATTCATCGATCGGTTTACGCCGCCACCGCCGCCGTCGACACCTCGCGCTTCACTCGACATCGGCGCGCGACCGCCGGCTACTTCACCGACCGTGCCTCGCGTGACACGCAACCTCAAGGCCGTCGTCGCGCGCCGGCCGTCACCGCTTCGCCCGACCGACTCTGCATCACCCGACCCGGCGGCCTCGCGCCATGCGGCGCCCAATCATAGCCGCTTGCCGCCGCCGTCGTCGGCCTCATCTAGGACTCCGCCGCCACCACGCCTCCATCGAAGCGGCGTCCCGCCCTCGCGATCGGCTTGATTACCCGCTTGCCGCCGTGATCCACCTCATCTACGCCACGCGACCAACCTGCCCGTCGGTTGCGCGCGCCCCGCAGTCCCGTGAAGATTGTCCCGAGTTCGTCGCCCTCCACCGATCGAGCAACGGGCGCCATTGCGTCGCCCGTCGAACCGCGGCCGCCGCCGCCGTGGTTCCT
This sequence comes from Aegilops longissima, assembly GCA_021605205.1. Classification (NCBI taxonomy): domain Eukaryota; kingdom Viridiplantae; phylum Streptophyta; class Magnoliopsida; order Poales; family Poaceae; genus Aegilops; species Aegilops longissima. The sequence goes on along the minus strand of CM038681.1, from coordinate 418,427,639 downwards.
CCCGACCGCACCGACCAGCGCCAACGCTGCGTCGCTTCTTCGGTCTGTAGTGCTGCGCTCACGCGCCACCGCCGCCGGGCCGTCCGCTCTAGGCCGTTCCCATGGTCTGCACCGACCCTCGCGCCGCCGCTTGCGTCGCCGTCAGAAGCGAAGCGTGGGCGCGTCCACGCCGCCGCCCCGAGGCCGTCCTCGCGGTTGCACCGCCCGCGCTCCGCCCTCGCGCCGCCCTGCGGATCGTCGCGCCATGCCCGCGTCCCCGCCGCTTCCCGAGGTCTTCTGCTGCCGCCGGACCGCCCCGCCGGCTGCGCCGCCCTTCGGGCGTAGTGCCTCGGCCCGCGGTCCATCAACGTCGTCACCGCGTCGACTTCCCGTGGTATGCGCCGCGCCATCTTCCTTGGCGCTGAATGCCACCGTCGCGCCGGTCTTCGCCACGCTGCCGTGGTTCTTCGCTTACTTCGAGCACCGCCGCGCGACTTCCTAACCTAGCCGCCGCCGCCGCCGTCGACGCCGCCGCCGCTTTTCTTTAGCTGCCGCGCTTCTTTTCAGAGCTGCCGCCGCCGCCCGTCCACCCTGTTCGTCTTCGTCCAAAGACCATTGCCGCCAGCGTCGCCGTCATCTACCTCGACCGCTTCTCTACTCCGACAACCGCGGGCGACATTGGCCCGTGCCGATTAGGCGCCCAACCGTCGTCGAGTCCTTCTCTTGGCCTCTCCGACTTCTTCGACATGGCGGATAGCTTGTGCAGTCCCGATCACGCATGCCCGGCTGGCAACACCGCCGCGTGCCTTCGCCCACGACGTGTCCTCGGGCCCGCAAGCTCGGTGCGGCGCCATCAACTTCGTCTTCGTCCGTTCACGCATGCCCGTGCTGGCAACACCGACGCGCGCCTTCGTTCTGATATGTCCCGGGTTGGCAACCCCGGCGCGACGTGTCGTCAACATCATCTACTTCCTGGCGCACCACTACTTCGACACCACTGCGCCCACGACTAACTCGGCGCCTCCTTGCGCCCGCGGCTCCACGGCGACTTCCTCGACATCGGCTACCCCGACTCGACATCGACCACGGCATTCTTCGCACGGCTACCTCGACCACGGCTCCACCACCCACGCTCTTGGCTACATCGACAAACGGCACAAAGGGCTACCGCCTGCTTGAGCATCCTCGTCGGTTTTCACTCCAGCCACAACTCCGCGATGCATCGACCGTTACGACAGTGGGGGGTGTCTGTCGGCTTGCCTTCGGATTCTTCTCCAGTCTCATCGTCTGCGTCGCTCCCGTTGTGACTGCGGGGGGATGTTGAGTATAATGTTTATTAGGAAAGACGAGATAGACTAGGATTTGTTCTAGCTTGTCTTGTACTCCAAGTAGATCATTGTACTCCTATATATATGCCCACGAGGTTCAAGCAATACAACGACTATTCCACCAAATCTCTCTCTCCCTTCTAACAGGCACGACGGTTGGCAATGCAACCGACGTACAGATTACAATGAGAGGATTATAATTAACCTATTAATTTAATCCTAACACTCCCCCTAATCCTTCCTTGTCCTTGCAACCGGTCATCTTTGGAATCATCCTTGAATTAACTCTTCTCCAATAATCCTGTTGGAAAAATGTGAGAAGTATTGTAGTATGATATGTTGGAAATAAGGTGAAAATGATGCAACATATAATGGTTATTGTCTCTTTTAACTCAATACGAGAAAACCCATAGAGTTCAGAGGACAATAAATATGTCGTATATACTTTCCCAAAAACCCCGGTGGGGAAAACGAAAGTATGACATATGATCTCATGTTGATATTACCTTATTAAAAACCTTTATGAGAACCTATAAAGTAAACTCATGAAGGGAAAAAGAGTATAATATGATGCATTGAACAGGAACAATTCAGGAAGATACTCCCCCTGATTCTTGCATACTCCGAAGCCATCACATACCAACTCCATGAACATATTTCTGGAATGTAGATGTTGATAGAGACTTCATGAACAAATCACTCGCATGATTTGACTTGCAAGATATGCAATATATCAACATTGCTTATTACGTACGTAACCTGTTTGCATCCGGGCAACACAAGAGACATTATCGTTGAGATAATGGTTGGTGGATGTAGCCATGAGGTCTGCTTCAAAGACTATTCATGAGGGGGCTACCACACCTAGTAGGAACACTAAGCTTGTCCATGATCTGACATAGTGGGGATCTGATCGATGTATCCAATGATATCGGTGTTCACATTCCTGTGAAACTGAAAACCAGGACAAGATGTTTGATGCCTTGGAGATATCGAAATACATTCTTGAGTACCAACCAATTGTGTTTGGTGTATCCAATGGCATTATGGAACGTTGAGTCGCAATATCTCATTTCCATCATCTCTTGGTTTAAATAGATCTTTCTCTATGTCTAGAGAATGAACTACCATGAGAATTATGGATGGATAAGATTTGTCCATGATGAATTTCTCCAATATATTTTGGATATAGACAACATGGTGTATCATAATGTATGAATGAAGGTGCTCAAGTTGTAGTAACGAGCGGTATTTTGGTTTACCCAAATCCTTCATTTTCAACTCCGTCATTTAGATGATTATATGTGTCGTAATTACAGACACAAACACATGGATAATCATCATTGTAGGAGTAATCCTTGTGTATAAGAAACTCACTACGTCAGTTGTACCATATGTACCGACAATAATAAGTCGTATGGTGACTTACTGATTTTTACACAATGTATGTTGCATTTTGCATTTCGATTAGAAGTGAGATTCCATCGGGAATCAATCATATATGTCTGAATCTAGTGATCCACATGGACATGTAATCACTACATCTATCAACTGCAGAGATAGGTGATTTTGTACTGCCAATTATTTAAGTTACCGGAATGAGATTCCACCTTTGGAGAATAGTTAGGTATCTGCGTAAACCCTTGTGCTACAATACTTGCTCTTTGTTTCACCACCTCGTTGTTCTCAATTCTGTTTCCAGAAGAAAACTGTTGTAGGTATTGCTTATGAATACCTTCCCATTATTGAGCAAGATCATTTCTACCTAGATTATACCATTTGCTTGAGTTCAGTACGAGTGTTGTTCACACTTTGCCATGGCCATGGTCTTTGGATTTGAATCACTTGAAAGGTTTTTTCAATCTAGTTGAGAAATGTATGTCGACAATTGTAGACTTCCGGTTATATGTTTCTCCAGAATCTATATACAAATATATAGTTGATGGAAATATCGTTACCCATAGTGACTGCTCGCGATTTCCCAATGCGATTGAGTCGGGTATTCTGATGTCCCGATCATTTTGTGCACTATGACCTGGATTGATGGAGGTTTCCCGTCCACTGGGTGTATACTACCCATCAGGTGTCTGTCAACGTGAAGTTGACTTGCATTTACTGATTCACAGGCCTTAATATCCTTGCTTGCGAGAAGCTGAATCCTGATGTACTATTGTCGTACTTCTCCCCCAGTTGCTTTGAACGGGAAGTTGAGTGGTTTTAGTTGGTACCTCCACTCTTTCCGGCATATTTTTCAGGATTGTAGGATTGTATGACACCTTTATATTCAGTAAATGAATCTGGTAGGTTATTTGCAATGTGTTGCAAATCTTCTGAACGCATGGTTCAGATTGTTGAGTACGTGGATTTGAGGCAGAAATGTGTTGAACATTCCACTAATTTCCTGGCATTCTATATGGTACCTGAAATCTCCCCCTAATGCCTGGAAATGTTCCTCATTGAATTAGCATACTGGCCTTGAATAACTCCCCATGCGAGGGGCTTGAGGTATTGATGGAAGTACAATTATTCCAGCATATATCCCAACTATATGTTGAGGGGCCAATGATGTATGCCAGGTGGGTGATATCGGTATGCAACCGAATTATCGCAGACAGGAAATACTTGGTAGATATCCACATATCAAAGATAGAGGGGAATAATATTATGCAGTTCTGTCATGAGCGTGTAAAACTGCATGACTCCAACGTAAAGTTGGCAAGTTGCAATTCCAAAGTAAAGATAATGCAATGAGCTTAACTCTTTGGATAGGATTCTACCAAACCATTTTGAGTCTAGACCTTAGGACAAATTGCTAAACTCAATCCAAGGGCCTTAGAGAAGGCACTCAAGGAGAATTCTGCAATGTTATCCATTCGATTTGCTTGAAATCGATGTCAGGATAATGAGCCAATGGTTTCATGTGCATAAAGCACACACTTAAGACCATCATGTAGACATGTCTTTTAGAACCATGGAATACCTGAATAGTCTAGTCAATGGATGGGAAGAGCCACTTAACTCAACTTGATGCATTCAAGGAGTCTGAGTGGCTCAGCGTAGACTTTAAGGTGTGCAAGCCTTAAAATTAGCTTCCCTGTTGTAAGGGCATATTTATCCTTAAGTGTTTTGGTGATTGATGATGATACTTTTGCGGACTAATCGTATGCCTTGAGTTTCTCAGATGTTTCATCACTAGGCACGAGACGATTCGGTGCCCCTCGGAGACTATTGAAGACGACGTCGTTCTACGTTTCTTTTTGGTGGTTTTGAGTCGTAGGAGAGCCGTACTATTAAGAGGGGGTCCGCGTCGGAAAGGTTTGGGTGGAATCAACACGTACACTTGTTCTTCCTTTCCTTGCACTTTGGAGCATCTTCCCATTGTCATAGTTGTGCATAAATCCGACGGCCACTGTTGTTCTTGCGGTAGTACTGCTCTAGCGAGCGGTAGTACCACAAGCACCAGCGGTAGTACCGCTGGGGGTCACGGTAGTACCGCTCCCAGAGCCGTAGTACCGCAACTCCTCGCCTTGTGCTGCTCCGATGCGGTAGTAGGCGCGATGTAATTTTTACGTCCGCGCCCACGGTAATACCGCTCGTCCTCTGTGGTAGTACCGCGAGTGGACCTGATAGTACCGCTCTCTTGGAGCCGTAGTACCGTGGCCCTCATGCCCGTGTCGTTGCGCCATGATAGTAGGAGCGGATGTAATTTACATCCGCGCCTCCACGGTAGTACCGCGCCTCGGTAGCGGTAGTACCGCGTCGGGTTTCGTGACCGCTTTTTTCAGCGGAAGTAGGCACGGATGTAATTTATTTCATCTGCGCTCTTCGTGAGGTCGGGCTTACTGCCTTGCGGTAGTACCGCAAGGGTGCTTGATAATGCCGCGCCGTAGTACTGCTGCGTAGTAATAATCTGCGCCAATCGAGCCGTCCTGAGCTCTGCTTGCTGCAGCAGTAGTACTGTGTGGCCTTCCACGGTAGTATCAGCGTGGCAGCAGTAGTAGTACTGCGCTTTGAGCGGTAGTACCGCGTGTCGCAGGCTGAACTAGAGGATAACGGTTGGATCTTTTCTCCAAGTATAAAAGGCGTGTCTCCTACCTCTAGTTGACCACCTCTTCCATCTCTAAGCTCCATTGTTGCTCCAAGCTCCATTTTGGCCCGATCTCTCTCCCTAGCCAATCAAACTTGTTGATTTGCTCGGGATTGGGTGACAAGGGCCCGATCTACACTTCCACCAAGAGACTTTTGATTCCCCCCCACTTATCCCTTGCGGATCTCGTTACTCTTGGGTGTTTTAGCACCCTAGAAGGTTGAGGTCACCGTGGAGCCATATTCCATTATGGTGAAGCTTCGTGGTGTTGTTGGGAGCCTCCAATTAAGTTGTGGAGATTGCCCCAACCTTGTTTGTAAAGGTTCGGTTGCCGCCTTCAAGGGCACCAATAGTGGAATCACGGCTCTTGCATTGTGCGAGGGCGTGAGGAGATTACGGTGGCCCTAGTGGCTTCTTGGGGAGCATTGTGCCTCCACACTGCTCTAACGGAGACGTACTTCCCCTCAAAAGGAAGGAACTTCGGTAACACATCCTCGTCTCCACCGGCTCCACCCTTGGTTATCTTATCCCTTTACTTGTGCAAGTTTATTTGTGTCTCTATCTTTGCTTGCTCTTGTGCTTGTGTTGATTGCATCATATAGGTTGTCCACCTAGTTGCACTTCTAGACAACCTTTATTATTGCAAAGTTTAAATTGGTAAAGAAAAGCTTAAAAATTGTTAGTTGCCTATTCACCCCCCCTCTAGTCAACTATATCGATCCTTTCAATTGGTATCGAGCCTCGCTCTTTTTAAGGACTTTACCGTCCAAGAGTATGGTTGACGTCGTAGATGATGTGGGGAGCACTCGGTGCGAATCCGATATCATCTACGGAGATGGGGTACCTCGATCTCGTGAGGAATTCAATGTGGCGTTGGACACATTGAAAACCTCCATGACGATCGAGGTCAAGGACATGTTTAAGGAATTCCTAGAAGGGCTTAAACTTCCCACCGCACCCGTGAAAGTGGGTGATCCCGCCAACACGGGAGCGGATGCTAACTCCAATAAGGGGGAAGCTTCTAGTGAGAAAGCCCCATCGTCTAGTGGTAAGAATGGCACCGGCATCTTCGCCCATGTGCAACCTCCTCCCGTTTATGGTGGACCGATTCCTCCCACTCATTTGAATCATGCCGGTCCACCACCTAAGATTGATAAAAAGGAGGATTTTGATTCTTGGGTTTATCGTTTTAAGCGTCATTTAAATCATGTGAACACTAACCTTTGGAGAATCATTGAAGAAGGTTTCTATCCGCATGATTCGAGCAACTTCTCTCCTAGAGAAGTCGTGGACCATCAATTCAATGAGAATGCTCTCTTCATCATCCAAGAAGCAATCCTTCCCGAAGACCTCCCTCATCTCCGGCCCTACTCCCTTGCCAAAGATGCTTGGCTCAAGGTGGTTTCCCTTTATCGAGGAAGCGCAAGCATTCAACGTTCCAATTGTGAAGTGGTCCAAGATGAAGCCGATGAGTTTGCAATGAAAGAAGAAGAAGAACCTCGTGAGCTCTATCGGAGAGTAACCAAGCTTGCAGTCTCCCTCCGGGATCATGGAAGTAAGGACATGGATGAGAACTGGATGAAGCACAAATTCCTCAAGGCAATGATGCCCTACCACAAAGCCATGTCCTCCGTCAACGGCCGGACTTCCACAACCTGCCCTCAAGTGATGTGTTGGATGAGTTTGTGGCTATGAGCATATTGGACAAGACCGCCGACAATGCGGTGCTTCGCTCCCAAAGAGCAAAGAAGCCCAACCTCGCTTTGAAGGCCAAGATTTGTGTCGAAGAAGATGGAGAGGAGGAAGAAGAAGAGAGCAACCTCAAGATAATGATATGACTATCATGAACACATGGCCCTTGCTTCAAGGCAATTTTGGAGCAAGAAGAACTCAAGGCCCAACTTCAACAAGAGCAACTCAAGTGGCGCAAGGGGCAAGCAACGAGTGAGGACTTGCTTCAATTGTGGCAATGTGAGTCACTCTATTGCGGAGTGCCCATATGAGAAGAGGGAAGACAATGGTGGCAAGCTCATCCGTAAGGACAAGTCTTTCCCCAACAAGAGCAACTTCACCAAGAAGGCTCCTCACAAAGCATTGGTGGTTCAAGAAGAGTACAATGAGGATGATGATGATGATGAAGATGGTGAGTCGGTTGCCATGGCCTCCGTTGCCATTGCAACGACTCTTCGGGTGTCTCTTCGATTCACCCAATGAAAGCATCACCGCCAAGTGCCTCATGGCTAAATCCACCAACAAGGTAACCCCCAACATCAAAACTACCATCATCAATCATTCTTCTTTGACGGATTGCATTGATGAACATGAGGGGACTAATGTGGAGGAGAATGAGTTTGAGATCTTTATGGATAAACTCAAGGGAAAATCCAAGAAGCACTTCGTTGCTCTCTTGGAACAACTTGGTGAAGCTAATGTCATGATCGAGGCTCATGAAGAAACCATCTCTAAGATGGAAGGGCATAGTCGTGACTATGCCAATGAGATTTCGGATCTTTCCAATGCTCTTGAGGAAGAGCGTGGTCTTCGTTTGGCTCTTGAGGAGTCATACAACGATGATCATGCTAAATTAAAGAAAGACTTTGATCATGCTCTTGTTGTGTCTCGTGTGCTTAGCTCCGAGAAGGCAAAGCTTGGAGTTGATCTTGCTAGACTCAACGAGGAGTTTGACATTCTCGACAAGGCTCACAAAGTCTTGAAGGGTGCTCATGCTAGTCTCAAAGAGTCTCATGATCAACTCCAAGTGAAGCTAACCAAGGAGAAAGCCACCTTTCCTCATATGATATTGATTGATAATGCAAATGCTACTAACCCTTGTTGTGAGCATGTGCATCTTGTTGAGGAGAATGCTAAGTTGAAGGAGCAACTTGAAAAGGGCCTTGTCACATGCATACAAGGTGAGAAGAACCTTAACGACCTTTTGAGTAATCAAAAGGAAGTTGTAACCAAGGAGGATTGGGTTCGCGCCAAGCCCAAGAGCAAGAAGAAGAATGACAAGACCAAGCAACCTCCTCCTCTCAAACAAACTTTTGTGAGGGAGAGAGAGGTGCTTCAAGAAGAAGAAGAACCATGCAAAGGGTGGCAATGCCAATAAGGACAACGTCATCCCCTTGAACATAGCCGGCGACTTTAACCCCTCATATGTGTTGTGCCGTGCTAGTGATGGGCATGTTTATGCTAAATTTGTTGGTTCTTCTTATGAGTACATTGAATGGTCTATTTGGGTTCCTAAGACCCTCGTTACTAACATCAAAGGACCCATTACTAAATGGGTACCTAAAACCAAGCATTGATTTCATGTAGGTGTTTGCTTCCGGTGGGGGATCATGGTTGCTCGATAGTGGAGCAACGAATCATATGACCGGGAGCAAGGACTTGGTGGTGGACGTGCAAAAGATCCCATCTATGCCCACCAATGTCGAGTGGGGTGATGCCTCACATTCTAAGGTATTGGGTCTTGGCAAGGTTGTCGTTTCTCATGATCTAACGATCGAGAAAGTCATGCTTGTTGAGTCCCTTGCATACAATTTGCTTTCCGTTCGTCAACTTGCACTCATGGGCTTTGCCACCTTCTTTAACATTGATACTGTGGCCCTCTTGTGGAGCAAGACTCTTAAAGTAGCCTTTGTTGGGCATGTCGAGAATGGTCTTTATGTGATAAACTTTTGGAGCGACCCACTAAGACCGCGACATGCCTAATGGCTAAAGTTGACGGGATGGCTTTGGCATCGCCGTTTAGCCCACGCCAATATGAGATCTTTGCAAAGTATTCTCAAGGGGGACCATGTCCGTGGACTAACAAATGTTAGTTTTGCCAAAGATCGTGCTTGCAGTGCTTGTATCGAAGGAAAGCTTCATGAAACGGCTCATCCTCCCACGACTATCATCTACTCGAAGAGACCCTTGGAGCTCCTGCACATGGACCTCTTTGGACCTCCATCCTTTGATAGTATTGGGGGTAGAAAGTATTGCTTGGTGATTGTGGATGATTATTCAAGATACACTTGGGTATACTTCTTCAAGAGGAAGAGTGAGACTCAACAAACTGTTATCGACTTTGCAAATGAAGCTCAACGTCAACATAATGCAAAGATCTTGACAATAAGAAGTGACAACGACACCGAGTTCAAGAACTACACCTTGGATGAGTTTCTTAGTGAAGAGGGATCAAGCATCAATATTCGCACCATATACCCCTCAACAAAATGGTGTTGCGGAGAGGAAGAACCGGACGTTGATGGATGCGGCAAGGACCATGATGGCGGAGTTCAAGTCTCCATACAACTTTTGGGCGAAGCCATCAACACCGCATGTCATGCATCCAATCGGCTCTATCTCCGCAAAGGCTTGAACAAGACTCCTTATGAGATACTCACCGAAACAAGCCCAATCTCAAGTATTTCCGGTGTTGGTGTAAGTGTTTCATTCTCAAGAAAGGTGTTCGTTTGTCTAAATTTGAAGCTAGAGCTTATGAGGGCATATTTGTTGGTTATGCTACAAACTCTCATGCTTACCGTGTCCTCAATAAATCCACGGGACTTATTGAGGAGACATGTAACGTGGAGTTTGATGAGAATAACGGCTCCCAAGTGGAGCAAAGTGGCACTTGTGATGTAGGTGATGAAATTCCTCCTCAAGCCATAAGAAGAATGGGTGTTGGTTTTATCCTACCCGTTGAGGAACCCCTTGTGGCCGAAGGAGAAGGACAATGCTCCACTCAAGTGGAGCCATCACCAACTCAAGGCCCACACGCTTCCGAAGAACAAAGTGAAGGCCCTCAACCTCATGAACAAGACCAAGGGCAAGATCGTGCTCAAGACGATGGTGACACACCAAATGATGCCCAAGGTCGAGTTATCTTCCCCGAGCATGCTCGAGATCAAGAACATGTTCAAGACGGCGCTCAAGATGATCAAGTGACCCTCCTCATCTCACCTCAGGAAGAATTAGGCGTCGTGCCGCCAAGATTGCATCAAACTTACTACCAAAGGCCATCTCATGGAGAATGTGGTTGGAAGCCTAATGAAAGGGTAAGCACTCGTGAGACAATTGGCAAACTATTGTGAACATCACGCGTTTGTCTCTTGTGTTGAACCCCAAAAGGTCTATGAGGCGCTCGAAGACTCGGATTGGCTCAATGCCATGCATGAAGAACTCAACAATTTCGAGTACAACAAGGTGTGGAGATTGGTGCCAAGGCCATCGGGGAACCACAACGTCATTGGAACCAAGTGGATCTTCAAGAACAAGCAAGATTCTCATGGGAACATCATTCGCAACAAGGCAAGATTGGTAGCACAAGGCTACTCCCAAGTCGAGGGTATCGACTACGGTGAAACCTTTGCTCCGTTGCTGCTTTGAATCCATTCGTTTGTTGATTGCTTATGCTGCCCATCACAACTTTAAGTTGCAACAAATGGATGTGAAAAGTGCTTTTCTTAATGGTCCTATTAATGAGTTGGTCTATGTCAAGCAACCCCCCGGGTTCGAGGACCCCTACTTCCCGGATCATGTGTATCAACTCGATAAGGCACTCTATGGCCTTAAACAAGCCCCACGTCGTGGTATGACCACCTTACCGAGTTGTTACAAGATCATGGTTTTGAAGTGGGGCAAATTGACCCCACTTTTTACTAAGAAGGTCAATGGGGAGTTGTTTGTATGCCAGCTATATGTTGATGATATTATCTTTGGTTCCCTAACAAAGCTTTCAATGAGGAATTTGCCGCTCTCATGACCTCCAAGTTCAAGATGTCTTCTATGGGAGAGTTGAAGTTCTTCCTTGGTTTCGATATCAAACAAAGAAGAGAAGGAACCTTCATCAACCAAGCCAAATACACTCAAGACATGCTCAAAAGATTCAAGCTAAGTGATGTCAAGCGGCTACTACACCAATGCCTACCAAGTGCCAACTTGACATTGATCCCAATGGTAAGCGGTGGATCAAAAGGTATATCGCTCCATGATTGGCTCCTTGCTTTACCTTTGTGCATCTAGACCGGATATCATGTTGAGTGTGGGAATGTGTGCATGGTTTCAAGCCAAGATCAAGGAAAGCCACTATGTGGCGGTCAGCGAATCTTCGATATTTGGCTCATACCCCAAACTTTGGCTTATGGTACCCAAGAGGAGCAAACTTCAAGCTTGAAGGATTTACTGATTCGATTGGGCGGAGACAAAGTGGATAGGAAGTCCACTTAGGAGGGTGCCAATTTCTTGGTTGCTCTTTGGTAAGTTGGTCTTCCAAGAAGCAAAGTTGTGTGTCTCTCTCGTCCACCGAAGAGGAATATGTGGCGGCCGGTAGTTGTTGTGTTCAACTCCTTTGGATGAGGCAAACTTTAAAGGAGTACGGTGTCATTTGTGACAAAGTGCCTCTTTGGTGTGATAATGAAAGTGCCATCAAGATTTCTCCCAACCCGGTGCAACACTTCAAGACGAAGCACATTGAGATTCGGTATCACTTCATCCGGGATCACATTAGGCGAGGGGAGATCGAGCTCAAGTATGTCAACACTCATGATAACCTTGCAGATATCTTCACGAAGCCCTTGGATGAAGCAAGATTTTGCGAGTTAAGGCATGAGCTAAATATCATTGATTTGAGCAATGTGACTTGAACCCGTGCACCCCCACCACACTCATCTTGTTGTCTAGTTTAGGTGTAGGCATGGACAAAGGGGGAGTGTTGTTCTCTCAATGAACTCTCCCTCCCCCCTACATGCATAAATAGATCAACTCTTTCACATTACCCATTTTTGATGGTACTTGTGCTTCAAAGACGAGTTTTGGTCATGGTCCCAAGGATAATTCTTCGCGGTGCCATACCATCTAACTCAAACATAGGTGGCTTGACCACCGCCTCTCCTTTGAGAGGTTGTGTCGCTTGTGTTCTCTTGTTGTCTTTCTGCCTCTGGTTTGTGCGTGTGCTTATGGTTTCTTTTGTGTGAAAAGTTTCCGTGCAAAGACCTTTCTTTTGTGTTGAAACCAGGGGTGTCTTGAGCTCACGGTACTATCGCGGCAGGCTACGGTACTACCGCGGCCAACCACGGTACTACCGCGTGTGGGAGCACGGTACTACTGCCCCCACGCGGCAGTAATTTTTTTCTGCCGCCTGGGTGAGCGGTACTACCGCTCTGGTGCGGTACTTTCGCCCGAGCGGTACTACCGCGATGACCTGCGGTACTACCGCGCCGTCTTGGGCGCGTGGGGATAAGGACGGGCAGGGGGAGTTCTAACTCCCCCATACCCATTCGCAGTTCCTCCCACGCCGTCTCTCTCTCTCTCTCTCTCTCTCCCGCTCAAGATAGGAGCCGGCGTTCGTCGCCGGATCTCCTCCTCCGGCTGCCCTCCCGTGATTCCGTCCGGTGGGATCCTTCCCCACCACGTGCTCTTGCTATGGACCCAGGTTTTTCCCCAATCCTTTCTCGTTTTATTGCGTTCTTTGTCTTTAGGTTGTTGGGGGAGACTTGGATGTTCTAGAGATTCGTAGGCTTTCTCTTTGCAAGAATAGGATGAAGGAGAGTAGCCTTGCATAGGAATTATACTTGTTTTGTTGTCTTGTGCGAGATCTGATCACCGTAGCACTGCTGTTGTTTCGCGGGTCTTTTCAGATTCGAACTGCCGTTCGGATCTGACGCGACGCGGTACTACCGCCCGTCGGTAGCGGTATTACCGCTTGCGGTACTACCGCCCCTCCAGTGCGGTACTACCGCGCCTGCTTCTGACACTAGAACCTTACTACTGCTCCAACCACGGTACTACCGTGACCTAGCACGGTACTACCGCGACTTGGAGCAGTACTAATTTTTAGTACCGCGGACACTGGCAGTCCTACCGTAGCTCACATCTAACGCTGGCCAACCTTCACGTATATTTCCTATGAGTTTCGTGTGCTTTGTTGTGGTCTTTGCATTGATCCTCTTCGCGTTCGTTGGTGTTATGTTGTGTGTCTCAGGTGGTGGCTCTCGCCGTTCCAATCCCAGTCGTGACACTGGCTCCAAGCGTCTGCGCAACCCAGGTGACGCACCAGAGGGCTCCTCTACCCCCAAGCGCAATGTGAAGACTACTGCTAGCAAGTTCAAGGAGCCCGCCAAGGGCATGGATGAGATGCCCCAATCTGACTACGTCCGTCTCAGGCAGATTCACCCGTACGTGACCCCTCGTTCCTCTGTCAGGGGTTGTGAGCTGTTTTGGAACAAGCAACAAACCAACATCTATCTGGATGTCATCAAGAACAAGCAGAATACCTATGTGGATGTGAAATGGATTGACATGCATCACTTGAGGAAGGACAAGTTCCGTGCCTACTTTGGAGAGGCTCGGACTTGGTGGAGCAGTTTGGCATTGAGCATGTGATATCCTTTCACCTTGACTATGATCCCGAGCTTATCTGTCGGTTCTTTGCTTCAGTTTACTTTCACCCCGATGAGGAGAGGAGGATGACTGGATGACCAATGGCGTAAGGTGACCGCTACCGGAAGGAGTTCATGGATTTGCTCCAAGTACACGATGGCGGGCTCGACACTCCGTGGGTGTTCGCCCCATGCCAACTCGATTCGCCAACAAGGACAGGCTTGCACCATACTATGTTGAGAAGACGCTTCCAAGTGGCAAGATAGGGTTGGTGCTCAACTCTTTCTCGGATATCATGTACCGCATCTTCCGCAACTCTTTGTTCCCTCGCATTGGTGACAAGGACAAGGTCCACGCCTATATGGTGGATATGATGCTCATCTGCGAGGAGGCTCGTTTGTCTCGAGACTCAACCACTTGATGTCTCACATCATGTGGTGTGAGCTTCGGTTTGCGGTGTTCAACCGCAAAGTGCCTATCTACGGCCTATCTGCTTTACTGCGATCTCGAGGACACAGGAGAAGATGTTCCCGGTGAGGAGTTCCTTGCCCTCGATCGATTCACCATGATCCCATCTGTCTGCGTGTCAAACCCAACTGGGCCAACACTACTACTCGTGCCGAGGCGTCTGCTGCTAGGGCTGCTGTTGGTGAGGAGGATCTTTGGCGCCGAGAATTGTAGCGACCGGACCGAATGGATCAAGTCTCGTGCTCGATGTCATCCTGGATCGATGTCTTGACACCACACAAGCCGAAGGATTTATAGCGAGTAGCAATCACACACTCATTACATCGTTGTCCACAAGGGAACTTAATACAATAATATGGCTTAAGGCCATCTAATAATAACAGCGGAAGGCTTGGAAGATAAGTGAGTCCATCAACTCCATCGGCATCACTGAGTATAGAACCACGACCTAACACCTTACTGTCGTTCGAAAAGTCGCAACATGAAAGTTGCAGCCAAAAAATTCAGCACATGGAATATGCTGGCAATGTAACACATAAAGAGCAATGAAGGAATAAGCCTATACTACATGCATATATGGCTGGTGGTAAAGCTCTATGGTTACATTTTTGCATAAAGCTAGTTTTTCCCTACAACAAAGGAATAATTTTTTATTTAACTATCATGGTGGTTGTTAAACATTGAGAATGGTTGACAGCATCCTCAATCCCAATTAAAAGGTACTCATCAAAATCCCAATAACTTTTATTAGAAGTAACATGTTGAGATTCACATGATATTCAATTACGGATACTCAAAACGTCCATAACAGGGGACACGGCTAATCATGATTAGTTTATACACTCTGCAGAGGTTTATGACTTTTCCCCACAAGACTCGATCGCCTCCGCTTGGTTCTCGTGACTACATGGTGTTTGAGAAGCGGATGACCGAGACATAGTCTTTCGAGCGCTAGCACCTTACATGTGGGTAGACCGTACCAACCTACATCCCCTACATCAGCTAGCCTACCCGTAAGAGTTCGCACAACTTAGTCAACTCACGCCAGAGCCCATAATTGGCTTGTGGCTGCACACGGAAGTTTCAGTTTGAATAATCTTATGATCCCTTAGAGCACGGGTGGCGGTCCAGAAGAAATCTGAGCAAGTCTGATAGAAACCAGTGCCTCAATCCACCCGGATGTGTGTTTAGGTTGCCACCTTAGATAAACCATTATTAACAATCTCACATCATCATGGATATTCACTCACCCAATCCACGTCTACTAGCATAGCATGGTATAATAAGCAAGCGTAGAAGTAACTCCCAAGGTTTCATAAGTAATGTAATAGGTACTACCTCAGATCTACTTCCCAATCCCACAATTTAAGTAGATCCTAAACATGCAAGTGTTTGAGGTTTGATCAATGCATAAAAACTGGGTAGTAGAAAAGGTATGATCAAGTGTTACTTGCCTTGCTGATGATCCGCGAGACCTAGAGATTCGAAGTAACAAGCGGCGCACTCCGGGTGATCTAACGCAGACAAACAACAAGCATACAATAAGTACTCATCTAATGCACAGAGAAAACTCGAATAAAAGATCTAACGAGAGAGTTCAACTTAAGAACCCTGGTTGCAAAAGAATCGAATCAAATAAAGCATCGAAAGTCGAAACTCGAGAGAGAACGACTCGGTTTAGCAATCTGAAACTAAGTCAAAATTTTACAGTAGCAAAACTTTGTTTAAGTAGGTTAGTCGGAACGGCGGTTTCGTAACGAAACTCCAGGCGCTTGAATCACCTGATTCCGATAAACGAGCGAGAAAATAAACAGATTCGAAAATCGAATCGGAAATCAAAATCAGAAAAATAACGGATTAAATCCGATTAAAAGAAAACGACGAACAGATTAAACAACGGACATTCGTTAACAGAACTAATCCAACGAACACGTTCATTAAAACGAACGGTTCGGTGAACGTTCACTAAATAAGAAAACCGAAAAAAATTAATAAAAACCATCTAGGGTTTTTTTAAAAAAAAAACCGAACAACGCGAGAAAACCGGATCGGTTTTAAAACAAAACCGGATCGGAACGGGGCGGCGAGGTCGGCTACCTCCGGCGAGGTCGCCGGGCGAGGCTCGGCGGACTCCGTGGTCGAGCGACGGCGGGGGTCGGCGGGGGTCGACGGCGGCGCGCTGGGCGGCGAGGGCGGCGACAGAGGCGGGCGGCCTCGGGTTGGGGCGGCGGCGGATGATGAGGGCGGCTGGTGAGGAGGAGGCGACGGGTTAAATAGGAGGGGCTCCGTGCCTTGGGGAAGGGGCGGCGGCGGGGTCCGGCGTGCCGGCCGGACTTCAGGCGGCGGCGGCGTCTTGGCGGCGGGGCTGGCCGGGCTGGGCCTTGGCCAAAGGGGCGCGTTGTTTTTTTTAAAACAAAACTAAACGAAAATAAAATCAAACCAAACGGACTCCGAATTTAATAAAATTAATTTTCCCCGACTCCTAAAAATGAGTCGAACAAAATGAACTTTAAAAACGGGGCAAATATGCATATTTTAAAAATGCTCATTTTTTTTGCCTAAAGCAAATAAATCCTCAAAACCAAAATTTGATTTATTTTTAATATCTTCATTTTTCCTAAATGTTGGGAAAGTCATATTATTCCCTCTCTTAAATTTTTGTATCGGAAAAACTTTATGAAGATAATTAAATAAATCCAAATGATCCTATTTTCAAAATTTGAGAAATCCCAATATGAAAATAATGAAATTTCCAACTCTCTCCGAGGGTCCTTGAGTTGCGTGAAATTTTCTAGGATCGGAAAATGCGAGAAATATGATATGCATGATGACCTAATGTATAACATTCCAAATTGAAAATTTGGGATGTTACAAACCTACCCTTAAGATGAATCTAGCCCTCGAGATTCGGGTTAACTAGAAAATAGGTGAGGTGGTCCTAAGCAAAACTTCCTCTCTTTCCCGTGTGGCTTCATCTTGATGTGGTGGCTCCACTGAACCTTACAAAACATGATAACCTTCTTTGCGGGTAACTCTGCTAGCATAATCGAGAATCTTAACGGTTTTCCTCATATGTTAAATCATCCTTCAACTGAATTGCTTCCGTGTACTTGTGTCTCTTAACGGTACCTCTGCTATCTCGGGTGACATTTCTTCAATCGAGAAACATGGAATACATCATGAACTCTGACAGTTCTTACCGCAATTCCAACTTATAAGCAACTTCTCCCATGCGTTGCAAAATCTTATATGGTCCAACAAAGCGTGGTGCTAACTTTCCTTTAACTCCAAAACGCTTAACTCCTCGAGCGGGGATACTCTAAGATATACTCTGTCTCCAACTTCATACTCAATCGCTGCGCTTTGAATCGGCATAGCTCTTTTATGCAGGTGGCTACCTTGAGCCTCTCTCGAATCAGTTTAACCTTCGCTCGGACTCCTTAATCAAATCTGGTCCAAACAATTGGCGATCTCGGTTTAGTCCCATGACAACGGTGTCCTACACCTTCTTCCATCAGAGCCTCGAAGGTGCCATCTTCAAGCTGGTTTGGTAACTGTTGTTGTAGGAAAATTCTGCATCGGCAAATTATCATCCCAACTAGATCCATAATCTAGGGCACAAGCTCTCAAAGATATCCTCCAAAATCTGAATGACTCTCTCGGTCATCCATCGGTCTGTGGGTGGAAAGCATCTTGAATTCAATCTAGTTCCCAATGTTTCATGCAATCGGTTCCAAAATTTTGAGGTAAATTGGGTTCCTCTATCGATCGATGCTCCTCGGAACTCCGTGTAAGCACACAATTCTGGTCATGTATATCTTTGCCAACTTAGCACTGCTATAGGTAGTCTTGATCGGAATGAAATGAGCTACCTTCGTTAAGCGGTCGACTACAACCCAAATCGAGTCATAACCTGAGCGAGTCTTTGGCAAACCTGTGATGAAATCCATGCCTAGTTTATCCCACTTCCATTCGGTATCGGCAATGGTTGTAACAATCCTGGCTTGCTTCGATGCTCTGCTTTTACTTTCTGACATACATCGCAAACTGCTACATACTCCGCAATATCCTTCTTCATTCCGGTCCACCAGAAAGTATTCTTGAAATCCAAATACATCTTGGTATTTCCTGGGTGAATCGAATAGGATGAATCATGAGCTTCTTGTAAAATCAACTTCCTGATCTCTGGGTTATTGGGCACATAAACACGGTCTTCAAACCATAGGGTATCGTGCTCATCCTCACGAAATCCTTTAGCTTTTCCTTTGCTCATTTTCTCCTTTATAGAGGCAACTTCCTTATCGCCTTTTGGGCTTCTCGATTTTGTCCATCGGTGTTGATGAATCTCCAATGTGCTACATAGCCTCTCGGAACTATTTCCAAACATAGCTCTCGAAGGTCCTCGGCTAACTCATTGGGTATCCCTCCCATCATTAGGGTATTGACGTGGCTCTTACGGCTCAATGCATCTGCTACGACATTAGCCTTTCCGGGGTGATAATGCAATCTCATATCATAATCCTTGATAAGCTCTAACCATCTCCTTTATCTCGAGGTTTAATTCATACGTGTGAAGATGTACTTCAAACTCTTGTGATCCGTATATACTTCACAATGATTTCCAATGAGAAAATGTCTCCATGTCTTTAAAGCATGCACAACCGCTGCTAATTCCAAATCATGTGTGGCATAATTCAACTCATGGGGCTTAAGTTGTCGTGAAGCATCTGAAACAACTCTTCCTTCCTGCATAAGCACTGCTCCAAGTCCTCGGCGTGAAGCGTGCAATACACCTCATAATCCTTAGTCCGATCCGCAA
This sequence comes from Aegilops longissima, assembly GCA_021605205.1. NCBI lineage: Eukaryota > Viridiplantae > Streptophyta > Magnoliopsida > Poales > Poaceae > Aegilops > Aegilops longissima. The sequence continues at coordinate 418,408,591 of CM038681.1, read as the reverse complement.
TATCAAACTGGTGAGGTAACCAATCTTTTCTTCAACTCCTAAAACTTGCCTCACAGTCCTCGGTCCATATGAATTTGTTATCCTTCTTCAACAATTCATCATAGGCTTGGCAATCCTTGAGAAATTCTCAATGAATCTTGGTAGTATCCTGCGAGTCCAAGGAAACTCGAATCTCTCCAACTGTCATTGGTGCTTCCCATTTGGTTACGGTCTCAACCTTTGTGGGGTCAATTGCTATTCCTTCTCCGGATATAACATGTCCGAGAAATCCAACTTCCTTTAGCCAAAACTCACATTTGCTGAACTTGGCATACAACCGTGTTCCTCGGTTTCCCCAAAACCAATCTCAAATGTTCCTTGTGTTCCTCTTCATTCTTGAGAAAATCAAAATGTCATCAATGAACACCACGACGAACTTATCCAAAAACTCCATAAACACTTTGTTCATCGGGTTCATGAAATAGGCTGGTGCGTTAGTCATCCAAATGACATAACGGTATACTCGTCAGATCCATATCTCGTGGTAAACGCTGTCTTGGGTATGTCTTGCTCCCGAATCTTCAATCGATGGTACCACGATCGCAAATCGATCTTGGAAAACACCTTAGCTCCTTGCAAGCGATCAAGCAGATCATTTATCATAGGTAGTGGGTACTTGTTCTTGATTGTTACTTCATTCAATCCACGATAATCAACAACCATTCTTAACGATCCATCCTTCTTCTCCACTAACAAAGCGGGTGATCCCCAAGGTGAAGAACTTGGGCGAATAAAACCTTTATCCAATAGTTCCTTAATCGCTTCTTGATTTCGCCAAATCACATGCGGGCATCACATGCGGTCGCTTCGATATCGGGCCTGTTCACGGCAACAGCTCGATCAAAACTCAATGTCTCTATCCGGTGGCATTCACAGCAACTCTTAGGAAATACATCAGAAAATCCTTCACCACCGGTACTTCTTCCCGCACAACTCCCGATAAGCAATTTACTTGTGCTCTCCTCGGCTCGTCTTGGTGATACATACTTGATCCTTCTTCCTTACGGTGTGGTGAGCAAAATTGACTTTGTGGTGCAATCTATGTTTCCTCCATACCTTGATAACCAATCCATTCCTAATATCACATCAATCCTTGGGATTCCGAACTATCGGTCCGAGGGGAAAACATAGTGTCCAATCCTTAATGGCGGTCGATCACACCATTTACTAGCCATGTATTACGCTCGGGTGAGGTCACTAGCATGGGTGACCTAAGGGCTTGGGTTGGTAACTTGTACTTATCCACAAATCCCTTGATATGTATGAATGCGATACACCATATCGAAAAGAACAACTACAGATAAATGACTTAACCAAAAACTTACCGATTATTGCATCGGGCTGATCTTCAACCTCCTCCACATCAATGTGGTTCACATCCCCTGTTGAAAGGGTTGGGCTTCTTTCGAGCTTCCATTGCCATTTCCATTACGGCCTACGGGCAGTCATTGGCATAATGCCCGATCTTGCGGCACTTAAAGCAAGTGATATGGCGCAGTCTACTTTGGATGGTGTTGACGGGTTGGTGCGGTTCATCCATTGCTTCCTCCATTCCGTTCCCATTCTTGGTGCCATTATGGTTATGCGAATTACCTCCTCCATGGGTATCTTTGACTGAATTCCTGATTTAGGGGTATAACGAGGCTTCTGCTGGGCTCGAGTTATACTTCCCTTGCCCATACTTCCTCTTGCGGTTCTCAATTTCTTTGCTGCTTTCCTTCAATCATGAGGGCTCGGTCTACCAACTCCGGTAGTTGTTGAAACTTGCTACCATCAACGGCATCTTGAACTCATCATTCAGTCCTTCTAGAAACTTCTCTGTTTAGCTGCATCTCGTAGTAGCGTCATTGTGGCCTTGGGTTATTACGCTTCTGATAATCCCGCTAATGATGCCACGTCACCTCGATTCTTGTGGATAAACTTCGCTAGTTCAAACCTGTTGGATTCAAATTCAAAATCAAGCAAGCAATAAAATATTTTCAAATATTAAGACTAAAATGTTAGGAGTGAACTAAATAAAGCATAGGTAATTATGGTGGAGAAACCAAACTTTGATAAGGTGTGTAAAAGCTCTAAGATAGTTAAAAGCGGTAGTTAAAACAATAAAATACATGCCTATTGAATTTTATAAAATATTAAACTATTTTATTTTCGGTTGAGAATTGAGGTGGCGATAGAATATTAATGAATACAAATTTAGATGCTAGTGTTTATTTTTATAAAACTGTAATAAAAGAGAACTTAAAATAAAATGGAAAACTAGTAAAAAGAAAACAAACAAATACAAACAAAAAGAGAAACAACCCCCACTTCATTGGGGCGAACAGCCCATTGCACCAGACCGGCCGCCCACCAGGCCCAGCCGGGCCTCCATAACCCCCCACCGATCAAACCCTAGCCCCAACCGCACGCACCCCCCTCCCGATCCAGATTTGGATCGGGGCGTCAATCCCCACTCCTCTCCCCGTCGCCCCGGACCCCCGCCGACGCCACCACCGTCGCCTCCATCTCGCCCTCGTCCTCGCGCCCCCGCCCCCTCTCCCTCGATGACTCCTCTCGCTGCGCCGACCGCGACCGCGCCCTCGACGTCGGACGCCGCCCCGTCATCATCACCTCCCCGCCGGTCCTCACAGGACCCATGCCGCGCCCGAGGGCCTGCGCCCGCCCAGCCAGCGTCTCGCCGGGCGCCCTTCCCCACCGCCTGCCTCCTCATCTCCGCGCCGCCGCCCGTCATCATCACCTCCCCGCCGGTCCTCACCGACCCACGCCACGCCCCTCAAGGCCTGCGCCCGCCAAGCAGCGTCCTCGCGGCGCCCTTCCCCACCGGCCTGCCTCCTCATCTCCGGCGCCGCCGTCCCGTCCACCACCTCGAGCACCATTGCCCGTTCCTACATGCTCGGCGTGGCGCCGCCGTCCCCTTCGCCCCTCTCTTCTGAGTCGCCCGGTCACCACCACCCCCCAAGCACCGCCTCCAGCCAGTGGCGCCCGGCCAAACCTCGCGGCGTCCCACTGCTACCACGGGCGCCACCACCGCCTGCCTTGCTTCCTCCCATGGCCTTGTCGCGCGCCCACCCATGGCCTCGCCGGTCCCATGCCCTTCCCACCGTGCCGCCAAGGCCGCCACGGCTCGTCTCGCCGTGCGCGTGCCGCAAGCCCCGTCATCGCCCGCCACGAGGCCCAGCGCCTTCGCCCTCGCCACTCATGGCCTCGGCGCCAAAGACCATAGAATATGCCCTGCTCAAGCGCCGCTAGCGCCCGCCTGGGTTGGCCCCACATGCCTATGACAGGAGGGCCCCACACCACAGGAATGTTTAAGAACAAAAAAAAAGAAGGAAAGAAAAGAAATAAAGATAAAATGATTAATAAAATTAATAATTAATTAATTAATTAACTAATGAATTAATTAAGTTAATTAATCCGGTTAATTAAATTAATTAACTAGCTTAATTAAACTGTAATTAATTAACCTAACCCTAATTAACCTAATTAGAGGATGGCGGTGGGTCCCCTGGACCCACATGTCGAGTTGACTCGATCAACCTGTTGGTGATAACGTCGGCATGACATCATCTGATGTCATAAATGCATTTTCAAATTAATTAAATAATTAATAAAATTCAGAAATTAATAAAATCTTTTAAAATCATATCTTTTAATCCGTAATCCGGATTAAAATATTTTCAACATGAAAGTTGCTCGAGCGACGAGGCGAATCCGGATCACGCATCCGTTAAATCGCCACACAACCCTAACCTATCGAACCTGCAAACTTTCCCCTCGGTTCATCGGTAGACAGACGTCCGGGCAGGAAAACTTTCCTGGATGTTTCCCCTTCGCCAAGATGTCGCCTAGCGCCGTTAGAACACGTCTAGCTCATGCATTGTCTGTTATGCAATTGCACGCTTGTATTTATTGTTTCTTCCCCTCTTCTCTCGGTGACCCAGAGACCGATCTTTGATGTCCTGTGATCGACTACGTCACCGACGACCCTCCTTGTCTCGAGCAACCAGGCAAGCCCCCCTTGATCACGGATATCGCCTACTCTTCTCTATCTTGCTTGCATTAGAGTAGTGTAGCATATTCTTGCTTTCGCTAATCCTATCTTCTTTGCATAGCTTTGTCCTTGTTACTCTTTGTTACCTTACGCAATCCTATATGCTTAGTATAGGATGCTAGTGTTCCATCGGTGGCCCTACACTCTTGTCAAATCGCCATGCTATACTATCGGGCCGTGATCACTCGGGAGGTGATCACGGTATATACCATATACTTTACACTATTACATTACATGTGGTACTGTTCGAGATGGGGGCCGAAAGGACGGGTGGCTCCATCCCGTAGAGGTGGGCACAGGTTCCCGACGGCCCCGATCGATACTTTGTGGCGGAGCGACAGGCAGGTTGAGACTACTGGGTGAGAGGTGGGCTGGCCTGTTCGGCGTTCGCGGTTACTTAACACGCTTAACGAGGTCTTGGTATTTGATCTGGGTTGGCTCTGAGCTTATCGCACTAACCATCTACGCGGAGTAGTTATGGGTATCCGGCGTGTGGTATCGGTAGAAATACAGACGTCGGCGACGGAGCGGCGCGCTACGGATTGGACTGGACGCTGCTGGGCTAGATGCGCTTCGGCAGCGTCACGCGAACGCAGGTGTGCTTTCGAGGCGATGGGCCCGGACCCTGGCGCTTAGGTTTAGACCGGCGTGTTGGCCTCTCTGTTGTGCCTAGGTGGGGTTGCGGCGTGTTGATCTTCGCGGCGGGCATGACCGGAAAGTGTGTCCGACCAAATGGGATCAAGCGTCTTGGGTAAGATGGTGCACCCTGCAGTGATTAATCTATTGAATAGCCGTGATCTTGATAGCAGGGCGACTTGGAGTTGTACCTTGAGCTTATGACAACTAGAACCGGATACTTGATAAAACACACCCTTCCAAGTGCGGATACAACCGTGGTCGCTCTCGCTCGAGGATATGAGCGGGGATTGCGGGTAGGATTATTGCTATATGATGTTACTTGGGGACTTGGATCGTCCCCTCCTACTGTTGCAAGGCAGTGTCGAGCGTAGTCTTCGTTAAGACTAGCTATCCCCTCTTATTACGGCATTCTGCGATTCAGTCCACCGATATGGCCTTTACACATATATCCATGCATATGTAGTGTAGTTCCTTGCTTGCAGTACTTTGGATGAGTACTCACGGTTGCCTTGTTCCCCTTTTCCCCTACCTCTACTCGATTGCTGCAACTGCAGACGATGGAGCCGAGTCGAGCGCCACCGCCACAACGACTACTACTGCAGGTGCCTACTACTACGTGCAGCCCGACGACGGCGACCGGGAGTAACCTAGGAGGATCGAGCGGGAGGCTGCTCCTCTTCGATCTGTATCCCGTTTGTGCTAGCCATCTTATGGCACCTTGTTTAACTTATGTCGTACTCGGATATTGTTGCTTCCGTGACTTCGTCTATGATCGAGCACTTGTAATCGAGCCCTCGAGGCCCTGGCTTGTATTATGATGCTTGTATGACTTATTTTATTTGTAGAGTTGTGTTGTGATATCTTCCGTGAGTCCTTGATCTTGATCGTACACATTTGCGTGCATGATTAGTGTACGATTGAATCGAGCGTCTGAAGTTAGTATCGAGCCATTTGCTGTAGGAATCCCCTTCAACTCCTTGGCGAAGTCGAGTCTAGACATTGCAAAACTTTTACTAACTTGGCTGTGTGCCTTACGGGCCCACGTCGCCATTGGGTGGTATTAGGATCTTTTACTCCTCGATCTTTACTCGGGATTACGAACTCTCTTCTATTCGGGTTAAATAAATTTGCTAAAACAAAACTAACTTTAGGTTCTCGCAAATACTTTCTCCGGAGAGCCCTCGCTTCAGATGATCGGCTGCTAATCGGAAGATTCCGAAGATACTCTCTGTTGTTCTCTCGAGACCTTGTGCCCATCATTTTTGCTATTCCTGACCACCGATAAATCCGTATGGATAACTACTTACACTTGCCATTCATCGATCATCCCCATTGATCTTGTTATTACAAGATACCCAAGTTTTCTCTATTGTTCCGAGAATACTTTGTGCCTACTGCCTAGCAGTTCCTTGCCACATGAATACCCCTTCAAATAAATCCTCGCACTTGTCGAGTATCCGCTCAACCCCAGTTGTTCATATGGTCACAAAAGTCGTCAAAATACTATTCGATCTTCCGAAAATCCTCTGGAGCCTTTGGCTCTTGAAATTCTTGCTTGCTTGCATTATGGTTAATCCCATAAGTCTCGTAGTCTTATTGCGTTCCTTGTCATTATCATTTTGAGTCTGTTGACTCAATATGTTTCTGAACACACATAATCATCATTGATCCTTATAAATTACCTTTCGGGCTGAGCTGCCATTCTTTTAACTGGAATTGGTTCTCGACCAATCCAATTGCCGTTGATTGTACCCTAAGGCTATTCAACTTATCCATCCCTAATCAGAGCATCGCTTCTGATCCCTTGATTTGGGAATCATAATTCCTTTACATTTGACAATTGAGTTAGTCAGTTGTTTCTATAATTTGATCTCCTTGCATTCTTCTACCTCTAGTTGAGTACTGATGCTCACGTCAGATCCCTCGTGGACCACCAGATCCTTTGTTGGATTTTACCTGACAACGCCCTTCATATTCAATAACCTTGTGAGCCTTTCCCCTGATACATAATGCCTTTGGTAAATTGTATTCTCGCTTTCTCAACCATGCTCGCCTTGAGCTTGAGTTAGTTATTTCTAAAGATTACATTATATGATTCCAAGAGGCCCTATGGGTAGAACATATGCCTTCACTAAACCGTGTGAACCCGAGCGTTTTCACGAATCATACTCTTACGGTGCTTCGCGGATAAAATTTTCAACACTTTGCAACTTCATCGAGCGTGAGAAGTGAATGAAAGGTTATGCATTGGAGAAGTGGAGTCGACCTTTAACTTGTGTTCATGCCCTTGGACACGATGTAGATCTTATCATTAAAGCTTCTCTTAAAATTAGTTATTCCTTTGGTATAAGTTAATCTTATATCGAGGATCGGCCTTTTGCAATCGTGGTTCCGACCATGTTCTCCTTTAAATACCATTTCTCGTGCAAGTTTTAGCACTTGTCTCCTGAAACAATACCCCGTCCAACCCCTACTTTGATATGTCATCGAGTATTACCCTGGTATCTCGAGATTATCATGGAACTGCATAACCTCTTATGAGTTCTTCATCAAGTGCTACCTTCCCACTGTTTCCAATTTTTCACGGGCTCGAAGTTATTAAACACTCAAAGACACCGATAAATGAACCGAGTCCGCACTACGGTTCAACAACTCTTCATAGCTTCTATAAATGCGAGTTTGAACCCGATCCGCCATTCCTAGCCTGTTTGGCTATATCGTTGTCGTGATGATTTTAAGCTGTGCTACCGGTCCTTCTTCTCGGAGCGCAATTTTCGACGATGAACTGACCTTACGTCGATCCTCCTCGACATATCATTTCGCCTTCAACAACAAGCTTGGTTTCGAGTTTGTGTCGTACCCTTGGTTCCAATGACCTTTCACTTCATCATTACTTAGACTTGATGTAAATCGCGATCGATTACATCATCATGAATTCTCGCGACAAAGGTGTCGTGATCGTCAACATTCGAGCTCATCCAGGATATCAATTGAATTCATGATGAAATACCATCCTTGTCCTCGATGATTGGTATTATCGCCGACCACTTTATTGCCTTCCCACCAACAAAAGCTTGTTCATGTTTGGTGTTATACCTTGAGTTCCTTGCTACCCGGCATTTGTTCTTCTTTACCTTGGAGTGTTACCATCTTTTATGACAAGAATGTCGAGAGGATTACTCCACCTCTTAAGAAATTCTTGGTATTGAGATGCTTCTCACCATCACCACTCCTTCTTGGTCCCGTGTCGCTTCAACGGTGTACCAACAAGTGAGCGGTGTTGTTTGAATTCTGCCCTTCTAGCAAGCCTCTTACTTTGATGTGGAATTCTTAGACTATCGATTATTGAATCACCATTCTGACATTGGTCGTGCAACCCAACCCATCGGGCGCACCTTTCAACCAATGTTTACTTGTGTATGTTTTCCTCGAGCATACTTCCTTATATCATTTGATCCGACAAATGTTATCTCCTTGATCACTTAAATGTGGGAGTCTATCTTTTGGGAATCTCGGTGAATTGCCGTTGAGTTCACCGGACACCTCCTTGTCCTCTCCTTGGGTTAATGATGGACTCTTGTTAGCAGGAATCACTTCATAGTTCATTTCCCGAGAATCTTACAATGACATCTCGTCAAATTGCGTTGCACCTTTTCCTCTCGGACATCCACGAGTCCGAGGTATCCGACACCAATCGGATCTGAATCTCGGTCGGATATGATGGTTGGGACAACTTTCCATGAATTATGATGTTGATCCTTTGATGACCCGGTAGCATGATGTCATGCCTAGCACCCCCGGCCGGAGGACCTATCATTATAGATTCCTTTTCAGCGGGGTTATCCATTCATCCATGAGGAATTGTATCTGATTCCACAAGTTATTCTTGATGGATCCTTCGTGATTCAAAGTCGATCTTCACTGAAGGCCATGTCAATGCTATCTCGAAGCATGTCTATGATACTCTGATTTTCAACAAGAACATTCGAAGCCCAATGCTATATGTTTCTTGTTCAATTATCAAACACCGTTGTATGGGTAATGTCATGAAATTTCTCTCCCCTTACCTAAAGGGTTTTCTACATTATCTCTGTCGTGGATATCTTGCTCTGCTTGTCCTTGGGAAGGATATACCCTTGAAATATGTGTTTAAACATATTTTCCTTTCCATTATTCATTTAATCGATGATCATATTTTCTATCCATTGGTTTGTTTAAACCTTTCCTATGATCTATATGATATAGCGGTAATAATCCACTTTGCTTATGCAAGCACCTCGTGTTACAACACTTTGCCGGTAAGACCACATTACTATTGTTGGTGACATTTCGGTAACCACCGATGGACGAGAACCTTGCCTATTGGTCCGCCTCGTTCAACGGCGGAAAATGGTTCTCTTCGTCCCTCGCCCTTAATGCCTATGTTGTTGCCGACATGACCCTCGGACTCTCCTCGACATGCCTTGCTTACATGTTCGTGCAAGATGTCACCAACCTTTCTACTTTTAACCACATGGTGGGCCCATAACCCACAGTTTCACGGATCGAAACTTTGACTCACCTGTACACCCCGATTTCCAAAGTTATTCCTCGCCGCGTGGCCTCGTATGTAATTCACGGGCCACCGTCATAGTGATCTATTACGGTATCGGGCGCGATACTTACTCTCGCTACTCGAACCCCTTTCTCACTCTGGTTCAGGGCTTGAGCCGCTACCTACCGCTTGGAGCCTATTATGGTACCTTCGTACCTTACTCTCGAGGTATTTCATATGTTCAACTCGAGAGGTAATTTTATACTAATTCATGGGTTAACCCCAGTTGTTTCCGTCAAAAGCATTATGTCGTAGTGAGCTACCCTTACCTATTCGTAAATACGATGGAGTTCATGAAGAAATGGTGACAAGTTTATCATGATGCATCGGGATAAAGGATTGAAGACATCAACGAAAGGAACTAACTTCTTGAGAAGATCCGTTAGAATATCGTAACAGAACTTTCCCTTACTCCCTCTTAAATCTGGGGCGAGATTTCTTGTAATCAGAGGAGAATTGTGGCCTTGGGTTATTACGCTCTGATAATCCCGCTAATGATGCCACGTCACCTCGATTCTTGTGGATAAACTTCGCTAGTTGAAACCTGTTGATTCAAATTCAAAATCAAGCAAGCAATAAAATATTTTCAAATATTAAGACTAAAATGTTAGGATGAACTAAATAAAGCATAGGTAATTATGGTGGAGAAACCAAACTTTTATAAGGTGTGTAAAAGCTCTAAGATAGTTAAAGCAGTAGCTAAAACAATAAAATACATGCCTATTGAATTTTATAAAATATTAAACTATTTTATTTTAGGTTGAGAATTGAGGTGGCGATAGAATATTAATGAATACAAATTTAGATGCTAGTGTTTATTTTTATAAAACTGTAATAAAGAGAACTTAAAATAAAATAGAAAACTAGTAAAAAGAAAACAAACAAATACAAACAAAAAAGAGAAACAACCCCCCTTATTTGGGCGAACAGCCCACTGGCCAAGACCGCCGCCCACCAGCCCAACCAGGCCTCCATAACCCCCCCACCGGCCAAACCCTAGCCCAACCGCACGCACCCCCTCCCGATCAGATTTGGATCGGGGCGTCCGATCCCGCTCCTCTCCCGTCGCCCCGGACCCCCCCAGCGCCACCACCGTCGCCTCCATCTCGCCCTCGTCCTCGCGCCCGCCCCTCCCCTCGATGACTCCTCTCGCTGCGCCGACCATGACCGCGCCCTCGGCGTCGGGCGCCGCCCGTCATCATCACCTCCCGGTCCTCACAAACCCACGCCCGCCCGAGGCCTGCGCCCGCCCAGCAGCGTCCTCGCCGGCGCCCTTCCCCACCTGCCTCCTCATCTCCGCGCGCCCGCCCGTCATCATCACCTCCCGCGGTCCTCACCGACCCACGCCGCGCCTTGAGGCCCTGCGCCCGCCCAGACAGCGTCCTCGCGGCGCCCTTCCCCACCGCACTGCCTCCTCATCTCCGCGCCGCCGTCCCGTCCACCACCTCGAGCACCATTGCCCGTTCCTACAAGCTCGGCGTGAGCACCGCCGTCCCCTTCGCCCCTCTCTTCTGAGTCGCCCGGTCACCACCACCCCCCGCCACTCTCGGCCCGTGGCGCCCGTGGCCTCGCGGCGCCCATCACTTCTGCACCGGGCGCCACCACCGCTGCCTTGCTTCCTCCCATGGCCTTGTCGCGCGCCCCCATGGCCTCGCCAAAGTCACATGCCTCCCCCCCACGTGCCGCCAAGGCCGCCACGGCTTCGTCTCGCCGGCCAGCGTGCCGTGCTCTCCCCGTCATCGCCCGGCCACCGAGGCCCAGCGCCTTCGCCCTCGCCACTCATGGCCTCGGCGCCAAACACCCATAACCGTATGCCCTTGCGCCGCTAGCGCCCAGCGGTTGGCCCCACATGCCTATGACGGAGGGCCCCACACCTGAGAATGTTTAAGAAAAAAAAAGGAAAGAAAAGAAATAAAGATAAAATGATTAATAAAATTAATAATTAATTAATTAATTAACTAATGAATTAATTAAGTTAATTAATCCGGGTTAATTAAATTAATTAACTAGCTTAATTAAGCGTAATTAATTAACCTAACCTAATTAACCTAATTAGAGGATGGCGGTGGGTCCCCACGGACCCACATGTCGAGTTGACTCAGTCAACCACTGTTGGTGATAACGTCGGCATGACATCATCTTGATGTCATAAATCATTCGAAATTAATTAAATAATTAATAAAATTCCGAAATTAATAAAATCTTTTAAAATCATATCTTTTAATCCGTAATCCGGTTAAAATATTTTCAACATGAAAGTTGCTCGAGCGGCGAGGCGAATCCGAATCGCGATCGTTCGTCCGCCACACAACCCTAACCTATCGAACCTGCAAACTTTCCCCTCGGTTCATCGGTAGCGACAGGCGTCCGGGCAGGAAAACTTTCCGGATGTTTCCCCTCGCCCGATGTCGCCTAAGCGCTGCGTTAGAACACGTCTAGCTCATGCATTTGTCTGTTATGCAATTGCACCTTGTATTTACTGTTTCTTCCCCTCTTCTCTCCGGTGAACCCGAGACCGATCTTTGATGTCCTGTGATCGACTCGTCACCGACGACCCTCCTTGTCGAGCAACCAGGCAAGCCCCCTTGATCACGGATATAGCCTACTCTTCTCTATCTTGCTTGCATTAGAGTAGTGTAGCATATTCTTGCTTTCGATTAATCCTATCTTCTGCATAGCTTTGTCCTTGTTACTCTTTGTTGTTACCTTACGCAATCCTATATGCTTAGTATAGGATGCTAGTGTTCCATCGGTGGCCCTACACTCTTGTCCGTCTGCCATGCTATACTATCGGGCCGTGATCACTCGGGAGGTGATCACGGGTATATATATACTTTACACTATTACATTACGTAGTACTGTTAGGAGATGGGGTTTGAAAGGACGGGTGGCTCCATCCCGTGAGAGGTGGGCACAGGTTCCGACGACCCCGGCCCGATACTTTGTGGCGGAGCGGCAGGGCAGGTTGAGACTACACAGGTGAGAGGTGGGCACTGCCTGTTCGGCGTTCGCGGTTACTTAACACAACAAACGAGGTCTTGGTATTTGATCTGGGTTGGCTCTGAGCTTATCGCACTAACCATCTCTGGCGGGAGTAGTTATGGGTATCCGGCGTCGTGGTATCGGCCGAAATACTTGAGACGTCGGCGACGGAAGCGGCGCGCCTACGGATTGGATTGGAACGCTCTTTGGGCTAGGTGCGCTTCGGCGCGTCACAGAGCGTCTTGAGTGTGCTTTCGAGCGATGGGCCCGGACCCTGCGCGCAAGGTTTAGACCGGCGTGTTGGCCTCTGTTGTGCCTAGGTGGGGCTGCGGCGTGTTGATCTTCAGCGGCGGGCATGACCGGAAAGTGTGTCCGGCCAAATGGGATCAAGCGTCTTTGGGTAAGATGGTGCACCCTGCAGTGAAGTTAATCTATTGAATAGCCGTGATCTTGATAACAGGGCGACTTGGAGTTGTACCTTGAGCTTATGACAACTAGAACCGGATACTTGATAAACACACCCTTCCAAGTGCGGATACAACGGTGGTCGCTCTCGCTCGAGGGATATGGCGAGGATTGCGGGTAGGATTATTGCTATATGATGTTACTTGGGGACTTGGATCGTCCCCTCCTACATTTGCAAGGCAGGTGTCGAGCGTAGTCTTCGTTAAGACTAGCTATCCCCTCTTATTACGGCATTCTGATTCGGTCCACCGATATGGCCTTTACACATATATCCATGCATATGTAGTGTAGTTCCTTGCTTGCAGTACTTTGGATGAGTACTCACGGTTGCCTTGTTCCCCTTTTCCCCTACCTCTACTCGATTGCTGCAGCAGACGATGGAGCCGAGTCGAGCGCCACCGCCTACAGCGACTACTACTCGGAGGTGCCTACTACTACGTGCGGGCGGCGACGACAACCAGAGTAACCTAGGAGGATCCCGGCGGGAGGCCTGCTCCTCTTCGATCTGTATCCCGTTTGTGCTAGCCATCTTATGGCACCTTGTTTAACTTATGTGCGTACTCGAGATATTATTGCTTCCGCTGACTTCGTCTATGATCGAGCACTTGTATTCGAGCCCTCGAGGCCCCAGCTTGTATTATGATGCTTGTATGACTTATTTTATTTGTAGAGTTGTGTTGTGATATCTTCCGTGAGTCCTTGATCTTGATCGTACACATTTGCGTGCATGATTAGTGTACGATTGAATCGGCGTCCACGATCATCTGAGGCATAACGTGCTAATTTACTAAAGTCATCCACATCTTGCCAACAGATCCTTCCTCCTTGGTGTAAGTTGCGAAACTCACGCTTCTTCATAGGCCATGGCTCCTGCTTTGAAACATGGGCGGTCTGGCTTCTTTGGCCCGATCCCATGTGGCGGTGTCTACACGGGTAAGTGGCTGTAAAATTCTCCCACCATCTTCTTTGCGGGTCCTTCAAGCTGATGTCTTTGCAAACTTCACTCTTTCTCCATCATGCATCCTGCGATGGTCAACTCCTTCCTATCTTGCGAGCCAATCATACTGCTACAATCGGCTCGGTGCTCTTTGGAATACACCGTGGATTCGATCTAAGAAGCGAGTCGGGTGATCCGCAGTGGTGGTGGCGGTGGGTTGTTATTGTTGTTGTTTTTGTTGTTGTTGTTGTTGTTGTTGCCTGTTACGCACCAATGTTTGAATCGAGGTATTACTCTCTTGGATCAATTGGGTGATCTCTGGCGGAAAACGAACCGAAGTCGCGTCTTGGAGGCATCGATGGGTTTAGAAAAGATGAGAATTTAGAATAGATTGAGGTCTAAGGGAATCACTACCCAAATGCACATGAGCAAATGCACATAAAATCACTTCATTCAATCAAACAAGGGCTTACAACGATCTAACTATCGCAAAGTCGTGTACTATAATGTTTACATGGAGGAATACTACTAATATGTGGGGACTTCTACTAATTTGAACCGGTGGAAGACTCCATGATGTCTGCTCGACCGTCTTCAAAGTCGGGTTCACTTGGATCCGAATCGGTGTCGTCGATGTTGATGTAGTCGCTTGGGCAACCGACATCTTGGTCTTCATTCACGGCGCCAACTTCTTCTTGAGTTCTTGATCTACGTACTTAAGATCGTTATTGTGTCTTGCGAGCTACGATCTAGTCCATGTAGTCCTTGTGTGTAGTCTTTAGTTCTCCTTCCAGTTCGATGATCCTTCCTTGGCATTCTGCAACTCCAACATATCATTGCACATTTGGTTCTCTGGCGTCGAATGTGCTGATTTAACTCTGGATGAAAACTGCAATGGACCTATCCTTCTTGGTCTTGACTATGTCCCATTTGTCATCTCGGCGTCCATAAATCTGGTAGATAGTGTCCTTGAGGTCTTCTTGATAAACTTCTCCAATCGTCCCATGGTGATGTGAGCTGCCATGCTCTTTCCGGACTCAAGTTGGTGCCTTGAAAACACTATCTATAGGCTTGGTGATTGGGGCGAATGTCCTTCTGGAATGTGAGCTTGAATCTTCGGCGCTCCTCTTGAGCAGAGTGGCGTTGAAAGTTCGGTGAAGTGGGTAGTCAATGTTCAGTGCTTGGTAACTTCCTTCAAGTGAAATCCAAAAGGTGTGCCTTCATCTGGTTGGGTGTACTTGATCTTCTCGTCCGTCATCCTAAAGAGAGTAGAAAAGATGAGGAGTTAGAAAATGGGAAGAGAGTAGTGATCTATGGTTTTAACTTAGTGGTGGTGTCCTCACGGCGTGTGCTCTCGATACCATCTCTGTAGCGACCAGACCGAATGGATCAAGTCTCGTGCTCGGTGTCATCCTGGATCGATGTCTTGACACCACCAAGATTTCTTGAAGGATTTATAGCGAGTAGCAATCACACACTCATTACATCGTTGTCCACAAGGAACTTAATACAATAATATGGCTTAAGGCCATCTAATAATAACAGCGGAAGGCTTGGAAGATAAGTGAGTCCATCAACTCCATCGGCATCCTTGAGTATAGAACCACGACCTAACACCTTACTAAATAAATGCGAAAAGTGCGCAGCGTGAAAGTTGCAGCTCAAAAGGTCAACACATGGAATATCTTGGCAATGTAACACATAAAGAGCAATGAAGGAATAAGCCTATACTACATGCATATATGGCTGGTGGTAAAGCTCTATGGTTACATTTTGCATAAAGCTAGTTTTCCTACAACAAAGGAATAATTTTATTTAACTATCATGGTGGTTGTTAAACATTGAGAATGGTTGACACATCCTCAATCCCAATTAAAAGGTACTCATCAAAATCCCAATAACTTTTATTAGAAGTAACATGTTGAGATTCACATGATATTCAATTACGGATACTCAAAACGTCCATAACAGGGGACACGGCTAATCATGATTAGTTTATACACTCTGCGGAGGTTTGCGCACTTTTCCCCACAAGACTCGATCGCCTCCGCTTGGTTCTCGCACTACATGGTGTTTGAGAAGCGGATGACCGAGACATAGTCTTTCGAAGCGCTAGCACCTTACATGTGGGTAGACCGTACCAACCTACATCCCCTACATCAGCTAGCCTACCCGTAAGAGTTCGCACAACTTAGTCAACTACGCCAGCCCATAATTGGCTTGTGGCTGCACACGGAAGTTTCCAGTTTGAATAATCTTATGATCCCTTAGAGCACAGGTGGCGGTCCAAGAAATCTGAGCAAGTCTGATAGAAACCAGGTGCCTCAATCCACCCAGGATGTGTGTTTAGGTTGCCACCTTAGATAAACCATTATTAACAATCTCACATCATCATGGATATTCACTCACCCAATCCACGTCTACTAGCATAGCATGGTATAATAAGCAAGCGTGAAGTAACTCCCAAGGTTTCATAAGTAACAGGTAATAGGTACTACCTCAGATCTACTTCCCAATCCCACAATTTAAGTAGATCCTAAACATGCAAGTGTTTGAGGTTTGATCTAATGCATAAAAACTGGGTAGTAGAAAAGGTATGATCAAGTGTTACTTGCCTTGCGATGATCCATGAGACCTAGAGATTCAAGTAACAAGCGGCGCACTCGGGTGATCTAACGCAGACAAACAACAAGCATACAATAAGTACTCATCTAATGCACAGGAAAACTCGAATAAAAGATCTAACCAGAGAGTTCAACTTAAGAACCCGGTTGCAAAAGAATCGAATCAAATAAAGCATCGAAAGTCGAAACTCGAGAGAGAACGACACGGTTTAGCAATCTGAAACTAAGTCAAAATTTTACAGTAGCAAAACTTTGTTTAAGTAGGTTAGTCGGGCGGCGGTTTAAATAACGAAACTCCAGCGCTTGAATCACCTGATTCCGATAAGCGGCGAGAAAATAAACAAATTGAAAATCGAATCGAAATCGAAATCGAGAAAAATAACGGATTAAATCCGATTAAAAGAAAACGACGAACAGATTAAACAGCGAACGTTAGTTAACAGAACTAATCCAACGAACACGTTCATTAAAGCGAGCGGTTGGTGAGCGTTCACTAAATAAGAAAACCGAAAAAATTAATAAAACCATCAAGGGTTTTTAAAAAAAAACGAACAACGCGAGAAAACCGGATCGGTTTTAAAACAAAACCGGATCGGGCAGGCGGCGAGTCGGCTACCTCGGCGAGGTCGCCCGGCGGGCTCAGCTGCGGCCGGTGGTCGAGCGGCAGCGGGGTCGGCGGCGGGTCGACAGGCGTGAAGCGCGGCGGCGGGCGGCAATGCGGACAGCGACCTCGGGTTGGGACGGCGACAAGGATGAGATGAGGCGGCGGCTCGGGGGAGGCGAGAGGCGGGGGTTAAATAGGAGGGGCTCCGTGCCTTGGGGAAGGCGGCGGCGGGTCCGGTGTAGCCGAGCCGGACTCGGCGTGGGCCAGGCGTGGCGGCGTCTGGCTGGCGGCTTGGCCTGGTGGGCCTTGGCCCGAAGCGGGCGCAGCGTTTTTTTTTTAAAAACAAAACTAAGCGAAAATAAAATCAAACCAAGCGGACTCGAATTTAATAAAATTAATTTTCCCGACTCCTAAAATGAGTCGAACAAAATGAACTTTAAAAGCGGGCAAATATGCATATTTTAAAATGCTCATTTTTTTGCCTAAAGCAAATAAATCCTCAAAACCAAAATTTGATTTATTTTTAATATCTTCATTTTTCCTAAATGTTGGGAAAGTCTTATTATTCCCTCTCTTAAATTTTTGTATCGGAAAAACTTTATGAAGATAATTAAATAAATCCAAATGATCCTATTTTCAAAATTTGAGAAATCCCAATATAAAAATAATGAAATTTCCAACTCTCTCCGAGGGTCCTTGAGTTGCGTGAAATTTTCTAGGATCGGAAAATGCGAGAAATATGATATGCATGATGACCTAATGTATAACATTCCAAATTGAAAATTTGGGATGTTATAAGAATATTCTTGAGGCCATCTTTGCTAGGCCTTCCCGAGCTCCTCTATGCCTTCATGGGCCAAGAAGTCAAGGACAAGATGAAGACTCTTTTCGCATGCAAGCCAAGGGGCGTCTGAGGACTCACGTGGCGTCCAAGGAGAGTCGTGGCCGGGACAGGAAGATCTTGCAGCTCTATGGTGAGGATGTGTCTCATGGGTGCGAGGCGCATCACTCCAGAGGCCGAGTGGATGGAGAAGCAAGGCTGGTGTGGACTGATTACGAGGAGGGCGTCGAGAGTCCATCCTGCTGCAGAGGAGTCAGCGGAGAGGTTGGGATGAGTTCCTGCTGCTTGAGCCACCGCTTGTGTGTTGGTGTCCTCTCTGCCTTTTGGCGTCTCGATGCCAAAGGGGAGAGAGTGTAAAGATTCTTGGTCTTGTGTCGTGTTCGTGTTTGGTGTGTTTATTGCGTTCTCGGTTGAACTTCGTTTGAACCTCATTTTAGTTGCTTTTCCTTCATATGGTGTAAGACATATGCACTCTATCTATCTTAGCGAGCTTGTGTTATATTGTGCTATATGTTGCTTAGATGTTATTATTCGTGCCTTTGTCTCTAAAATATAGGGGGAGTGGTGATCCTAGTATGTGTGCTATGCAGTCCAAAGCATTCATCCAGAGTGCACACATCTAGGGGGAGCCCGTCTATATTTTGAAGAGGAGGGGTTTGCCCTTGCTCAATATTATCGTATCTTTGTGCAAATCCCGTATTGTCATCAATCCACCAAAAAGGGGGAGATTGTAAGGG
Organism: Aegilops longissima; assembly: GCA_021605205.1. Taxonomy (NCBI): domain Eukaryota; kingdom Viridiplantae; phylum Streptophyta; class Magnoliopsida; order Poales; family Poaceae; genus Aegilops; species Aegilops longissima. The sequence continues at coordinate 418,390,075 of CM038681.1, read as the reverse complement.
CATATTTATCCTTAAGTGTTTTGGTGATTGATGACGATACTTTTGCGGACTAATCGTATGCCTTGAGTTTCTCAGATGTTTCATCACTAGGCATGAGACGATTCGGTGCCCCTCGGAGACTATTGAAGATGGCGTCGTTCTACGTTTCTTTTTGGTGGTTTTGAGTCGTAGGAGAGTCGTACTATTAAGAGGGGGTCCGCGTCGGAAAGGTTTGGGTGGAATCAACACGTACACTTGTTCTTCCTTTCCTTACACTTTGGAGCATCTTCCCGTTGTCATAGTTGTGCATAAATCCGACGACCTTCGCTGTTCTTGCGGTAGTCTTGCTCTAGCGGCGGTAGTACCATAAGCACCAACCAATAGTACCCAGGGGTCACGGTAGTACCGCTCCCGAGAGCCGTAGTACCGCAACTCCTCGCCTTGTGCTGCTCGATGCGGTAGTAGGCGCGGATGTAATTTTTCGTCCGCGCCCACCAATAATACCGCTCGTCTCTGTGATAGTACCGCGAGTGGACCGATAGTACCGCTCTCTTGGAGCCGTAGTACCGTGGCCCTCATGCCCCGTACGTTGCTTGCGCGGTAGTAGGAGCGGATGTAATTTACATCCGCGCCCCCGGTAATACCAGCGCCTCGGTAGCGGTAGTACCGCGTCGGGTTTCGCCTGTTTCTTTTCAGCAGAAGTAGGCACGGATGTAATTTATTTCATCCGCGCTCTTAAATGGTGAGGGCTTGCTGCTTTGCGGTAGTACCGCAAGGTGCTTGTGATAATACCGCACCAGCGATAATCTTGTGCTCGGTCGAGCCGATCCAGCTCTCTTCTTCTTGCCATGATAATACCGTGGCCTTCCACGGTAGTACCGCGTGGCCGCGCGGTAGTACCGCGTTTTCGGAGCGGTAGTACCGCGTGTCGCGGACTGAACTAGAGGACAACAGTTGGATCTTTTCTCCGAGTATAAAAGGCGTGTCTCCTACCTCTAGTTGACCACCTCTTCCATCTCTAAGCTCCATTGTTGCTCCAAGCTCCATTTTGGCCCGATCTCTCTCACTAGCCAATCAAACTTGTTGATTTGCTCGGGATTGGGTGACAAGGGCCCGATCTACACTTCCACCAAGAGACTTTTGATTCCCCCCCACTTATCCCTTGCAGATCTTGTTACTCTTGGGTGTTTTAGCACCCTAGATGGTTGAGGTCACCGTGGAGCCATATTCCATTGTGGTGAAGCTTCGTGGTGTTGTTGGGAGCCTCCAATTAAGTTGTGGAGATTGCCCCAAACTTGTTTGTAAAGGTTCGGTTGCCGCCTTCAAGGGCACCAATAGTGGAATCACGGCTCTTACATTGTGCGAGGGCGTGAGGAGATTACGGTGGCCCTAGTGGCTTCTTGGGAAGCATTGTGCCTCCACACCGCTCTAATGGAGACGTACTTCCCCTCAAAAGGAAGGAACTTCGGTAACACATCCTCGTCTCCACCGGCTCCACTCTTGGTTATCTTATCCCTTTACTTGTGCAAGCTTATTTGTGTCTCTATCTTTGCTTGCGCTTGTGCTTGTGTTGATTGCATCATATAGGTTGTCCACCTAGTTGCACTTCTAGACAACCTTTATTATTGCAAAGTTTAAATTGATAAAGAAAAGCTTAAAAATTGTTAGTTGCCTATTCACCCCCCCCCCCTCTAGTCAACTATATCGATCCTTTCACCTGTGTCACTTGTAGTGCACATAAAATCCAAACGGTGTTAAAATTTAGCATCATAATAATCATAAACTATTGGTATTGCTGATAGTTTCGGTTTCAACCCAATGTCTCGATGACCAAGGTGAGTATGCCAAGTTTTTCATGTACAAGACATTGGAAAACTATCTTGGGCGCAACATATGCTATGGGTTTTGTAGTATGTGTAGTACAATCCGGATGATACATAGAAAATGTGCTTGCCATATCCGTTGCATATGGTAAAGAGAATGTATTTCTCTTTCTTGTCAGCATAAGTTTCGCTATGAAAACCATTTTGACAAATATCTCTATAGCTTAGTAGGGTACGAGTTAAACTTGAGAAGCAATGAAGCATCCTGACGTTACTCGAGTACCCACAGGGATAGTAAATATGACTCGAGTTGAACCAACAAATACCTCATCGCATCTAGCGATTTTAAAATATCTCCTTTCTCTCAATGAGAGTGGAAACATGGGTCTTCCCTGAGTATAGAGTTTGTGGTGCATATGCCCACAAGGCACATATCATTTTTCATCGGATTGACTCCCGTAGAAATCTATATATAGACATGAAGATTCTCAAGAAAATCACTGTCGGATATATAGAATATATACAAATGAATTTGTATCAAAGTGCTGATACAATATATTGTGATATACAATATATGATGACAACAATAATCATGTTCTTATTAGAACATCATAAGTGGACGTAAATAAATAGATCACTAAGGAGACTCGGGGACTAAATGTATAGTCTCCAAACATGTCGGTTTATGCATATTCAACCATCACGCTCTCCATACTCATAGGGTCTCGTGACAGCTTGATGGTGTCATGTTGAGGGTTTGAAGTGAGTTTCAAACCATTACCCTTGAGGTCCTCTGCATCCCGGTGGCGTGGCTTGGATTGCACGCGCTATCCCATGGGATGCAAGACTGATCTTGATGTCCATGACCCGCTTAAGTAAGTTGTGGCCATTGAGGGCAAGTGCCTCAAATTGCTAGCCATCGATTACTTATAGGGGAAGCCAGAGATAATTAATTTACAAGAAGTAAACTAAAAACCATCATGGTTTTGTAATAAGGATGCAAAATTTTGACTCAAGTGTATAACTTGAAAATGCTCAACCGTAATTGTGGGAACATAAACACATTGAAGATCATACAGATCTCACTGTAATAGCGATAGTCTACACATGGGCAGTAGATCCAACTCATTACCTTGTGTTTTCCTAATATAATGAGGGAGATGTTATTGTTAAATTTTTACAAGTTTGTTGTGCGGGAGAAATCAATCTCGACCGCTGTGACATGTTCATGAAGAATGTCAATTTGGTAAACACATAGAACATATCATTCCCGGTGAAAAACGGTAATTTATTTATATTACAGATCGCGTAATATAAATACATCTTAATGTTGCAAAATCAATAGATTTAAAGAAGGTGGCTCGAAATCATTAGTATGAATCTCAAATTGCTAGATGACACCTTGAATTTTGCATATGTATTTGCAAGAAATTGAAAATCTCAATTGCAAATAGACGTATTAATCTCGACATGTAGCAAACATGGAGATACATACATTCCGGAATACATCGTACTCAACAGAAATACACTACTATTGTGAATAGTAATGATGTTGTATCAAGTTGCAAGATAATTCAGCAAAGTGAATTAATATTTTGTGAGAGAGAATTAATCTCAATCACAATGAGATTGTTTTGCGAGAGAAGAAAATTCTCAATCGCAAATTAGTAGTATAGAGGTACTGAATTTATCTTTGCAAGAGATAAAAGAAAATCTCAATTGTGAATAATAGATGCAATTAATCTCAACATGTCGACAGTACATGGAAATATATTACACCACACATTATTCTGGAATACAAAGTACTCGACAGAATACAATACTAATGTTTTGCGAGAGAAAATTAATCTCAATCACAATGAGATTATATTGCGAGAAAAACAAAATATTTCTCAATCACAAATCAACATTGTTGTGCGAGAAAACTTAATCTCAATCGTAAAACAATGTCATTGTATCGGTAAAGAATATTTTATAGATCAAGCAAATAACAGCCACATATTTCTGGAATTTTTAAAACTCTACAGAAAATGAACTAAATGCAAATCTATGCATGACCTTGCAAGTGTTAATCAATAACACTAGTAGTTGGACCAAGCTGCAATAATGTGAAGCAGAATCACCAGAGAAATCAGCTTGGCCTATTCGACCAATACTTCAAACATCTGGTGTCTGATGCAAAATAGGGAAGAGATAAGGTTTCCCTTTCTCTTCGTTGGTGTGGTCCTGTGGATACGAATCGATTGATTCTATCGATTGCTTCAGTTCAACACAGAGACCACCACCACAGGTGCATCCGTGCAGGCAGGCGTTCTGCATCAGTTGCCGGGAGCCGCGTCGTGCGCTGCCTCGCCTTCATCGGCGGCCTTCGTCGTCACCGGGACGTAGAAGATGCGGATGCAGCGCACCGAGGAGCCTCTGCGGGCTCCGCCGTGAACCGCGGCAGGGAGGGCGTCGCCTGCCTAGTGGTCGAGGCCGGGCCTCACCTTGTACGGGCACCGAGCCTCAGAGGGCGTACGTCAGTGCCGGGCAGACCGCTTCAGGTAGCCGGCCTTTTAATGGCGTCGCTGGGCACCGCCTCCGCGCCGGGAGGGAGCCGCTGCTGTCGCGCACCGCCGTGGGAGGCCAGTGAGGGCTGCGCCATGGCGAGAGCCGCATAGCGCGCTCCAGAGGGAGGCCACGACCAGGGCTGCTTCCGCCATGGGCGGACGAGGGGAGCCGCGCCACGCACGAGTCGACCGGGTCGGGCAACACGCCACGCCGTGGATGGCCATGGCTGTTGGCCGCCGTCAGCCAACAGCCGTGCGCGAGGGGCCTCGCCGGGCGCAACAGTGGCGCTGAGGGCCGCCGGGAGAAGAAGCCTTCGGCGCCCCGCAACCGCCTCCCGTCGCTTTCTTTTCGTTCTGGCCCAACTCGCTCGCCCAGTAGTGCGGCCTGGCGCGGGATCGGACGGGCGGTTCCGGCCACGGCTTGGCGCGGGCGGGCACGGCCACGGCCGGTCGGGGATCGGGCGAGGCCTAGCGCAGGGCGGGCGCACGCAAGGGCAGCGGGCGCGGCCACCGCTTGGCGCAGGGGCCCGACAATGGGCGGACGAGCGGAGCGCGGCGGCGACCGCGAGGACCCCGCGCCGGCGACGAGGTCGCGAACGAAGAGGACGAGGCCTGAGCTGCGTCTTCACCACTGAGGGGAGATTCTTCGGCGTCCATTCGCTCGATGGAGAGCAACGTGGCTGATAACGTGTTGAATTGTAAATGAGAGAACGAGAGACAATCGAATAAAAGATTGAACTGTCGATTTCATTGAATGATTCTCGTTATATATACAAGGGGAACAAACACGATCGAAAGATGTGACTGTTTGTAGAGGTGTAAAGAGAGAGGCGTGACAGTTGGCAATGCAACCGTGTATAGATTACAATGGAAGGATTATCTCTTTAATTAACCTATTAATTTAATCCTAACACAAGTGATGAGGCTAAGATATAAATTAAGAGTATATTTTGTATGCAACTTTTAAAGCAGTGTGAATCAGTAAACATGAAAATTCTAGCCTCTTTTGAGCAAATTAGGCCAACTCTAGCGCGCGACCACATCCTATTCGGATGCGTCTGTTTGGGATAAAATGGACGAACTAGATGGCCCAGCGCACGGACGCAAATAGACTTTTGTCCGTTTTCTGTCCGCTTTTGACCTATTCCCGGCCCAAGTTCGGGCCGCTTTTAGGGTGAAACGGACAGTGCGGGCTCCCCTGGCCCGCCCGTCGGTGCACAGGGACCCTTTTTTCTATCCGCCCCCTCCCACCCTCCAGCCGCACCCCCCTCCACTCTTCTCCACTCTTGGTTGCCGTCGCCAACCACGCCATTGCAAACCATGCTTCGGATCTTGCCGCCATGACCCTTCCTCGACGCTCGAGCTACCCAACCACGACCACCTGATTTGCGCACCCGGCGGCCGGATTTGGAGCGGATCCGGTCGGCCTTGAGCTCGTCCGGCCGGGAGGCCGCGCCCCGCCATGGACTGGCCGGGCACCGGGCCGAGGGCCTCGTCAAGGCCGCATGCAGGTAGTGGCTCCTCCTCTAGCCGCTCGGATCTACACCGTCAGTGGTCCGCCGACAGATACACGAATGGCGGTCGGCCGGGCTCGATGCTAGCCCAAAAGCTCGTCGGCGCACCGTTGCCACTCATTAAGTGCAACGACTGCCCAAAGAAGGTCGTGCGCCGCGTGTCTACAATGCCGGAACATCCCGGATGGGTGTTCATCAAGTGCTTAAACGATGGGTTATGTGCTACTTTTAGCTTCGGTTGTGCTCTCGGATTTGACTAGTTGTGCTAACTTAAATTTTTATTGCGTAGCATGATGCAAGTTTTGGTATTGGGAAGAAGAGTAATTGATAGAGCGCAATTTAGTAGATGTTCGTGCACTTTTAGCTAGCATAGAGGCTAGAGATGAGACTAGTACACTTGTTGCTAGAATAGAGGCTAGACATGAAACTAGATGTGAGGAAGCAACGTCTACTTCTTTACACTCAAAGAAGAAAGAAGCATGCAAGATCGAGCCTCGTCCACAGATCAACAATGAATGCATCGAGAATGCACTAATCCAACTTACCGGAGCAATTATGGAAGTTGGATATATTCTAAAATGTATTCTTGTGGTTCTTGTTTTCTTTGGACTTACTTTTTTAGTCAAAATTTGGTGATGTATTCCCATGTACCAAAAATGAATGATGAAAAAAAGTTAAGGGCTTGCAAATAAAAATGTACGCGGACAAGATGCGGCCGGGATGCGTCCGCACGTTGGGCGCACAGTCACCGGATCCCAGAAACTGCCCGGACACGACCCCATTGCCCTACCCAAAGGGACAGCATCCGGGCAAAACGGATGTCCGTTGGGGTCATACGCTGGAGTTGGCCTTAGGGCAACCGAATTAATTATTGACCTGGTTCGTATGCACGCAATTGCCGCCGCCTACTCCAAAAAAGCTAGGGGTTCCTTTGTCTCCTGCCGGCGGTCCACCTTGTCTCTGGTGTCCCTAGGGCCACGGGAGCGCGGTAGACCCTTGCTGGCGAGAGGGGTATGTTTTTAGATGTTTCTTTTGCTTTTTGTTAGAGTTTGTGTCCTTAGAAAGACAAAACGGCGGCGGCCCTTGAATATGAAATAAGGTTCTCTCTGCCTAGCCCCCATTCCAGTGCATCATCGGAGGGTGTGTGGAGATGAAATAAGGTTCAATGATGTGTCTAAAATCATCGGAGGGCATGTGGAGCTGTCTTCGGTGAATCTTGCGGAATTCGGTCGGTTGTTATCTTTGGTGGACCTACCGTGGATACTATTGGCATTCATGTATTTTCACGTTGGATGCGGTGGTCCTCTGAGGGTTTTGCCCAGTTCATGTCTTCAGGTTGGATCCTTCCCATCTACACGTCTTTTCATCGTCGGCAGTTGTTGTTCGTCGTCAGCAGTTGCTGTTCCGGTGTGTTGGTCCTCTACTGCCTTAGCACGACAACTACCGACTGTCTATCTACTACAACACCTGGCTCTGACGAGGAAGGAGTTTATCGTCAACGCGTTGGTCCTCTACTGCCTTAGCATGACAACTACCAACTGTCCATCTACTACAACACCTGGCTCTGACGAGGGAGGAGTTCATCATCGGTAGTTGATGTTCTGGCGCGTTGGTCCTCTACTGCCTTAGCACTACAACTACCGACTGTCTATCTACCACAACACCTAGCTCTGACAAGGGAGGAGATGGTGGGGCTCGCTTCAATGCTTATAGTCGTCGCTAGGTTGTCTTTGGATCTAAATGTAATTTTCAAAAAAAAAATAGTGCTCGTCATACTTCAATCACCATGATCGAAGATGAATAGATCCGAAGTTTTCCCGGCAAAAAGAAAAAAAAGATCTACACCGTCTCACTTGTGGAGGTCATTTGTTAGCGGCTGTGGCAAAAAATGTTTTCCCAAACAAATTATTCTCTAGCGAGAAGAACAATCCATAGCGTTTGCAATCAATCACTCGTCAAAATACATAGTTGATGTCTACAAAGACACTAGTCATTTGGATACTTACACCTACATTCATAAACTGGAATGCACTGACACGTGCAATGCTAAAGGCTTACATCAACTGTTGAATATGCGCATTGCACATCATTGTGGATACTGTGATGACGAACAAGGAGAATTATTTGCTTCACTTGTGTAAAACACTTCTTGGCTGCACTTTGAGCTTCTTCTGTGGCCGCGTCTGCAGGCATTTGGCACAGATCAGTTAAATGAGCACCAGCATATGAGAAGTAGAGTAGGCCTCACAAAGACAGTCATGGGAACTAACCTTCGGCTTCAGCAACGCTTCGTAGTCTATTCTATTCTTCCATGTGCTCTTCCGTAGCTTGATTGGTCGATTTCCAACATATTTACCTGGTTAGCAGTATATAAGTTTGACTGCAGTACAAGGACAAATTTAGTAAATAAAAGGCCACTAATACAACATATTTACCGTTCATCTCTTTCAGTGCTGCTGCAAGATCCGATGCATTGGCAAAACTAACAAACCCGTAACCTTTAGTTTTACCCGTAGACTTATCCCGTATAACCTGATGCATCATGTGTTCATAATCAGATCACTACAAATAAAGAGAGATAGAATCGATGTCATGGGTAGAAGAGGCAAGACTCACCTTAGCCATGTTGAAGGATGGATATTTTGAAAAAGTCTTGGTCAGAACATCATCATTCACTTCATTTCCAAGATCACCACAAAACAAACGGAAGTCATCTGTCCACGGGAGGGAAGTGAGAATTGTAAATATGAAAGGTACAGAAATACTCATACAATGGAAAGCAACCAAATGACACAACTACTAATAATCAGTACAAGCAGAAGACGAGACACCTGCACTGACACAGCAAATACAAATCCTAAGTTGCATTTGGAGACATCACAACTACCAATAATAAGCTAATTAACTTTAATTAGTTTATGTATATCAACTTCAAATCAAATACAGTATTAAAATTTATAGCCCTTGGCACCTAGAGGTGATCCTAAGAGATATGGTCAGCGAGGATTAGAGGCGTTAACTGAGATAAAAAGGTGATCTATCTACCCATAGCGGCTAGATTGTGGGTGTTAGGGATGAAGACGCTCTAAGAAACTGATAATTTGATATAATTTCATCCGAACAAACATTTTTTGTCTTGCCAAATACCAACCATGATTAAAGTGAATTATCATGCTTGATTTTATGCTCATTGAAAAATCATAAACAAATGCTGGACACTCTGCCAGAGCTGAGATATATTTAAATATTTTAACTATGTTAGCTTATACAGATTACAAACAGATGGGTGCAATAAGAGCAAGGAAGCTAGTTCTTTATTTTTTTAGCCTTCTCAAATAATTATAACAAATAATCACAGAGAATTGTTCAAAATATGTATAAAGGTTAATTCAAAATATTTATATCACATTTTCCACAATTGTCCATGTAAATAGCAAACTGCAAATGTATCCACAAGATCAATTTAGCCTTTTACGCACAATAAAACAATTTATGTACGCATAGAGATAATAGCAAAATGTTTACTATATCATCAGCAAGCCCACCTAGATCCAATGTGAAAGCATCAACTCTTTAACCTGCCTTTAACAAAAAAATGAAACAACAATTTATCTTAGAAGAAAGAACAGCACATAGAACATTAATCTTGTCTGGGAGAGGGAAGGTGCTTTGGCTGTTTGTCAGCTTCATTGCTAAGAGAGACAAGTGACAAAAATATTGCATTACCATGTTTCACATTCTAATATAGATCATAGAAGTGCAACATTTGGTAAAATGCCCTATAAAATACGACTGAGAGCTTACTTTCAGGCCAGTCAGCTAACGTCGGATCCTCCCAGCATTGCCCAGCTGCCTTTCGAGGAACTGCCTTTTTGTATGCTTCAACTTTCTTGTCTTTGTCATTATCTGCAATAGCAGCCTTCACAGTGGCGAGAGCCTCTGGGCTGATTATCTGCGAGTCTCTCTGGAAAAGTTGTTGTGCCTGTATAATAATATCATAATTGGCTACTTATTAGTACTCAATAGGAGACTTGGTACTTACTACCAGTTCAACAATATAAAGGTCATTTTCACTAACCTATCTACGAAACAAGCCTCCAATGTTAATAACATATAACCTCCTAATGCTCGGTTGGAAATAAACTCATCACTTAGCATCCTTGTCTTTGCATAGCTTAAACCATATTCCCTCTATGATTTAATATAAGACGTTTTTTGACACTGACATAGTGTCAAAAAAAAATCTTATATTAAGTTACGGAGGGAGTATAACCTATCTCGATGCAGCAAACCTCATGGTGCTGATCTAAGGAACACATCGCAACGTGAATTGGCTTCCAATTGAGCATTTACGGTTCCCCTGGGTCTTGCTAGGACAAAACTAAGACCGATAATTCAGCTTATCCATCCATTCTTTGGTCAGGTCACTCACCGTGCAACCAATATGTGGCAGAAAGGTGGATGTATTATCTATTATGATGAGAAGCTAATGGCAGTTCAGCAAACGGAGCTTTGTCAGCATAGCCATTACTCATCAGATCACCCATATGCCCTAAACCCCAATCAAACATGAAGGGATGCTAGCAATGAAGTAAGAAACACTAGTGCAGCTTTGGATGCGTTTTCGAACCTAAAACAACAGAGCGCGACCCAAGCCTCAGAAGCCGCACAGCGGCGTCCAGATCCTCTCCCACCACCGGATCTCCGACCACCTTAGCTCACTACGCCAACAAATTACAGGGAGGATCCGTCCATGGAGCAAATTACAAGGAGGAGCTCTGGAACAGATTACGCGAATGTGGAGTTATTACCTGCTGGACTTGGGGCATGGGGTAGACGGCGTTGTACGCCGGCGCCGGCTGCGCGGGGGCCACCGTCGGCCAGGTAGGGTACTGCGAGGTCTGGAGGTGGAAGGGCCCCGGGAAGTACGACAGGGCCGCCGCCGCGGCGCTAGCAGGGTAGGGGAACTGCGCGGACGCGGAGGCGGGCGAGATGGACTGCGTCGACATAATCTGGGGGCTGGGGTGGAGAGGCCGCCGGACACGAAAGGGCTGGAAGGCTAGATCACGGTGTTCGCCTCAGGCGCGAGAATTCTGATCGTGCGCGGTTGCGGTGATTGAAAGGGCACTAGGGGATTGCCTTGTGGAACCGGAACCAGGGGGGGAACGATCAGGAACGCTCTCGAAGCGTCTCTTTTTTTCTGACTATAAAATGCATCCACGGAGCTTAAACTGAAAGCTTATTTTAGTTATTGGGCCATACGGCATAATAATCGTTGGTTTACGACCTAATAGATCCCGTATAAAGGGGCGGGCGGCTTTGCTTCGGCTGGCCGAGGAGAAGAAAGGGGCGGCCGGCTTTGCTTCGGGGGAAGATATGTTCAATGCCCACTGACTATTTTGATTAATTTTGACCGGGAGAAATTCATGGTCGGGCATTCTTTTTAGATGGATTGGAGTTCGTCGTCATCGACAATGTCGACAACCTAGTGTTGTGGCATCTCGTGGACAAATTTGAGAAGGGCCCGAAGAGAAAGCGTCGCGGATCCACGGTTAGTCGGCTATGCATTCCCCGAAACTAAGTTCTCGGTGACAAGATGCCCATGAAGGACTACTTCGCGGAGGTGCCGACATATCCGGCTCACCTATTCTGTAGGCGATACCAATGTGTAGTTCTCTTTTCGTATGCATCGTTGAAGCTTGCGAGCAAAATTGTTGTTTTTTCACTCGACGTAGGAACGCCGTCGGTTTGCTTGGGATTAGTGCATATCAAAAAATATCAGCGGCGATGAGGGTGATTACATATGGTGTTTCTGCTGACTACGCACATGAATATCTTCGCATTGGAGAAGATACCCCCCATCAAATGCATCCGGGTATTTTCGAAGACAATGATCCAGGTTTTTGGCCCGGAGTACCTATGAGCTCCAAAAGAGGAAGACACAAAGAAGCTCATGGCGATGAACGAAGAAAGGGGATGGCCAGGCATGCTAGGTAGTATTGATTGCATGCATTGGAGGTGGAAGAACTGCCCGGTGGCTTGGGCAGGGCAATACACCAACCACAAACGTAAACCCACCATTGTGCTTGAAGTCGTGGCTTCACGTGATTTATGGATTTGGCATTGTTTCTTTGGTTTGTCAGGGTCCCTTAATGATATCAATGTCCTGCAGCGATCTCATCTATTTCCTCAGCTAGCTAGTGGCAAAGCTATGACTATACCATTGGGTACTGGCGGATGGTACTTATCCTTCATGATCAACATTTGTGAAGACTGCCGATTGTCAAACCGCGGATCTCGGTAGGGGTCCCGATCTGTCGCGTCTTAGGCTGATGGTAACAGAAGCAAGGGACACAATGTTTACCTGTGTTCGGGCTCTCTCGATGGAGGTAAACCCTACTTCCCGCTTGATTAATATTGACGATATGAGTAGTACAAGAGTAGATCTACCACGAGATCGTAGAGGCTAAACCCTAGGAGCTAGCCTATGATGATTATGATTGTAATTGTGATCGGCCTTCTAAGGACCAACCTCTTCAGTTTATATAGACACCGGAGAGGGCTAGGGTTTACATGGAGTCGGTTACAAGGAAGGAAATACAATATCTGGATCGCCAAGCTTGCCTTCCACGCAAAGGAGAGTCCCATCCGGACACGGAACGGAGTCTTGATTCTTGTATCTTCACGCTTCAATAGTCCGGACGATGTATATAGTCTGGCTGTCCGGATACCCCCTAATCCAGGACTCCCTCAGTAGCCCCTGAACCAGGCTTCAATGACGATGAGTCCGGCGCGCAGTCTTGTCTTCGGCATTGCAAGGCGGGTTCCTTCTCCGAATACTCCAAAGTAACCATCGAACACGTAGACCGTGTCCGGATCTGCAAAATGATCTTCACATACCACCGTAGAGAGAACGATATTTCAGCTGACAAATTTTTAGATGACGTGATATGTCATTACGGTCGAACTATTATTCGAACCGTTTTCCCACAACCAACCTCAGCGCATATTGCGAGGCGGTTTCCTTGACACGTCTTGTCAAAGCAGAGATCGTGTCCCCTTATTATGGGATTCTCATCAATACGGGTATGGATAGTCGAATCGCACCGCTAATCGCGGCGAGTGGGGAGCGAGCGGGTTCCACCAGGCAAGTGGGGAGGCGCAAAAGCTTTTGCCGTCTCTATAAAGAGATAAGGTATCTTCCTCTTTACCCACGCCTTCTCCTTCCGCTAGCCCATTCCCCTCTGTTCAAGCCCTAACGCCCAAGCATTCTCCTTTTCCATCGAAGAGAGGTATTCCAAAGATGTCCGGATCCGGAGCAGGAGGCAGATGGGTGGCCTCTACCATCCAGGAGAAGGATATCAAGAAGCTCCGGAAGCCGTGTATCCGCCAAGAAGATCGACCACCGTCTCCCACCGCGGACAGGTTGTCCCTACTCGGAGCCTCACGAGAGTCGTGTTCCTTCCCGTTTTGTCGGCTGGCTCGGGTTTCCCTTCACCCATTTGTTCGTGGAGTCATTATTACTATGGGATTGATTTTCATGATCTTTCCCCAACTCTTTCCTCAATATCTCGGCGTTCATCGTGCGTATGCGAAACCTTTCTCCGGTTTCGCCTCACTTGCCTGTGGTCAAGATTTTCAATGTGAAGCCCAAGGTGGTGAGTGGCGAACACGCCCGAGTCTTGGCGCGCCATGGTGAGCAAGATGGCCAAGGCCGTTTGGCCGAAGGGTGCCTTCAACGACTCCGTCAAGGAGTGGCCGCAGCAGTGGTTCTATATCACCGAACCACGCGGCAAAAAGTGGGCTGCAGCTCTTGAGTTCAGATCCGGAGCCCCACTGCGGCTCACGTCCTGGCCCAAGAAGGTCCCAAACTAGTCCTCGTCCGATGAGCTGTCACTGCTCCAGACGCGCGTTCAGAGCGTGGTCGACAAGGATGTCAAACTCGTCGACGTAGTCCAGGTGATGCTAGTTCGCCTGGTTCTCCCTTGCCAGCGCCGAGCCTGCACTTTGTGGGAGTTCGACCCAACCGAGCACCAAACCCTTCGGGAGCTCTATGATTCCTCCCACAAGGATATCTGGAAGGTGCTCTTTAAGTCCGGCAAATCATGGCCGGGCTCCACCGAGGACCGTGGGTATCAATTATCCCATTCTGCAAGCCCGGTAAATTACAGCCACGCTCTGTCCATCCATGCTTAAGTTGGCATGTCCTGAGGTAGACATTTTCATCGTGTTTCATCGTGACCCCAGGGATGGATAAAGAAGGTGGAGCGGAAACATTGTCCGGCCCCGCAGCCGGAGGAACCGGCCGGACCTCTTCTAACAAAGATGCTGGTCCCCACGCCTTACGAGGCGCCAAAGAAAGAGGCCTCCAAGAAGGTCAAAAAGAACCGGAGTGGCCTCCGTCGCCGCGAGGCTTCGGACGCAAAATCCGAAGACTCCAGCGACGCTCCTTCTTCCGAAGACGAAGAGGAGGAAGCAGAGGAGGACGAGCCTTACTTTGAAGGTGGGAAGAAGAGGGCGGCTTCCCCGTCCCTGGAGGCCAAATCGCCCAAGAGGGGGAGAGGTTCCCACCCAGAGGCATCCGCCACGGCTGCCGATAACAGCCCGGAGTGGGATCCCAGGGCTCAGCCCCTGGAAAATCATAAGTATCCGAAATCCGAACGCGCATATGCATCCAGGGTCATTTGGGTATTGTAGTTTTAACTGTCGCCATATGTCGTACAGCCCGGCGAGGTCTCGTGCCGGACAGTCCTCATCGAAGGATTCGCTGAGCTCAGATGCTGTGGCGAGCGAGACGCCTCCGGAGGCTCCTTCCCCGAAGTCCAGGCGCGACACCGAGGTGTCGTCTCAAAGAGACCCGGACCAGGGGAGGCATGGCTCTGGAGCCGGGCACATGGGGGTGGCGGCCCCACAGCGTGTCGACGATGGGGGCGATCTCGGGTTCGGACCACAGCCGGATAAGGTCCTGGAGACCTCTAAGGCTCCAGGATCGGGCGAGCAGCCACCTTCAACAGAGGGAGGCTTGCCTACTCCGCCGGCAACCTCTGTCCATGCAGAGCTGCCGGGCGATCTATTGACAGCGTTAACGAACGCGTCTATCGTTGATGAACATCGGACCCTCATGGGTGCGGTGGTTGAAAAGATTAAGTCTGCTGAAAGCGGGCTGAATGAGTCCTGCCTTGGCCTTATAAAGGCTTTTGAGGTATGTTTTCTAAGAAACCTTTGAGGAATCATCATAATATGAGTAGTAGCCCCTGATACATTGTGCGACGAAAGAGAGAGCCGGCCAGGGGATCAAATCCTCTGTTTTCGTGGGTACCTTTGTTAATGACGTATACCCCTTTGTGTGAAAACAGGCGTCTGCGGAGAAGACGGACGCTCATAATGCGTAAGTGTCCGAACTGAAGCAGAGCCTGGAACGGGCCGAGGAGGAACTTGGCCGTGTGAAGAAGCAATTAGAGGATAAGCAAGGTATGTTGAAACATTGTCTTGCATTAGGCACGAATGAGTAATTGTGCCTACTGAAAAGTATTTGTGTTGTATGCCCTAGGAGCGAGTGTCGAATATGAGGCACTGAAGAAGGATGTGGCTGATGCCAATGAGAAGGCTGCCACAAGCAGCGCCATGAAAAACACGAGGTAAGGGTCATCACAGCCAAATGGGAGCTCCAGGAGGCTGTGAAGAAAAGCGAGGGCTTGGAGCAGAGTCTAGTAGGGAAAGAATCCGAACTCGCCCAAACTCTCCAAGTCATGAAGATGCTCGAAGAAGCCCGAGGTGTCAGACGGGACATTCAGGAGGCCCGTAAAGTTGCGGCTGGTAAGGCCTGTTGTATTCATGGCCATTTTTACATGATAGTGGGGAGAAATCTAAGTGGCAAGGTAAACTCTTGTTCTTACAGGGGCGTTTGCGGATCTGCCTCTCAGCATATCAGATGCCGCCCAATTCTACCGGACCGAGGAGAAGAAGTCTGCGGAGAGGAACTTCTGGTCGCAGTATTTGGCGCCGAACTATACGGTGCCTTTTATCGATCAGCTGAAGCGGCTGGTCGAACTGCACCAGGCGGCCGAACTAGCCATGAAGGACTTGGTTGTCCGGCTATGGCCCGCGGAGCCAATTCCAAGCAGTTACTTCGGACTCGTGAAGCGGATTGTGGGCGCCTGTCCTCGGCTTGATGCTATCGAGCGACCAGTCTGTATAGAAGGTGCGCGCATGGTGTTCGCCCGTGCAAAAGTGCATTGGGGGAAGCTTGACGCGGAGAAGCTGATGACTGAGGGGCCGCCGGAGGGTAAGGAGCACTGCAAGCCCGAGCTGTGCTATGAAGGTGTACTGAAGGGGGCCCGCCTTGTGGCGGATAAGTGTACCAAAGACATTATATTTCCCTGAGGGCATTCATGTCGTTCTTTGTAATATGGGATAATGGCACTTTTATTATATATTGCCTGTTTTGTTTGAACATACGTTCTTCCTGTGCGGCTGTTTATTGTATGTAAATCCTGAGAGTTGGCCAGTCGTCGGCTTCTGCCCCCACGAAAAACATACGGGGGTGTTCGGGACATATCTGAACACTCTTTATCCCATGGTTGGGTCCTTTTAAGGAGGTGTTTCTCACCATGAACCAGGCAATCGGACTATAGGGCTTTACTACTCTCACTTAGCCATAGGAATTCGAGTATGGTCGGCGCAACCCCTAGTGTTCGGAAGGCCGAACTAGGGGCTCTATTGGCGCCTGATCGGAAGACCGATCCATCGCACTCTGCATTTGTAATGGCGTTATGCGGAATAAATCTTTAAGGATTTTACAACCTCTCGAATAGCTGACTAGCTCTCACTGCATCATGAAAGTCAGTTTTCAGCTTTATCTACTGAGGTGCTCGTCCGGCAGAACCGGGACACAATCGCAGTAGTTCTCCCAGCGCTACCTTAGCCGATGGAACAGAACGTAAGGTACCAAAACATGGGAGCCGGGCAAACCCAACCAATGACCCAAGACATGATTCGGAGCTAATGCATATAGTGCTATAAGTTCGGGGTGCCGAGCGACCGAAAAGGTGGTCGGACTTTATTGCCGTACTGTGAAGCCCCCGGCATAATCAGGCGTAATACGAGGCGTGGCTGCCATTTTGGCAAAGAGGCGTCGATGATAAACGACGGCCGGTAAGTGTTATTTGAATCTATGCATTGTAGTAGGATGATATGTCTATGCATGTGAGTACGATTTATGATTATGAAAAGAGGTGTTTTTGACGGAACCTGTGATGGCCGGACTGGAGGGGGCTTTGAGTGGATCTGAAGTGAATCTGGATTGCCTTCTTTGTGGGCATTCACATGCATGTTCCTGCCCTTTGTGTGTCCGGGTCGATTCCACGTTGCCAATCCTGTTCTGCGTCAAAGTTAGTTTCTAAAGGCGGATGCCTGGAGACAGCTGAATGTACTCTTGCGGTTGATCCGAGGGTTCCTGATCGGACCCTGGCTAACCCAGCCGTTATGCCGTGAAGTAGCGCAGACTCCTCAGTGGGTGTCCGGATAGTTGGCTGTCATATCAAAATTTTGATAGGTATGCACGACTCGCTGCTCCGGCAGCTGTATGGTTTCCGCTCTAAGGGCGGGGTTCGGCCTTGCCTATAAGTGTGATTACATCACACGGTGTTGGCCTAATGGTTTACCACGTGGAATCTAGTCAACGTGGTTCATCCGTTAGCATACGGTAAATTACCGTATGAGGGGAAGGTGTCGAAGAATTATTCTTTGGCATGGCATTTTTTGGTGATCCGGAAGCAACCGTTAGAGTGGTGGGCCAATAAACTTGCCTTTGCACCTGTCATCTTTTAGATATGTTATTTGTGGTTTCATACCCGCGGGGGCTTTATGTGTCGTGGAGCCCCCGGACTACTAGGTCTAGGGGTACGGCAATCGAATTGCTGTGGTTGGTGTGATCAGGGGCGATCGGCCGTACTTTTGTGCTCTGGGGGGTCTCTTGACTAGACGCCTCCCCTCATTGTTTCCGGCACACGACCAGCCGCTTTGTTTTGAGGATCCGGCATTCTCTATTGGTATGATTTGCCGTCCTTCTAGGAGTACCATGAATTTCACATGGTTGATCGAGTATGTGGCTCGGGCCAGATAGGCTTGAGCTATTCTTTGTCCGTTGACCGGACTGGGAGTTGCTGGACTTGGCACCAGCTTCCCTGACTTGACGTTTATGACCATTGCGCCGAGGCTTGAGGATGCCTCTTCGTGTATCCTTCTTATTGTCTTGGACCGTAGTGATGTGTTGACGTTGGGGTGTGTGCCTTCGGTTCTCCTGCTTAGGTTGAGGTAGCCAGTTGTGCCGTGTGTGCCCTTTGTCGGGGCGGTCGAGTCCGTATTTTTCGGTGGCCAGGATCTTGGTCCACCTATCCACGAGCACATCTTGGTCAGCTTTAAGCTGCTCTTGCTTCCTTTGCAGGCTCCTTGCCGTGGCCATAAGCTGTCGCTTGAAGCGAACTTGTTCCACTGGATCTTCAGGCACGCCGAATTCGTCATTGCCGAGGCTTACCTCGTCCTCGGAGGGGGGTGTATAGTTGCCCCTCTCCAAGTATCCCACCGTGGCCAGTCCGGCCTGCTTGAAGGTAGGCTGATCAGGGTCGTATTCATCTTTAGCGCCATTTGGATTGTTTTCGTCTCCTGGGCCGGTATTGCTGTGGCGGGGCTTGGAGCGGCGCCGACAACGCCCATGCTTTGTTTTTCTCCCTGAGGGGTTATCCTCAGTTGCCTCATCGCCATTGGCTTCCTTCGGGATGTCCACCATATATATATCGTATGAGGAGGTGGTTGTCCACCGCCCTGTGAGCAGTGGTTCATGTTCCTCTCCTGCATCGTCGTCCATACCGTCAATGTCTTCGGAGTCGAAGTCAAGCACGTCGGTTAGATCATCGACCGTGGCAATGAAGTGGGTGGTGGGTGGGCAACGAATTCCTTCGTCGCCTGCTTCCCACTCGAGCCGGACATAGTTCGGCCAAGAGCCTCCTGACAAAGAGAGAGCCTCCAATGAGTTCAGCATGTCGCCAAAGGGCGAGTGCTGGAAGATATCCGCAGCGGTGAACTCCGTCACCGGAGCCCAACCTGGCTCGGCTGGCCCGAGAGTGCGCGGACTGGAACCAACAACCGGATACGAGTCTGGGGGTCCGGAATCACAGGCTTCCACAGAGGTGAGACCTGTGTTCGGCTCCACCGCCGATGAGTGTGCGGCCTGCGGGGCGGGGTCCATCCCTCCGTCCTTAGGCAACGCAGCCTGCTCCAGATTTAGGTGAGGGGCTACTGCAGGGGTGATATCCCGAGCATTCTCCGACAGCAGGTCTGAGCCGTGCTCATCGTGACTGTCCGGTGCTCCTGGCGCAGGCCCGAATCCGTCGAAGATCAAGTCTCCGCGAATGTCGGCCGTGTAAATCAAGTTTCCGAACCTGACCTGGTGGCCAGGGGCGTGGCTGTCGATCTGCTCCAGATGGCGAAGCGAATTGGCCCGCAGTGCGACGCCGCCGAACACGAAGATCTGTCCGGGAAGAAGAGTCTCACCCTGGAGCGTGTTGTTGACGATTGAAGGCGCCATCAAGACTTGCAGCAACGACACAGAGGAACTCTCAATGAAAGCACCAATGTCGGTGTCAAAACCGGCGGATCTCGGGTAGGGGGTCCCGAACTGTGCGTCTAGGCGGATGGTAACAGGAGACAAGGGACACGATGTTTTTACCCAGGTTCGGGCCCTCTCGATGGAGGTAAAACCCTACTCTTGCTTGATTAATATTGAGGATATGAGTAGTACAAGAGTAGATCTACCACGAGATCGTAGAGGCTAAACCCTAGGAGCTAGCCTATGATGATTATGATTGTAATTGTGATCGGCCTTCTAAGGACCAACCTCTTCGGTTTATATAGACACAGGAGAGGGCCAGGGTTTACATGGAGTCGGTTACAAGGAAGGAAATACAATATCCGTATCGCCAAGCTTGCCTTCCACGCAAAGGAGAGTCCCATCCGGACACGGAACGGAGTCTTGAGTCTTGTATCTTCACGCTTCAATAGTCCGGACGATGTATATAGTCCGGCTGTCCGGATACCCCCTAATCCAGGACTCCCTCAAAGACCATCAGTGACCCCAAAACCAAGAAACACAAAAGATTATACGAAGCACAAGAAGGTTGCTGAAAGGATATTGAGAGGGCATTTGGTGTGTTGCAATCTCGGCCATTGTTCGAGGTTTCGCTCGCTTTTGGGATAAGAAATCCTTCGGAAACATCATGACTGCTTGTGTAATTTTACACAACATGATCATTGAGGATGAGAGGTATTTGGACTTAGAGTTTTATTATGACAATGTTGGTAGTCGTGCGCTATTTGTGTTAGGCGTTGGGATTCCGGAAGAGAAAGGGTGAAGTAGTGTAGTAGCAAAAAATATTCTCCTTAGTTAAGAACCAAGATTTATTGAACCAATAGGAGACAACACACAAACAAGATAAACAGTACATGCACACACACAAAGCAAATGCTTGCACCCAACACATGCAATAGGATTGTCAATCCCCTTGTTCTCTCCAATTACAAGGATTAAATCTGATAGAGGTAGATATATAAAAGAAAATAAAATAAAAGTAAAAGTAAAAAACAACAAGCAAATTAAGGGTTTTAGTAAATATGGAAAATGGATCCAAGGGTCCTAGGTTCACTAGAGGCATCTCTCTCATTAGCATAGCAATGGTGGGTAAACAAATTATTATTGGGCAATTGATAGAATAGCACATAGTTACGATGATTCTTCATGGCATGATCAATACATAGGCATTACGTTTGTGATAAGTAGACCGTTAAACTTACTGACACCTACTACTATTACTCCACTCCTTAACTGCTATCCATCATTTATCTTAAGGTATTAAGTTCAAAACAAACAAAGTAATGCTTGGAGATGATGACATAATGTAGACAAAGTAAGATCTCTACTCCAATAAAAAAATTGAGTTAGTGATGATGGTGTGCCTGCCATCCATCGTTTTTGACCATCAGATCTTTATCCGACACATGGGAGTCCTATTCCATCCATCCCTAGTTCCCCACCGCATCCAACCGAAATAGCTAAGGCATTAGATCCTTCTCAAAAAGGGGAGAAAAAAATGGAACCGAAGACAAGCAGATGGCCGCTGCCGCTCAGGCCACGCCGATGTCTGACTCTCCCAACATCTCTCCTCTCCTGACTCCTCTCTGTCGCATGAGCCCCACCTCCACCTCCAACTCGCCATCCCTCTCCTCCCCATTGTATCTTACACCGTACCTCATCTCTCCCTACGGGACACCGACACCGTCCGTCCCCAAGTCCGCGAAACCTCTTTTGCCCCCTTCTTAGATGCACCAAACCCTCCGCCCACCACCTTCCTTCCTCCCCTACCCCATCTTCTCCGACGCCGACGTCAGCAAGGATGCCACTAGTGTTTCCCCCCTACGCCCCCAATTCCACGATGCCTCTCACGCAGCAGCCCGCTGCACACTTGCTCCCCACCGACGCGCTGCACGTCTGACCAATTCAAGCGAGCTGCTCCCCGAGGATTGGACTTCATCTTAGAGATGGCTGATCTGGTGAGATGGTGATGACCCACAAGTATAGGTGACCAATCGTAGTCCTTTCTGTAAGTAAGAGTGTGACACCCTCAATTCGACCGTACACTAATAATACACACAAATGTGTACGATCAAGATCAGGGACTCACGAGAAGATATCACAACACAACTCTGGACACAAATTCAAATAATAGAAGCTTTATATTGCAAGCCAGGGGCCTCGAGGGCTCGAATACATAGCTCGATACACAAGTGTCAACAATATCTGAGTACAGACATAAGTTAAACAAGACTGCCTTAAGAAGGCAAGCACAAAAGCAACAATGATCGAAGAGGCGAGGCCTCCTGCCTGGGACCTCCTAACTACTCCTGGTCGTCGTCGGTCTCGATGTAGTAGTAGTCGATAGGCAGGCATCTGGCTCCGGGGATCCACCAACTGGTTGCAACAACCGGAAAGAAGAAAGAAGGGGGGGAAAGGGGTAGCAAAGCAACCGTGTGTACTCATCCAAAATACTCGCAAGCATCAGATCTATACTAAGTATGCATTGGTATCAAATGGAAGGGTCGTATCTGTGGACTGAACTGCAGAATGCCAGAAGAGAGGGGAAAACCTAGCCTATCGAAGACTAGCATCTTCAAGTAGCTGCAAGCATCTTGCAGCATGTAGAATAGTGAAGAATAGCAGTTTATAATTAACAAGCATGTTGTTGTTGGGGAACGTAGCATGCAATTTCAAAAAAATTCCTACGATCACGCAAGATCTATCTAGGAGATGCATAGTGATAACCCACAAGTATAGGGGATCGCAACAGTTGTCGAGGGTAGAGTACTCAACCCAAATTTATTGATTCGACACAAGGGGAGCAAAAGAATATTCTCAAGTATTAGCAGTTGAGTTGTCAATTCAACCACACGTGGATAACTTAATATCTGCAGCAAAGTATTTAGTAGCAAAGTAGTATGGAAGTAACGATAACGGTGGCAAAAGTAACAGTGGCAGTTTTGTAATAGTTGTAACAGTGGCAACGGTAAAGTAACTAAGTGAAGAACAATATGTGAAAAGCTCGTAGGCAATGGATCAGTGATGGATAATTATGTCGGCTGTGATTATTCATGCAACAGTTATAACATAGGGTGACACAGAACTAGCTCCAATTCATCAATGTAATGTAGGCATGTATTCCGAACATAGTCATACGTGCTTATGGAAAAGAACTTGCATGACATCTTTTGTCCTACCCTCCCATGGCAGCGGGGTCCTATTGGAAACTAAGGGATATTAAGGCCTCCTTTTAATAGAGTACCAGACCAAAGCATTAACACATAGTGAATACATAAACTCCTCAAACTACGGTCATCACCGGGAGTGGTCCCCATTATTGTCACTTCGGGGTTGCCGGATCATAACACATAGTAGGTGACTAATGACTTGCAAGATAGGATCAAGAACTCATATATATTCATGAAAACATAATAGGTTCAGATCTGAAATCATGGCACTCGGGCCCTAGTGACAAGCATTAAGCATAGCAAAGTCATAGCAACATCAATCTCAGAACATAATGGATACTAGGGATCAAACCCTAACAAAACTAACTTGATTACATGATAAATCGCATCCAACCCATCACCGTACAGCAAGCCTGCGATGGAATTACTCACGCACGGTGGTGAGCATCATGAAATTGGTGATGAAGGAAGGTTGATGATGACGACAACGACGGATTCCCCTCTCCGGAGCCCCGAACGGACTCCAGATCAGCCCTCCCGAGAGAGATTAGGGCTTGGCGGCGGCTCCGTATCGTAAAACACGATGAATCCTTCTCTCTGATATTTTTCTCCCCGAACATGAATATATAGAGTTGGAATTGAGGTCGGTGGAGCCCCAGGGGGCCCATGAGGCGGGGCGCCCGGGGGTAGGCGCGCCCCACCCTCGTGGATGTGGTGTGGGCCCTCTGCCTTGATTCTTTCGCCAAGATTTTTATCAATTTAAAAAATATTCTCTGTGAAGTTTCAGGTCATTCCGAGAACTTTTATTTCTGCACAAAAATAACACCATGGCAATTCTACTGAAAACAACGTCAGTCTGGGTTAGTTCCATTCAAATCATGCAACTTAGAGTCCAAAACAAGGGCAAAAGTGTTTGGATAGGTAGATACAATGGAGACGTATCAACTCCCCCAAGCTTAAACCTTTGCTTGTCCTCAAGCAATTCAGTTGACAAACTGAAAGTGATAAAGAAAAACTTTTACAAACTATGTTTGCTTTTGTTGTTGCAAATATGTAAAGCCAGCATTCAAGTTTTCAGCAAAGATTATGAACTAACCATATTAACAATAACACTTAGGTCTCATGTTTACTCATATCAAAGACATAATCAACTAGCGAGCAATAATAATAAATCTCGGATGACAACACTTTCTCAAAACAATCATAATATGATATAACAAGATGGTATCTCGCTAGCCCTTTCTGAGACCGCAAAACATAAATGCAGAGCACCTCTGAAGATCAAGGACTGACTAAACACTGTAATTCATGGTAAAACAGATCCAGTCATAGTCATACTCAATATAAATTAATAGTAATGGATGCAAATGACAGCGATGCTCTCCAACTGGTGCTTTTTAATAAGAGGATGATGACTCAACATAAAAGTAAATAGATAGGCCCTTCGCAGAGGGAAGCAGGGATTTGTAGAGGTGCGAGAGCTCGATTTTGAAATAGAGATAAATAATATTTTGAGCGGCATACTTTCATTGTCAACATAACAACCAAGAGATCTCGATATCTTCCATGCTACACACATTATAGGTGGTTTCCAAACAGAATGGTAAAGTTTATACTCCCCCTACCACCAACGAACATCAATACATGGGTTATCCGAAACAACGGGTGCGTCCAACTAATAATAGTCCTGGGGGAGTCTTGTTTGCAATTATTTCGATTTGATTTGCTTATAGCATGGGACTGGGCATCCCGGTGACCAGCCATTTTCTCGTGAATGAGGAGCGGAGTCCACTCCTCTTGAGAATAACCCGCCTAGCATGGAAGATACAGACAACCCTAGTTGATACATGAGCTATTCGAGCATACAAAACATAATTTCATTTGAAGGCTTAGAGTTTGGCACATACAAATTTACTTGGAATGGCAGGTAGATACCGCATATAGGAAGGTATGGTGGACTCATATGGAATAACTTTGGGGTTTATGGAAGTGGATGCACAAGCAGTATTCCCGCTTAGTACAAGTGAAGGCTAGAAAAAGACTGGGAAGCGACCAACTAGAGAGCGACAACAGTCATGAACATGCATTAAAATTAATGAACATAGAGTGCAAGCATGAGTAGGATATAATCCACCATGAACCTAAATATCGTGGAGGCTATGTTGATTTTGTTTCAACTACATGCGTGAACATGTGCCAAGTCAAGCCACTTGAATCATTCAAAGGAGGATACCACCCTATCATACCACACCACAACCATTTTAATAGCATGTTGGCACGCAAGGTAAACCATTATAAACTCCTAGCTAATTAAGCATGGCATAAGCAACTATAATCTCTAATTGTCATTGCAAACATGTTTCATTCATAATAAGCTGAATCAGGAACGATGAACTAATCATATTTACAAAAACAAGAGAAGTCGAGTGTCGGTGTCAAAACCGGCGGATCTCGGGTAGGGGGTCCCGAACTGTGCGTCTAGGCGGATGGTAACAGGAGACAAGGGACACGATGTTTTACCCAGGTTCGGGCCCTCTTGATGGAGGTAAAACCCTACGTCCTGCTAGATTAATATTGATGATGTGTGTTACAAGAGTGGATCTACCACGATATCAAAGAGGCTAAACCCTAGAAGCTAGCCTATGGTATGATTGTTGTTCGTCCTACGGACTAAAACCCTCCGGTTTATATAGACACCGGATAGGGTTAGGGTTACACAGAGTCGGTTACAATGGTAGGAGATCTACATATCCGTATCGCCAAGCTTGCCTTCCACGCCAAGGAAAGTCCCATCCGGACACGGGACGAAGTCTTCAATCTTGTATCTTCATAGTCTTGGAGTCCGGCCGATGATGATAGTTCGGCTATCCGGACACCCCCTAGTCCGGAATTCCCTCAGTAGCCCCTGAACCAGGCTTCAATGACGATGAGTCCGACGCGGTTATTGTCTTCGGCATTGCGAGGCGGGTTCCTCCTCCGAATACTTCATAGAAGGTTTTGAACACAAGGATAGTGTCCGGCTCTGCAAAACAAGTTCCACATAACACCGTAGAGAGAATAATTTTTGCACAGATCTGCTGATGTATTCCGCGGCGTGACATCACACCACGGCCAGGCCTTTATATGAATCGTTTTTCATTGTTCCACCTTAGCATGTTTAGCGAGGCGGTTTCCTTGGCACGTCTTATCAAAGCGTAGATCGTGCCCCCTTATTCCGGGATTCTCATCAATACGGACGTGGGTAACCCAACCGTGCATGTTGGCCTGCCTTCTCTATCAAAGGCGAGTCCTAGTCGACCACGGGGTGGGCTCTTGGTATTCAACCTCTTTATAACGAGACCAAGGCCCTCTCCTTTTTACACCCTCTATCGAGTTCGCCTCGCGAAGTTCCAACACCCAAAGCTTGATTCAGCGCTTCGACTTTCGACGATGTCCGCTCCGACCAACATGGCGATGGATGTCTTCCTCCGTCACGTAAGAAGACGTGCTAAAGCTGCGAGACGCCAGTATCTATCCGGCGAGATCTTGCATAGGCTGCCTGCTCCAGGGCAGGTCATTCCCACTCCTGAGCCCGGTGAGAACGTGGTGTTCGTGTCCCACTTCCTTCGGGGTTTAGGCTTCCCAACGGATCCCTTTGTGCGGGGGCTCATGTTTTATTACGGGCTTGATTTCCATGACTTGAATCCGGAGTCCATCCTCCATATCTCGTCATTCATCGTTGTATGTGAGGCCTTCCTCCATATTACCCCCCACTTTGGATTGTGGCTCAAGACCTTCAAGGTGGAGCCAAAGATGATCAAGGGGCAGCAAGCGGAGTGCGGAGGGGCGGTCATAAGCAAATGTGCTGATGCTCCGTGGCCCGAGGGCTCTTTTCAAGAGGAGCTTGGTTTGTGGCAACGGGAGTGGTTTTATATCACCGCTCCTGGGGCACCAAATGGCGGCGCTCCACTTATACCTTTCGCTCAGTCCACCACAGCGGCCGGCAACATGGGTCAACAAGGCTCGACTGGGGCCGTCCAAGGGCGCCTGCTGCAGGGCCGCATTCGAGATCTCCAGAAAGAGGATCAATCTGGTTGCGATGGCGCGAGTTATGGTGATCCGGCGCCTTCAGCCCTGCAAACGTCGCCCCCTCCGCCTGTGGGAATTCAATCCGAAGGGACAACGAGCTCTCCAAAATTTTATGGGCACGACGCCCGTGGAGATGTATAAGCTGTTCTTCGGATCACAAGAGAAGTGTCCGAACTTGACCGAGGACACAGGACTAAGCTGAAATCGCCCAGATACTCAAGTAAGTAGTCCTGTAACCGGACAAGCTGTTCATTCATTTATTTCATATATATATGCCCTTTAAAGGAGCCGTTTTCTTGAACAGGAGTGGATAGCCAAGGCAAAATTAATAAGGTGTCCGGCTCCCCTCCCAGAGACCACGCCGGATCCCATGTTGGCCAAGATGTTGAAGGTCACGCCTTTTGAAGAAGGCGAAGGGGGGAGCGGGGAAGCAACCGCCTCCATGAAGGAGGATATCAAGGAAGGAGGGATTAAGAGTCCCACCTTCCGAGGAGAGAAGAGGACCGTGAGGGAGTCCCGGATTAGGGGGTGTCCGGATGGCCGGACTACCATCATCGGCTGGACTATCATCGGCCGAACTATCATCATCAACCGGACTCCAAGACTATGAAGATACAAGATTGAAGACTTCGCCCCGTGTCCGGATGGGACTTTCCTTGGTGTGGAAGGCAAGCTTGGCGATACGGATATGTAGATCTCCTACCATTGTAACCGACTCTATGTAACCCTAGCCCTCTCCGGTGTCTATATAAACCGGATGGTGTTGGGGAACGTTGCAGAAAATTAAATTTTTTCCTACGGTTTCACCAAGATCCATCTATGAGTTCATCTAAGCAACGAGTCATGGGAGTGAGTTTGCATCTACATACCACTTGTAGATCGAGTGCGGAAGCGTTAAGGGGATGGTGATGATGGAGTCGTACTCGGATCACCAATGACCAAGTGCTGAACAGACAACACCTCCGCGTTCAACACACGTACGGTACGGACGACGTCTCCTCCGTCTTGATCCAGCAAGGAGGAAGGAGAGGTTGAAGAAGACAGCTCCAACGGCAGCACGACGGCGTGATGATGGTGGAGAAGCAAGATCTCGGCTGGGCTTCACGAGCACACAACGGAGGAGGAGAGGTGTTGGGAAGGGGAGGGCTGCGCCTTGGCTTGTGTTGCGGCTGCCCTCCCCTCACCCCTCTATTTATAGGGGGAAGGGAGAAGGGGGCCGGCCCCTCTAGATGCATCTAGAGGGGGGGGCGGCCAAGGGAGGGGGACTTGCCCCTAAGCAGGGCGCCCCTCTAGGGTTCCCCTCAACCCTAGGTGCAAGGGCCCAAGGGAGGGTGCGCCCAGCCACCGTGGGCTGGCTCCTCCCATGCAGCCCAGTGCCCCCCGAGAGGGGTGGCCCCTCCCGTGGACCTCTGGAACCCTTCCGGTGACCCCAGTACAATACCGATATGCCCCGAACTTTTCTCGTGTCGGTTTGACAACTTCCCATATATAAATCTTTACCTCCGGACCCTTCCGAACTCCTCGTGACGTCCGGGATCTCATCCGGACTCGAACAACATTCGGTAATCACATACAAGTCTTCCTAATAACCCTAGCGCCACCGAACCTTAAGTGTGTAGACCCTACGGGTTCGGAGACATGCGAACATGACCGAGACGCTCTCGGTCAATAACCAACAGCGGATCTGGATACCCATGTTGGCTCCTACATGCTCCTCGATGATGTCATCGGATGAACCACGATGTCGAGGATTCAAGCAACCCGTATACTATTCCCTTTGTCGACGGTATGTTACTTGCCCGAGACTCGATCGTCGGTATCCCAATACCTCGCTCAGTCTCGTTACGCAAGTCACTTTACTCGCATCAGTAATGCATGATCCCGTGACGGACACTTGGTCACTTTGAGCTCATTATGATGATGCACTACCGAGTGGGCCCAGTGATACCTCTCCGTAATACGGAGTGACAAATCCTCGTCTCGATCCGTGTCAACCCAATGACACTTTCGGAGATACCGTAATGCACCTTTATAGTCACCCGCCACGCCAGTGACGTATGGTACACCCAAAGCACTCCTACGGTATCCGGAGTTACACGATCTCATGGTCTAAGGAATAGATACTTGACATTGAGAAAGCTCTAGCAAAACGAACTACGATCTTGTGCTATGCTTAGGATTGGGTCTTGTCCATCACGTCATTCTCCTAATGACGTGATCCCGTTGTCAATGACATCTGATGTCCATAGTCAGGAAACCATGACTATTTGTTGACCAACGAGCTAGTCAACTAGAGGCTTACTAGGGACGTATTGTAGTCTATGTATTCACACGTGTATTACGATTTCCGGATAATACAATTATAGCATGAATAAAAGACAATTATCATGAACAAGGAAATATAATAATAATGCTTTTATTATTGCCTCTAGGGCATATTTCCAACAGTCTCCCACTTGCACTAGAGTCAATAATCTAGTTACATTGTGATGAATCGAACACCCATAGAGTTCGGTGTTGATCATGTTTTGCCCATGAAAGAGGTTTAGTCAACGGATCTGCGACATTCAGATCCGTATGTACTTTGCAAATATCTATGTCTCCATCTTGAACATTTTCACGGATGGAGTTGAAACGACGCTTGATGTGCTCGGTCTTCTTGTGAAACCTGGCTCCTTGGCAAGGGCAATAGCTCCAAGTTGTCACAGAAGAGTTTGATCGGCCCCGACGCATTGGGTATGACTCCTAGGTCGGTGATGAACTCCTTCACCCAAATAGCTTCATGCGCTGCCTCCGAGGCTGCCATGTACTCCGCTTCACATGTAGATCCCGCCACGACGCTTCGCTTGCAGCTGCACCACTTCTTGCTCCACCATTCAACATATACACGATCCGGTTTGTGACTTAGAGTCATCTAGATCTGTGTCGAAGCTAGCGTCGACGTAACCCTTTACGATTTGAGCTCTTCGTCACCTCCATAAACGAAAACATGTCCTTCGTCCTTTTCGGTACTTTAGGATATTCTTGACCGCTGTCCAGTGTTCCTTGCCGGGATTACTTTGGTACCTTCCTACCAAACTTACGGCAAGGTTTACATCAGGTCTGGTACACAGCATGGCATACATAATAGATCCTATGGCTGAAGCATAGGGGATGACACTCATCTCTTCTTTATCTTTTGCCATGGTCGGGCATTGAGCCGAGCTCAATCTCACACCTTGTAGTACAGGCAAGAACCCTTTCTTGGACTGATCCATTTTGAACTTCTTCAAAATCTTATCAAGGTATGTGCTTTGTGAAAGACCTATGAGGCATCTCGATCTATCTCTATAGATCTTGATGCCTAATATATAAGCAGCTTCTCCAAGGTCCTTCATTCAAAAACACTTATTCAAGTAGGACTTAATGCTGTCCAAGAATTCTATATCATTTCCCATCAAAAGTATGTCATCTACATATAATATGAGAAATGCTACAGAGCTCCCACTCACTTTCTTGTAAACGCAGGCTTCTCCATAAGTCTGCATAAACCCAAACGCTTTGATCATCTCATCAAAGCGAATGTTCCAACTCCGAGATGCTTGCACCAGCCCATAAATGGATCGCTGGAGCTTGCATACTTTGTTAGCATTCTTAGGATCGACAAAACCCTCCGGCTGCATCATATACAGCTCTTCCTTAAGGTAACCGCTAAGGAAAGCTGTTTTGACGCCCATCTGCCATATCTCATAATCATAGTATGCGGCAATTGCTAACATGATTCGGACGGACTTAAGCTTCGCTACGGAGAGAAAGTCTCATCGTAGTCAATCCCTTGAACTTGCCGATAACCCTTAGCGACAAGTCGAGCTTTATAGATGGTGACATTACCATCCGCGTCCGTCTTCTTCTTAAAGATCCATTTGTTTTCTATCGCTCGCCGATCATCGGGCAAGTCACCAAAGTCCATACTTTGTTTTCATACATGGATTCTATCTCGGATTTCATGGCTTCTAGCCATTTGTTGGAATCTGGGCCCGCCATCGCTTCTTCATAGTTCAAGGTTCACCATTGTCTAACAACATGATTTCCGGGACAGGGTTGCCGTACCACTCAAAAGCGGACGTGTCCTTGTGGACCCACGAAGTTCAAGAGCAACTTGATCCGAAGTACCTTGATCATCATCATTAATTTCCTCTTGAGTTGGTGTAGGCATCACAGAACATTTTCTGAGCTGCACTACTATCCCGTTCAAGAGGTAGTACTTCATCGAGTTCTACTTTCCTCCCACTTACTTCTTTCGAGAGAAACTCCTTTTCCAGAAAGGATCCGTTCTTGGCAACAAAGATCTTGCCCTCGGATCTTAAGTAGAAGGTATACCCTATGGTTTCCTTAGGGTATCCTATGAAGACGCATTTTTCGACTTGGGTTCGAGCTTTTCAGTTGAAGTTTCTTGACATAAGCATCGCATCCCCAAACTTTTAGAAACGATGACTTAGGTTTCTTCCCAAACCATAATTCATACGGTGTCGTCTCAACGGATTTAGACGGTGCCCTATTTAAAGTGAATGTAGCTGTCTCTAGAGCGTATCCCCAAAATGATAGCGTTAAATCGGTAAGAGACATCATAGACCGCACCATATCCAATAGAGTGCGATTCGACGTTCGGACACACCGTTCTGCCGAGGTGTTCCAGCGGCGTGAGTTGTGAAACGATTCCACATTTTCTTAAGTGTGTACCAAATTCGTGACTTAAATATTCTCCTCCACGATCGATCGTAAGAATTTTATCTTTCGGTCACGTTGATTCTCTACTTCATTCTGAAATTCCTTGAACTTTTCAAAGGTCTCAGACTTGTGTTTCATCAAGTAGACATACCCATATCTACTCAAGTCATCTGTGAGAGTGAGAACATAACGATATCCTCCGCGAGCCTCAACACTCATTGGACCGCATACATCGGTATGTATGATTTCCAACAAGTTGGTTGCTCGCTCCATTGTTCCGGAGAACGGAGTCTTGGTCATCTTGCCCATGAGGCATGGTTCGCATGTGTCAAATGATTCATAATCAAGAGACTCCAAAAGTCCATCGGCATGGAGTTTCTTCATGCGCTTGACACCAATGTGACCAAGGCGGCGATGCCACAAGTATGTGGGACTATCGTTATCAACTTTACATCTTTTGGTATTCACGCTATGAATATGTGTAACATTACGCCGAGATTCATTAAGAATAAACCATTGACCATCGGAGCATGACCATAAAACATATCTCTCATATAAATAGAACAACCATTATTCTCGGATTTAAATGAGTAGCCATCTCGTATCAAACGAGATCCGGATACAATGTTCATGCTCAAACTTGGCACCAAATAACAATTATTAAGGTTCAAAACTAATCCCGTAGGTAAATGTAGAGGTAGCGTGCGACGGCGATCACATCGACTGAACCATTCCCGACGCGATCGTCACCTCGTCCTTCGCTAGTCTCCGCTTATTCCGCAGCTCCTGCTGTGAGTTACAAATATGAGCAACGACACGGTATCAAATACCCAGGGAGTTACTACGAGTCTTGGTAAGGTACACATCAATTACATGTATATCAAATATACCTTTGGTGTTGCGGCCTTCTTATCCGCTAAGTATTTGGGGCAGTTCCGCTTCGGGACCCTTCCCTTGCAATAAAAGCACTCTGTCTCGTGCTTGGGTCCATTCTTTGACTTCTTCCGGCAACTTGCTTGCGGGCGCAACCCTCCTTGCCGTCCTTCTTGAAGTTCTTCTTGCCCTTGCCCTTCTTGAACTTAGTGGTTTTATTGACCATCAACACTTGATGTTCTTTCTTGATTTCAACCTCTGCTGACTTCACATTGAGAATACTTCGGAATGGTCTTCACCATCCCCTGCATATTGTAGTTCATCACAAAGCTCTTGTAGCTTGGTGGGAGCGATCAAGGATTCTGTCAATGACCGCCTCATCGGGGAGGTTAATATTCAGTTGGGTCATGCGGTTGTGCAACCCGGACATTTTGAGTATGTGCTCACCGACGAACTATTTTCCTCCATCTTACAACTATAGAACTTGTCGGAGACGTCATATCTCTCGACCCGGCGTGAGCTTGGAAAACTAGTTTCAGCTCTTGAACATCTCATATGCTCCATGATGCTCAAAACGCTTTTGGAGCCCGGTTCTAAGCTGTAAAGCATGCCGCACCGAACGAGGGAGTAATCATCGATGCGTGTCCGCCAAACGCTCAAATCGTCTTGCAGGCTTTGGGAGAGCAGGTGGGTCACCTAACGGTGCTTCTAGGACATATGCCTTCTTGGCAGCTATGAGGATGATCCTCGTGTTCCGGACCCAGTCCGTATAGTTGCTTGGCATCATCTTTCAGCTTGGTTTTCTAGGAACGCGTTGAAGTTCATGTTGACATGAGCGTTGGCCATTTGATCTACAAGACATATTTTGCAAAAAGTTTTAGACTAAGTTCATGATAATTAAGTTCATCTTAATCAAATTATTAAATGAACTCTCACTCAGATTTGACATCCCTCTAGTCATCTAAGTGTTACACGATCCGAGTCGACTAGGCCGTGTCCGATCATCACGTGAGACGGACTAGTCATCATCGGTGAACATTCTCATGTTGATCGTATCTTCTATATGACTCGTGTTCGACCTTTCGGTCTCCGTGTTCCGAGGCCATGTCTGTACATGCTAGGCTCGTCAAGTTAACCCTAAGTGTTTTGCATGTGTAAAACTGTCTTACACCCGTTGTATGTGAACGTAAGGATCTATCACACCCGATCATCACGTGGTGCTTCGAAACGACGAACTTTAGCAACGGTGCACGTTAGGGAGAACACTTCTTGAAATTGTTGTAAGGGATCATCTTCTTTACTACCGTCGTTCTAAGTAAACAAGATGCATAAAACATAATAAACATCACATGCAATTATATAAAGTAGTGACATGATATGGCCAATATCATATAGCTCCTTTGATCTTCATCTTCGGGCTCCATGATCATCTTGTCACCGCATGACACCATGATCTCCATCATCATGATCTCCATCATCGTGTCTTCATGAAGTTGTCACGCCAACGACTACTTCTACTTCTATGACTAACGCGTTTAGCAATAAAGTAAAGTGGTTTACATGGCGTTCTTCAATGACACGCAGTCATACAAAAATAAAGACAACTCCTATGGCTCCTGCCGTTGTCATACTCATCGACATGCAAGTCGTGATTCCTATTACAAGAACATGATCTCATACATCACAATATATCATTCATCATTCATCACAACTTCGGCCATATCACATCACATGACAATTGCTGCAAAAACAAGTTAGGCGTCCTCTAATTGTTGTTGCATCTTTTCGTGGCTGCAATTGGGTTCTAGCAAGAACGTTTTCTTACCTACGAATAACCACAACGTGATTTTGTCAACTTCTATTTACCCTTCATAAGGACCCTTTTCATCGAATCCACTTCAACTAAAGTGGGAGAGACAGACACCGCCACCACCTTATGCAACTAGTGCATGTCGATCGGTGGAACCGGTCTCACGTAAGCGTACGTGTAAGGTTGGTCCGGGCCGCTTCATCCCACAATACTGCTGAAGCAAAATAAGACTAGTAGTGGCAAGAAAGTTGACAACATCTACGCCCACAACAAATTGTGTTCTACTCATGCAAAGAGAACTACGCATAGACCTAGCTCATGATGCCACTGTTGGGGAACGTTGCAGAAAATTAAAATTTTTCCTACGGTTTCACCAAGACATCTATGAGTTCATCTAAGCAACGAGTCATGGGAGTGAGTTTGCATCTACATACCACTTGTAGATTGAGTGCGGAAGCGTTAAGGGGATGGTGATGATGGAGTCGTACTCGGATCACCGATGACCAAGTGCTGAACGGACAGCACCTCCGCGTTCAACACACGTACGGTACGGACGACGTCTCCTCCGTCTTGATCCAGCAAGGAGGAAGGAGAGGTTGAAGAAGACAGCTCCAACGGCAGCACGACGGCATGATGATGGTGGAGAAGCAGTACTCCGACAGGGCTTCGCCGAGCACACAACGGAGGAGGAGAGGTGTTGGGGAGGGGAGGGCTGCGCCTTGGCTTGTGTTGCGGCTGCCCTCCACTCACCCCTCTATTTATAGGGGGAAGGGAGAAGGGGGCCGGCCCCTCTAGATGCATCTTGTAGCGACCCGACCTTAGACGGTCAAGCCTCTGTGTTGATGTGCCATCCCTGGATCAGTATGCTGGCACACACAATACATCAATGTATATATCAAAGTGCAATCACATGTATAATTAACGTAAAACTGATATATACCTCAAATGTCTCAATGAAACAACAACGGGTGTGGAGTCCCATCAACGCCATCGGCGGGTTGAGTGTAGATCGTAACCTGTATCGTAACTCTTACTGTCGAGGAAATATCTGCAACATGATACGTTGCAGCCGTGTAGGTCGATTACATTGAATGTACCGCAAGATCACAATAAGAGAAAACAGATGATAAACTATACTATATGCGGTATGGCTTTGTGGCTCAGATCTGAGTTTTGTTTGCGTAAAAGCTGGTTTTATTTTCCCTACATCAAAGGAATAAATGAAGTCTGTACTATAGAGTTTTCTATCATGACATGGTTCCGCCAACCGATGTCTCATAGCCCAAAATCATCATATGTTGCCCACAATTAAGTTGTCAGTCCGGTGTTGAGAGTTCCGAGATAGATCCAAGTCCAGATGCTCAAATTGTCCGTAACCGGGGACACGGCTAATCGATTAGGTTTAACCCTCTGCAGAGGTTTGTACACTTTACCCGCAAGATTCGATCCCTCTCTTTACGTTCTCGCACTTCAGGGTGTTTGAGAACAAGATGACCGAAACATGGTCTTCCTCAAGAGTTCCTCGACCACTTTCCGGTGCTCATCCAATCCTACCGTAGTTCTACATCTGCTAGCACCGTCCCAAATGAGAGTCACAACTAAGGTCAACCAAGCGAGCCCATAGTGACTTGCGGTTGCATGTAAGCTTCCGGGCATGAAGTATTCTTCCGTCTCTTTGAGTCTGGGTGAAGCTTTCCGCAAGATGTCATGGCGCTTCTCCATGCATCCCGCCAACCACCGGTTTCTCCAGGTGCCCGTCAACCGCCCTTCACCCAATGAGTGTGTCTTGAATTCTTGTCTCGAGTCTTGAAGTCTCGAGGCCTTGAAAATGCAGTCCTTGCAGATGCCATCATGGAGTTGTCGTCATTGACGTAGAGTCCTCCTTCTTCACACCACTCCCGAGCACTCATACCAACCCCGTCTACTATAGCGTAGCATTAAAATAAATAACGTCCGGGCTTGGTAACAGGTGATGGGTTCCTACCTCATGCATACTACTCAACTACAAGGATTCAATATCACTCTTTGGAGGGATTGTTGCGAAGATGACACTAGATGCAATAAAACACATAGGTATGAAAAACATGGTCAAAGTGAACTTGCTGGTAATACTTGATGAAGATAACAACGCTGTCGAGAAAATGACTTGGTAGAACTAATCGTCACTCCGTTGAAAATCTATATAGTCAAACATAGCATTCACATAAGCAAACATCCTAGCAAACAATTTTAGCACTCAAATAACAATCAAAACAGCAAGGAAAATCGATAATAAAACTCAAACAAAATCAAAAGAAACTTCAAATAAAACTACAAAGAAAAACTACTAACGAAGATCTATGACTTTGCTACAAACATCTAATATAGTTTTGCTGTAAGTAAAAACTTAACAACAATTAAAATACTAAACTAATAAATTAACAGAAAATAAAATGTAAAATAACTAATTTAACAGAAAGTATTTTTTCCATAAAATTTTATTTGCAAAAAGAAACAAATAAAAAGCTTTTATAAAACTCTAACTATGACCTATAGAAGGTTTCATACAAAACAAAGGAAAATAAATTTTTAAATAAAAATAAATTTTCTTTTGTTGACTAACAGAAACAAAACTAAATTTTTCAAGAGTGACAAAAAGAAATAATTTGAAACTAATAAAAACAATAAAGAAAAGACTAAAACAAAACTATAACTAAAACAGTACTGTTTTGCTAAAAACCTAATTTAAAAATAAATTAAAAATAAAGAAGTATATGCTACTGGATAGACAAAACCATAATAAAACAGTAGCAAAAAGAATCAATCAAAATACTTTGTAAAACTCAAAATATGACCAAATTAGTGATTTGAACAAATTTCATCAAATTCAAATCTAAACTATTCAAATTTGAAACCTAAGTATACAAACAGAAACTTAAGCAAATTTGTGTCACAATGCAAAAGAATCAACTCAAACGGATTACTGGAACTTAAGTTATGAATAAAAGAAGTTTGAATATGAATCTGAACAAATTTCGAAATTTTAAACTTTCAAAAACATGTTTGAGTTGAATTACTGGATAGAGGAGATCGTGCTTGAAGAAGTGGGCGTTGGTTTCATCTAGTTTGGATGAGCGAGTAAAAGTTATGGCTATTTGAAAAATCAGGGCCAAGCTGTTTTACAAAAGAAAAAATAGCTATGGCTAAGGTCTAATGTATAAATCGTGAGCGACAATCTAATCTATTGTATTAGTCTAAAAGTAATAAACTACGGAAGTATAAGTAGAAAAAAAACAAAGTAAGATACCTGTATAAGGCAGAGAAAAGACAACGTCGGAGAGAGAAGAAAATTTCCAGAAGTCGCGCCGGAGAGGAGAAAAAATATTTTTCTTAGTCAAACCAAAATATTGATTTAACCCGAATCAGATGATTTTTGGAGGCTCTATGGGGCTATATTTATAGGTGGAAAAGAGGCTTAGGGGTCAAAAGCTAGGAAATGTGGGACTAAACGTAGATGAAAATATACGAAACATAGAGAAGCTGCGCCATGGGCCAAAAGGCCTTTAGGCGGTTCCCTCCTGGCTCCCTGGTGCGCGCGGTGGATGGCCTTGGCCGGCCGGCCGCTGGCTTGGCCTTGGGCCTTGGCCCTTGGCCCGGCGGGGGCGCAGCGTTTTTTTTTAATATAAAACATAGACAATAAAACAAACACAAATAAATAACTAAATAATTTTATATAGGCATATAATATATCAAAATTTTCTGAAAAAGATTTTCTACAGCATGAACATTATTCTAGCATTAAATAAAATACACATAAATTCAAATAAAGCAAAGAGTGCTTCAGCTCTAATAAAATCCAATAAAAATCATTTAAAAATACCAAAATGAATTCAAATTTATTCCTCTCAATTTTCTGTTGTAGGGAATCATGTTACCCTATTTTCCATGTATTTTATTTTGGAGAAAAATAATTTGAATAAAACTCAAATAACTCCAAATTGAAAATAAATTCAAAAGAACTTTGAATTTATTTCTTTGAAACTCCTACTCATATTTCATATGTTTTGAAGAAGTCATTTTATCTTCGCTCGTGAAAATCATTGAGTTGCATAAAGTTTCAGAATTGGAAATATTTTCCAAATGAAATTCAAATATTTTCAACACCCTTTTTCATTTAAATAGAAGAAGTCATGTTATCCTCTCTCCGGGGTTTTGTGATGAAAATATTTGAATTCACAGAGATTAGAAAGCAAAATGAAAGTTTGGGAAAGTCCTTTTATTCCTCTCATTTAACTTTCAAAAAGTTTCAAATTTCACTCAATCAATCACACAACAATTCAAAAAACAAACAAATCTATCTATTTATTATAACATTCCAAAATTTAGAATTTTGGGATGTTACAAATCTACCACCCTTAAAATGAATCTAGTCCTCGAGATTCGGAGAAACTAGAAAGAAATGGGTTAGGTTTGGGGTCTTCAAAATCCATCGATCGTCTCCGGGTGCAGGCGCTACCACCCTTAGAAACATCGTTACGGTCCCATCCATGCTTATATACTCCATCCTCATTCTTGACAGTGTCAGTCTTCCCAGATCTCGGAAAATTTCATCTCCGGGCTCTTCCGGTAGCGGCATAACCTTTTCCTCAATTTTTTGTCCTTTCATCTTGGTAAGGTTATTCCGAGACTGGGTGTTCATAGCTGTCGGGTCAGGCGCCAATACTAAACAACTATCGATATCTCATGGTGGTCAACGATTTATGGTTTCTCCTGCAGAAAACGGGTCTGGGTTGAACCTCACCGTATGACCTACGATTGGCAACCACTGCCGTGTACAAGGGAAAAGAAGAAAAAAAATACCTATACCATTCTAAGGTTTAAACAAGGTTTTGATCGTCGTCTCTCTATTATAGGTAAGTCACTCAGATTTACCATCCCATATAGCAAAGCGAATAATAAGAGTAAGTCGGTATGGTGATCAATCCATCCCGCACCCAAATCATTACCTTGTACATGGTTTAGCGAATCTCGCATTCCAACACGCGGTCATCCTCACAAGCATTGCAGAATTTCTCTTGTCGACGAACCAAGTTCGGATAAATCCATTGATTCTGCAAGCTAAACAAACATCTATCGTTCCTTAACAACTCTCAGGTTTTGCGTAAACTCCTATAGAATCGTTGGTTGATAAAATCATAACTTCTTCCAGGGTTTTTCCTTCAGCAAGAATGTGCTTGCTTCTTGGCAGTCACAGGGCACGTGGGTTATGGCCCACTTCAACACTAGTGCAGCTTTAACTCATCCTTAGAGTAACTCTCTTGTTCCATATTACACCTCCTTTAAATCCAAGAGTACTCTGTTTCTTCATACCTTCATATCAAAAGCAAAACTCCAACTTTTTTTCCTTGAACTACAGTCCGTGGAATATATATTTTCTTATCCATTAGTCTAGTCTTCTTCACGGTACTACCACCCTTAAAATGAAATTCACAAATCCATCCATAGACCATATTTCTCATATCCTCAAAATGGTCAAAATCCGTGTTCATAGAGTAACAACTCATACAATTAAACATATGAAAACATGTCACCTTAACTTTATTGATTTCATGAATTCATTACAATATCCAAGACTTTCATTACATAAATTCAACTCCATATCCTTATGGAAACAATTGCTTCCTACTACACTTATTACCAATATCAAAATTCCAACTACTCAGCTCCACTTTCATCTTGTCGGAACATTTAGTAGCATAATGTCCTGCTTCCTTGCAGCGAAAACAAATGACTTTCGATAAGTCTTTGGGCTTCTTGGAGATGGTGCCTGCTCCTTGAGTTCCTTGCTTCCTTCGAGACAATGATTGGCATAATGCCCGATGTCCTTACATTCAAAACAGGTAATATGACTCTTGTCCCTATTTGCAGAAATTGGGTTGTTACGAGGGTGTCTTTGTTTTCTCTTCCGGGTTTCTTCGTTCGATCAAACCTTCTATTCCACGTGGATCAAACTCTATTGCTTCCGTCGGAAGTATCCGGATACTCTTTTCTTTCCTTGGTGCAATCTTGTGAAAATGTCCTTCTTCTCCACATGAATAGCAGGCATTGGAGTAAAATCTGTTGAGGCCTTCTCCATCAAGGTCTTCAACACATTCCTTCATCACTGGTTCTTTCATAACTTCTCGGAGGCTTCTTTCATTCCTTCTTCCTGCTCCTGAATAGTTTGTTGCACCATGGGGTAAATGTGACCTTTGCTCGGTAGTGGGTGGTTCCTTCACACAAGAAACAAGTCACTGACTAGTTGGGCATTCCTCACTGGGTGTTTCTCCTCACAATGAGGGCATCCATCCTTGTGTTCCTCCTGGTGTGTCCTAATTCTCCATAAATCTTGCAGGCACAAGGTTTCTTCTTGGGTTATCATAGTGCTTCCGATGAGGCGTGATCTCAACAGGGTCTTCTTGAATTCCTCCCAAGTTCTTGCTCCATTCCATCCCTGTATAGCTTGATGCATCTGTCACCATGTTGCAGCACTTCCTTCAAAGTACTGAAGAGCGTACGATACTTCATCCTTCCTTGAAACCAAATTGCTCCAAGTGATTCTCCATGTTACGAATCCATAGCTCGCCTCCGGTGGGTTTTCGATCCAGAGAATACCGGTCCAACTTCATTCATCATCTACTGGGTCCAAAAGTTTTGGGATGAGATATGAGAGAGGTGGGGAGGTATACACACAATACAAACAATAGTTTTTGAAGAAGCGGGTTTTACTTTGTGGCTGTCGGAAAACATCAAACAAATGACAGCTCACAAATCATCGCATCTAACGTAGGTGTATAACAGGGGTTTGGTCTCTAAAGGTCAAATAATTCTTCGAACTTCAAATTCTTCAAGTCTTGAGTCTTCGATTGTTGCAGCTTCAACTCTTCTAATGCATGGTGAAATCCTGGTTACTTTGAAGAGGCCATCGGTTATCGATATCTGTCCTTCTTGGAGCGGCTTGATTGATTCTTCATGTGATCAAAAGGAAAAGGGTATATTCTAACTATTTGAGGTGAGAGTGTTTATTTGATAAAATCGAAGAGATGAGAAGTAAGAGTCTTTTGAAAATAAAGTTTTAGAGATTTTCGGTCCTAGGGGCTTTCCGGTTTCTAGGGACCGTCCTCTGATCAACATGTGCTCGATACCATATGTGTAGCGACCCGACCTTAGACGGTCAAGCCTACGTGTTCTTGTGCCATCCACAGATCGAGATCTTTGGCACACACAAGACATCAATGTATATATCAAAGTGCAATCACATGTATAATTAACGTAAAACTGATATATACCTCATATGTCTCAATGAAACAACAACGGTGTGGAGTCCCATCAACGCCATCGGCGGGTTGAGTGTAGACTCTTACTGTCGAGGAAATATCTGCAACATGATACGTTGCAGCCGTGTAGGTCGAGACATTGAATGTACGGCAAGATCACAATAAGAGAAAACAGATGATAAACTATACTATATGCGGTATGGCTTTGTGGCTCAGTATCTCGAGTTTTGTTTGCGTAAAAGCTGGTTTTATTTTCCCTACATCAAAGGAATAAATGAAGTCTGTACTATAGAGTTTTCTATCATGACATGGTTCCGCCAACCGATGTCTCATAGCCCAAAATCATCATATGTTGCCCACAATTAAGTTGTCGATCCGGTGTTGAGAGTTCGAGATAGATCCAAGTCCGGATGCTCAAATTGTCCGTAATCGGGACACGGCTAATCGATTAGGTTTAACCCTCTGCGGAGGTTTGTACACTTTACCCGCAAGATTCGATCCCTCTCTTTACGTTCTCGCACTTGAGGTGTTTGAGAACAAGATGACCAAAACATGGTCTTCGAAGAGTTCCTCGACCACCGTCCGGTGCTCATCCAATCCTACCGTAGTTCTACATCTGCTAGCACCGTCCCAGCGAGAGTCACAACTAAGGTCAACCAAGCGAGAGCCCATAGTGACTTGCGGTTGCAGGTAAGCTTCCGGGCATGAAGTATTCTTCCGTCTCTTTGAGTCTGGTGAAGCTTTCCGCAAGATGTCATGGCGCTTCTCCATGCATCCCGGCCAACCACCGGTTTCTCCAGGTGCCCGTCAACCGTCCTTCACCCGATGAGTGTGTCTTGAATTCTTGTCTCGAGTCTTGAAGTCTCGAGGCCTTGAAAATCAGATCCTTGCAGATGCCATCATGGAGTTATCGTCATTGGCGTAGAGTCCTCCTTCTTCACACCACTCCGAGCACTCATACCAACCCCGTCTACTATAGCGTAGCATTAAAATAAATAACGTCCGGGCTTGGTAACAGGTGATGGGTTCCTACCTCATGCATACTACTCAACTACAAGGATTCAATATCACTCTTGGAGGGATTGTTGCGAAGATGACACTAGATGCAATAAAACACATAGGTATGAAAAACATGGTCAAAGTGAACTTGCCTGGTAATACTTGATGAAGATAACAACGCTGTCAGAAAATGACTTGGTAGAACTAATCGTCACTCCGTTGAAAATCTATATAGTCAAACATAGCATTCACATAAGCAAACATCCTAGCAAACAATTTTAGCACTCGAAATAACAATCAAAACAGCAAGGAAAATCGATAATAAAACTCAAACAAAATCAAAAGAAACTTCAAATAAAACTACAAAGAAAAACTACTAACGAAGATCTATGACTTTGCTACAAACATCTAATATAGTTTTGCTGTAAGTAAAAACTTAACAACAATTAAAATACTAAACTAATAAATTAACAGAAAATAAAATGTAAAATAACTAATTTAACAGAAAGTATTTTTTCCATAAAATTTTATTTGCAAAAAGA
Source organism: Aegilops longissima (assembly GCA_021605205.1). NCBI lineage: Eukaryota > Viridiplantae > Streptophyta > Magnoliopsida > Poales > Poaceae > Aegilops > Aegilops longissima. The sequence continues at coordinate 418,347,101 of CM038681.1, read as the reverse complement.
AACAAATAAAAAGCTTTTATAAAACTCTAACTATGACCTATAGAAGGTTTCATACAAAACAAAGGAAAATAAATTTTTAAATAAAAATAAATTTTCTTTTGTTGACTAACAGAAACAAAACTAAATTTTTCAAGAGTGACAAAAAGAAATAATTTGAAACTAATAAAACAATAAAGAAAAGACTAAAACAAAACTATAACTAAAACAGTACTGTTTTGCTAAAAACCTAATTTAAAAATAAATTAAAAATAAAGAAGTATATGCTACTGGATAGACAAAACCATAATAAAACAGTAGCAAAAGAATCAATCAAAAATACTTTGTAAAAATCAAAATATGACCAAATTAGTGATTTGAACAAATTTCATCAAATTCAAATCTAAACTATTCAAATTTGAAACCTAAGTATACAAACAGAAACTTAAGCAAATTTTTGACACAATGCAAAAGAATCAACTCAAGCGGATTCTGGAACTTAAGTTATAAATAAAAGAAGTTTGAATATGAATTTGAACAAATTTCGAAATTTTAAACTTTCAAAAACATGTTTGAGTTGAATTACTGGATAGAGGAGATCGTAATGAAGAAGTGGGCGTTGGTTTCATCTAGTTTGGATGAGCGAGTAAAAAGTTATGGCTATTTGAAAAATCGGTATGAAGCTGTTTTACAAAAGAAAAAATAGCTATGGCTAAGGTCTAATGTATAAATCGTGAGCGACAATCTAATCTATTGTATTAGTCTAAAAGTAATAAACTACGAAGTATAAGTAGAAAAAAAACAAAAGTAAGATACCTATATAAGGCAGAGAAAAGACAACGTCGGAGAGAAGAAAATTTCAGGAAGTCGGCAGGAGAGGAGAAAAATATTTTCTTAGTCAAACCAAAATATTGATTTAACCCGAATCAGATGATTTTTGGAGGCTCTATGGGGCTATATTTATAGGTGAAAAAGAGGCTTAGGGGTCAAAAGCTAGGAAATGTGGGACTAAACATAGATGAAAATATACGAAACATAGAGAAGCTGCGCCATGGGCCAAAAGGCCTTTAGGCGGTTCCCTCCTGGCTCCCTGGTGTGCGCGGTGGATGGCCTTGGCCGGCCGGCCGCTGGCTTGGCCTTGGGCCTTGGCCCTTGGCCCGGCGGGGGCGCAGCGTTTTTTTTAATATAAAACATAGACAATAAAACAAACACAAATAAATAACTAAATAATTTTATATAGGCATATAATATATCAAAATTTTCTGAAAAAGATTTTCTACAGCATGAACATTATTCTAGCATTAAATAAAATACACATAAATTCAAATAAAGCAAAGAGTGCTTCAGCTCTAATAAAATCAATAAAAATCATTTAAAAATACCAAAATGAATTCAAATTTATTCCTCTCAATTTTCTGTTGTAGGAATCATGTTACCCTATTTTCCATGTATTTTATTTTTGGAGAAAAATAATTTGAATAAAACTCAAATAACTCCAAATTGAAAATAAATTCAAAAGAACTTTGAATTTATTTCTTTGAAACTCCCTACTCATATTTCATATGTTTTGAAGAAGTCATTTTATCTTCGCTCGTGAAAATCATTGAGTTGCATAAAGTTTCAGAATTGGAAATATTTTCCAAATGAAATTCAAATATTTTCAACACCCCTTTTTCATTTAAATGGAAGAAGTCATGTTATCCTCTCTCCAGGGTTTTGTGATGAAAAATATTTGAATTCACGGAGATTAGAAAGCAAAAATGAAAGTTTGGGAAAGTCCTTTTATTCCCTCTCATTTAACTTTCAAAAAGTTTCAAATTTCACTCAATCAATCACACAACAATTCAAACAAACAAACAAATCTATCTATTTATTATAACATTCCAAAATTTAGAATTTTGGGATGTTACACATCTAGAGGGGCGGCCAGGGGAGGGGACTTGCCCCCAAGCAAGGGAGCCCCTCTAGGTTCCCCCTCAACCCTAGGCGCAAGGGCCCAAGGGAGGGGTGCGCCCAGCCCACCAGGCTGGCTCCTCCCCACGCAGCCCAAGTGGCCCCAGGAGGTGGCCCCTCCCGTGGACCTCCGGAACCCTTCCGTGACCCCTTACAATACCGATATGCCCCGAAACTTTTCCTGTCCGTTTGACAACTTACCATATATAAATCTTTACCTCCGGACCCTTCCGAACTCCTCGTGACGTCCGGGATCTCATCCGGACTCGAACAACATTCGGTAATCACATACAAGTCTTCCTAATAACCCTAGCGTCACCGAACCTTAAGTGTGTAGACCCTACGGGTTCGGAGACATCTGCGACATGACCGAGACGCTCTCGGTCAATAACCAACAGCGGGATCTGGATACCCATGTTGGCTCCCACATGCTCCTCGATGATGTCATCGGATGAACCACGATGTCGAGGATTCAAGCAACCCGTATACTATTCCCTTTGTCGACGGTATGTTACTTGCTCGAGACTTCGATCGTCGGTATCCCAATACCTCGTTCGGTCTCGTTACGGCAAGTCACTTTACTCGTACCGTAATGCATGATCCCGTGACCGGACACTTGGTCACTTTGAGCTCATTATGATGATGCACTACCGAGTGGGCCCGGTGATACCTCTCCGTGTACGGGTGACAAATCCTGTCTCGATCCGTGTCAACCCAGACACTTTCGGAGATACCGTAATGCACCTTTATAGTCACCCGATTACGTTGTGGCGTTTGGTACAACAAAAGCACTCCTATGGTATCCGGGAGTTACGATCTCATGGTCTAAGGAATAGATACTTGACATTGAAAAGCTCTAGCAAAACGAACTACGATCTTGTGCTATGCTTAGGATTGGGTCTTGTCCATCACGTCATTCTCCTAATGGCGTGATCCGTTATCAATGACATATGATGTCCATAGTCGGAAACCATGACTATCTGTTGACCAACGAGCTAGTCAACTAGAGGCTTACTAGGGGCGTATTGTAGTCTATGTATTCACACGTGTATTACGATTTCCGGATAATACAGTTATAGCATGAATAAAAGACAATTATCATGAACAAGGAAATATAATAATAATGCTTTTATTATTGCCTCTAGGGCATATTTCCAACAGATGGCTCTAGTCCGTAGGACAGAACAACAACCCTTACAATCATACCATAGGCTAGCTTCTAGGGTTTAGCCTCCTTGATCTCGTGGTAGATCCACTCTTGTAAACATCCACAATATCAATATCAATCAAGCAGGGCGTGGGTTTTACCTCCATCAAGAGGGCCCGAACACAGGTAAAACATCGTGTCCCTTGTCTCCTGTTACCATCCGCCTAGGCGCACAGATTCGGGACCCCCTACCGAGATCCGCGGTTTGACACCGACATTGGTGCTTTCATTGAGAGTTCCTCGTGTCGTCGCCCGATAGGAAGGATGCCTCCTCCCATCTTCAAGGGCGGTATTTTCGCCAAAGGAGCCTTGGCACGGCCAAACTATCTGGCTAGGTGGTTTCTTATGACACTGTCCGGCTACGCTTCGACAATGACCTCTCACGTCGTCAAAAGCAATTTTCACGTCAGCTCGAAATTAGCGGCGGCTGGATCCAATAGAGCTCTCGTCAAGTAACGAGCTCTTGATCGCATCGCCGCCACAGGAGTCGCTTCTGAGACTACAAACAGATTGGGCTTAAAACCGATCTGAGAGAGATTAAATCTCCCCAGGTCACCCACCACGTTGCAGTGGTAGAGGAACAATGCGGCGACGCTTCTCCTATATTGAAAACTAGTCATGTCCGGGCTCCCGAACCCTCCATGCCGGATTCCCGCGGAGGGACGGACTTCGATCAAGCACTGAACTTAAAGTCAGGCATCAGACCAGACTCGGTGGACAACGTCTAGCAATCCAAGCTTCCAAATTCAGAAACTTCTCGGCCTTCGAGCCTTGAGATGGGTAGGGTTCCGGACTTAATTCCACCCTCCCGCCCAGACATATGCGATCTATCTCTAATCCGGCAAGAGCCCGCTGAGATGGTACATCACTACTGGGCCAGATTCCTCCTGGTTATGGACAGGATAAAGGACTGCTGAGAGGAAAACACAATCTCAATTTTTTGCAATAATTGCACGGACGAGGAATCTTGAGCGCCGTCGGCGTCGTGAAATTACACGCCGCCGACCAAGCGTCCATAATCTGAAATCTTGTGCGATGGAGAGTTTCCGGACAACCGAAAATAAGTTTTGGGACAATCCGGCCCCGAATACAACCCTAGTCCGTAACAAAAGGGTGCATTACACTCGGGCACGGATACAAAAACCAAAAAGCAAAAACCCCATAAAGGGCGCGGAACCGTTCTAGAGGGATGGCTCGGCGGACCTGTAAAATTCACAAGATCTGAAGGCGCCGCCCAACACATAGCCTTCGAGCATGTTGGATATTACGGCGGTGGCCAAAAGTGGAGAGGAGCTTCTAGCCCCGGAAAACCACCCCAACAACATCGATGCGGTATCAACAGTCTTGAGACTTTCGCATCAAATAATATGCGGAAACGAACAATCCGCAGCTTCGCCGAAGTCTACCAAGTAGCAACAACCAATCCATGGAGCGACACAGCCATCGCCTTCAACGCCAGCGACGAACTTACATTCCGGACGGCCCGAGCTCCAGCCGCACTGGTACTTAGTCCAATAGTAGACGACTTTCGACTTACAAAAGTCCTCATGGATGGCGGCAGCGGATTAAACCTCATCTACGAGGAAACCCTTCAAAAAATGGACATAGACTGGAACCGTATTGAGCGAAGCAGCACAACCTTTAGAGGAATAATCCCTAGCCGAGAGGCGCGCTGCACAGGAAAAATCACACTCAATGTGGTATTCGCTCGCCGGACAATTACAGATCCGAAGAAGTCACGTTCCAAGTGGCCCTATTCAACAGCGGATATCACGCTATATTAGGACGAGAGGCATTCACAATTTTTCAAACCGTACCCCATTACGGGTACATGAAGCTCAAAATGCCTGGGCCCGGTGGAATAATCACTCTCGTTAGTGACCCGGACATAGCGCTCCGCGCCGAAAACAAGACAGGTGCATTAGCCTTAGAGGCACTATCCGAAGCCCTAGCGGCAGAGGAACTCACCACGCTGCGCTCTACAGTGAATAGGGACGATGTGATACTCGATAAGAGATCCAAGTCCACCTCCTTTAAACCAGCAGATGAAATAGTAAAATTCCAGATCCACCCAACGGACCCGACAAAGACGGCCTCCATCGGGGCACAATTGAACCACGATGTAGGCGCCAGATGCGAGAATTCGCCGGAAAATTGGGACATTTTGCCCGGCACCCCTCGGATATGCCCGAATCCCATGCAGATTGGTAGAACACAGCCTAAACATCCTAAAAGGATTCAAGCCACCAAACAGGCTCTTGACGATTTTTCAACCCAAAAACAGGCAATGGGAGAAGAGGTAGCCAAACTATTGGAAGCCGGATTCATCGAGACATCAAGCACCGGATTGGCTAGCAAACCTGGTAATGGTACCAAGAAGGACAAATCCTGGCGCCTATGTGTCGATTTCAAAGACCTAAATAAAGCCTGCCCAAAGGATCCTTCCTCCCCAAGATCGATCAAATCATCGATGCCACTGCGAAGGCACGATTCATTGTGCTTCACGGGCGCATACTCGGCTATCATCAAATCAAGATGGCGAAGCGGATCAAGCGCAAGCGGCGTTCATTACTCCATATGGACCATTCTGCTTCAACACGATGCCCTTCGGACTTAAAAACGCCGCAACATATCGGCGCATGATTCGGACATGTCGGCTACCCATATCGGCAAAACAGTAGAGGCATACGTGAGCGGCGTAGTCGTCAAAACTAAACTGCCGAAACTCTAGTAGGCGACTTGAGGCTCACATTCGACAACCTCGAGCATATGACATCAAGCTGAATCCGGAAAAATGTGTTTTCGGCGTACCAGCTGGAAAGCTGCCGGGCTTCATCGTATCCGGTAGAGGAATTGAAGCAAACCCAGCCAAGATCCGAGCTCTGTCACAGCTAGATATCCCAAAAGACCTCAAGCAAATACAAAAATTGACTGGATGCGTAGCGGCTCTAAGACGCTTTATCTCCGTCTAGGAGAAAAGGCATTACCCTCTATCGCCTCCTTAGGCGCAACAACACCAGTGGGCGGATGCTGCCACCGCCGGACTCGAAGAAATAAAGGCCATATTGGCAACAAATCCGGTCCTAGCTGCGCCCAACCTGGGCGAACCAATGTTGTTATACATCGCAGCTACGCATCAAGTTGTAAGCGCGGTACTCGTCGTCGAACGAGAAAAAGAAGGGCATAAATTCCCTCTTCAAAAACCAGTATACTACGTATCCACTGTGTTAACCCCCTGCAAGTCCCGTTACCCGCACTATCAGAAGATAGCATACGCGGTGTTCATGGCGTCCCGGAAGCTCCGACACTACTTTCAAGAGTGTTCGATAACAGTGGCCTCTGAAGTACCACTTAACGACATTATAAACAACCATGACGCGACGGGCAGGATTGCAAAATGGGCCATTGAGCTCTTACCATTTGATATATCTTACAAACCTCGTGAGCTATAAAGTCACAAGTTTTGGCTGACTTTGTCGCTGAATGGACCGAAGCGAACTCCCTAAAGAATACATCGCATACTCAATTGGATTATGCACTTGACGGCTCTAAAATGTTAGCGGATTGGGGCTGGCATCGTATTGACGTCCCGACCGGGATACTGATCCAATCGTACTTGAGATAATGTACGGACTCCAACAACGCGGCGAATCGAGGCCCTTTTACATGGTCTCCGGATGGCAATCTCCATGGGCATTCAACACCTAGAGGTGCGCGATTCAAACCTCGCAATATCCCAAATAAGCGGAGACTTTGGCGCCAAAGATCCGAAAATGGCAGCATATCATAGCGCTGTCCTAAAAATGTCAGCCGGTTCAAGGACTTGAATTCCATCACGTAGCTCGGGATAATAACCAAGCAGCCGACGTCTTGGCACGCATTGGCGCAAAAACGCGACGCTGTCCCTCTAACATCTTCTGGGCGGCTCTTCAAGCCATCCGTACTATGGGAAGAGGAGTCCGGAACTAACAAACCGGAACAAGCCGCACCAACCGGCGATTCAGCCGATGATATAACACCTTCCGCCCACGACATAATGGCAGTAATTGCCCCGTGGACAGAACCATTCCTCGCCTACTTGCTTAGGCAAGAGCTTCCCGAAGACCAAAATGAGGCCCGCTGCATTGTCCGGCGATCTAAAGCCTACAAGGTCTATGAGGGAGAACTTTATAAGAAAAGTACAACCGGAGTCCTTCAAAGGTGTATCTCCGAAGAGGAAGGGCGAAACCTCCTGGCTGAAATTCATGCGGACTAGGCGGACATCACGCCGCAGCTCGGGCCCTTGTAGGAAAGGCATTCCGTGCAGGATTTTATTGGCCGACGGCCCGAGCGGATCTCGGGACTTAGTCCAAAGATCGTCGGTTGTCGGCTCTTTGCTAATCGAGCCATATGCCACCCACCGCCCTCAAAACTATACCCATTACACGGCGTTCGCGATGCAGGGGCTTGACATGGTTGGACCATAAAGGGGAACCCACAAGCAAAGGTACCTATTGGTCATGGTGGATAAATTCACCAAATGGATAGAGGCCAAGCCGTTAAAGCGGCGAGTCCGGACCAGTGATAGACTTTATATCCGGGTAGTACACGTTATGGTGTCCCCACAGCATCATCACCGATAACGGCACGAAGTTCACCGCCGATGAGGTTAAATCATGGTGCAAAAATATGGGCATCAAGCTCGATTACGCTTCAGTCTATCATCCTCAAACCAGCGGTCAAGTGGAGCGAGCAAATGGTCTAATAATGGCGGCATCAAACCCGGACTAGTGCGGTCCCTTACGAAATCGACACGCCTTTGGGTAGAGGAGCTCGACTCGATACTACTGGGGCTGCGGACAACGCCTAACCGTACTACGGATTCACACCATTTTTATGGTATCTGGCGCGAAGCAGTTTTGCCTGCGACATCATTCATGACTCACCTCGAGTGCGCATGTACGAAGAAAGAAAGCCGAGTTGGATCGGCGGGACAGCTTGGACACATTGGAGGAAAAGCGCGGCGTCGCCAAGGCTCGTTCCGCATTCTATCAGCAGCAGCTCGAAGATATCAAAGCGAGAAGTGCGGGCCAAGACTTACAACGTTGGCGAACTGGTTCTCGCTGCGGACAAGAAAAAGGACAAGCTCAAGCCCAAATGGGAAGGCCCCTTCATCATCGATCAAGTCGACGGCGGGCGTACCGCCTCTGAAATGCATCGGATAACCGACTCGAGCGAACCCATGGAGCGCAGCCCGCCTCCGACGATTCTATGCCTAGCGCCGACTAAGAGTTCGTCCCTTTCCCCGTCAATTTTTTTACTTCAGCTGCCTTTTCTTTATCTTTTCTTCTCAACCCTATTCATCCAAGCCTTAAAGGTCCTACTTGCGCAATGTTCACAAGCAATTGATGTGCTATCCGCACTCATTATACACAGGGGCTTCTTTACGAAGCTTAATTATCTGGGCTTCATGCCCGGCATGTGTCAAGCCTCCACATGTACCTTTTATTCACCATTATATGCATCGATATGACTTAAGTTTTGGCCAAGCTGGGTTGCTGGCTCCTGTGCTTACCCCTCGTTCCCGATTGTTCGGCTAGGAGGTAAAGGAGCACCTCTGCGATTATTCTTGCCGGGTCAGCCGGATGTGTACCTCGGTGGGTGAAGCCGAAAGCTAAGCGTTCTTAAGGGAATATTGATCGGTGACCTAAAAGATGATTTTATCCACTTATTTATCTGCCCCAGATGTTTTTCTGCTTTTTTAGATCCGGACATGCACTTTAGGGCATTCCACCCCAGAGGAAAGGAACCCTTAACGGAACTATTCTCCTGGAAGATGTTTCTTACTACCCATGTAATATAACATAACTAGTTGGGCACTTATGCGATAAAGCACCGATGACCCCTACGCTGGTCTCCATGCATACCCGGTTGTTTCATAACCAAGAAGGTATTCGGACACACTCCGGACTCTAGGGTCCCGAGGTCGCAAAAGGTCGGCAAAGACAGGCGATCTACAATCCGGCTAGAAGGCATTTTGTATGTCATTTTATAATACATCGTCAAATCGGTGATTGTATTCTTCCTCAATCCGTCTAACAAAGTTGTCAATTTACTGATCTGTTGGGAAAATTTAGCGCCAACTCCACTTGGCCATATACTAAACTCACGAGGATCTCCTTCCCATCGGGCCCCACAGTCCGACTTGACCATGTGGTTGGGATCCGCCTTCTTGTACAGCGTCTTTACCATGGCCCGGCCTCCACAGCACCTTGGCGGCAGGCGAAATCTTCCATAAATGGAAGCGCTGCACTCCTGCAGCTTCTCCGCAAGCTCCCCAAGACCCTCGGGTAAGGAGAAGGCCGGCCATAACGCTGAATAGCGCCGCTCATTGCCCGCGAACTCATTCGATCGGTTGCAACAATTCGGAAGTTGATCACCCGTTGATCGGGCATCTCCTCCATGAGGCGACACTGTGAGCATACCTGCGGACATATTACATCAAATTGACTTCCTCGCCGAACTCTTCTTTTCAAAGGAGTTCGCTCAAGCACTACTATATATGCTTGGTGATGAAGCCGCTGATTCTCCTTAGCGAGCTGACAGCTCGGCCCAAGCGCCTTTCAGCTCTTCTCCAAGCTGGGCATGGGCATCCTGGAGCTTGTTCCTTTCATGTTGCACCTTATGCAGCACCCTCTCGCCGACCTTTAGTTGGCGCGAAGTTCTTGCCTGTCCGGATCTTGTCCGCAGCACCTAACGTCATTTTTTCTTTCGGGCTTGCGCAAAGGCCAAACGCTGCTTATCTTTCTAAAATAATGCGTTACGGGAGAGGTCCTTGCGTTTCCTCTGCGCCCGAGAGTGCGGCCTCAAGTTGGGCCTTGCACTCTTGCAGCTCTGAGACAGTTGGGTATTCTTGTCGGTAAGATCCTCGTTTCATATGATCCTTAAATTAGTTAATATAACTATTTTAAGTCTCGGGAGACTCTTGGCATATATAACTATTAAATTCTCTTACCCGTATGTCTTTTACATCTTGCTCCGTAGCCTGATAAAACCATCTTGAGCAGCACGAAGGTGCGCGTCCCCGTGTTAAAGGCATTCAGCGCCTCGGGGAGAAGCAGCGTCATGAAATACTGTCCGTGGCGCATGTGATTGAGGCACTCTCCACCTCGAGACTTGGTGGCGGACGAGTCTGTCGGCATCCTCCGTCGGAGAACGTCCGGCTCGCGCCTTTGCGCCTCCCCCTCCCGACCAGGTGCGGGAGCTGGCGGGTAGAGGTTGGATTGACAACCTCCACGCCCGCAGATCGGCGGGCGCTTTTTCCCTATAAAAGTCATGAGCACTCAAGCGCTTCCTAGGAACGTTGCTCTAAATAATGAATTATGAGCTACACCTTTGCGGCGGCGTTTGATCCGCGCGCGCCTCTTCCGCCTCTTGGTCAGAATCGGCCCTTGTTGGTCAGCCACCGCTGAGCTCGACTTCTCGCCCTAGGGCGCCTCCTGCACTGCGCCATCATATCGGCGGTCGAAATAAGCAAGGAAGGAATAGCGGTGTCGAGGCTTGGCCGCAATCACACAGGAAGCGGATATAGTCCGGGATAGTCGGCCGTGATGGCGACTAAAACATTGTCCATGCTGAGCTGGTGGAACACCTCGTCGATTAGCTCCACCTTTATGTCCGGATCCTCTTGGAGGCGGATCCGGGATCTCTCTGGATCCTCGGGCTCTGAGCCGGACTTAGCATGCCCTCCACGGTCCGGCGCAGTTCTGCGTCGAAGAAGAACACAATATAAGAAACTTAAGTTTGAAAGGCACGGGTCGGACACGCAGAGTGTTAAACTTACCCAAGGCTGGGGATTATTCATGGAGAACCCATTTAGCGGGTTCGTCCAGAGGAAATCCTCCTTCTCCCCTTATACAGGCGGACAGGATCGTCACGGATCTTGGCGAATCCGCCCTTGCGGCCATGGCGGGTGGCATCGTCCTCCCGTTGAAATCCCACATGGGTGGCCTGTATTGTAGTGGCTGCACCCCAGCGTAATGCATGTTGCCATGACTCCAATCATGGTCAACCCGGCATGGGCGATAACCTTATTGGCCCATCAAATAATGGGCGCTCTTGTCTTCCTCGGGCCAGGGGCTCATGGCGCCAACTAAGGCGTTTCTTGAGAGGAGCATTGCTGAACTCCGGAGGCTGATCCGAGCAGGTCCGGCAGGGAGCGTCTTCTATATAAAACCATTCGAAGGCCGGTCTTGAGCGCCTTCTTAGGGGTTCGGATGGATATCCGGTCCGGCAATCGCCATATTTGGCGCCGCCCACTTGATATATGGACCCCTCGTGAGAGCGGGTACAAGGCGAACAACCTCTTCCACAGCGAAGTGGGGCTCGGCGCCCAGGAAAAGCTCGCAAAGAGCTACATAACCCATAATATGCAGGATTGAGGCGGGCGTGAGGTGATGAAGCTGAGTCCGTAGAACTCCGAGGAGCCCTCGGAGGAATGGATGTCAGAAATCCGAGCCCCTTATCGAGATAGGGGCCGAAGCATACCCGCTCCCCTTTGTTGGGATTTGGGGTAACCTCCGGTTGCTTCCCACCTTTGTAGGTGGCCAGCCCGGCTCGAACCGGAACCATGAAGGCCGGAGGGAGATATCCCCCCACTTGGAGCTTCACCAGCTCGTTGTGCGGAACAGAGCATCTCCCCCAATCTCCTGGCAAAGGGACGGGAGTGCGAGAAGAGGAGCCGCGTTGACGGTCCATGATGGAATGGATTCTTGGTCGAAAGCGCTCCGATGAGTATTTGCGAGAGGAAGATGGTGATTTGGATCTGGATTCTTGCCTCCCTTATAGGCAGATTATTCGCACAACTAGGGGGTAAAACATAAAAGACACCCTAGCTTTTCACGTTCGCGCGACACGTGGAAGAAGGCCATTATTGGGCGTGGAAGCCAAGGCAGCGCAACATTGATGAGGAAGCTGGACACTTGTTAGCGAGCACGTAGAACTTGAAGGAGAACCCGCCTTACAGCGCCAAGACTACGCATGCTGGACTTATCGTCATTGAAGCCTGGTTAGGGGCTCTTGAGGAGTCCCGGATTAGGGGTGTCCGGATGGCGGACTACCATCATCGGCGGACTATCATCGGCGAACTATCATCATCAACGGACTCCAAGACTATGAAGATACAAGATTGAAGACTTAGCCCGTGTCCGGATGGGACTTTCCTTGGCGTGGAAGGCAAGCTTGGCGATCTGGATATGTAGATCTCCTACCATTGTAACCGACTCTATGTAACCCTAGCCCTCTCCGGTGTCTATATAAACCGGATGGCTCTAGTCCGTGGGACGAACAACAACCCTTACAATCATACCATAGGCTAGCTTCTAGGGTTTAGCCTCCTTGATCTCGTGGTAGATCCACTCTTGTAAACATCCACAATATCAATATCAATCAAGCAGGGCGTAGGGTTTTACCTCCATCAAGAGGGCCCAACCTGGGTAAAACATCGTGTCCCTTGTCTCCTGTTACCATCCGCCTAGGCGCACAGTTCGGGACCCCCTACCGAGATCCGCGGTTTGACACCGACAGACCGCTTGAAGATCCGGAGGTCAAGGCCTCAAAGAAGGAAGGAATCTTGGCGAGAGAGTCCGGCGCCGGGAAGTAACCCAGCCGCATTATTTCCTCGAGGATCAGCCCTCCAATGAGCCGTAAGTAAAAAAGAAGGGGTCTTGTAAATGAGGAACATCCTGCATTTATTTATAAAGATAACCAAATTGTACCTTGTAGTCGGACCTCGGCCCTTCTCAAAGTGAGCTTCGTCTTGAGGATCTTCTTCCGGAGATGATGGAGAGCAACGCCTCCACTGTCGCACCCTCATGTGAAGCGGACGACCCGGAGGTGTCGTCGCGAAGGGTTCCCCAAGTCCAGTAGGGCGGAAGGTCCGGCGCCAAGTGGTGTCTTGATCGGAGGAGCTGAAGGATCTGCTTTCGGCGGCGGCTATCTCGAGAAGATCACCGTGCTCGATGGATGCGGTGATTGAAAAAATTGCATCCGCAAAGAGCGGATTACGAAGCCGTCGAAGCTTCTTGACGGGTTTGAAATACGCAAAAAATAATGTACCTTCGGCGCTTATGCATATAAAATCGCCATGTATAGATAGTAGCCCACGAGACTTGGTATATTGTCAAAATTGACGACGTGCGAGGATCAAATTCTCGATTTTAAAGTATCGCCGCTCCTAAACAGGTGGCGGGCGTCCGGAGGCCAGCCGGATGATGAATATGCCGAACTAAGCGGCAGCTTGATGAGGCTGATCACGGACATCGCGCTGGTCAATAAGCGGTTTGACGATTCACAAGGTATCGACTTCTATGCGGACACCTGGTAAGGAGCTTGACGCCCATGTCTTACTAATCGTATGCTTAATGCGAGATGGTGCCGCTGCCGTGGAAGAGCTGCGGGCAGAACTTCGCCCGGCGAAAGAGCAAGCCAAAATTAATGTCTGACGGCTGTAAAAGCGGTCGAAGAGCTAAAAGTGAGCGGGCTGCTCCTTTGCGAAGCAAAGAAGAGATGGCCGATATTGCCAAAATTTGAGGAATACTACCGATCGCTGCGAGGTTCTTGAGAAAGAGCGTCAAGTGGAACAAGAGGGCCTAAAAAAGGCCGCCCGAATCAAGAATGCCCGATCGGCTTTGAGAGCTGCCAAGGAGGAGCTGAGTCGGTGGGGGCAATTCGGCTGGAAAACCGTTTGCTGCGGAGAAATATCTGGATCAAAGTATGCTCGATTAGATAAGTTGTGGAGTTCAGAGGATGCTTATCGGACTTGGCGGCGTGTGTGGCCGCGGTTGAGCACTTCCGGGCGAAGGGGCACGAAGGGAGGAGCTATATTGGTCGCAATTCCATAGTCCGGGCGTCCTCGCGCCTGACCGATCGGTTGGCGAATGGGCGAGCTGAATCGATTGTCGGTTGCCATGAAGCATGTCTTTACTCACTTGTGGCGGACGGACCCCAGCCAAGAGCTATTTTGGTTTAGTGCAGCGGTTTCTTGGAGCGGTGCAGCGTGTCGGCGATGAAGCGATCGGCATGTATTGAGGGGCGCGGATGGCTCTTGCCGTGTCAAGACATCTTGGCAGAGATGAAGGCCAGCGACGTTGCATCCAGGATTGACAGAGGCCAGTACTGCCGAGCACTACTTTGAAGAAGTCTGCCGGGCGCTCGTGTAATAGAGCGCAATGCTCGAAGGATATTATGTTTAAATGACATGTATGATTTGTGAAAACAATGTTTCAATGTAATATAAGTGCTTTTTATACTTGTGCGTTCAAGTATTAAACTACTCCCTATCGGCCGTTTATGTATATATACGTATAACTTGAAAGATGGCAGTCCTTGGCTTAGCCCCCACGCACATAGTGCGGGGTATTTAAAAAAGGCGCTTTTCACATAATCCAACGTCTTGGTCCTGTTAAGGAGGTGATAGCGTAACAAACCAGCAACCGGACTATAATGCTTTATCACTTTTACTTAGCCATAGGAGTTCGAGGTGGGGCTACTATATAGCCCACAGAACCGCACTCTCTGAATTCGAAGTGCGTATGTGCACGACCGAAAACCGGTCCTTCGTTAATCGGAGAATTCTAAACATTCTGTGAGTCATCGAGTGGTTGACCAGTCTCTCGCTATATCATGACAGTCAGTTTTGGCTTTCTCTCTTGAGGTGCTCGCCGCCGAACCGGGCACAATGTCGCAGATAGTTCTCCACAGTGCCGCGTTAGCCGTGAAAGCAGAATGTAAGGCAGCAAAACACGGGGCGGGCAACCCAACATTTGACCAAAGACATGATTGGAGCTGATGCATATAAGGCCTAACTCGAGGCGCCGAATACTCCCTAAGGTATTCGGTCTTTATGAAAATGGGCAAAATAATGCCTAAGCCCCTTGTGTCCAGTGCAGCATAAAAATTCTAGTGCGGCCAATGCCAAAGCACCAGCCTCCTCTTCGATTATATTAAGGAACTGGGGAATGTATATCAACAAGAGACAGTGAAAAAAGGTTTACGAGGTCTTAATCTGAAAAGAATCCTTACAGCGGGTCCTGCTTTGCGTCTGCGCTGTGTCTCCGTTGTGCCGTATCCTGGGCGGGTGTAGCGTTATTCATCTGTAAAAGAGAGGAACTTAGTTTGAAAGAAAAAGGATCGTGCGAAAGATGTACTTAATATTAAATGAATAGAGTACGGTTCAAAGAATAAAATTGAGCTCTATTGTCTCTTGTTGCACATGCATGTAGCCCCTCGCATGGGGGTGTGCCGCTAGTAGGCACCAGACTCGTCTAGCTGTGTCCGGGGTTTGAATGACCAATTACAGGTTCTTTGCCTAGTGGAGCCAGATAGCTGTGGAGCTGTCGATGCCGTATCCCCTTCTTCCGTGCTCGAGTAACACTTAATACTTCCTTTTAACGAGATGATGTCGCGTGGAACGGGCATTTTAAGTGTTAGAGATGCATAATGCGGTATTGCGTTAAAGCGGTAAAGCTTGGCGTCCCAATAGTGCTTGATGGCTACTTTTAAGCGGGCGACATGGAGGTAGCCTTCGCGACGGAAGTTGTCGGATGAACCAAACACAACTTCTAGCGATATGGAGCCCATGCGAGGGCGTATGGGCGGCGAGTACTCCTTTAAAGGAGGTGTTGCTACTGGCGAATTTTGGTTGGGTTTATCCCCATCCTGCGGATTGTGTCACGATATATCGGGTTTATGTCATTGCCGCCATCCATGAGGACATGTGTAAATTGGAATCCGTCGATTATAGGATCCAATATCAAGGCAGTCCATCTTGCGTTCGAATATTTTGAATAGTCACGATAATCGAAGGTGATTGGTTTTGACAACCAATGTGCGGCACGCCTTTTAGTGGGCGCCGCTCTGTTTTCCTTTGATCACATGAAGTGAGTTTACTGTTTTAACCTTTTGTGGGAAATTCTTTTGTTTTCGGGGCTCGCTTGTGGTGCTCGTCATCATTTTCCCTTGGTGTGTCGAGCCCCTTGTGTTCGGCGTTAAGTCGGCGGACTGCTTGAAGACCCAACAATCTCGTGGGTATGGTTTGCGAGCTTCCGGAGGTACCATGTATTTGACACAGTCTGTCCGAAATCTTGTTTAGGTTGGATAGCTCGTCCTTTGTTATCCTTTAGGGCAGTGTTTTGTTGTTCGGCCGAGAGCTTTTGAATCCGGCGTTGACCGCCGTACTATTTGGGCCATTTTCTTTATTCGGCGCTGATCTTTTCTGCGTCGTGGTTTCCATTCCATCCTGGTTTGGATGTACTCGGGTGGTGATCGCATCTAGCCAGCCAGCTGTCCTCTCCAGCATAAGCGAGTCATGAGGCTTGTTAATGCGGCCATTGTTCTTAGCTTTTCTTGGCGAGGTGTCAGCGAGCAATTCGTCTTGGGCGTTGTGTTTGAAAGCTGCAAAGGCTTGGCGTCCGGATAGTCGACTATTTGGTTCTTTTTAGTAAGGAACCTATTCCGAATTTCGGGCCGACTCTCGGGCTGTTGAGTTATGTGACTTAGATCGTGCATCCGGAGGGCGGACATAAGTCCCCGAAAATTTGCGGAATCGTCCTCGAGCTCTCCCGGCTTCAATGGTATTTTCGGGAGGCTTTTAAGCCAATGCCGAGCTGGCCCTTTGAGTTTAAGGGGTAAGTATTTTATGGCGTGGAGATCGTCTCCTCTAGCCATGTGTATGTGGAGGATGTAATCCTCGATCTAGACTCCCGGGTCTGTTGTTCTGTCGTATGCCTCTATGTTTACGGGTTTGAATCCCGCCGGAAATTCATGATCCAGCACCTCATCGGTGAAACATAGGGGGTGTGCGGCACCCCTATATTTGGGTGTGTCGTAATCTTCGGAATTTTGGCGTAGTGCATTGTTTTGACGAGCCTGCTTTCTTGGCCCATAGATGGACCTAACTGGGCCATCCTCTTGATGTGAATCCTTATGCGGATCGCATATTGGCTTGTGTCTTGGCGCCATTCACGCTCTCTTTTAGCGTGGGGTCGTCCATCCGACCGGGTGGCCTTCTTACTTTTTAATTGTGGGGGCTCTAAGGCCTCCTCGTCGAATTCGGGCAGTAGTTTTCTTTTCGGGTAGCTCTTTGTTCGGCGACTGTCGCCGTACTTGTCTGCGGTGCTGAATATTTTGCTCCATCTGATC
Source organism: Aegilops longissima (assembly GCA_021605205.1). Lineage (NCBI taxonomy): Eukaryota > Viridiplantae > Streptophyta > Magnoliopsida > Poales > Poaceae > Aegilops > Aegilops longissima. Next base: position 418,329,787 of record CM038681.1, on the reverse strand, counting down.
CTGACTGCATCTTCCGCTGTTTTGAGCTTCCGCTTCTGCTTTTTCAGGCTACGCGCAATGGCGACGAGCCTTTTCTGGAGGTTATTTTGCTCCAATGGTTTGTCCGGCGTGAGGTCGTCCGGACTGTTGTCTTCGCCGGGGATAGATTGTTTATCCAAGTTGTCTTTTTCGGACGATTGCTCGATAGCTTGTTCGTTGTCCACCGGTTCGCCCTGCTCTATGGCTGGGTCTTTGTTGAGGCGGGACTTTGTTCGGCGTTTACGTTGCCGTTTTGACTGCTTTTCGAGGGATTTATCCTTCGTAGCGTCCCGTTGTTCCTCGTCTTCATTTCCTTTAGGTGTATCCACCATGTATACATCATGGGATGAGGTTGTCCAGCGTCCTATAGGTGCGTTCATTGTTGTCTCCTACATCGTCGTCCATACCGTCGATGTCTTGAATCGAAATCGAGCACGTCGTGTAAGCTTTTCGGCGGTGGCTATGAAGTGGGTGGTGGGTGGGCTTTGAATTTCTTCGTCGTCGCATCCCAACCATCGACCGCAGTCCGCCGAGGCTCTCCGGATAAAGAGAGAGACTTTAGTGAATTCAGGATGTCGCCAAAGGCGAGTCTTTGAAAGATGTCATGACCGTGAACTCCATAACGGGCACCCAATCGGATTCGATTGGTAAGGGCGCGAGGGTTGATGTCCGGAGAGGAGTCGGCACCACAGTCGAGGTCTTCGCAAAGGACAGGGATGGAGTTCGGCTCGATTTCCGTAGAGATTAAAGCCCCGGCGGTGTCCAACCACTCGTCCTCGATCGGGAATCCGGCTCTGTATTAAGGGTCGGGCGGATTCGGTGCGGCCTCTAGGGCACCGTTATTGGCTGCGAGCTAGATCATGCCCATCGAGACAAGGCGGGCGGCGCGCCAGCTGCGGCTCGAATCCGTCGAAGATCAAGTCTCCGCGGATATCGGCCGTATAGTTTAAACTTCTAAATCTGACTGACGGCGGGGCGTAGCTTCGATCTGCTCGGATGGCCAGCGAATTGGCCCGCGATGCAAAGCCGCCGAACACGAAGATCTGTCCGGGGAGAAAAGTCTCACCCTGGACCGCGTCGTTGTTGATGATCGAAGAAGCCATCGAGCCTAACGGTGACGACACAGAGGAACTCTCAATGAAAGCACCAATGTCGGTGTCAAAACCGGCGGATCTCGGGTAGGGGGTCCCGAACTGTGCGTCTAGGCGGATGGTAACAGGAGACAAGGGACACGATGTTTTTACCCAGGTTCGGGCCCTCTCGATGGAGGTAAAACCCTACTCCTGCTTGATTAATATTGAGGATATGAGTAGTACAAGAGTAGATCTACCACGAGATCATAGAGGCTAAACCCTAGGAGCTAGCCTATGATGATTATGATTGTGCTTGAGCTGGTTGGTGATTTTTTTTGGGAGGAAGGAGTGTGTGGTTGCTGAAATAAGTGGAGGGGGGCCACCAGGGGCCCACGAGGCAGGGGGCGTGCCCAGGACCCTTGTGGCCAGGTGCTGGCTCCCCCTGATGTGTTCTCAGTGCCAAATATTCTCAAATATTCTAGAAAAAATCATATTTCATTTTCAGGGCATTTGGAGAACTTTTATTTTCAGGGTATTTTTATTGCACGGATAATTCAGAAAACAGACATAAAATACTATTTTTGCTTTATTTAATCTAAATAACAGAAAGTAAAAGGAGGGTACACAGAGTTGTGCTTTCTAACTTCATCCATCTCATGCTCATCAAAAGGAATCCACTAACAAGGTAGACCAAATCTTGTTAACAAACTCATTCCGAATAACATGAAACCGGAGAAATTTTGAATAACACTAAGTTACCTCAACGGGGATATGCACATCCCCAACAATAAGAATATCATATCTCTTCTTGACAATAGGAATAGAAAATTCAAAACCTCCAATAGTAACCGTTGGAATTTTTCCAATAGAATTGATACTATGGACTTGAGGTTGTTTCCTCGAAAAGTGTGCCGTATGCTCATTACCATTAACATGAAAAGTGACATTGCCTTTGTTGCAATCAATAACAGCCCCTACAGTATTGAAAAAGGGTCTACCAAGGATAATCGACATACGATCGTCCTCGGGAATATCAAGGATAACAAAGTCCGTTAAAATAGTAACGTTTGCAACCACAACAGGCACATCCTCACGAATACCGACAGGTATAGCGGTTGATTTATCGGCCATTTGCAAAGATATATCAGTAGGTGTCAACTTATTCAAATCAAGTCTACGATATAAAGAGAGAGGCATAACACTAACACCGGTTCCAAGATCACATAAAGCAGTTTTAGCATAGTTTCTTTTAATGGAGCATGGTATAGTTGGTACTCCGGGATCTCCTAGTTTCTTAGGTATTCCACCTTTAAAAGTATAATTAGCAAGCATGGTGGAAATTTTAGCTTTTGGTATCTTTCTCTTATTTGTAACAATTTCTTTCATATACTTAGCATAAGGATTCATTTTAAGCATATCAGTCAGACGCATACGCAAAAAGATAGGTCTAATCATTTCAGCAAAGCGCTCAAAATCCTCATCATCCTTTTTCTTGGATGGTTTAGGAGGAAAAGACATGGGTTTCTGAACCCATGGTTCTCTTTCTTTACCGTGCTTCCTAGCAACAAAGTCTCTCTTATCATAACGTTGATTCTTTGATTGTGGGTTATCAAGATCAACAGCAGGTTCAATTTCTACAACATTGTTATTGCTAGGCTGAGCATCAACATGAACATCATCATTAATACTATCACTAGGTTCATGTTCATCACCAGATTATTTCTCAGCATCAGAAATAGAGATATCATTGGGATTCTCAGGTGTGTCAGCAACAGGTTCACTAGAAGCATGCAAAGTCCTATCATTTTTTTTCTTATTTTTAGAAGGACTAGGTGCATCAACATTAGTTCTTTGATAATCCTGCTCAATTCTCTTAGGGTGGCCCTCAGGATACAAATGTTCCTGAGTCATTTCACCCCCTCTAGTCATAACCCTAACAGCATTATCATTTTTCTTATTATTTAATTCATTGAGCAAATCATTTTGAGCTTTAAGCACTTATTCTACTTGAGTGGTAACCATAGAAGCATGTTTGCTAATAAGTTTAAGTTCACCTTTAACTCTAGACATATAATCACTCAAGTGTTCAATCATATAAGCATTACGCTTCAATTTTCTACCAACATAAGCATTGAAGTTTTCTTGTCTAGCCATAAAATCATCAAACTCATCTAAGCACTGGCTAGAAAACTTAGTAGATGGGATTTCAACTTTATCATATGTATAGAGAGAATTTACCTTTACTACCTATGTCGGGTTATCAAGACCATGTATTTTCTCAACAGGCGGCAAATTAAGACCATGTATTTCTTCAATAGGAGGTAAATTCTTAACATCTTCAGCTTTAATACATTTTTCTTTCATAGATTTCTTTGCCTCTTGCATATCTTGAGGACTGAGAAATAGAATACCCCTTTTCTTCGGAGTTGGTTTAGGGGTTGGTTCAGGAAGTGTCCAATTATTTTCATTAGTCAACATATTATTCAATAGCAATTCAGCTTGATCAACAATTCTTTCCCTGAAAACACAACCATCACAACTATCCAGTGGTCTCTAGAAGTATCTGTTAGTCCATTATAAAAGATATAAAGTATTTCATTTTTCTTGAGAGGATGATCAGGCAAAGCATTAAGTAATTAGAGAAGCCTCCCCCAAGCTTGTGGGAGACTCTCTTCTTCAATTTGAAGAAATTATATATTTACCTTAAGGCAACTTGTTTCTTATGAGCGGGGAAATATTTAGCAGAGAAGTAGTAAATCATATCCTGGGGACTACGCACACAACCAGGATCAAGAGAATTAAACCATGTTTTAGCATCACCCTTTAATGAGAACGGAAATAATTTAAGGATATAGTAGTAGCGAGTTTTCTCATCATTAGTGAATAGGGTGGCTATATCATTTAATTTAGTAAGATGTGCCACAACAGTTTCAGATTCATAGCCATAAAAAGGATTGGATTCAACCAAAGTAATTATCTCAGGATCAACAGAGAAATCACAATCCTTATCGGAAATAGAGATAGGTGAAATAGCAAAAGCAGGGTCATATTTCATTCTAGCATTCAAAGATTTTTCATTCAACTTGGCTAATAATTTTTTAAGATCATTCCTATCATTGCAAGCAAGAAAGTCTCTAGCAGTTTCTTCATCCATAACATAACCATCAGGCACAATGGGCAATTCATATCTAGGGGGAGAATCTTCATCATCACTTTCATCAATATTATCAGTTTCAATAATTTCATTCTCTCTAGCCCTAGCAAGTTGTTCATCAAGAAATTCACCTAGTGGCATAGTATTATCAAGCATAGAAGTAGTTTCATCATAAGTATCATGCATAGCAGAAGTGGCATCATCAATAACATGCGACATATCAGAATTAATAGCAGAAGCAGGTTTAGGCGTCGCAAGTTTACTCAAAACAGAAGGAGAATCAAGTGCAGAGCTAGATGGCAGTTCCTTACCTCCCCTCGTAGTTGAGGAATAAATCTTGGTTTTCTCGTCTTTCAAGTTCCTCATAGTGATCAGCAGATATAAATCCCAAGTGACTCAAAGAATAGAGCTATGCTCCCCGGCAACGGCGCCAGAAAATAGTCTTGATAACCCACAAGTATAGGGGATCGCAACAGTTTTCGAGGGTAGAGTATTCAACGCAAATTTATTGATTCAACACAAGGGGAGCCAAAGGATATTCTCAAGTATTAGCAGTTGAGTTGTCAATTCAACCACACCTGGATAACTTATCTTCAACAAAGTATTTAGTAGCAAAGTAGTATGGAAGTAACGGTAACGGTGGCAAAAGTAACAGTAGCAGTTTTGTAATAGTTGTAACAGTGGCAAAGGTAAAGTAACTAAGCGAAGAACAATATGTGAAAAGCTCGTAGGCAATGGATCAGTGATGGATAATTATGTCGGATGTGATTATTCATGCAACAATTATAACATAGGGTGACACAGAACTAGCTCCAATTCATCAATGTAATGTAGGCATGTATTCCGAATATAGTCATACGTGCTTATGGAAAAGAACTTGCATGACATCTTTTGTCCTACCCTCCCGTGGCAGAAGGATCCTATTGGAAACTAAGGGATATTAAGGCCTCCTTTTAATAGAGTACCGAACCAAAGCATTAACACATAGTGAATACATGAACTCCTCAAACTACGGTCATCACCGGGAGTGGTCCCGATTATTGTCACTTCAGGGTTGCCGGATCATAACACATAGTAGGTGACTAATGACTTGCAAGATAGGATCAAGAACTCACATATATTCATGAAAACATAATAGGTTCAGATCTGAAATCATGGCACTCGGGCCCTAGTGACAAGCATTAAGCATAGCAAAGTCATAGCAACATCAATCTCATAGCAAAGTCATAGCAACATCAATCTCAGAATAGCATAACAAAGTCATAGCAACATCAACCTCAGAACATAATGGATACTAGGGATCAAACCCTAACAAAACTAACTCGTTTACATGATAAATCCCATCCAACCCATCACCGTCCAGCAAGCCTACGATGGAATTACTCACGCACTGCGGTGAGCATCATGAAATTGGTGATGGAGGAAGGTTGATGATGACGACGGCGACGGATTCCCTCTCCGGGCCCGAGCGGACTCGAGATCAGCCCTCCCGAGAGATTAGGGCTTGCCGGCTGACTCTGTGTCGTAAAACGCGATGAATCCTTCTCTCTGATTTTTTCTCCCGAGCGTGAATATATAGAGTTGGAGTTGAGGTCGATGGAGCACCGGGGGCCCACGAGGCAGGGTGCGCCCCACCCTCGTGGACAGTGTGGGCCCCGGCCTTGATTCTTTCGCCAGTATTTTTATTAATTCCAAAATATTCTCCATGAAGTTTCAGGTCATTCCGAGAACTTTTATTTCTGCACAAAAATAACACCATGGCAATTCTGCTGAAAACAACGTCAGTCCGGGTTAGTTCCATTCAAATCATGCAAGTTAGAGTCCAAAACAAGGGCAAAAGTGTTTGGAAAAGTAGATACGATGGAGACATATCACATAGCAACGAGACGGGGAGAGTGTGTCCACGTACCCTCATAGACCGAAAGCGGAAGCATTATGTTAACGCGGTTGATGTAGTCGAACGTCTTCATGATCCAACCGATCCAAGTACCGAACGCAAGGCACCTCCGTATTCAGCACATGTTCAGCTCGATGACGTCCCTCGAACTCTTGATCCAGTAGAGGGTTGAGGGAGAGTTCTGCCAGCACGACCGCGTGGTGACGGTGATGGTGATGTGATCTGTGCAGGGCTTCGCCTAAGCACTATGACGCTATGACGAGAGGAGTAAATTATGGAGGAGGTCACCGCACACGGCTAAGAGAAATCTTGATATGCCTTTGGGGTGCCCCCCGCCCATGTATATAAGGGGGGAGAGAGGCCGCGACTAGGAGGGGCGCGCCATGGGGGGAGTTCTACTTGGACTCCTAGTCCAAGTAGGATTCGCCCCCCCCCTTTTCCTTTCTCCACCGGAGGGAAAAGGAAGGAGAGGAAGAGGGAAAGGGAAGGGGGGCGCCGCCCCCTCCTCCTTGTCCTATTCAGACTCGCTAGGAGGGGGGCGCGCGGCCACCCCCGCGGGCTTCCCTCTCTCTCTCCCTTAGGCCCATGTTGGCCCAACACTTCCCCGGGGGGTTACGGTAACCCCTCGGTACTCCGGAAAAATACCCCGAATCACTCGGAACCATTTCGATGTCCGAATACAACCTTCCAATATATGAATCTTTACCTCTCGAGAATTTCGAGACTCCTCGTCATGTCCGGGATCTCATCCGGGACTCTGAACAAACATCGGTCACCAAAACACACAACTCATAATACAAATCGTCATCGAACGTTTAGCATGCGGACCCTACGGATTCGAGAACTATGTAGACATGACCGAGACACATCTCTGGTCAATAACCAATAGCGGAACCTGGATGCTCATATTGGCTCCTACATAGTCTATGAAGATCTTTGTCGGTCAAACCGCATAACAACGTACGCCATTCCCTTTGTCATCGGTATGTTACTTGCCCGAGATTCGATCGTCGGTATCCTCATACCTAGTTCAATCTCGTTACTGACAAGCCTATTTAATCGTTTTGTAATGCATCATCCCGTAACTAACTCATTTAGTCACATTGGTTGCAAGGCTTATAGTGATGTGCATTACCGAGAGGGCCCAGAGATACCTCTCCGATACATAGAGTGACAAATCCTAATCTTGATCTATGCCAACCCAACAAACACCTTCGGAGACACCTGTAGTGCATCTTTATAATCACCCAGTTACGTTGTGACGTTTGATAGCACACAAGGTGTTCCTCCGGTATTCCGGAGTTGCATAATCTCATAGTCAGAGGAACATGTATATGTCATGAAGAAAGCAATAGCAATAAAACTAAACGATCATAATGCTAAGCTAATGGATGGGTCATGTCCATCACATCATTCTCTAATGATGTGATCCCGTTCATCAAATGACAACACATGTCTATGGTCAGGAAACTTAACCATCTTTGATTAACCAGCTAGTCGAGTAGAGGCATACTAGGGACACTCTATTTTGTCTATGTATTCACACACATACTAGGAACATTCAGATCCGTATGTATCATGCAAATCTCTATGTCTCCCACCTGGACTTGATCCCGGATGGAATTGAAGCGTCTCTTGATGTTCTTGGTTCTCTTGTGAAATCTGGATTCCTTTGCCAAGGCAATTGCACCAGTATTGTCACAAAAGATTTTCATTGGACCCGATGCAGTAGGTATGACACCTAGATCGTATATGAACTCCTTCATCCAGACTCCTTCATTTGCTGCTTCCGAAGCAGCTATGTACTTTGCTTCACACGTAGATCCCGCCACGACGCTCTGCTTGGAACCGCACCAACTGACAGCTCCACCATTCAATATGAATACGTATCCGGTTTGTGACTTAGAGTCATCCGGATCAGTGTCAAAGCTTGCATCGACGTAACCATTTACGACAAGCTCTTTGTCACCTCCATAAACAAGAAACATATCCTTAGTCCTTTTCAGGTATTTCAGGATGTTCTTGACCACTGTCCAGTGATCCACTCCTGGATTACTTTGGTACCCCCTGCTAAACTTATAGCAAGGCACACATCAGGTCTGGTACACAACATTGCATACATGATAGAACCTATGGCTGATGCATAGGGAATGATTTTCATTTTCTCTCTATCTTCTGTAGTGGTCGGGCATTGAGTCTGACTCAACTTCACACATTGTAACACAAGCAAGAACCCTTTCTTTGACTGATCCATTTTGAACTTCTTCAAAACTTTATCAAGGTATGTGCTTTGTGAAAGTCCAATTAAGCGTCTTGATCTATCTCTATAGATCTTGATGCCCAATATATAAGAAGCTTCACCAAGGTCTTTCATTGAAAAATTCTTATTCAAGTATCCTTTTATGCTATCCAGAAATTCTATATCATTTCCAATTAACAATATGTCATCCACATATAATATCAGAAATGCTACAGAGCTCCCACTCACTTTCTTGTAAATACAGGCTTCTCCAAAAGTCAGTATAAAACCATATGCTTTGATCATACTATCAAAGCGTATATTCCAACTCCGAGATGCTTCCACCAGTCCATAAATGGATCGCTGGAGCTTGCACACTTTTTTAGCACCTTTAGGATTGACAAAACCTTCTGGTTGCATCATATATAAGTCTTCCTTAAGAAATCTATTAAGGAATGCAGTTTTGACATCCATTTGCTAAATTTCATAATCATAAAATGCGGCAATTGCTAACATGATTCGGACAGACTTAAGCATCGCTACGAGTGAGAAGGTCTCATCGTAGTCAACTTCATGAACTTGTCAAAACCTTTTGCAACAAGTCGAGCTTTGTAGACAGTAACATTATCGTCAGCGTTAGTCTACTTGTTGAAGATCCATTTATTCTCTATGGCTTGCCGATCATCGGGAAAGTCAACCAAAGTCCACACTTTGTTCTCATACATTGATCCCATCTCAGATTTCATGGCCTCAAGCCATTTTGCAGAATATGGGCTCATCATTGCTTCCTCATAGTTCGTAGGTTCATCATGGTCTAGTAACATGACTTCTAGAACAGGATTACCGTACCACTCTGGTGCGGAACATACTCTGGTTGACCTACGAGGTTCGGTAGTAACTTGATCTGAAGTTTCATGATTATCATCATTAACTTCCTCACTAGTTGGTGTAGGAATCACTGGAACTGATTTCTGTGATGAACTACTTTCCAATTTGGGAGAAGGTACAATTACCTCATCAAGTTCTACTTTCCACCCACTCACTTCTTTCGAGAGAAACTCCTTCTCTAGAAAGGATCCATTCTTAGCAACGAATATCTTGCCTTCGGATCTGTGATAGAAGATGTACCCAATAGTCTCCTTTGGGTATCCTATGAATACACATTTCTCCGATTTGGGTTCGAGCTTATCAGGTTGAAGCTTTTTCACATAAGCACGCAACCCCAAACTTTAAGAAACAACATCTTAGGTTTCTTGCCAAACCATAGTTCATATGGTGTCGTCTCAACGGATTTAGATGGTGCCCTATTTAACGTGAATGCAGCCATCTCTAAAGCATAACCCCAAAACGATAGTGGTAAATCGGTAAGAGACATTATAGATCGCACCATATCTAATCAAGTACGGCTACGACGTTCGGACACACCATTATGCTGTGGTGTTCCAGGTGGCGTGAGTTGCGAAACTATTCCACATTGTTTCAAATGAAGACCAAACTCATAACTCAAATATTCACCTCCACGATCGGATCGTAGAAACTTTATTTTCTTGTTACGATGATTTTCCACTTCACTCTAAAATTGTTTGAACTTTTCAAATGTTTCAGACTTATGTTTCAGTAAGTAGATATACCCATATCTGCTCAAATCATCTGTGAAGGTTAGAAAATAACGATACCCGCCGCAAGCCTCAACACTCATCGGACCGCATACATCAGTATGTATTATTTCCAATAAGCCAGTTGCTCGCTCCATTGTTCCGGAGAACGGAGTCTTAGTCATCTTGCCCATGAGGCATGGTTCGCAAGCATCAAGTGATTCATAATCAAGTCATTCCAAAAGCCCATCGACATGGAGTTTCTTCATGCGCTTTACACCAATATGACCTAAACGACATTGCCACAAATAAGTTGCACTATCATTATTAACTTTGCATCTTTTGGTTTCAATATTATGAATATGTGTATCACTATTATCGAGACTCAACAAAAATATACCACTCATCAAGGGTGCATGACCATAAAAGATATTACTCATATAAATAGAACAACCATTATTTTCTGATTTAAATGAATAACCGTCTCGCATCAAACAAGATCCAGATATAATGTTCATGCTCAACGCTAGCACCAAATAACAATTATTCAGGTCTAAAACTAATCCCGAAGGTAGATGTAGAGGTAGCGTGCCGATGACGATCACATCGACTTTGGAACCATTTCCCACGCACATCTTCACCTCGTCCTTAGCCAATCTTCCTTTAATCTGTAAACCCTGTTTCGAGTTGCAAATATGAGCAACAGAACCAGTATCAAATACCCAGGCACTAGTATGAGCATTAGTAAGGTACACATCAATAACATGTATATCAAACATACCTTTCACTTTGCCATCCTTATTATCCGCCAAATACTTGGGGCAGTTCCGCTTCCAGTGACCAGTTCCTTTGCGGTAGAAGCACTCAGTTTCAGGCTTAGGTCCAGACTTGGGCTTCTTCCCTTGAGCAGCAACTTGCTTGCCGTTCTTCTTGAAGTTCCCCTTCTTCCTTTGCACTTTCTCTTGAAACTAGTGGTCTTATTGACCATCAACACTTGATGCTCCTTCTTGATTTCTACCTCCGCAGCCTTTAGCATTGCGAAGAGCTCGGGAATTGTCTTTTCCATCCCTTGCATATTATAGTTCATCATGAAGCCTTTATAGCTTGGTGGCAGTGATTGAAGAACTCTATCAATGACACTATCATTAGGAAGATTAACTCCCAACTGAGTCAAGTGGTTATGATACCTAGACATTTTGAGTATATGTTCACTGACAGAAGTATTCTCCTCCATCTTGCAGCTATAGAACTTGTTGGAGACTTCATACATCTCAACTCGGGCATTTGCTTGAAATATTAACTTCAACTCCTGGAACATCTCATATGCTCCATGACGTTCAAAACGTCTTTGAAGTCCCGATTATAAGCCGTAAAGCATGGCACACTGAGCTATCGAGTAGTCATCAGCTTTGCTCTGCCAGACGTTCATAACGTCCGGAGTTGCTCCTGCAGCGTGTCTTGCACTTAGCGGTGCTTCCAGGACGTAATTCTTCTATGCAGCAATGCAGATAATCCTCAAGTTATGGACCCAGTCCGTGTAGTTCCTACCATCATCTTTCAACTTAGCTTTCTCTAGGAATGCATTAAAATTCAAGGGAACGGTAGCACGGGCCATTGTTCTACAACAACATAGATATGCAAAAACTATCAGGTACTAAGTTCATGATAAATTAAAGTTCAATTAAGCATATTACTTAAGAACTCCCACTTAGATAGACATCCCTCTAGTCATCTAAATGATCACGTGATCCATATCAACTAAACCATGTCGGATCATCACGTGAGATGGAGTAGTTTTCAATGGTGAACATCACTATGTTGATCATATGTCGCGACCGGTTTTCCGGGTATCAATTTCCAGAAAATGGCCGTCGTGCTCACCAGCCCCAGGATTACTGTTAGCTGATGAGGCACCAACTTGATACAGAGATTCCAAACAAAATACGAAAAAAGGGTAGTATAAGACCATTTTGGCCTATGAGTACAACAGGTGGTTTCTAGTGGTTGATGGCGGAAGCGGTTTGTGGATCATCAGTGTCCATGGAACTCCATTTCCCACAGGAACAACTGACCAGGTTAACTCCTATCTTCACAGGGCTGCTATCTCCATGCTTAGGTTCCGGGGCTGTCATCGCAACGCTCCTCTCCATGCAAGAAATCTGGCCAAGACAATAGCCAGGGACAAGCCAGTGGTACTTTGAATGTACTCGCAAACATTGTGAACACGGGTGTCGTGGAATTAACTCGTCAGATGTCCATAGTGTCAGGACTTAGTCGCGAGGCCAACACACCTATGTGGAAGCTTGAGAGGGGTTGAGCGGAATCGAGAGACGCAACACAAGACAGGGATTTAGACAGCTTCGGGCCCCGGGAAACATCATCCGGTAAAAACCCTACATGCTGTTTGAGGCTAGGTCTCATTATCATCATGAGGGAGTCGCCGTAAACCGGCTCTCCTCTTTGTGTCTAGCCCTAAGATTGTTTCTTCTTGCTTGTAGCTTGTCCCTCTTTGGGGAGCCCTACCCTCCTTATATATGTTGAAGAGGCGGGTTACATGTAGAGTCCAACTCGGACTTTAACTTAAACTATTTGACTTCCTTTCCTGGGCTTCTTAACGTCTGCCGGTTTAACATTGTCTGCCGGTTTAACACTGTCTGTCGGTTTAACATTGTCTGCCGGTTTAACATTGTTTGCCGGTTTAACATTGTCTGCCGGTTTACCACCAGCCGATTTACCGTCTGTCTGAGCCATCTGTCTTGACTGTCCGCCGGTTTAACATCCGCCGGTTTATCAAGTCTCGGCCGGTTTACGACTCCGGCCGGGTCATTCCGCGGGGTATATCCCCGACATTAGCCCCCAGTTTAATTTGGATTTATCCATGTTAAACTGATCCTGATCATCCTTAAGTCCTTGTCACTTCCTTTTTCTAGAAAATCCGGTTTAATAGGCCAGCCTCATAATCAATTTGCTGACATTGGTTTGTCAAAGAGAAATATTGTGAAGAATAACTTCCTTGACTCAGCTCCCAATGCTTAACAAAAATATTGGTCTTTGAAATACTCATCTGATCTTCAGCCGGTTTAAGAATGTAGAATTTTGCCGGTTTACAAATATTGATGGTACCAGATCATAACTGTTTGTTAACATCAGCTTTTGAAAATATACCTCTTATATGCCTATCACTTGTAGCCCTCAAATCTTAAGAAGGTAACGTAGTAACAAATTAAGATTTGCTTCAATATGAATGTCACAAGCTTGAAGAAATCCAGGTTTGTTCATCTCAATTAATAGCCAGAACTGAGTATTCCACATATGTAGCCCCCAAGTGCCGGGTTGTCATGCTTGCAGCAACCTGGGACTTGTAATTTCCTTGAATAGTTGACAGGAGCAATTGGTAGCCCCCAAGGGCCGGCTCATTATAATATGATGAGTCGGGTCTTCAATAAGGTGAGCAAACAATGACTTTGCATTAGCCCCCAAGTGTCATGGTGCATGCTTGCAGCGACATGAGACTTACATATTTGATGTAATCTCAACTTGAATAATGTAGCCCCCGAGTGCCAGGTCGTAAGCCTGTAGCAACTCGGGACTATTCCTTCAATGATAAGCCAATAAGGCATGATACCCATGTCTGAACCGCGCATCATGGCAGCAGGTCCTCTTTGGCACCCTTTAAATTTTTGCAAGAGATAAATCCTTCTTGAACCGGACATTTTGAACCGGATATGGAGAGCTTCAAAGCTTTGTGGGAGAACAAATTTCCCTTAAACCGGATTGCAAACCGGAATCTTCATTTTCAGCCGGAAATTTTTTGACGGCCTTTCAACTCGAACTTGTGAGAAGTTAATTCCTTTTTTGAACCGGAAATTTTTAAGCCGGATTTGAAAGCTTCAGAGCTTCGCAAGAGATAGTTTCCTCTTAAATCGGATTTGAACCAGACACTAAGGGCTTCAGTGCGGGATTTTCCTTAAACCAGACTATAAACCGGAAGCATCATTGTGAGCCGGAGTTTTTCTGACGGCCTTTAAATTTTTATCAATATAACAGTAGCCTCCGGGACCGGGTTATCTTTCCCTCCATCGTCCTAGGGTTCTTGAATTTGCTGAAACTGGCAAGACTTGCTGAGTCATATCATCGTAGCCCCCGACTTAAGATGACTCAAGGAGTTGTCTTGAGATTCTTCGTACTTGACCATAGCAGAAGGTATATATCATCGGTGTTAATAACGCAATGTAAATCCACAGAAGATTGAGATGACTGCGGTTATAAGTGATCCCATTGGAATTGTGCCAGTAACCCGGCCAGTGGGTCATCCACGCTGATTGTTTGAAATTACCCAAACTGCAGTGGCAACGATTTGTACTCCAATTCACTGAGTCATCCGATGGAAGCTGATAATATATTATGATCTGCTCCAGATTTGTTGAAATAGACCGGACCACAGGGCGGCGGTTTACAAACGCAGTAGCTTGGGTGCTTCTATTGAGTGGCACGGCCAGGACAAATTTCCGCGATATAACATCATTTGGAAATAAATAATTACCCTGCATACAAAAAGATACAGATCAAAGCAATTGTTTCTTTGATGAAAACAATATTGTGCTAATAAAATATATTTTAGATGGATATCACCTGATTCGCTTAGGCCGGAAATAACCCGTCATGAAATTGATGATCACTAGGTGAAACTGAAATCACTCACGCGTGAGTCGGTCGCGGCATTGTAAGCCAGCACAGACGGGCGAGTCAATCGCGGGTGCGGTAAACCGCGTGGACGGGCGAATTGATGTAAACCGGGCCACAGAGGACGGCGACTTGCGCACGTTCATTTACCAGGCAGCATGACACGGACGAACCGCCGGTGTAGAACATTGCCATCACGCGCTCCATACTTCTTCCTCTGTCAGTGTTGATCTGCAGCCGGAGCACTGGTACGCGTACCCGCCGTATAGCATGGCACAGATAGATGTTGTCTGAGTCCTGGTACCCCCGAAGTATGGCTTTCACGTGGATAGCAAGAAGCCCTTGATTTGATCCTCCCGTAATTTTTGTCATCTGGCGCCTCGTGAGTCGAACGAAGAGGGTATGAAGCACCCTGCCGTGCACGTGGGAAACTAGTTTTGACCCTGGACGGGCGTGCACCAGCAGATTAACTGATCAGATAGACCCAAAATTATGTATGAAGGCACCAGTAATGCGGATGTGATTCTCCATGAAGTATCATCAGCAGCAATTGATTCCTTCACTGCGTGATCTTCCTTTTTCTCCATATGTGGATAGATAGTAACTTGTAACTCCACATAATGTGTACATGTGTAAAATGCCATCACCTCCCCTTTTTTTAAAACTTATCTATCTCCACACGGGCAGCCGGCCCCATGTCCTTTTCTACAGATCCGTGAGGGCAGCATTCAGCACAGCGGGCAACGAACAAAACTGGACCAGTAAACCAGCGAGAAAGCGCGACGCGGCCAAAGATGAGGCAGCGGACGATCGCGCGCTCACGCATGTGCGAACAAAGCGAAGTGAGCAGGGGCAGCTGCGTGTGGAATGGACCGTGGCGACAACAGTAGTAGACGCAGCTTTGGAAGCCCTCCGGTAGCGGCGAGGCGACGCGCGAGTCGCGGAAGGAGTATACAGGCGGCGCAAGCTATGAGCCGGCGAGCGCGGTTGGTGGAGTGTGGCGGGTCAGCCACGCCAGCAGCTTGGGTAACGCTGAGGTGCGGGTCGACGCGGCGGAGGCCACGGCGGTTTAGCAGCAGAGGCGAGGCGACTTGACGACGACGGGGGCTTGCGAGGCCGTGAGGACGAGCCGGCGAAGCAAAAGCAAGGCGAGAGTGGCGGCGGTCGGAGGCGCGCCTGGTGATGGCGGCTTAGCGACGAAGATGGAGGCTCCAGGCGAGGCCTCAGCGGCGGCTCGGTGCGTCGGCAGCGCAGCGGCTTGAGCGGCGAAGCAGAGACCAGCCCGGGGTCGCGAGTGAGCAGACGTCGGAGTACAGCCGCTGGACTAGCATCTGGTGAGGCGGCCGGCGGCTTAGCATGGAGGCGGATCGTGCACCGCGGATTTGCGACGGAAGAAGCAGCAGCGAGGCGGCTTGGCCGAGGACCGGCAGTTTGACTGCGGAGATGGGCGGCCCGCAATGGTGACTCAAAGGGAAACCATGGCGAGGGACCGCGGCCGGCCACGACGCGGGTTAGAGGAGCGGGCGTGCCCAAGTGTGAGAGTTCCAGCGTAGCAATAGCAGCTCGTCTCGCGGTCGAGGTAAACCGGCCGAGGAGAGTGGTGACGGCTCGACGACGGTTTGGCATCCGGCTGCAGATTGTGGAGGGGCCGGCACGGGGAACACCGCACTGAAGCGGAGAAAGCTGCTGCAAGTCCACGGTGAAGAGGCGCTTTGGTTTGAAGCGGAGCGGCGCTGCCCTGGGTGGAAGAAGGGGGCGCTTCGGTTGCAGGCGGCGACCCGACGTCATGGCGGTTTAGAAGCGGGACGGAGTTGAGGCCCCGGCGATTCACGGCGGCGGGAGGTCGCGGCGGTTTGAGGTGGAGTCCGGTGCGGCTCACAGGTGTGGCGGCGGTTTAGTCCGTAGTGGCGGATTAGGGGCAGCAGTCCGGGTCAACACCCGGTGCCGGATTGAAGTAGAAAACATGGCAGCGCGGCCACAGCCAGTGACTATGGCGGTTTGGAGGGTGTTTCCATGCCGGTGTAAGGCGGCGATTTGCAGTTGGGGAGCTTGACAAGGGCAGCTCGAAACAGCCGGACGGCGAGGCGCGATTGAACCGACGGCGGATTGGAGAGGCGCGGCTTCGGGCCGGCGACGGCGACTTAAGGGGGAGCGATGCGCGACTGAACCGGCATCAGGTTGGAAAGGCGCGGCTGAAACGGCGGCAATCCAGGGACGGCCATGGCGGAAGTGGCTCAGCAGGAGCAGCCCGAGGCGGCGGCGGCGACTTTAAGGGCTGTCCGGCGCAGCCACGGCCTGCGGGGTGATTCGAAGGGGTTGAAGTCGGACGAAGGTAACCCATCCAGGTGGCTTGTAAAACGGAGGATGAGGCTTGCAATAGGGGAAACAGACCAGCGAGATGACCCCGCAGAGAGCAAGCCGGAGCAGAAGGCGCACGCAACCCGGGGGAACCTGATGGTTCAATGACCCACGACCGGGTGGAGCGGTGGCAAAAGGGCGAGGCGACGCCGGTCTTCGAAGGGAACAACGAAGCGGTGAGGCGGGGTTTCAGCCACAGCGGCCGTTTGGAGAAGCGCCAGCACGGCGGGGCCACGGCCGAGTAGTAGTCGAAAGCACGTTCGGTGCCGGTGGCTCCAAGTCGAAGACGGAGGGGGCAGAGGAGTCCTGGCCTTATCAACTTCCGTCGTTGTTGCTTTTTTTAAAACCTCGCGTAATCCAAATCGAGGGTTGATACTTTTGTCCTTTTTGTCGTCAATCACGATCAGATTCCGCACTTGATTGCCTTTGCAAATGTCAGCAGTCCTGAATGCGATTTACTTCCACGCATAGTTTCCTTTCAAAAAGAAAAGACGAGGATATGTCTTGAAGCGACTTGGCAGCCGCACACGAGGTATTGCAGCGGAAAACTTCTGTCCGTCTCGACGACACAGTAAAAACTGATCCGGTTTCGACGGATCATCCGATCATAGCGGCACACATCATGCAACCCTAACTTTCCTTCAACTCAAATCATGTACGCCCCGATCTAAAGTAAATCCTGTGTGATTGTCTCAAGCCGGTTCTTGTCACTCGGCCAAACACGAGCTTTTGAATGTCGGATTAGCCCTCCCTCTTATCTTGACTAGTCATCTTTTCTTGTAGTGCCGTAGCGGAACTCCTTTGTCCATCAATCTGCGACTTGACAAACCGCCCAAGGCTGACACCACCAAATATCTCAGTCTCAGTCTCGGGCTCGGCGGATCACCACGGCGTGTGTGACGGGCGCTGAATATGAAACCCTAATTTTTGACTGTTCATCGGTCTTCTGCATCGGTTCTTTTTCCTCCAACACATCGCGAACTTTTTCGATCCTTAAAATAGATCCCTCCAAGAACTCAACACCATCGTACGCAGGCCCCACGGTGGGCGCCAACTGTCGTGGAATTAACACGTCAGATGTCCATAGTGTCAGGACTTAGTCGCGAGGCCAACACACCTATGTGGTATCTTGAGAGGGGTTGAGAGGAATCGAGAGACGCAACACAAGACAGGGATTTAGACAGCTTCGGGCCCCGGGAAACATCATCCGGTAAAAACCCTACATGCTGTTTGAGGCTAGGTCTCATTATCATCACGAGGGAGTCGCCGTAAACCGGCTCTCCTCTTTGTGTCTAGCCCTAAGATTGTTTCTTCTTGCTTGTACCTTGTCCCTCTTTGGGGAGCCCTACCCCTCCTTATATATGTTGAAGAGGCGGGTTACATGTAGAGTCCAACTCGGACTTTAACTTAAACTATTTTGACTTCCTTTCCTAGGCTTCTTAACGTCTGCCGGTTTAACATTGTCTGCGGTTTAACACTGCTGCGGTTTAACATTGTCTGCCGGTTTAACATTGTTTGCGGTTTAACATTGTTCGCGGTTTACCACCAGCCGTTTACCGTCTGTCTGAGCCATCTGTCTTGACTGTCCGCCGGTTTAACATCCGCCGGTTTATCAAGTCCCGGCCGGTTTACGACTCCGGCCGGGTCATTCCGCGGGGTATATCCTCGACAACGGGTATAATATAAATGATAATCATGTGCTGAAATATTCTATGATCTCATCGCCAGTCATAAAATAAAATCCATGATGCATGCAAGCAGGTTATTTATATGCATCATGTATATGCAATAATGGGGTAGAAATTAACATGCACCGATCGGGTGTCTGAAGCGACGCCTCGAAAGGACCATGATATGAAGCATGCCTCAGTCGGGCGTCTAAGCGACACCACATAAAGGGCTTATATGGTAAATAAATAACAAGCATGCCACAGTCGGGCGTCTGTGCGACGCTACATAAAGGGCTTATAATGAAAATAAATAACATGCATGCCACGATCGGCGCCTCGTGCGATGCCACATAAAGGGCTTATAATGAAAGTAAATAACATGCATGCCCGCGATCGAGGCGTCATGCGGCGCCACATAAAGGGCTTATAATGAAAGTAAATAACATGCATGCCACAGTCGGGCGTCTGTGCGATGCCACATAAAGGGCTTATAATGAAAGTAAATAACATGCATGCCACAGTCGGGCGTCTGTGCGACGCCACATAAAGGGCTTATAATGAAAGTAAATAACATGCATGCCACAGTCGGGCGTTTGTGCGACGCCACATAAAGGGCTTATAATGAAAGTAAATAACAGTGAATATCCAGGAGATAGCACCGTCCCTAGGGATATTCAATAAGTCAAGAAATGACAATAGTTAGTTCACGATAAAAATAATCATAACCATCATAATCAACACAAGTCATAAATCATGATCCATGTTCTGGTTTAGCAGTTTCTTCTCCGAAGACCGACACTAGGACCGACACTTGACCCGACCCAGACTGCAGTCCTTAACCATGGACAGGGTTATTCGAATAGGTTTAATACCTCTGCAGAGGGTGTACTCTTTACCCACGAGTAACGGATTTGTTTAGTCCATCGGGACTAATTCCGTCTATGGTCTTTTAGTCGAAAACACGCCTGACTTGCACACACCAGCTTAACTTTACTCGTGTCTGGAATTACCCATGACACTTGTTAAGCAAAATTCTAAGTGGGGAGGCTACAACCTCGCGTAGCATGGGATCAAATTTCTATCGCGCGCTCTAAGGGGTGCCCCCCTCTCGGTCCCAACCGGATACACCCATGCTCCCGGACCAGGTGGCATGCCTACCGGATGCAGCCGGTATCTTCCATCATGGCCTCTCTGTATGGTGTGTGCCAAGTCAAGGGTTGACAACTTACTGAACCGTACCCTACCTACGGCAGGGACAAGTGGCAGCACGAAACAAGTATGGGGGTTACTAGAACAAGACTCGATCTACGGCCGACTCAGGAGGCTAAATATTTCCTGCATGATATGTAAAACAAACATATTTCAACCAACAGAATCACCGCTCATTATACCTTACTATGCCATACCGGACATAACCGTCCCAACGGAGACCGGCGACAAGTTCACGCCTACCCAAGGCAGATGCTTTCCCGGATTCCTTTCCGGCATGCATGCAAGGCACGTGAGGATGATTACCATCACAAGTATATTCATTTCCAACAGCAAGGAAAACACTGATATGCATCCATGCTAATGATCATGTCACATGAAATAACAAGTTTCCCGAAAATAAGGTGGTGTTATAAACGTGTCAACTAACACATCAAAATTATTATGCCGGGGTTCAGAATGCTTGCCTTCAAGTTGTGTAGAGGCAGGGTGCATCCTAAAAACTTTTGCAAGTTTTCTTCTTCTCTCCAAAACCCTATTTTGAAAATATTCAAACAAGACATACTTTAAAAACAGCACAAAAAAGTTGTTTGAAATTTTTTCAAATAAATCTTAAAATAAACTAGACCTAATTTGAGAGATGTAGGAAAAAGAATCAATTCATTTGGAGTTTTATTTTAAAAGATATAGCCAGTCAAAGTTTAGTCAAATTCTGATTTTTAAATAAAACAGAAAAAAGAAAAACGATTCGAATATGAACACGTCGGCGTACTCAGAATGCGCTTTCACTTAACCCACATGGAGGCGGGGCTGGGTCAGCGACAGTGGGTCCAGGGCCCACCGGTCAGGTTTGACCATCCGTCTCTCCTCCTCTCCTCTGCCCGAGCGGCGGCGAGGCAGCGATCAACGCCGTGACAGCGGCTCCCAGCGAACTCCGGAGGTCGGGATGGATCCATAAGACCGGGGTGGTCCTCCGGTGGTCGTTGGTCGGCGGGGCGGAGTGAGCTGCGGTGGCGAAGCCAGCGGCGGAGGAGGCATTCGGGAGCAATGTGGGTTTGTGGCTACGGTGGCTCCCGATCAAAATTGAGCAGGGGGACGGGTTCACGGGAGGAAGAGGGGGCTTCTGGTGGAGAGAGTGGAGAGGGGGAGGCCCTGGTTGCGCCGAACGGAGTCGGGAGGCGGCGGTGGCCGAACTGGCCGGAGGCGGTGGCGTGGCGGTGCAAGAGGATACGTGGCGTGCTAGCTGCTATTGGCCAAGGGCTGGAACGGGTGCGGGGCGAGACGCGGTGGCTCAGGCGCGCGTGCGTGCCAAACGCATGCTCTGGGCGCGCCCAGAGCACGCCCGGGACGTGCTCGACGAAATGCCAGGGTAGCCTAGAGGTCGCGGGTGAGGCTGGCAAGAAACAGGGCTTGTTTAGGGTTAGCAAGGGAATCAAGGGACATGGTGGATAGGTCAGGGGCTCAAGTTCACAATGTAAACTTGAAATCATGCCAAATCTGGCTATGCACTCAGGGTGTTTGTCAAAATGCCAAGGGCATCTAGGTAATACTTGGGGTGACCAAATTCTCCAGATCAGTGTCTCTTTGGATGCATGAGAGAGTGGTGAAGTTAGTTTGACAAAAGCAAAAACTTGTTAGTGCAAGTTTTGCAAAACTTCAGTTTCTGACAGAAAGAAGAGGGCATGATTGCAAGCACTTAGGATCATCCAATGGGTCCACTCTCCTGGACTTAAGGGTTGTGTAGGGTGGTCTACAAGCAGGGGAAAGAATCAAGGGCCAAGGAGCAAGCAAGAATATGGTTGCTGTACAAACCATCATTTTGGACCAGAATGAAGATGAGGTTAATTCACTCAAAATTTTCAAATGACAACACTGGGTTTTTGCATAAAGTTGAATCATAAGTTATTACCAGCATCCCATAATTTTGGTGGAGGCTAGAAAGAAGTATTTAAAAGAGTTGTAGTGCAAAATTGCCCACTGGACCAGAGAAGAAAATTGGGTGTAGAGCTCAAAATATTTCATGAATAAAAGATATTTTTGCATAAAAGTGATTTAAAAACATCATCTGACATCTCCAAATTTTGGTTGGAATTTTAAGTGAATTTATCAAATGGTTGTAGTTCAAATATGGCCATATAACCTTGGAAAAACCATTTTTCAAGGACATAAAGATCAAGCAAATTAATTATGTAATTAGTTCTACTAATAAAAGAAAAGTTTTTCTTGAGAGGTTAAACAAGTCCAATAACATATTTGAAAAGTTTTCACTTTGGGGAAAACTCCATAATAGCAAGGGAGAAAAAGGGTTCAAAAAAATCAAAAAGGAGTCCAGAAAATAAAAGTCTTAAATTTCCTGGCAAAATTTTAATTAACAAAACAAGGTTAACATTTTGGGGTGTTACATCATATCTACTATATGATTCATGTTCAACCTTTCGGTCTCAGTGTTCCGAGGCCATATGTGCATATGCTAGGCTCGTCAAGTTTAACCGAGTATTCTTGACGTGCAAAACTGGCTTGCACCCGTTGTATGTGAATGTACAGCTTATCACACCCGATCATCACGTGGTGTCTCGGCACGATGAACTATAGCAATGGTGCATACTCAGGGAGAACACTTATACCTGGAAATTTAGCGAGGGATCATCTTATAATGCTACCGTCGTACTATGCAAAATTAGATGCATAAAAGATAAACATCACATGCAATCAAAATATGTGACATGATATGGCCATCATCATCTTGTGCCTTTGATCTCCATCTCCAAAGCACTGTCATGATCTCCATCGTCACCGGCTTGACACCTTGATCTCCATCGTAGCATCGTTGTCGTCTCGCCAACTATTGCTTCTACGACTATCGCTACTGCTTAGTGAAAAAGTAAATCAATTACATGGTGATTGCATTTCATACAACAAAGCGACAACCATAAGGCTCCTACAAGTTGCCGATAACTTCTAAAAAACATGATCATCTCATACAACAATTTATATCTCATCACATCTTGACCGTATCACATCACAACATGCCCTGCAAAAACAAGTTAGACATCCTCTACTTTGTTGTTGCAAGTTTTACGTGGCTTTTACGGGCTTCTAGCAAGAACCGTTCTTACCTACGCATCAGAACCAGAATGATTTTTCGTCAAGTGTGTTGTTTTAACCTTCAACAAGGACCAGCCGTAGTCAAACTCAATTCAACTAAAGTTGGAGAAACAGACACCCGCCAGCCACCTGTGTGCGAAGCACGTCGGTAGAACCAGTCTCATGAACGCGGTCATGTAATGTT
The DNA here is from genome assembly GCA_021605205.1 of Aegilops longissima. Classification (NCBI taxonomy): domain Eukaryota; kingdom Viridiplantae; phylum Streptophyta; class Magnoliopsida; order Poales; family Poaceae; genus Aegilops; species Aegilops longissima. Next base: position 418,306,602 of record CM038681.1, on the reverse strand, counting down.
GGTCCAGCCGCTTCATCCAACAATACCGCCTAATCAAAGTAAGACGTTGGTGGTAAGCAGTACGACTATCGTCACCCACAACACTTTGTGTTCAACTCGTGCATATCATCTACGCATAGACCTGGCTCGGATGCCATTGTTGGGGAACGTAGCATGCAATTTCAAAAAAATTCCTATGATCACGCAAGATCTATCTAGGAGATTCATAGCAACGATATGGGGAGAGTGTGTCCACGTACCCTCGTAGACCGAAAGCAAAAGCGTTATGTTAACACGGTTGATGTAGTCGAACGTCTTCACGATCCAACCGATCCAAGTACCGAACTTACGGTACCTCCGTATTCATCACACGTTCAGCTCGATGACGTCCCTTGAACTCTTGATCCAGTAGAGGGTCGAGGGAGAGTTCCGCCAGCACGACCGCGGGGTGCCGGTGATGGTGATGTGATCCGCGTAGGGCTTCGCCTAAGCATTACGATGCTATGACCGGAGGAGTAAACTGTGGAGGGGGGCACCGCACACGGCTAAGAGAAATCTTGATCTGCCTTTGGGGTGCCCCCGCCCACGTATATAAAGGGGGGAGGAGAGAGGCCGACGGCCAGGAGGGGCACCCCATGGGGAGAGTGCTACTTGGACTCCTATTTCAAGTAGGATTCGCCCCCCCCCCTTTTCCTTTCTCCACCAGAGGGTAAAGGAAGTAGAGGGAGAGGGAAAGGGAAGGGGGGCACCGCCCCCTCCTCCTTGTCCTATTCAGACTCCCTAGGAGGAGGGCGCGCAGCCACCCCCGTGGGCCTCCCTCTCTCTCCCTTAGGCCCATGTTGGTTGAACACTTCCCCGGGGGGTTCCGGTAACCCCTCGGTACTCCGGAAAAATACCCGAATCACTCGGAACCATTCTGATGTCTGAATACAACCTTCCAATATATGAATCTTTACCTCTCGACCATTTTGAGACTCCTTGTCATGTCCGTGATCTCATCCGTGACTCCGAACAAACATCGATCACCAAAACACACAACTCATAACACAAATCGTCATCGAGAGTTAAGCGTGCGGACCCTATGGGTTCGAGAACTATGTAGACATGACCGGACACATCTCCGGTCAATAACCAATAGTAGAACCTGGATGCTCATATTGGCTCCTACATATTCTATGAAGATCTTTATCGGTCAAACCGCATAACAACATAAGTCATTCCCTTTGTCATCGGTATGTTACTTGCCAGAGATTTGATCGTCGGTATCCTCATACCTAGTTCAATATCGTTACCGGAAAGTCTTTTTACTCGTTCTTTAATGCATCATCCCGTAACTAACTCATTTAGTCACATTTCTTGCAAGGCTTATAGTGATGTGCATCACCGAGAGGGCCCAGAGATACCTCTCCGATACACGGAGTGACAAATCCTAATCTTGATCTATGCCAACCCAACAAACACCTTCGGAGACACCTGTAGAGCATCTTTATAATCACCCAGTTACATTGTGATGTTTGATAGCACACAAGGTGTTCCTTGATAACCCACAAGTATAGGGGATCGCAACAGCTTTCGAGGGTAGAGTATTCAACCCAAATTTATTGATTCGACACAAGGGGAGCCAAAGAATATTCTCAAGTATTAGAAGTTGAGTTGTCAATTCAACCACACCTGGATAACTCAGTATCTGCAGCTAAGTGTTTAGTAGCAAAGTAATATGATAGTAGTTGTAACGGTAACAAAAGTAACAGAAGCAAAAGTAATATTTTTGGTGTTTTGTAGTGATTGTAACAGTAGCAACGGAAAAGTAAATAAGCGAAGAACAATATGTGAAAAGCTCGTAGGCATTGGATCGATGATGGATAATTATGTCGGATGCGGTTCATCATGTAACAGTCATAACATAGGGTGACACAAAACTAGCTCCAATTCATCAATGTAATGTAGGCATTTATTCCGAATATAGTCATACGTGCTTATGGAAAAGAACTTGCATGACATCTTTTGTCCTACCCTCCCGTGGCAGCGGGGTCCTAATGGAAACAAAGGGATATTAAGGCCTCCTTTTAATAGAGAACCGGAACAAAGCATTAGCACATAGTGAATACATGAACTCCTCAAACTATGGTCATCACCGGGAGTGGTCCCGATTATTGTCACTTCGGGGTTGCCGGATCATAACACATAGTAGGTGACTATAGACTTGCAAGATAGGATCAAGAACACACATATATTCATGAAAACATAATAGGTTCAGATCTGAAATCATGGCACTCGGGCCCTAGTGACAAGCATTAAGCATAGCAAAGTCATAGCAACATCAATCTCAAAACATAGTGGATACTAGGGATCAAACCCTAACAAAGCTAACTCGATTACATGATAAATCTCATCCAACCCATCACCGTCCAGCAAGCCTACGATGGAATTACTCACGCATGACGGTGAGCATCATGAAATTGGTGATGGAGGATGGTTGATGATGACGACGGTGACGAATCCCCCTCTCCGGAGCCCCGAACGGACTCCAGATTAGCCCTCCCGAGAGGTTTTAGGGCTTGGCGGCGGCTCCGTATCGTAAAATGCGATGATTTCTTCTCTTTGATTTTTCTCTCTCCGAAAGCAAATATATAGAGTTGGAGTTGGCATCGGAGGAGCTCCAGGGGGCCCACGAGGTAGGGGCCGCGCCCTAGGGGGGAGGGCGCGCCCCCCACCCTCGTGGACAGGGTGTGAGCCCCCTGGTCTTCATCTTTGGCAAGGATTTTTTATTATTTCTAAAAAGACGTTCCGTGGAGTTTCAGGTCATTCCGAGAACTTTTGTTTCTACACATAAATAACACCATGGCAAGTCTGCTGAAAACAGCGTCAGTCCGGGTTAGTTCCATTCAAATCATGCAAGTTAGAGTCCAAAACAAGGGCAAAAGTGTTCGGAAAAGTAGATACGACGGAGACGTATCAACTCCCCCAAGCTTAAACCTTTGCTTGTCCTCAAGCAATTCAGTTGAGAAACTGAAAGTGATAAAGAAAAACTTTTACAAACTCTGTTTGCTCTTGTTTTGTAAATATGTAAAGCCAGGCATTCAAGTTTTCAGCAAAGATCATGACTAACCACATTTGCAATAACTCTCAGGTCTCATGTTTACTCATATCAATAGCATAATCAACTAGCGAGCAATAATAATAAATCTCGGATGACAACAATTTCTTAAAACAATCATGATATAATATAACAAGATGATATCTCGCTAGCCCTTTCTGAGACCGTAAAACATAAATGCAAAGCACCTTTAAAGATCAAGGACTGACTAGACATTGTAATTCATGGTAAAAGAGACCCAATCATAGTCATACCCAATATAAATTAATAGTAATGAATGCAAATGACAGCTGCGCTCTCCAATTAGTGCTTTTAATAAGAGGGTGATGACTCAACATAAAAGTAAATAGATAGGCCCTTCGCAGAGGAAGCGAGGATTTGTAGAGGTGCGAGCTTGGTTTTAAATAGAGATAAATAATATTTTGAGCGGTATACTTTCATTGTCAACATAACAACTAAGAGATGGCGATATCTTCCATGCTACACATATTATAGGCGGTTCCCAAACAGAATGGTAAAGTTTATACTCCCCCTCCACCAACAAGCATCAATCCATGAATTGCTCGAAACAATGAGTGTCTCCAACTAGCAACAGTCCCAGGGGGAGTTTTGTTTGCAATTATTTTGATTTAGTTTGCATAAAGCATGGGACTGGGCATCCCGGTGACCAGCCATTTTCTCGTGAATGAGGAGCGGAGTCCACTCCTATTGAGAATAACCCGCCTAACATGGAATATAAGGGCAGCCCAAGTTGATACATGAGCTATTCGAGCATACAAAACATAATGTTTATTTGAAGGTTTAGAGTTTGGCACATACAAATTTACTTGGAACGGCAGGTAGATACCGTATATAGGAAGGTATAGTGGACTCATATGGAATAACTTTGGGGTTTAAGGGATTGGATGCACAAGCAGTATTCCCGCTTAGTACAAGTGAAGGCTAGCAAAAGACTGGGAAGCGACCAACTAGAAAGCGACAACAGTCAGAAAATGCATTAAAATTAATAAACATTGGATGCAAGCATGAGTAGGATATAATCCACCATGAACATAAATATCGCGAAGGCTATGTTGATTTGTTTCAACTACATGTGTGAACATGTGCCAAGTCGAGTCACTTAAATCATTCAAAGGAGGATACCACCCCACTATACCACATCACAACCATTTTAATAGCATGTTGGCACCCAAGGTAAACCATTATAACTCATAGCTAATCAAGCATGGCATAAGAAAATATGATCTCTAATTGTCATTGCAAACATGTTTATTCATAATAGGCTGAATCAGGAATGATGAACTCATCATATTTACAAAAACAAGAGAGGTCGAGTTCATACCAGCTTTTCTCATCTCAGTCAGAGTCAGTCCATCATATATCATCATAATTGCCTTTCACTTGCACGACCGAACGGAGTGAATAACAATAAGAGTGCACATGCATTGGACTAAGCTGGAATCTGCGAGCATTCAATAAACAGGAGAAGACAAGGCAATATGGGCTCTTGGTTAAATCAACAATAATGCATATAAGAGCCACTTCAAAAATTTAATCATGGTCTTCTCCTATCGACCCCCAAAGAAAAGAAAAGAAATAAAAACTATTTAGACAGGAAAGCTCCCAACAAGCAATAGAAGAACGGGAAATCTTTTTGGGTTTTCTTTTTAATTATTATTACTACAGCAAGAAAAGCAAACTACTACTATTTTTTTGGGTTTTCTTAAAGTTTAACAAACACACAAGAAGAAAGCAAGAAAAATAAAATAAACTAGCATGGATATTACAGTGAAAAAGTATGAGCACCGACATCTAGCAATGAGTGTGTGTAAACATAAATGTAATGTCGGTGGAAATCGTACTCCCCAAGCTTAGGCTTTTGGCCTAAGTTGGTTCATTGCCGAGGATAGCCTGGCGGATATCCATAGGTGTAGCTGGGGTCGTCTTGTGATGAAGAGGACTCGACGCCATCGGCTGGCAGCCACCTCCGGATCCCAAGAGTAATCAGGCTGTCGTGGAGGCTCAAATTGTGGCTCGGCTTGGGGCTGGTGTAGGATTTCGGTGAAGCTTGAGCGGCCATACGGAACGAGATCACGGACCTTCAGATAGATTAAACAAGGAAGGAGCAGACAAGGTAATAGTCTCAGGGTGATGTTTATTAAAATACAATTTATATTTAAGCTTCCCTTCCCTATTCTTAACAATAAAGTCATGCGCCAGCATACTCTTATAATCTAAATAAGCACTAGGCAGCAATTTTTCTTCTTTCTCATAAAGCCTAATAGGTATGTTAAAATGTGCAGCTAGACGTGAAGCATAAATACCTCCAAAGATGGGGCCCTTAGTACGATTCAAACTTAACCGTTTAGCAATAATTCCGCCCATACTAACAGTGTTATCGCGGAATAAACCATGGAACAAAATGATAATACCAGGAACACTAAGGTTTCCACAGTTTCCACGACCAATTAAGCAACAACTAGCAAATATGGCAAAGTAGCGTAAAACAGGAAAATGTATGCTAGTGGTTCTTGCATCGGAAACCTTCCTGGTTTCTCCCACAGTGATGGTGTCAATAAATTCTTCCACATCTTTACGGTGTGGTTCATCTAAGGTACCCTCAAAGGGTATTTTGCAAACCTTGCAAAATTCAGCTAATGGCATCTTCTCAACAACATCATATAAATGAAACTCTACTGAAGGAGGTGATTCCTTAGGAAAATAGTAGAAGTTTTGCACGAAAGTATTAGTGAGTAAGAGATACTGATGACGTTGGTTGCGGAGGAAGTTGGTGAGGCCAGCATTCTCAGCCAATGAATAGAAATCATCATAAATCCCGGCTGCTCCCAAGAAATTATCGGAAGGCCATTCTGTAGGACCTTGAGAAGAGGTGTCTAGAGGGGGGGGGGGGTGATTAGACACTAAGTACCAAAGTTGCAGTTTTTAACTTCTTTAGGTTTAAGTGGAGTTTAGGCACAAGTTTAACATTCATAATCCATAACAAGCAAGCATGCAAAGAGTATATGAGCAGCGGAAAGTAAAGCATGCAACTTTCAAGAATGTAAAGGGAAGGGTCTTGGAGGATTCAAACGCAATTGGAACACGGATGTTTTTGTCGTGGTTCCGATAGGTGGTGCTATCGTACATCCACGTTGATGGAGACTTCAACCCACGAAGGGTAGCAGTTCTTGCGAGTCCACGGAAGGCTCCACCATGAAGGGTCCACGAAGAAGCAACCTTGTCTATCCCACCATGGCCGTCGCCCACGAAGGACTTGCCTCACTAGAGGTAGATCTTCACGAAGTAGGCGATCTACTTGCCCTTACAAACTCCTTGGTTCAACTCCACAATCTTGTCGGAGGCTCCCAAGTGACACCTAGCCAATCTAGGAGACACCACTCTCCAAGAAGTAACAAATGGTGTGTTGATGATGAACTCCTTGCTCTTGTGCCTCAAATGATAGTCTCCCCAACACTCAACTCTCTCTCAAGGGATTTGGATCTTGTGGAAAGAAGATTTGAGTGGAAAGCAACTTGGGAAGGCTAGAGATCAAGATTCATATGGTAGGAATGGAATATCTTGGCCTCAACACATGAGTTGGTGATTCTCTCTCAGAACTGGTAAGTTGGAAGTGTAGGTTTGTTCTGATGGCTCTCTCTCTCCGAATGAAGAGGAGGTGGAGGGGTATATATAGCCTCCACACAAAATCTAACCGTTACACACAATTTACCAAACTCGGTGGGACCGAATCAACAAACTCGGTCGGACCGATTTAGTAAACCTAGTGACCGTTAGTGATTTCGGTGGTACCGACATGCAACTCGGTAGGACCGATATGGTTAGGGTTAGGGCATAACGTAATCTCGGTGAGACCGATTACACAAACTCGGTGAAACCGATTTTGGTAATTAGCTAACCAGAGAGTTGGTCAGGCAAACTCGGTGAGGCCGATTACACAAACTCGGTGAGACCGATTTTGGTAATAAGCTAGCCAGAGAGTTTGCATTGTAATCTCGTTAGTGTTGGAAATATGCCCTAGAGGCAATAATAAAATGGTTATTATTATATTTCTTTGTTCATGATAATTGTCTATTATTCATGCTATAATTGTGTTATCCGGAAATCGTAATACATGTGTGAATATATAGACCACAACACGTCCCTAGTGAGCCTCTAGTTGACTAGCTCGTTGATCAACAGATAGTCATGGTTTCCTGACTATGGACATTGGATGTCATTGATAACGGGATCACATCATTAGGAGAATGATGTGATGGACAAGACCCAATCCTAAGCATAGCACAAGATCGTGTAGTTCGTTTGCTAGAGCTTTTCCAAATGTCAAGTATCATTTCCTTAGACCATGAGATTGTGCAACTCCGGATACCGTAGGAGTGCTTTGGGTGTGTAAGCGTCACAACGTAATCGGGTGACTATAAAGGTGCACTACGGGTATCTCGAAAGTGTCATTGGGTTGTACGAATCGAGGCTGGATTTGTCACTCCGTATGACGGAGAGGTATCTCTGGGCCCACTCGGTAATGCATCATCATAATGAGCTCAATGTGACCAAGTGTCTGGTCATGGGATCATGCATTACGGTATGAGTAAAGTGACTTGCCGGTAACAAGATTGAACGAGGTATTGGGATACCGACAATCGAATCTCGGGCAAGTAACGTACCGATTGACAAAGGGAATTGTATACGGGATTGATTGAATCCTCAACATCGTGGTTCATCCGATGAGATCATCGAGGAGCATGTGGGAGCCAACATGGGTATCTAGATCCCGCTGTTGGTTATTGACCGGAGAGGCGCCTCGGTCATGTCTGCATGTCTCCCGAACCCGTAGGGCCTACACACTTAATGTTCGGTGACGCTAGGGTTGTTGAGATATTAGTATGCAGTAACCCGAAAGTTGTTCGGAGTCCCGGATGATATCCCGGACGTCACGAGGAGTTCTGGAACTGTCAGGAGGTGAAGATTTATATATAGGAAGTTCAGTTTCGGCCATCGGGAAAGTTTTGGGGGTCACCGGTATTGTACCGGGACCACCGGAAGGGTCCCGGGGTCCCACCGGGTGGGGCCACCTATCCCGGAGGGCCCCATGGGCTGAAGTGGGAGGGGAACCAGCCCCTGGTGGGCTGGTGCGCCCCCCTTGGGCCCCCCACTGCGCCTAGGGTTGGAAACCCTAGGGGTGGGGGGCGCCTCACTTGCCTTGGGGGGCAAGCCACCCCCTTGGCCGCCGCAGCACTTGGAGATTGGATCTCCTAGGGCCGGCGCCCCCCTAAGGGGCCCTATATAAAGACGGGGGGAGGGAGGGCAGCCGCACCCAAGTCCTTGGCGCCTCCCTCTCCCCACGCACCACCTCTCCCTCTCGCAGAAGCTTGGCGAAGCCCTGCCGAGATCGCTGCTGCATCCACCACCACGCCGTCGTGCTGCTGGATCTTCATCAACCTCTCCTTCCCCCTTACTGGATCAAGAAGGAGGAAACGTCTTCCCAACCGTACGTGTGTTTAACACGGAGGTGCCGTCCGTTCGGCACTAGGATCTCTGTTGATTTCGATCACGACGAGTTCGACTCCCTCAACCCCGTTCTCTTGAACGCTTCCGCGCGCGATCTACAAGGGTATGTAGATGCAATCCTCTCTCTCGTTGCTAGATGACTCCATAGATTGATCTTGGTGAAGCATAGAATTTTTTTGATTTCTGCTACGTTCCCCAACAGTGGCATCATGAGCTAGGTCTATGCGTAGTTACTATGCACGAGTAGAACACAAAGCAGTTGTGGGCGTAGATGTTGTCAATTTTTTTGCCACTACTAGTCTTATCTTGCTTCGGCGGCATCGTGGGATGAAGCGGCCCGGACCGACCTTACACGTACGCTTATGTGAGACAGGTTCTACCGACTGACATGCACTAGTTGCATAAGGTGGCTAGCGTGTGTCTGTCTCTCCCACTTTAGTTGGAGCGGATTCGATGAAAAGGGTCCTTATGAAGGGTAAATAGAAATTGGCATATCACGTTGTGGTTTTACGTAGGTAAGAAACGTTCTTGCTAGAAACCTATAACAGCCACGTAAAAACATGCAACAACAATTAGAGGACGTCTAACTTGTTTTTGCAGCAAGTGCTTTGTGATGTGATATGGCCAAAGGATGTGATGAATGATATATGTGATGTATGAGATGATCATGTTCTTGTAATAGGAATCACGACTTGCATGTCGATGAGTATGACAACCGGCAGGAGCCATAGGAGTTGTCTTTATTTTTGTATGACCTGTGTGTCATTGATTAACGCCATGTAAATTACTTTACTTTATTGCTAAACGCGTTAGCCATAGAAGTAGAAGTAATCGTTGGCGTGACAACTTCATGAAGAAACGATGATGGAGGTCATGATGATGGAGATCATGGTGTCATGCCGGTGACGAAGATGATCATGGCGCCCCGAAGATGGAGATCAAAGGAGCAATATGATATTGGCCATATCATGTCACTATTTGATTGCATGTGATGTTTATCATGTTTTACTTCTTATTTGCTTAGAACGACGGTAGTAAATAAGATGATCCCTTATAATAATTTCAAGAAAAGTGTTCCCCCTAACTGTGCACTGTTGCGAAGGTTCGTTGTTTCGAAGCACCACGCGATGATCGGGTGTGATAGATTCTAACGTTCGAATACAACGGGTGTAAGCCAGATTTACACACGCAATACACTTAGGTCGACTTGACGAGCTTAGCATGTCTGAACATGGCTTGAACACGAAGACCGAAAGGTCGAGCATGATTCGTATATAAGATCGATCAACATGAAGATGTTCACCGGCGTTGACTAGTCCGTCTCACGTGATGATCGGACACGACTTAGTTAACTCGGATCATGTTTCACTTAGATGACTAGAGGATGTCTATCGAGTGGGAGTTCATTGAATAATTTGATTAGATGAACTTAATTATCATGAACTTAGTCTAAAATCTTTACAATATGTCTTGTAGATCAAATGGCCCACGCTAATGTTGCCCTCAACTTCAACGCGTTCCTAGAAAACCAAGCTGAAAGATGATGGCAGCAACTATACTGACTGGGTCCGGAACACGAGATCATCCTCATAGCTGCCAAGAAAGATTATGTCCTAGAAGCACCGCTAGGTGAAGCACCCATCAGAGAGAACCAAGACGTTATGAATGCTTGGCAGTCTCGTGCTGATGATTACTCCCTCGTTCAGTGCGGCATGCTTTACAGCTTAGAACCGGGGCTCCAAAAGCGTTTTGAGCAACACGGAGCATATGAGATGTTCGAAGAGCTGAAAATGGTTTTCCAAGCTCATGCCCGGGTCGAGAGATATGAAGTCTCCGACAAGTTCTTCAGTTGTAAGATGTAGGAAAATAGTTCTGTCAGTGAGCACATACTCAAGATGTGCAGGTTGCACAACCGCTTGACTCACCGGGAGTTAATCTCCGGATGGCCTTGGTCATGTGACAGATCCTTGATCGCTCCCACCGAGGTACAAGAGCTTTGTGATGAACTTCAATATGCAGGGGATGGAAAAGACCATTCCTGAGGTATATTCAATGCTGAAATCAGCAGAGGTGGAGATAAAAAAGGAACATGAAGTGTTGATGGTGAATAAAACCACTAAGTTTAAGAAAGGCAAGGGTAAGAAGAACTTCAAGAAGGACGGCAAGGGAGTTGTCACGCCTGGTAAGCCAGTTGCCGGGAAGAAGCCAAAGAATGGACCCAAGCCTGAGACTGGGTGCTTTTGTTGCAAGGCAAGTGGACACTGGCAGCGGAACTGCCCCAAGTACTTAGCGGTCAAGAAGGCCGGCAACACCAAAGGTATATGTGATATACATGTAATTGATGTGTACCATACCAGTACTCGTAGTAGCTCCTGGGTATTTGATATCGGTGCGGTTGCTCATATTTGTAACTCAGAGTAGGAGCTGCGGAATAAGCGGAGGCTGGCGAAGGACGAGGTGACGATGCGCGTCGGGAATGGTTCCAAGGTCGATGTGATCGCCGTCGGCACACTACCTCTACATTTACCTACGGGATTAGTTTTAAACCTCAATAATTGTTATTTAGTGCCAGCTTTGAGCATGAACATTGTATCAGGATCTCGTTTAATTCGAGATGGCTACTCATTTAAATCCGAGAATAATGGTTGTTCTATTTATATGAGAGATATGTTTTATGGTCATGCCCCGCTGGTGAATGGTTTATTCTTAATGAATCTCGAGCATAATGTTACACATATTCATAGTGTGAATACCAAAAGATGTAAAGTTGATAACGATAGTCCCACATACTTGTGGCACTGCCGCCTTGGTCACATTGGTGTCAAGCGCATGAAGAAGCTCCATGCTGATGGACTTTTAGAGTATCTCGATTATGAATCATTTGACACATGCGAACCATGCCTTATGGGCAAAATGACCAAGACTCAGTTCTCCGGAACAATGGAGCGAGCAACCAACTTGTTGGAAATCATACATACTGATGTGTGCGGTCCAATGAGCATTGAGGCTCGTGGAGGATATCGTTATGTTCTCACTCTCATTGATGACTTGAGTAGATATGGATATGTCTACTTAATGAAATACAAGTCTGAGACCTTTGAAAAGTTCAAGGAATTTCAGAGTGAGGTTGAGAATCAACGTGACAAGAAAATAAAGTTCTTACGATCAGATCGTGGGGGGGAATATTTGAGTCCGAATTTGGCACACACTTAAGGAAATGTGGAATCGTTTCATAACTCACGCCGCCTGGAACACCTCGGCGAAATGGTGTGTCCGAACATCGTAATCGCACTCTATTGGATATGGTGCGGTCTTTGATGTCTCTTACCGATCTACCGCTCTAATTTTGGGGCTATGCTTTAGAGACTGCCGCATTCACTTTAAATAGGGCTCCGTCAAAATCCGTTGAGACGACACCGTATGAATTATGGTTTGGGAAGAAACCTAAGCATCGTTTCTAAAAGTTTGGGGATCGCGATGCTTATGTCAAGAAACTTCAACCTGAAAAGCTCGAACCCAAGTCGGAAAAATGCGTCTTCATAGGATACCCTAAGGAAACCATTGGGTATACCTTCTACCTCAGATCCGAAGGCAAGATCTTCGTTGCCAAGAACGGGTCCTTTCTGGAGAAAGAGTTTCTCTCGAAGGAAGTAAGTGGGAGGAAAGTAGAGCTTTATGAAGTACTACCTCTTGAAACGTAAATAGTGCAGCTCAGGAAGATGTTCCTGTGGTGCCTGCACGACTAGAGAGGAGGTTAATGATGATGATCAAGGTACTTGAGATCAAGCTCCTCTTGAACCGTGAGGTCCAAAGGACACGTTCCGCACAGTGAATGCAGCAACCCTGTCTTGGAAATCATGTTGTTAGACAACGGTGAACCTTCGAACTATGAAGAAGCGATGGCGGAACCGGATTCCGACAAATGGCTAGAAGCCATGAAATCCGAGATCAGATCCATGTATGAAAACGAAGTATGGACTTTGGCTGACTTGCCCGATGATCGGCGAGCCATAGAAAATAAATGGATCTTTAAGAAGAAGACAGACGCGGATGGTAATGTGACCATCTATAAGGCTCGACTTGTCGCTAAGGGTTATCAACAAATTCAAGGGGTTGACTACGATGAGACTTTCTCACCCGTAGCAATGTTGAAGTCCGTCCGAATCATGTTAGCTATTGCCGCATTCTATGATTATGAGATATGGCAAATGGATGTCAAAACGGCATTCCTTAACGGCTTTCTTAAGGAAGAATTGTATATGATGCAACCGGAAGGTTTTGTCGATCCAGAGAATGCTAACAAGGTGTGCAAGCTCCAACGCTCAATCTATGGGCTGGTGCAAGCATCTGGGAGTTGGAACATTCGATTTGATGAGATGATCAAAGCGTTTGGGTTTACACAGACTTATGGAGAAGCCTGTGTTTACAAGAAAGTGAGTGGGAGCTCTGTAGCATTTCTCATATTATATGTGGATGACATACTGTTGATGGGAAATGATATAGAATTCTTGGAAAGCATAAAGGCCTACTTGAACAATGTTTTTCAATGAAGGACCTTGGAGAAGCTGCTTATATATTAGGCATCAAGATATATAGAGATAGATCGAGACGCCTCATTGGTCTTTCACAAAGTACGTACCTTGACAAGATATTGAAGAAGTTCAATATGGATCAGTCAAGAAGGGTTCTTGCACATATTGCGGGGTGTGCGATTGAGCACGGCTCAATGCGACCACGGCGAAGATAGAAAACATGAGTGTTGTCCCTATGCCTCATCCATAGGGTCTATTATGTATGCCATACTATGTACGGACTGATGTAAACCTTGCCGTAAGTTTGGTAGGAAGGTACCAAAGTAATCCGGCATGGAACCTTTGGACAGCGGTCAAGAATATCTTGAAGTACACGAAAAGGACTAAGGATATGTTTCTCGTATATGGAGGTGATGAAGAGCTCGTCGTAAGGGTTACGTCGACGCTAGCTTCGACACAGATCTGGATGACTCTAAGTCACAAACCGGATACGTGTATATTTTGAATGGTGGGGCGGTAAGCTGGTGCAGTTGCAAGCAAAGCGTCGTGGCGGGATCTACATGTGTAGCAGAGTACATGGCAGCCTCAGAGGCAACGCATGAAGCAATCTGGGGGAAGGAGTTCATCACCGACCTAGGAGTCATACCCAATGCGTCGGGGTCGGTCACTCTCTTCTGTGACAACACTGGAGCTATTGCCCTTGCCAAGGAGCCTAGATTTCACAAGAAGACCAGGCACATCAAGCGTCGCTTCAACTCCATTCGTGAAAATGTTCAAGATGGAGACATAGATATTTGTAAAGTACATACGGACCTGAATGTCGCAGATCCTTGACTAAACCTCTCCCTAGAGCAAAACATGATTGAGGGAGTCCTGGATTAGGGGGTGTCTGGATGGGACTTTCCTTGGCGTGGAAGGCAAGCTTGGCGATACGGATATGTAGATCTCCTACCATTGTAACCGACTCTGTGTAACCCTAACCCTATTCGGTGTCTATATAAACCGGAGGGTTTTAGTCCGTAGGACGAACAACCATCATACCATAGGCTAGCTTCTAGGGTTTAGCCTCTCTGATCCCGTGGTAGATCCACTCTTGTACTACCCATATCATCAATATTAATCAAGCAGGAGTAGGGTTTTACCTCCATCGAGAGGGCGAACCTGGGTAAAAACATCGTGTCCCTTGTCTCCTGTTACCATCCGCCTAGGCGCTGATTCGGGACCCCCTACCGAGATCCGCGGTTTGACACCGACATTGGTGATTTCATTGAGAGTTCCTCGTATGCGTCATCCTTAGGCCCGATGGCTCCTTGATCATCAACAACGGCGCGGTCGGTGAGACTTTTCTCCCGGACAGATCTTCGTATTCGGCGGCTTTGCTGCGGGCAATTCACTTGGCCATCTGGAGCAGATCAAAGCTTCGCCCACAGCCATCAGGTCAGATTTGGGAGTTTGAACTACGGCCGACATCCGGGAGACTTGATCTTGACGGATTCGAGCCACAACCAGCGCTGCTGCCTTGTCTTGATGGGCACGATCAAGCTCTACCGCTGAAACGATTGCCACAGGCGCATCGGCGTCGCTCCGACCCTTAGCTCGGAGCCGACTCCGCCGATCGAGGGCGAGTGGCTGGACACCGCCTCGGGGGCTCGATCTCTCTGGCGATTAAGCGAACTCCATCCCTGTCGCTGCGAAGACCATGACTCCAAGGTGCGGACTCCTCTCGGGACTCGAACCCTCCGCGCCCGCCAATCGAATCAATTGGGCACGGTTATGGAGTTCACAGCCGCGGACATCTTTCGGCACTTCGCCCTTTGGAGACATCCTGAATTCACTAAAGTCTCTCTCTTTATCGGAGAGCCTGGCGGACTACGGTCGGGAAGGTTGAGATCACGGACAATGAAGAAATTCAACGCCCACCACCACCCACTTTGTAGCCCTTTGTCGATGATTTAACCGACATGCTCGACTTCGACTCGAAGACATGGGCGGTATGGGCGACGATCTGGAGACGACCAGAACCAGCGCCTCTGAGGGCCTTTGGAAGGCCACCTCGTCATCTGGCATATACATGGTGGACATCCCAAAAGATGGGAGCGACGATGGAACAACGGAGGATGGCCCTCAAGAAACAGCCCAGCGCCCGGCGTCGTGGCGCGCTCTAAATCCGCCACAACAAAATGGTGATTCCGGCACGGAGATAATAACACCCGGACGGTCTTTGAGACAACCCCATCCAGCAGGATTCAGCACGGGAGGAGGAGAAGCCAGCCCTCATGATAGGCGGCGGGGGAGGTGGAGGGCGATAATTATATGCCTCCCTCCAAAGATGAGGCAAGCCTCGGCGACAGCCAATTTGTCGTGCGGAGGATCCCGCCGAACAGGAGGCGTTTCAAGCGCAGGCTTATGGCCATGGCAAGCAGCCTCAAGAAAAAGCAGCGACAGCTTAGAGCTGACCAAGACTTGCTAGGCGGCGGATGGGTGAAGTCCTTGCAGCCAAGAGTCGAACTCGAACTCCCTCCAAGAGATACCCAAAGCGCAGGCTGCTACCCCAATTAGAGGAAGCAGCACCCAAACCTACATCACCGGCGCATGATCGGCCCGACCAGCCACCCGTGGCCATGACGAGAGGCCTCTAGACCCTCCATTCAAGCCGCACCCGGGTCGCTCGAAAAGTACCAAGGCACAAGGAAGCGCGCCGGACCTGCGAGACATATTGTAGGACAAGGAAAGGCAAACAAGATCAATCTACGGATCGCGTGGGCGCCCCGACCTGCGACGATAACCGTCACGCGGATACATCTATTCGGCCGGGCTGAACCACGATGAACAAAGCTCATTTGAGTTGTGTCGTGATATAGCTCAATCTGAGCGCCGCACACCCACTATGCTTCACAGAGGCGAGTGATGGATCATCAAATCCCGAGGGTTTCAAACCCGTAAACATCGAATCATACGATGGCACAACAGATCCTGCGGTTTGGATCGAGGACTACCTCCTCCATATCCACATGGCCCGCGGTGATGATCTACGCCATCAAATACCTCCCTCAAGCTTAAAGGACCAGCTCGGCATTGGCTTAACAGCTTGCCAGCCAGAATCAATTGGTTGTTGGGAGGACACGGAAGCCGCATTCCTTGATAACTTCTAGGGCACATATGTGCGACCACCGAGCGCCGATGACCTCAGCCACATAATTCAGCAGCGGAAGAATCGGCGGACAATTACGGACACGGTTCCTAACCAAGAAAAATCAAATCGTTGGTATCCGGATCACGAGGCCCTTGCAGCCTTCAAACATAACATCCATGACGAGTGGCTTGCCCGGCACCTAGGGCGGGAAAAGCGAAATCCATAGCAGCCCTCACAGCGCTCATGACCGCTTTTGCGCGGAGAGGACAACTGGCTAGCTCGTAGTAACAACTTGACCAAAAACCACGGTAGTTCGGATACCAAGGACATCAATGGCAGGTCGCGCCGCAACAAGCACAAGTGCGCGTGCGGCGATAATCTGAAGATCGGCGATCAATGCGGATTCGGAGGCTCTAAACCCGGTCAGCGGGAAAAGCCGTTCAAAAGAAATACTCGGGGCCCGTCAATCTGGACCGAATACTCGATCGCTCGTGCCAAATACATGGCACCCGAAAAACCAGCCAACCACCCCAGCAGGATTGTTGGGTCTTCAAATAAGCGAGCAAGTTAAATGCGAACTCAATGACAAGGGCTGCATATGATGGCGAGGAGGCCCGGCGCCGAACAATAGAGGACGAAGGGCTTCCCCCACAAGTGCGGACGGTGAACATGATGTCGCAACCCACATACCCAAGCGGGAGCGAGCGTGCACTAAAGGACATATATGCGATGGAGCCAGTTGCCCGAAGTTCAACCCATGGTCCTCCTGCCCGATCACCTTTGATCGAAGGACCACCCACTAGCATCCGCCACGGCGGATTCGCGCGTGGTTCTTGACCCAATCATCGGCGGTTTCACCTCACTAGAGTCCTGATGGGCGGCGGCGGCAGCTGAACTGCTCTATCGGGATCTGGTCGCAAAATGGGCATATACCCTCAAGTTAAACCCACAAAGGCGACCTTTGAAGGCGTCATACCGGTGTAGAGGCCAATTGTACAGGCTCGGTTACACTCGAAGTGGTCTTGGATCCCGGATAACTTCGAGCGAAGAGTTAATCTTGACATAGTCCTGTTCATGCGGCTATCACGCCTTTGCTTGGACGAACCGCATTTGCAAAGTTCAATGCGGTGCCACACTCGCATACCTCAAGCTCAAGATGCGAGGCCCTCGAGGAGTAATCACGGTCAATGGAAACACGAGCGCTCTCTCGAGCGGAGGAGCATCTGGCTGACCCTCGCGGCGGAGGTGCAAGCAGCCTCTCGCAGCAATTCTCGAGTCCGGCTACTAAGCGTCCGGGCACCGTCAAGAGCGCCGGGTAATCTACAACAAGACCGCTGGCACGATCCGAGCAGCGTAGCAATCCGACCCCAACCCCAGCCCTCGCGAAATGCGAAGCCGATTACTACGCGTACATAACTACGCTCTGGAGATACCATGGGCATAAGGGAGGGCACGACCACGGCACACCAGAATGCGGCTCAACCGCACTGGGGGCTCGATTGTGTCATTCTTTTCTTTCTTCTTTTCTCTTACTTTCGGGACTCCATTTTCATAAGCCTGTCCGCTCTAGAATTGCGAACTCACGATGCAACAGCCGGGGAAAGCGAAAGCTCGTCGAGTGTCGGTGGTCTCTACTACGAGCATTATACCTGTTTTACATACCATCCCACAGCTTACCCACGGAGAGGACATGTCAAATAATCCCATCCCTTGCTTATCGCACTATTTGTATCGTTCGCTTTCATTGCAGTACCTTTTGAATAAACAATACATAGCTTTTGCCTATTATTGCACTCCTTTCTTTATCTATATATATATGTTCATTCATGACATGTTGCACCCGTACACTTTGGTACGGCCAATACACCAGGGGCTTAAGTACCCAAAGATATGGTGTGATAAGTCCGAACACTTTCACAAGTCGGCACCCGAACTTATAGCATTATATGCATCGACTCGAATCATGTCTTGGGTCAATAGTTGGGTTTGCCCGGCTCCCATGTTTTGGTACCTTACGTTCCGTTATATCGGCTAAGGTAGCGCTGGGAGAACCACTGCGATTGTGCCCCGGTTGAGCACCTCGGTGGAAAGCTAAAACTGACCGTCATGATAGAGGCGAGCGCGATCGCTGTTCGAGAGGTTTTTGGGTCCCTAAAGACTTATGCGCTTAGAGCAAGGAGTCGGCATTGTCCGGCCAAGGCATGGATAGCGCCCGAACTCGGTCTTCGAATACTAGGGGCTTCGCGAAATTTAAAATTATAGAATTCTATGGCTAAGTGAGAGTGTTCAAGCACTATAGTCCGGTTGCCTTGTTCGTTCGTTGGCGCCTCCTCGAAGGACCCAGAATGGGAACAAGGCGCTCAAGTTTATCCCGAAAACCCGACACTTTCGTGGCATGGGGGCTGAAATAACGACTTGCCATCTCTGAAATTTGATAAATGGCCGCCTGAAGGTAATATTTTAAATTCTGGCGTTGCTTAGTGCATATGAACAAGTTTTCAGCGTACAGGATAACAAATGCGAGTCTATTCAAAAATTACATCTTTGGAGCATTCACCCGCTATAAGGCGGGCACCCTTCAGGACGCCCTCATAGTACATTTCGGGCTTGCGAAGCTCCTTGCCCGGCGATGGCCCGTCCGTCACAAGCTTCTCAGCATCCATCTTGCCCCAGTGCACTTTAGCACGTGCAAGGGCCCGACGAGCACCTTCAATGCATACGGAGCGCTTGATGACTTCAATCCATGGACAGGCGTCCACCAGCCGCCGCACTAGCCCAAAGTAGCTCCCAGGCATGGCTTCCTTAGGCCACAGCCAAATTATGAGGCCCTTCATGGCCTGTTCGGCGACCTTGTGGAGCTCGACCAGCTGCTTCAGCTGGTCGCTCAGGGGCACCGGATGTCCGGCCTCGGCATCTTGAGACGAGAACACCTTTTAGTCGAGCTCCCTCCTCGGCGCGGTAGAAACAGCAGCATCGGACACACTCTGGGGCAGATCTGCGAATGCTCTGGAGAGCTCCGTGTTGGGTAAGTAATAGATAATTCACTTTCACATGCTTGCTTTGCATAAAGAATGCCTTACCCTCCGCTATCTTCTTTAATGATTCAATTTCTTGGAGGGCTTTTTGGGCTTGACCTTAGCGGCTTTGGCACTCTCAAGGCCGAGGCGAGCTCGGACTCGAGTCTTGAGTCACGCTCCAAACTCGTGTTTTCCACGAGGCACAGGAGCTCTTGCCGCACCTCCGCCACCGCGCCTCCTGCTTCTCTCGCTCGGTGCGCTCCGCGGCGCTTTGCTTTCAGCCGTGGACACCGCTTCCTTGAGTCGCCACCTCGTTCGTGGCCCCTACAATACCCACATTAGTCCTGTCATTTTTGCAACCAAATCCTTTCTATAAGGTATTACTTTAAGAAGGTATTACTTACCTTCCTTGTCCTCGAGCTGCTTCTTGGCAAGGCCGAGCTCGTTCTCAGACTGCTCGAGGCTCTGCTTCAATGCATTGACCTCCAGCGATCGGTCTGGCGAGGTCAGCAGCAGCCTGAATTCCCATATTGACATACTTATGTTAGACTCCTGCATATATCTTTTTAGATCCTCGGTCCGATTTTTCTTTCCGAACACCAAACTAAGCATCGAGGGCTCTGTCTATGCGGTAATATTTTTACATATTCTAAACTTACCTCAAAGCACATTAGAAGGCTGGTACATGCTTGATCAGCCCGCTCTTGGCGGACTGAACTTTCTGGATCACCACACTCATAACATGCGGTGCTCCTCGTCGATGGGCGCCGTTAAGCGCCTCCAGCAAGCTATCCGGTGCCTCCGGATGGGCGGAGGTCACCGGCGTCGCGATCTTGCCCTTCTTACGAAGGGGCGCTTGCGGACTTGGAACCAGAAGGTTCGATGCGAGTCCGGCACGGGGCGGACTTAGAAACCCTCGGGGTTTCACCCCTCTGCGCCCGGAGTCAGGAGGTCGCCTTGCGGCGCCTCTGGGACCACCTCCTCCTGGTGGGGCCTTTTGGGACTCCACCGCGGTGCCGTCTGCGTCACGAGGAGAGGGCGGTCGGAAGTGAAGTGCTATTCACATCCGGCGAATCCGAGGAGCCGCTTCGGCGAAGCGGCGAGCTCGTCCTTAGGCGGACTACATGGTTATCTTGGTGTTAGAAGACACTGTCGACAAATAAAAAGTCATGAGCTATTAGGGCCGGACACTTACGATCTCGCCGAGGCTTGGCCTTGGTGGCCCTCCTCCTCGTCGTTGTCGGCGTTGGTGGAGAAGTGCGGAGGAAGGTCCTTCCTTTCTTGGACCCTCGGCCTCCCGATCAGGCGGCCTTCCTTTCTTCTCTCCCCGGCTGGGAGAGGCTTCTTCCTCCTCCTCGTCCTCGGGGAGGATTCCGCCTCGAGTCATCGGAAGATGAGTCCGACAAAGCACTGGCGCGGGAGCTCCTTGAGTTCACGTGGCCTTCTTTAGCCTTCTTCTCGGCACCACGTGAGGTGCGGAGCCATTGCTTTCATCAATCGGGCGTCCGCTGGGTCTTACGGCAAGGGGCGGACGGTTAATCTGTCGGGCGTCTTGACCGATCTGTCAAAGGTTAGGGAGTTTTAGATCCGCATAGAGTCAAACTATGAAAAAGAGTCCCATAAAGGGTAAAATAACTTACCTCACGGCTTGACATCTGCGAGCTGAATCCGCGATCTTGATGGCGGATCACGAGAGCTTCGGCCTATGAACAACACCTTCCGGGCATCTTAAATGCGTAGTGTCGAAGAGCGGCTCAGAACCGGTCTGTGCGGATCAAACTCCCACAAATTGAAGGCCCGTTCTTGGCATGGGAGAATCCGGCGGATGAGCATCACTTGGATTACGTTGACAAGCTTGAGATTCTTGTCCACCAGGTTTGGACGCGAGTTTGGAGTCGGACAGCTCTTCGAATCACCCACGTCGGGCCCGTCTCTTTCCATGATGTGAGCCGTGTGGGAAGCCAGATGGAATTGGGGCCGCCGCCCATTGAGAGTCGCGTCTCGGTGATGTAGAACCATCCCGATTGCCACCTTTATGGTCTCCACAAAGGAGCCCTCGAGCCATAGGGCGTTGGCCATCACCTTGACATGGCACCTCCGCACTCTGCTTGGCGGCCGCCCACTACCTTGACTTGACATTGAAGGTCTTGACCATAAGCGAAGTGGGGCTGGATGCAGGAGGAAGGCCTCACACGATGATAAGCGCCAAGATGTTGAGGATGAAATTGGGGCTAGATCTTGGAAATCTAGGCGTAGTAGAACATGAGCCCCGGATGAATGGGTGAAGTGGAAACCCTAGTCCGTGGAGGAAGTGGGGAGGAACACCACCCTCTCATGGGGCACAGGGGTGAGGATGAGCTGCCCTTGTTGGGGAGCCGACACACGATGTCGTCGGACAAGTATCCGGCTTTCGCGGCTTTTGATGTGCCCTCCGTGGCGGAGGAGGCCATCCTGCCTCCCGCTCCGGACATGGTTGGAGAAGGTTGAGGTGGGATGTGCAGAATTGGTATTTGGAGCTCGAGTCTTGTGAAGCGGATGAGCAAAGGAGGAAGAAGGCATAGGTTAAAGGTGGATCCTTATCCCTTATATGGACGGACGAAGCTATCGTCCCCATGACTGGTAAAACTCGCTTATCTCCCAAGCGCCGTGTCGATGGCGCGGTTGGGTTACCCACATCCGTATTGATGAGAATCCCGGAATAAGGGGCACGATCTTCACCACGATAAGGCGTGCCAAGAAACCGCCTCGCTAATGCTACCGAGGCGAAACAATAAAACGATTAAGTATAAAGGCTGGCGTGGTGTGATGTCACGCCCGCGGAATCGTCGGCAGTGCATGCAAAGGTTATTCTCTCTACGGTGGTATGTGGAACTTGTTTTGCGAGCGGACACTATCCTTGTGTTCAAAATCTTCTATGAAGTATTCGAGGAGGAACCCGCCTTGCAATGCCGAAGACAATATGCGCGCCGGATTCATCGTCATTGAAGCGTGGTTCAGGGGCTACTGAGGGAGTCCTAGATTAGGGGGTGTCCGGATAGCCGAACTATCACCGTTGGCCGGACTCCTGGACTATGAAGATACAAGATTGAAGACTTTGTCCCGTGTCCGGATGGGGCTTTCCTTGGCGTGGAAGGCAAGCTTGGTGATACGGATATGTAGATATCCTACCATTGTAACCGACTCTGTGTAACCCTAACCCTATCCGGTGTCTATATAAACCGGAGGGTATTAGTCCGTAGGATGAACAACCATCATACCATAGGCTAGCTTCTAGGGTTTAGCCTCTCTGATCTCGTGGTAGATCCACTCTTGTACTACCCATATCATCAATATTAATCAAGCAGGAGTAGGGTTTTACCTCCATCGAGAGGGCCCGAACCTGGGTAAAAACATCGTGTCCCTTGTCTCCTGTTACTATCCTCCTATACGTACAGTTCGGGACCCCCTACCCGAGATCCGCCGGTTTTGACACCGACAATGATCAACACCAGAACTCTATGGGTGTTCGATTCATCACAATGTAACTAGATTAGTGACTCTAGTGCAAGTGGGAGACTGTTGGAAATATGCCCTAGAGGCAATAATAAAATGGTTATTATTATATTTCTTTGTTCATGATAATTATCTATTATTCATGCTATAATTGTGTTATCCGGAAATCGTAATACATGTGTGAATATATAGACCACAACACGTCCCTAGTGAGCCTCTAGTTGACTAGCTCGTTGATCAACAGATAGTCATGGTTTCCTGACTATGGACATTGGATGTCATTGATAACGGGATCACATCATTAGGAGAATGATGTGATGGACAAGACCCAATCCTAAGCATAGCACAAGATCGTGTAGTTCGTTTGCTAGAGCTTTTCCAAATGTCAAGTATCATTTCCTTAGACCATGAGATTGTGCAACTCCGGATTACGTAGGAGTGCTTTGGGTGTGCCAAGCGTCCTGGCGTAATCTGGGTGACTATAAAGGTGCACTCGGTATCTCGAAAGTGTACATTGGGTTGTACGAATCGAGACTGGGATTTGTCACTCCGTATGATGGAGAGGTATCTACGGGCCCACTTCGGTAATGCATCGTCATAATGATCTCAATGTGACCAAGTGTGCGGTCACGGGATCATGCATTACGGTCTGAGTAAAGTGACTTGCGGTAACAAGATTGAGCGAGGTATTGGGATACCGACGATCAATCTCGGGCAAATAGCGTACCGATTGACAAAGGGAATTGTATACGGGATTGATTGAATCCTTGACATCGTGGTTCATCGATGAGATCATCGAGGAGCATGTGGGATCAACATGGATATCCAGATGCGCTGTTAGTTATTATTTGGAGGCGTCTCGGTCATGTCTTCATGTCTCCCGAACCGTAGGGTCTACACACTTAAGGTTCGGTGACGCTAGGGTTGTTGAGATATTAGTATGCAGTAACCCGAAAGTTGTTCGGAGTTGCGGATGAGATCCCGGATGTCACGAGGAGTTCCGAAATGGTCCGGAGGTGATGATTTATATATAGGAAGTTCAGTTTCGGCCATCGGGAAAGTTTCGGGGGTCACCGGTATTGTACCGGGACCACCGGAAGGGTCCCGGGGGTCCACCGGGTGGGGCCACCTATCCCGGAGGGCCCCATGGGCTGAAGTGGGAGGGGAACCAACCCCTGGTGGGCTGGTGCGCCCCCTTGGGCCCCCACTGCGCCTAGTGTTGGAAACCCTAGGGGTGGGGGGGGGCGCCTCACTTGCCTTGGGGGGCAAGCCACCCCGGATCTCCTAGGGTCGGCGCCCCCCCTAGGGGCCCTATATAAAGAGGGGGGGAGGGAGGGAAGCCGCACCCAAGTCCTTGGCGCCTCCCTCTCCCCACGCACCACCTCTCCCTCTCGCAGAAGCTTGGCGAAGCCCTGCCGAGATCGCTGCTGCATCCACCACCACGTCGTCGTGCTGCTGGATCTTTATCAACCTTTCCTTCCCCCTTGCTGGATCAAGAAGGAGGAGACATCTTCCCAACCGTATGTGTGTTGAACGCAGAGGTGCCGTCCGTTCGGCACTAGGATCTCCGGTGATTTGGATCACCACGAGTATGACTCCCTCAACCCCGTTCTCTTGAACGCTTCCGCGCGCGATCTACAAGGGTATGTAGATGCAATCCTCTCTCTCGTTGCTAGATGACTCCATAGATTGATCTTGGTGAAGCGTAGAAATTTTTTGATTTCTGCTACGTTCCCCAACAGGTAGTACCGATTGCTCAAACTCGGTGGGACCGATTTGATAATGGACATACACAGAGAGATTACAATCCCATCTCGGTGAGACCGAGATCCCTAACGGTGAGACAGATTTGCCTAGGGTTTGTGGCAGTGGCTATGACGTTTGAACTCGGTGGCGCCGAATAGAAAGAATCGGTGGGGCCGAGTTTGACTTTGGGTTTAGGTCATATGTGGAAGTGAGAAGGTAGTTGAGGGATTTTGGAGCATATCACTAAGCACTTGAAGCAAGAGGCTCATTAACCAACACATCATCCCTCCTTGATAGTATTGGCTTTTCCTATAGACTCAATGTGATCTTGGATCACTAAAATATAAAATGAAGAGTCTTGAGCTTGAAGCTTGAGCCAATCCTTTGTCCTCAACATCTTGAAGGGGTTCCCACATCTTTTAGTCCATGCCACTCCATTGTTGAACTTATCTAAAACATACTAGATAAAAGTGTTAGTCCAACAAGAGATATGTTGACATTAATTACCAAAACCACCTAGGGAGCACTTGTGCTTTCAATCTCCCCCTTTTTGGTAATTGATGACAACATACATCAAAGCTTTAGATAAAGATATAAAGATATAAAGAATAGCAAGTAAAGCTTTGGAAAGACATGTAACAAGCACATGCTCCCCCTACATGTATGCAATCATGCGAATATGGAATATAGAAGCATGTGAGAGCATAACCATGATAGAGTAGGCAATGTGTTACATGTATCTTGGCCATATGCATCAGAGCAAAGAATATTAAAGAAAATACCTTCATGCTCATGAGTCCTTCTTGCAAACAGTATGTACATCAGCAAGAATTCCTCATACACATGATTGTGATGCAAATACTTACCTTGTAGTCTTGAGTTGGCTTAGGATGGAATGAACCTGCGCAAACAAGGTTAGATAACACAGGTACATCTACTAGCCAGAGCAAACAGAAGAAACCACAAGAATACCAAGACTGGGATGCCATGTAGAGAGTGAGTACTGAGTACCACATTGGATTAGACATGTCCCCAAGAGTAAAGATATGCAATGAATTTGAATGATTTCTTTCCCTTAGATGTCTTGCTCCCCCTGAATCTAGCATAGGATACTGGGAGAAGATAGGGAACAAAAAGTCAGAGCTGAAAGATATAAAAGAACAGAGCAAATGCAAATAAGCACATATGAACATGTCTTTCCCCTCAAGAAGACATGTGGCATCTCTCCTCTTGAACACCAAGCATCTGGGATCCTTGAGAAATACTTTCTACTTGAGTATTCTCTCCCCCTGGAGATCTCTTTCTCCCCCTGAGGAGGTGATACTCTCTCTCTCTGATGTGATCTCTCTAAGTGATAAGCTTTGATGTGATCTCTCTCTCCCCCTTTGACATCAATTTCCAAGAAGGGTTTGATCCTTGAGTCACAGCACAAAGCATTTATATAAATGTGATTCTTGTAGAGGACAAGATTCATTGAGTGGAGCTGGATCAAAAGAAACACAGAATAAGTTGCAAACTATTTTTCCTGTTGTGAAGTCGGTGGCACCGAGTGGTAGGCTTCGGTTGTACTGAAAGGATTCGGTTGGACCGAAAACAACAAAACGGTGAAACCGAGTTCAGCACAGAGAAAACACTTGTCACCTCAGCTCACTAGACTAGTAAGATCTCACAAATATTTGCAAGGAATTTACTGAAAGATAAGCAATGAATTGGATGCAGGAAATGTAGAGAAAACTGAAAAGAAAGAAATCTAGATGAATTTTTTTTGAAAGGGGAAACAAATATGCATGACACAAATGCAAAAGCACAGAAAAGAACACGAGAGAACTTCATCTAGAGATGGTCGGCGACAAAGTCACCTATGTTAGAGTATATTGACTTAGGAGTCAAGTGAAATCACTTGATCATAGGTCATACTCATCGTTTAAGCTCAAAATGGGGTTACCATTTTTCGTTTAAGCATCTTGATGTATTCACATCTTGTCGAGTTGCTTTAGACCATGACTCGTAGTAAAGCTTCTCTAAGATGGAATAACATACCTTGGTTGGTGGTGTTGATCATGTAGTTGAACTTGTGTGGGTTGCTCAAGGTAGTAGCTCATCAAGAGTTGGGAGCACCACTTGGAGTTTGAGTCCATCTGCCTACATGGGTTAGTTCTTGCAAGGAAGATCACCTGTGTATCCAAAATGACAATCATGAAACCCAACACATAATTTGTCGAAGG
Organism: Aegilops longissima; assembly: GCA_021605205.1. NCBI lineage: Eukaryota > Viridiplantae > Streptophyta > Magnoliopsida > Poales > Poaceae > Aegilops > Aegilops longissima. The sequence continues at coordinate 418,279,855 of CM038681.1, read as the reverse complement.
ATATGTTTGAATGGTTCCGTGCTTCCTTGTCTTCAACCACCATAGTGTAGAGACTTGGTGATGTAGAGATTGCTCGAGGTGTGAGTTGGTTAAAATCTAATGGAATTTGATTCAACCAAGTACCTACATGGGTTAGATAACATGCAAGATGCAAATATATCCAAGACATAAGATTTTCATCATAAGAGAAATATCATGGATTAGTCATAAGCTCATGTCTTGCATGTATCCAATGGAGTTTCTACTCCAAGTTTGAAGCATCAATGATGTTCAATTCTCCTCTCAACCTGAAAAACACTTTCTCATCAAGAGGTTTAGTGAATATATCCGCTAATTGCTTTTCGGTGCGAACATGCTTATTAATGTCACCCTTAGCAACATGATCTCGAATGAAATGATGACGAACTTCAATATGCTTAGTTCGAGAATGTTGTACGGTATTATGACCAATTTTGATATCACTTTCATTGTCACAAAGCAATGGAACATGTTTCACATATATCCCATAATCTTTAAGAATTTGGGTCATCCAAAGTAATTGAGCACAACATGAACCAGCGGCAATGTACTCCACTTGGTTGTAGATAAGGATCTGAGTTTTGTTTCTTGGAGGACCAAGACACAAGAGATCTACCAAGAAATTGACAAGTACCCGAAGTGGACTTTCTATCAACCTTGTCTCCAGCATAGTCCGAGTCGGAGTAGCCAACAAGATCGAAAGAGGACCTCTTAGGATACCAAATGCCAAAATTTGGTGTATGAATTAAGTATCTCACTATCCTTTTTACGGCCTTAAGATGACATTCTTTAGGAGCAGCTTGATATCGTGCACACATGCACACACTTAGCATGATATCGGGATGTGAAGCACATAGGTATAACAATGAGCCAATCATAGAGCGATAAACCTTTTGATCAACCGATTTACCATTTTTGGTCAAATCGAGATGTCCACTATTAGGCATGGGTGTAGAGATACCTTTGCACTCTTGCATATTGAACTTCTTGAATAAGTCCTTAGTGTACTTTGTTTGAGAGACAAAAGTACCTTCCTTAGTTTGCTTGATTTGCAACCCAAGAAAGAATTTGAGTTCACTCATCATTGACATCTCAAACTTCTCCGACATTAGCTTTCCAAACTTGTCACTAAAATGAGGGTTAGTTGATCCAAATATGATATCATCAACATAAATTTGGCATACAAATAATTCTCCATTAACCCTTTTAGTGAAAAGTGTGGAATCAATTTTCCCAATTTCAAATCCCTTTTCAAGAAGAAACTTGGTCAAGCATTTATACCAAGCTCTAGGAGCTTGTTTAAGACCATAAAGGGCTTTGTGAAGTTTGTAAACATGATTGGGTTTCTTAGGATTGATAAAGCTGGGAGGTTGTTTAACATAAACTTCCTCCTCTATTTCACCATTTAGAAAATCACTTTTAATGTCCATTTGGTATAAAGTGATATCATGGTGACTAGCATAGGCAAGTAAGATGCGAATGGACTCAAGTCTAGCAACGGGAGCATAAGTCTCACCATAGTCCATACCTTCGACTTGTGTGTAGCCTTGGGCGACGAGACATGCTTTGTTGCGAACTACTTGTCCATCTTCATCTTGCTTGTTGCGAAACACCCATTTGGTACCGATGATGTTGTGGTTGTCGTCAGGCTTCTCAACCAATGTCCAAACTTGGTTTCTCTCAAAGTTGTGTAGCTCTTCATGCATAGCATTTATCCAATCCGGATCTTCCAATGCTTCTTCAACCTTCATAGGTTCAATGCTAGAGATGAAAGAATAGTTTTCACAAAAGTTAGCTAAACGAGTTTTAGAGCGAGTGATTCTCCCGGTTTGAATATCATTGTAGATTTGCTCTACGGGATGGTCTTTAGCAATTCTTGCTCGAACTCGTGAAAGCTTTTGCTTGGGTCTTAGTTGAACATCTTCATCTTGTTCTTCTTCTTCTTCTTCATTGTTGGCGTTGTCGTTCTCTTGTCGTGGTGGAGAAGGAGGTTGTTGACGTTCATCTTGATGCACTTCCTCGTTTTCTTCATCTTGGTGTGTTCCACTTGTGGATGCTTCCGTATCAACTCTTGGTTCACCTTGTCGTGAAGTAGAAGCTTCCACTTGAACGGACGGGGTACTCTCCTTCACCTCCGTTGGACAGACCTTGCCAATAGACAAGTCTTGGATTGCTTTCGAAGGATCTTTGTCTCCTACATCAATTGGCAATTGCTCTACTTGCGAGCCATTAGATTCATCAAACTTCACATCTACCGTATCTTCAACCTTTCGGGTGAAATTGTTGTAGACACGGTAAGTGTGAGAGTTTGAGCCATAACCTAGTAGGAATCCTTCATGAGACTTAGGAGCAAATTTAGAACGACGATGCTTATCAAGAATGTAGCACTTTGAGCCGAATACTCGAAAGTATCCAACTTGGGTTTTGTTACCGGTGAGGAGCTCGTATGCCGTCTTGCCGAGTAGCTTGTGAAGATACAAGCGATTTGTTGCATGACAAGCTGTCTCAACCGCTTCTGCCCAAAAGTGCTTCGGTGTCTTGTACTCATCAAGCATCGTTCTCGCCATTTTGATGAGAGTCCGGTTCTTCCTCTCAACAACTCCATTTTGTTGAGGTGTGTATGTAGCCGAGAACTCGTGTGAAATCCCTTCTTCGTCAAGAAAGGTGTCCACGTTTGCATTCTTGAACTCCGCTCCGTTGTCGCTGCGAACCTTCTTGATCTGCACTTCGAACTGATTTTGAGCCTTCCCGGCGAAGTTTTTGAAGATCTTTTGGACCTGCGATTTATCATCAATAAAGAACACCCACGTAAATCTTGAAAAATCATCAACTATAACTAGACCAAAAGAATTTCCACCGAGACTCTTGTAGGCGTTGGGACCAAAAAGATCCATGTGAAGTAGCTCAAGTGGCCTCCTTGTGGTCATGATGTTTTTCATGGGATGCCTTCCTCCAACCTGTTTACCTGCTTGACAAGCACTTCAAAGTCTATCCTTATCAAATATGACATCGTTAACACCAAGGATATGATTCCCTTTAATAAACTTGTCAAGGTTTCTCATGCCAACGTGACCTAGTCGTATATGCCATAACCAACCTTTTGAGGATTTAGCAATGAAGCAAGTTTTAGGTTGAGCCTTTTTAGAGAAATCAACAATGTAAAGATCACCTCTACGTATACCGGTAAAGAACATTTTATGATTGTCTCGATGAAACACTTGGCAATCTACTTCAGTAAATAGGACGCTAAAACCGAAATCAGCAAGTCTAGATACCGAAAGTAAGTTGTAGCCAAGAGATTCAACGAGCATAACATTCTGAATGGAGCTATCATGTGAGATGGCCACCTTACCGAGGCCAACCACCTTACCCTTTGAGTTATCACCGAAAGTGACGTACTTTCGAGGACTATCATTTTCAGCAAGCTCACGAAACATGTCTTTATCTCCGGTCATGTGATCGGTACATCCACTGTCAAGAACCCATTCCTTCCCTCCTGACATATATCCCCGAAGATTTGCCATAAGACCAAAATGTCTCATTGCATCGTCAAGATCGAAGTCACTATCGTCATCCTCATCATAGTATCCATGTTCAACATCGTCATGTGGTGGATCAAGTCCTAGAGAGGGTAATTCGTTAGAGTGAGTTTGACAATGATCTTGCTTATGAATTCTTATAGCTTCGGAAATAATATCACCAATAATTCCAACATCTCCTTTGGCACGCATAAGGTTTGTAAGCTCAAATAGACGATCACCAAAAGTAGGATCACTAGTATTCATCTTACTCAAGGCAATAGACTTATGGAGAATTTCATCTAGATTTTTCAAGGAATAATTTGGAAAGCGTTCCTCAAGAAATTTCCATATAGTGTAGGCACACTCAGGAGTAGGCAAGTTTCCAATTAAGTTTCTAGGCAAGCCTCTAGTGATAAGATTAACAGTTCTAAGATTCCTAGTCATGTCAATAGATTCATCAGGGGTAGGATGCATATGATCAACACAAGGTGCAGGGCTAGCAACGTACTTGCTCAAATGATATAGATTGAAAATTGCAAGCATCTCATTTTTCCACTCATGAAAATACTCTCCATCAAGTATAGGCACTTTATGTCTAAGACTCCCCAAAGAAGACTCATCCACCTTCCTCCAATGGTGTTTAAACCAAAGCAATGGAGATCAAAGCTCTGATACCACTTGTAGGACCTTGAGAAGAGGTGTCTAGAGGGGGGTGATTAGACACTAAGTACCAAAGTTGCAGTTTTTAACTTCTTTAGGTTTAAGTGGAGTTTAGGCACAAGTTTAACATTCATAATCCATAACAAGCAAGCATGCAAAGAGTATATGAGCAGCGGAAAGTAAAGCATGCAACTTGCAAGAATGTAAAGGGAAGGGTTTTGCAGGATTCAAACACAATTGGAGACATGGATGTTTTTGTCGTGGTTCCGATAGGTGGTGCTATCATACATCCACGTTGATGGAGACTTCAACCCATGAAGGGTAACGGTTGCGCGAGTCCACGGAGGGATCCACCCACGAAGGGTCCACGAAGAAGCAACCTTGTCTATCCCACTGAGGGAGTTTCGGACTAGGGGTGTGCGGATAGCGAACTATCATCATCGGCGGACTCCAAGACTATGAAGATACAAGATTGAAGACTTCGTCCCGTGTCCGGATGGGACTTTCCTTGGCGTGGAAGGCAAGCTTGGCTATCTGGATATATAGATCTCCTACCATTGTAACCGACTACGTGTAACCCTAACCCTATCCGTGTCTATATAAACCGGAGGGTTTTAGTCCGTGGGGCGAACAACAATCATACCATAGGCAAGCTTCTAGGGTTTAGCCTCTTTGATCTCGTGGTAGATCCACTCTTATAACACACATCATCAATATTAATCTAGCAGGGCGTAGGGTTTCGTCCATCAAGAGGGCTCGAACACAGGGTAAAACATCGTGTCCCTTGTCTCTGTTACCATCCGCCTAGACGCACGATTCGGGACCCCCTACCGAGATCCGCGGTTTGACACCGACATTGGTGCTTTCATTGAGAGTTCCTCGTGTCGTCACCGATAGGCCCGATGGCTCGTCGATCATCAACAACGACGCGGTCCGGGTGAGACTTTTCTCCCGGACACATCTTCGTGTTCGGCGGCTTTGCTCTGCAGCTAATTAAGCAGCCATCCGGAGCAGATCGAAGCTTCGCCCTTGGCCGTCGGTCGATTCGGAAGTTTAAACTATCGGCCGATATCCGCGGAGACTTGATCTTCGACGGATTCGAGCCACAGCCAAGCGCGCCGCACTGTCTCAATGGGCATGATCTAGCTCTGCAGTCGAACAGTGCCCTGGAGGCCGCACCAGAATCCGCTCCGACCCTTAATCCGGAGCTGGACTCCCCGATCGGGGACGAGTGATTGGACACCACCTCGGGGGCTTTAATCTCTACGGCGATCGAGCCGAACTCTATCCCTGTCCTTTGCGAAGACCTCGACTCCGGTGCGGACTCCTCTCCGGACTCCGAACCCTCCGCCCTTGCCAATCGAATCCGATTGGGCGCCCGTCATGGAGTTCACTGCGCGGACATCTTTCAGCACTTCGCCCTTTGGCGACATCCTGAATTCACTAAAGTCTCTCTCTTTATCCGGAGAGCCTGGCGGATTACGGTCGAGAAGGTTGGGATGCGGACGACGAATAATTCAACGCCCCCACCACCCACTTGGTAGCCGCTGTCGACGATCTAACCGACATGCTAGACTACGACTCAAGACATCGGCGGTATGGGCGGCGATGCGGAGATTTACCAAGACCCAGCGCCTACGAGGCACTGGAAGGCCACCTCGTCATCGACATATACATGGTGGACATCCCAAAAGATGGGAGCGGCGATGGAACAACGGAGGATGACCCTCAAGAAGCAGCCCAAGCGCCGGCGTCACCGGCGCCGCTCTAAATCCGCCACAGCAAGAATGAAGATTCCGGCACGGAGATAACAATACACCGGACGGTGCGAAGACAATCCACTCCAGCAAGATCCAGCGCAGGGAGGATGGAGCGCCAGCCCTCAAGAGAGCGGCGAAAAAAGAGGTAGAGGATTATATGCCTCCCTCCGAAGGCGAAGCAAGCCTCGATGACAATGAATTAATCGTGCACGAGGATCCCGTCGAACAAGGCGTTTTAGACGCGGGCTTATAGCCACGACGAACAGCCTCAAGAAAAAGCAGCAACAGACTTGAGCTGATCGGGATCGCTAGCCGACGGATGGATCAAGTCCTCGCGGCGAAGAGCATGAGCTCGAACGCCCTCAAAAGCTACCCTAAGCGCAAGCTGCTCCCGATTAGAGGAGGAGGCTTATCAACCCGCATCACCAGGAGACAATCGGCTGACCGACCACCCGTGGTCGCGACGGAGAGGCCTCTAGGCCCTTCACTAGAACCGTGCCCGGCATCGCTCAAAAGCACACGGCCAAAGGGGAACGCTCCGGACCTGCGAGATATATTGGAGGACAAGGCAAGACAATCAAGATCGATCTATGGATCGGCGTGGGCATACAGTGCGTGGCGACAACCGTCACGCGGACACAATAAGTCCGGTTGGGCGAACAAAAGCAGACAAAGCTCTTTTGAGCTCCGTCGTGATATCGCCCGATCTGAGGCGCCAGCACCCACTATGCTTCATGAGGCGAAGTAATGGATCATCAAATCCCGAAGTGTTTAAACCCGTCAATATTGAATCCTATGATGGCACAACAGACCCAGCGGTTTGGATCAAAGACTATCTCCTTCACATCCACATGGCCCGCGGTGGCGATCTTCACGCCATCAAATACCTCCCCTCAAGCAAAGGACCAGCCCGACATTGGCTCAACAGCTTGCCAGCAGAGTCAATTGGGAGCTGGGAGGACCTGAAGCCGCATTCCTCGATAACTTCCGGGGCACTTATAATGCGACCACCGACGCTGATGACCTAAGCCACATAATTCAGCAGCAGACGAATCGGCGGACAATTCGGACACGGTTCTTAACCAAGAAAAACCAAATCGTTGATTGTCCGGGATGCGGAGGCCCTCGCGGCCTTCAAGCATAACATCCGGGACGAGTGGCTTGCCCGGCACCTAGGACAGGAAAAGCGAAATCCATGGCAGCCCTCACATCACTCATGACCCGCTTTTGCGGGTGAGGACAGCTAGCTAGCACGCAGCAACAACCTCGGCAAAAATTCGGCAGTCCGGACTTCAAGGACCGAAATGGCAGGACGCGTCGTAACAAAACAAACGCCGCGTTAACGGCGACAATATTGAGGATCGACATTCAATGCGGATTCGAGGCTCTAAACCGGTCAGCGGAAAAATCCATTCAAAAGAACTACTCCGGTCCGTCCAATTTGGACCGAATACTCGACCGCTTGTGCGGATACACGGCACCCCAAAAGCGAAGCTAACCACACCAACAGGACTGTTGGGTATTCAAGCAGCAGCAAGTTAATTGCGAAAGCAATGACAAGGGGCTGCATAGCGATGATGAGGGCGAGACCCAACCGCCGAACAATAGAGGATGAAGGTTTCCCCCAAAGTGCGGACGGTGAACATGATATCGCAGCGCACATACCCAAAAGGGAGCGGAGCGTGCACTCGAGGATGTCTACGATGGAGCCAGTTGCCCAAGTTCAATCCATGGTCCTCCTGCCCGATCACTTTTGACCGAGGGACCACCCACCGACATCCGCCACGGCGGATTCGCCAGACCGGTCTTAGACCCAATCGTCGAAGGATTTCACCTAACGAGTCCCGATGGACGGCGGCAGCACTGAACCTGCTTTACCGAGGATACGGTGTGCAAAATGGGCATAGACCCTCAAGGATTAAACCTACCAAAACGACCTTTAAAGGCGTCATACCAGGTGTCAAAGCCAATTGTACAGGCTCAATTACACCGAAGTGGTCTTGGATCCCGGATAACTTCCGAAGCAAGGAGTTAATCTTGACATAGTCCCGTTCATGGCGGCTATCATGCCTTGCTCGGACGTCACGTGTTTACAAAGTTCAACGCGTGCCGCACTATGCATACCTCAAGCTCAAGATGCCAGGCCCTCGAGGAGTCATCACGGTCAACGGAAACACCGAACGTTCTCTCCGCGGAGGAACATACTGGCGGCTCGCGGCGAAGCGCAATGCAGCCTCTTAAGGCAATTCTGAGTCCGGCCGTTAAGCGGCGGACACAATAGCGCCGCCGAGTAACTTACAACAAGACCACAGCACGTTACGAGCGCAGCGTAGCGATGCGGCCCCAACCCCAGCTCCCGCAAAGCGTCAAAGCAGGTCCTTGGCGTACACCATTACGCTCAAAGATACCATGGGCATGGGGAGAGGGCCGACCACGATAAACCAGGCTGCGGCTCAACCACACCAGGGGCTCTCAAGTGTGTAGTTCCTTTTCTTTTCTTTTTACCTTTTACTTTTTACCCACAGGACTCCGTTTGTCGAAGCCTCGTCCGGCAGCAGACCTGCTGAACTCATGGCCTTAACAGCCAGGGAAGGATAAAGGCTACAACGAATATACGGTGGTCTCCATTACGAGCATTTTCATACACCAATCTGCAGCCTACCCACGGAGAGGGACATGTTTAACCGTCTCATACCTTGCTTATCGCACTATTTGTATCGTTCTGCATTCATAGCAGCACCTATTGAATAAAACAATGCAGCACCTTTTTGTTTATAATTGCATTTCTTTTTCATACATATGTTCATTCACGACATGTTGCATCCAGTACACTTTAGTACGGCTAATATCGCCAGGGCTTATGTTTCCCGCATTATGGTATAATGAGTCCGAACACTTTCACAAGTGCGGCACCCGAACTTATAGCACTATATGCATCAGCTCGAATCATGTCTTGGGTCAATAATTGGGTTTGCCCGGCTCCGTGTTTTGGTACCTTACGTTCCGTTATATCGGCTAAGGTAGCACCGGAGAACCATCGCGATTCCGCCTCATTCGGCTGGGTTAACGCCTCGATGGAAAAGCTAAAACTGACCGTCATGATGAGGCGAGAGCCATCGCTGTTCGAGAGGTTTTTGCGAGTCCTAAAGACTTATGCCGCTTAGAGCGAGGAGCGGATACTGTCGGCCAAGGCATGGATAGCGCCCCAAATTGACCTTCCGAAGACTAGGGGCTTCACCAAATTTAAAATTATAGAATTCTATGGCTAAGTGAGAGTGTTCAAGCATTATATGTCCGGTTGCCTTGTTCGCTGTGTTGGCGCCTCCTAGATGGATCCAAAAATGGGAACAAGAGCGCTCAAGTTTATCCGAACACCCCACTTTTCGTGGCATGGGGGCTGAAGCCGACGACTTGCCATCTCTCGGATTTGATAAACAGCCGCACAGAAGGTAATATTTTAAATTAACAAGTGTTGCTTAGCGCATATGAACTAAGTTTTCAGCGCACAGGATAACAAAATGCGAGTCTACTCAAATATTACATCTTTGGAGCACTCACCCGCAATAGTGCGGGCGTCCTTCAGCACACTCTTATAATACATCTCGGGCATGCGATGCTCCCTGCCCTCTGGTGGTGGGTCCGTCACAAGCTTCTGGGCATCCATCTTGCCCCAGTGCACCTTTGCGCGGGCAAGGGCCCGACGGGCACCCTCAATACAAGCAGAATGCTTGATCACTTCAACCCACGGGCACGCATCCATCAGCCGCCGCACCAGGCCAAAGTAGCTCCCAGGCATGGCCTCCTTAGGCCACAGCCGAACTATGAGGCCCTTCATGGCCTGTTCTGCCGCCTTGTGGAGCTCGACCAGCTGCTTCAGCTGGTCGCTAAGGGGCACCGGATGTCCGGCCTCAGCATACTAAAACCAGAAGACCTTCTCCGTCGAGCTCCCCTCCTCGGACCGGTAGAATGCGGCAGCATAGGACACGCTGCAAGGAAGATCTGCGAACGCCCCTGGAGAGCTCCGAATTCGGGTAAGCAACAGGTAATTAACACTCACATGCTTACTCTGCATGAAAAATGCCTTAACCGTTGCTATTTTCTTCACCGCCTCAATCTCCTGGAGGGCCTTGTAGGCTTCGGCCTTAGCGGCTTTGGCACTCTCAAGAGCCGTTGCAAGCTCGGACTCTTGAGTCTTCGAGTCACGCTCCAAGCTCTCATGTTTTTTCACGAGATCCTGGAGCTCTTGCTGTACCTCTGCCACCCGCGCCTCCTGCTTCTCTCGCTCGGTGCGCTCCGCGGCCGCATTATGTTCGGCATGCCACCGTCTCCTTCTGTGTCGCCACCTCGTTAGTGGCCCTGCAATACCCACGTTATCCTTGTCATTTTCTTGCAACCAAATCCTTTTGTGTAAGGTACAATTTTCATAAGGTATTACTCACCTTCTTTTCCTCGAGCTGCTTCTTGGCATGGCCGAGCTCGTTCTCGGACCGCCGAGGTTTTCCTTCAAGCATTGACCTCCATGATCGGTCTGTGGGAGGTCAGCAGCACAGCCTGCAATCCCATATTGACATATTTTTTATATGACTCCTGCGTTTATCTTTCTAAAGATCCTCAGTCCGGCTTTTCTTTCCGAACACTGAACCGAGCATCAGGGGCTACTGTCTATGCGGTACCATTTTACATATACTGAAATTTCTTACCTCAAAGCCTGTTAGAAGACTGGTATAGGCTTCGGTCAGCCCGCTCTTGGCGGACTGAACTTTCTGGATCACCGCACTCATAACAGTGCGGTGCTCCTCGATGGAGTCGCCGTGAGCGCCTCGAGCTATCCGGTGCCTCCGCTTGGGCGAAGGACACGGCGTCTTACCCTTCTTGCGAAGGATCGCTTACGGACTCGGAACCATGAAGGTTCCGGCATGGAGTCCGGACAAGGGTCGGGCTTAGAGCCCTGGGGTCTTGCCCCCACGCTGAGTCCAGGAGGTTGCCTTGTGGCACCTCTGCGCCACCTCCTCATGACCAAGCCCCTTTGGAGCCCGCCATGGCGTTGTCCGCAGCATGAGGCGAGGAGGCGGTCGGAAGCGGTACTCTCCATTTCCGACGAGCCCGAGGACCCGCTCGATGAATCGGCGAACTTCGCCTTTGGCGGGCTGCACGATTGTTCGACATTAGAGAACACTGCAATAATAAAAGCCATGGGTATCCGGACACTTACGATCTCTCCGGGGCTTGGCCTCGTAGGCCAATCCCCTCGTCGTCGTCGACGTTGGCGGAGAAGTCCGGAGGAAGGGTTCTTCCTTCTTGACCCTCCGGCCTCCCGGTTGGGGCGGCCTTCCTTTTCCTCTCCTCCCCCCTGGGGAGAAGCTTCTTCTTCTTCCTCCTCGTCTTCGGGAGAAGATTCTGCTTGAAATCCGACAAGACTGGCGTCGGAGCTCCTTCGAGTTCCGTGGCCTCCTTCTTGGCCTTCTTCTCCGGCACCACATGGGTGCCGGAGCCAGCAGCCCCGTCAATCAGGCGTCCGCTGGGTCTTCGGCAAAGGAGCCGACAGTTAATCTGTCCGGACATCTTCAACCGCACACGTCGAAGAATAGGGAGTTTTAGATCCCGTGAGAGTCAATCTATGAAAAATAGTCCCGTAAAGGGTAAAATAACTTACCTCGCCGGCTTGACGCGCGAGCTGTATCCGCAATCTTTGTTAGCGGATGCGGGGCTTCAGCGCCTTTGAACAGCACCTTCCGGGCATCTTCGTGCGTGGTATCAAGAGCCGGCTCAAATTCAGATGTTGTGCGGATCGAACTCCCACAAATTGAAGTCCCGTTGTTGGCATGGGAGAATCCGGCGGATGAGCATCACCGGATTACGTCGACAAGCTGCGATTCTTGTCCACCGTGTTCCGGACGCGTGTTTGGAGTCTGGATAGCTCGTCCGAATCTCCCCACTTCAGGCCCGTCTCTTTCCATGACGAGAGCCGTGTGGGGAATCCAGATCTGAATTCGGGGGCCGCCACCCATTCAGGGTCGCATGGCTCGGTGATGTAGAACCACCCCGATTGCCACCCCTTTATTGTCTCCACAAAGGAGCCCTCGAGCCATAGGACTTTGGCCATCTTGCCGACCATGGCGCCTCCGCACTCCGCTTGCTGCCCTTCACAACCTTGACTTGACATCAAGGTCTTGAGCCAAGCCGAAGTGGGGCTGGATGCAGAGGAAGGCCTCGCACACGACGATAAACGCCGAGACGTTGAGGACGAAATTCAGGGCCAGGTTGTGGAAGTCCGGGCCGTAGTAAAACATGAGCCCCCGGACAAATGAGTGAAGTGGAAAACCTAGTCCGCGGAGGAAGTGGGGGAAAAATACCACCCTCTCATGGGGACTGGGGATTGGAATAAGCTGCCCCGCGTCGGGCAGCCTCTGCGCGATATCGCCGGACAAGTATCCGGCCTCCCGCAGTCTTGTGATGTGCCGCTCCGTGACGGAGGAGGCCATCCATCTGCTTCCCGCTCCTGACATGGTTGGGGAAGGTTGAGGAGGAAAGTGCAGACTTGGGCGCTAGAGCTCGAGTGCACGGGAATGGATGAGCAAAGGAGGAAGAAGGCGTAGGTGAAAGGGTGGATCCTTATCCCCTTATATGGGCGGACAAAAACATGTGTCCCCACCGGCCTGGTAAAACTCGCTTATCTCCCAAGCGTCACAATCGACGGCGCGGTTGGGTTACCCACGTCCGTATTGATGGGAATCCCGGAATAAGGGGAACACGATCTCTGCCTCAACAAGGCGTGCCAAGGAAACCGCTTAGCTAAACGCTACTGAGGTGGAACAGTAAAAACAATTTGAGTAAAGGCTTGGTAGTGGTGCGACGTCACGCCACAAAATACGTCGTGATTGATCTTGTGTAATATTATTCTCTCTACGGTGGTATGTGGAATTTATTTTTGCAGAGCCGGACACTATCCTGGTGTTCACAATCTTCTATAAATTATTCAGAGGAAGAACCCGCCTTGCAATGCCGAAGACAACATGCGCTCCGGACTCGTCGTCATTGAAGCCTGGTTCGGGGCTACCGAGGAGTTCGGACTAGGGGTGTCCGGATAGCGAACTATCATCATCGGCGGACTCCAAGACTATGAAGATACAAGATTGAAGACTTCGTCCCGTGTCCGGATGGGACTTTCCTTGACGTGGAAAGCAAGCTTGGCGATACGGATATATAGATCTCCTACCATTGTAACCGACTCTGTGTAACCCTAACCCTATCCGGTGTCTATATAAACCGGAGGGTTTTAGTCCGTAGGACGAACAACAATCATACCATAGGCAAGCTTCTAGGGTTTAGCCTCTTTGATCTCGTGGTAGATCCACTCTTGTAACACACATCATCAATATTAATCTAGCAGGACGTAGGGTTTTACCTCCATCAAGAGGGCCCGAACCTGGGTAAAACATCGTGTCCCTTGTCTCCTGTTACCATCCGCCTAGACGCACAGTTCGGGACCCCCTACCCGAGATCCGCCGGTTTTGACACCGACACCCACCATGGCCGTCGCCCACGAAGGACTTGCCTCACTAGCGGTAGATCTTCACGAAGTAGGCGATCTCCTTGCCCTTACAAACTCCTTGGTTCAACTCCACAATCTTGTCGGAGGCTCCCAAGTGACACCTAGCCAATCTAGGAGACACCACTCTCGAAGAAGTACTAGATGGTGTGTTGATGATGAACTCCTTGCTCTTGTGCTTCAAATGATAGTCTCCCCAACACTCAACTCTCTCTCATGGGATTTGGATCTGGTGGAAAGAAGATTTGAGTGGAAAGCAACTTGGGAAGGCTAGAGATCAAGATTCATATGGTAGGAATGGAATATCTTAGCCTCAACACATGAGTAGGTGATTCTCTCTCAGAACTGGTAAGTTGGAAGTGTAGGTTTGTTCTGATGGCTCTCTCTCCGAGTGAAGAGGAGGTGGAGGGGTATATATAGCCTCCACACAAAATCTAACCGTTACACACAATTTACCAAACTCGGTGGGACCGAATCAACAAACTCGGTCGGACCGATTTAGTAAACCTAGTGACCGTTAGTGATTTCGGTGGGACCGACATGCAACTCGGTAGGACCGATATGGTCAGGGTTAGGGCATAACGTAATCTCGGTGAGACCAATTACACAAACTCGGTGAGACCGATTTTGGTAATTAGCTAACCAGAGAGTTGGTCAGGCAAACTCGGTGAGGCCGATTACACAAACTCGGTGAGACCAATTTTGGTAATAAGCTAACCAGAGAGTTTGCATTGTAATCTCGGTAGTACCGATTGCTCAAACTCGGTGAGATCGATTTGATAATGGACATACAGAGAGAGATTACAATCCCATCTCGGTGAGACCGAGATCCCTATCGGTGAGACCAATTTGCCTAGGGTTTGTGGCAGTGGCTATGACATTTCAAATCGGTGGCGCCGGATAGAAAGAATTGGTGGGGCCGAGTTTGACTTTGGGTTTAGGTCATATGTGGAAGTGAGAAGGTAGTTGAGGGTTTTTGGAGCATATCACTAAGCACTTGAAGCAAGAGGCTCATTAAGCAACACCTCATCCCTCCTTGATAGTATTGGCTTTTCCTATAGACTCAATGTGATCTTGGATCACTAAAATATAAAATGAAGAGTCTTGAGCTTGAAGCTTGAGCCAATCCTTTGTCCTCAGCATCTTGAAGGGGTTCCCACATATTTTAGTCCATGCCACTCCATTGTTGAACTTATCTGAAACATACTAGATAAAAGTGTTAGTCCAACAAGAGATATGTTGACATTAATTACCAAAACCACCTAGGGAGCACTTGTGCTTTCACATTCACACGGCCGGACCTCCGCGGTATGAGGCAAATTATATTTGGGCCTCTGTGCTTCTTCATTTTGCTTTTCCTTCGAGCTTCGGCTCGATGAGCCCCTCAAAAGTCTCTTCATCATTTTCTGAAATATTCTGAAATTTTTAGTAACTTCAAACAAAAGTGAACCAAGCTCAACAAAATTGATAGCAACTACTCCTACAAGTGCCTAGAGGATATATCATGCGTTAGAACTACTTGGAACCATATAAATTTGACATGCAAGCTCAAGAACATGGTCACCTATGCAGCACAAATTTGCAATGAATAAAGCACTAGAAAAAAAACTAATTGGACCAATGGAGGAGTCACATACCAAGGAACAATCTCCCCAAGCAGTTTTGTGAGAGGTGCTTTGAGCAAGGAGATCAAAAATCGCAACAAAGTGAGCTAGAACTCGTGCTTGAGCTAGATATTCATGTTTGTGGGAGGAAGAAGAACTGTATGGGTGCAGGAATAAGTGGAGGAGGGCCACCATGGGCCCACGAGGCAGGGGGCTCGCCCTAGGGGGTAGGGCGCGCCCTCCACCCTCGTGCCCAGGTGGTTGACCCCCCTGGTGTGTTCTCAGTTCCATAAATCCTCAAATATTCTAGAAAAAATCATATTTCATTTTCAGGGCATTTGGAGAACTTTTATTTTCGAGTTATTTTTATATTGCACGGATAAATCAGAAAACAGATAGAAAAATACTATGTTTACTCTATCTCAACTAAATAACAGAAAGTAGAGAGAGGGTACAGAAGGTTGTGCCTTCTAGTTTCATACATCTCATGCTCATCAAAAGGAATCCACTAACAAGGTTGATCAAGTCTTGTTAACAAACTCATTCCGAATAACTTGGAACCGGAGAAATTTCGAATAACACTATGTTACCTCAACGGGGATATGCACATCCCCAATAATAAGAATATCATATTTCTTCTTGACAGTAGGAAGAGGAAATTCAAAACCTCCAAATATAATCGATGGAATTTTTCCAATAGAGTTGATACTATGAACTTGAGGTTGTTTCCTCGGAAAGTGTACCGTGTGCTCATTACCATTAACATGAAAAGTGACATTTCCTTTGTTGCAATCAATAACAGCCCCTGCAGTATTCAAAAAAGGTCTTCCAAGAATAATAGACATGCTATCGTCCTCGGGAATATCAAGAATAGCAAAGTCCGTTAAAATAGTAACGTTTGCAACCACAACAGGCACATCCTCACAAATACTGACAGGTATAGCAGTTGATTTATTAGCCATTTGCAAAGATATTTCAGTAGGTGTCAACTTATTCAAGTCAAGTCTACGATATAAAGAGAGAGGCATAACACTAACACCGAATCCAAGATCACATAAAGCAGTTTTAACATAGTTTCTTTTAATGGAGCATGGTATAGTAGGTACTCCTGGATCTCCAAGTTTCTTTGGTATTCCACCCATAAAAGTATAATTAGCAAGCATGGTGGAAATTTCAGCTTCCGGTATCTTTCTCTTATTTGTGACAATATCTTTCATATACTTAACATAAGGATTCGTTTTGAGCATATCAGTCAATCGCATACGCAAAAAGATAGGTCTAATCATTTCAGGAAAGCACTCAAAATCCTCATCATCCTTTTTCTTGGATGGTTTGGGAGGAAAAGGCATGGGTTTCTGAACCCATGGTTCTCTTTCTTTACCATGTTTCCTAGCAACAAAGTCTCTCTTATCATAACGTTGATTCTTTGATTGTGGGTTATCAAGATCAACAGCAGGTTCAACTTCTACATCATTGTCATTACTAGGTTGAGCATCATCATGAACATCATTATTAACATTTTCACTAGGTTCATGTTCATTACCAGATTGTGTTTCAGCATCAGACATAGAGATATCATTTGGATTATCGGGTGGTTCAGCAATAGGTTCACTAGAAGTTTGCAAAGTCCTATCATTTTTCATTTTCTTCCTTTTAGAAGAACTAGGTGCATCAATATTATTTCTCTGAGAATCTTGCTCAATTATCTTAGGGTGGCCTTCAGGATACAAAGGTTCCTGAGTCATTCTACCAGTTCTAGTAGCCACTCTAACAGCATAATCATTTTTCTTACTATTCATTTCATTGAGAAAATCATTTTGAGCCTTAAGTACTTGTTCTACTTGAGTGGTAACCATAGAGGCATGTTTGCTAACAAGTTTAAGTTCACCTCTAACATTAGCCATATAATCACCCAAGTATTTAATCATATAAGTATTTTGTTTTAATTGTCTACCAAAATAAGCATTGAAATCTTCTTGTTTGGCAATAAAATTATCAAACTCATCTAAGCATTGTCTAGCAGACTTATAGTGAGGAATATCACCTTCATCAAATCTATAGAGAGAATTTACCTTTACTACCTGTGTCGGGTTATCAAGATCAGGAGGTTCTTCAATAGGTAATGGATTAAGATCATATGTTTCTTCAACAGGCTGTAAATTAAGGCCATGTATTTCTTCAATAGGAGGTAAATTCTTAACATCTTCAGCTTTAATACCTTTTTCTTTCATAGATTTCTTTGCCTCTTGCATATCTTCATGACTGAGAAATAGAACACCTCTCTTTTTTGGAGTTGGTTAAGGAATAGGCTTAGTAATTGGAGCAGTAGCTGGCTCAGAAAGTGCCCAACTATTTTCATTTGTCAACATATTATTCAATAGAATTTCAGCTTCATCCGGTGTTCTTTCCCTGTAAACAGAACCAGCACAACTATCCAGGTAATCTCTGGAAGCATCGGTTAGTCCATTATAAAAGATATCAAGTATTTCATTTTTCTTAAGAGGATGATCAGGCAAAGCATTAAGTAACTTGAGAAGCCTCCCCTAAGCTTGTGGGAGACTCTCTTCTTCAATTTGCACAAAGTTGTATATTTCCCTTAAAGCAGCTTGTTTCTTATGAGCAGGGAAATATTTAGCAGAGAAGTATTAAATCATATCCTGGGGACTACGCACACAACCAGGATCAAGAGAATTAAACCATATCTTAGCATCACCCTTCAATGAGAACGGAAATATACTAAGGATATAAAAGTAGCGAGATCTCTCATCATTAGTGAACAGGGTGGCTATATCATTTAATTTAGTAAGATGTGCCACAACAGTTTCAGATTCATAGCCATGAAAAGGATCAGATTCAACCAAAGTAATTATATCAGGATCAACAGAGAATTCATAATCCTTATCGGCAACACAGATAGGTGAAGTAGCAAAAGCAGGGTCAGGCCTCATTCTATATTTAAGAGATTGCTTATTCCATTCAACTAATAACCTCTTGAGCTCATATCTATCTTTGCAAGCTAAAATAGTTGCAGAAGCTTTCATATCAAAAACATAACCCTCAGGAATAACAGGCAAGTCTTCATCATCAATTTCATCAATATAATCAGTTTCAATAATTTCTTTCTCTCTAGCCCTAGCAATTTGTTCATCAAGAAATTCACTAAGGGGCACAGTAGTATCAAGCATAGAAGTAGTTTCATCATAAGTACCATGCATAGCAGAAGTGGCATCATCAATAATATGCGACATATCAGAACGAATAGCAGAAGCAGGTTTAGGTGTCGCAAACTTACTCAAAACAGAAGGTGAATCAAGTGCAGAGCTAGATGGCAGTGCCTTACCTCCCCTCGTAGTTGAGGGATAAATTGTTGTCTTAGCGTCTTTCAAGTTCTTCGTAGTGACCAGCAGATATAAATCGACTCAAAGAATAGAGCTATGCTCCCCGGCAACGGCGCCAGAAAATAGTCTTGATAACCCACAAGTATAGGGGATCGCAACAGTTTTCGAGGGTAGAGTATTCAACCCAAATTTATTGATTCGACACAAGGGGAGCCAAAGAATATTCTCAAGTATTAGCAGTTGAGTTGTCAATTCAACCACACCTGGATAACTTAGTATCTGCAGCAAAGTGTTTAGTAGCAAAGTAATATGATGTAGTTGTAATAGTAACAAAAGTAACAGAAGCAAAAGTAATATTTTTGGTGTTTTGTAGTGATTGTAACAGTAGCAACGGAAAAGTAAATAAGCGAAGAACAATATGTGAAAAGCTCGTAGGCATTGGATCGGTGATGGATAATTATGTCGGATGCGGTTCATCATGTAACAGTCATAACATAGGGTGACACAGAACTAGCTCCAATTCATCAATGTAATTTAGGCATGTATTCCGAATATAGTCATACGTGCTTATGGAAAAGAACTTGCATGACATCTTTTGTCCTACCCTCCCGTGGCAGCGGGGTCCTAATGGAAACAAAGGGATATTAAGGCCTCCTTTTAATAGAGAACCGGAACAAAGCATTAGCACATAGTGAATACATGAACTCCTCAAACTATGGTCATCACCGAGAGTGGTCCCGATTATTGTCACTTCGGTGTTGCCGGATCATAACACATAGTAGGTGACTATAGACTTGCAAGATAGGATCAAGAACAGACATATATTCATGAAAACATAATAGGTTCAGATCTGAAATCATGGCAATCGGGCCCTAGTGACAAGCATTAAGCATAGCAAAGTCATAGCAACATCAATCTCAGAACATAGTGGATACTAGGGATCAAACCCTAACAAAGCTAACTCGATTACATGATAGATCTCATCCAACCCATCACCATCCAGCAAGCCTACGATGGAATTACTCATGCACGGCGGTGAGCATAATGAAATTGGTGCTGGAGCATGGTTGATGATGACGACAACGACGAATCCCCCTCTCCGGAGCCCCGAACGGACTCTAGATCAGCCCTTCCGAGAGGTTTTAGGGCTTGGCGGCGGCTCCGTATCGTAAAACGTGATGATTTCTTCTCCTTGATTTTTCTCTCTCCGAAAGCAAATATATAGAGTTGGAGTTGGCGTCGGAGGAGCTCCAGGGGGCCCACGAGGTAGGGGGTGCGCCCTAGGGGGGAGGGCGCGCCCCCCACCCTCGTGGACAGGGTGTGGGCCCCCTGGTCTTCTCTTTGGCAAGGATTTTTTATTATTTCTGAAAAGACATTCCGTGGAGTTTCAGGTCATTCCGAGAACTTTTGTTTCTACACATAAATAAAACCATGGAAAGTCTGCTGAAAACATCGTCAGTACGGGTTAGTTCCATTCAAAGCATGCAAGTTAGAGTCCAAAACAAGGGCAAAAGTGTTTGGAAAAGTAGATACGACGGAGACGTATCATTCCTCCGGTATTCGGGAGTTGCATAATCTCATAGTTAGAGGAACATGTATAAGTCATGAAGAAAGCAATAACAATAAAACTAAACGATCATAATGCTAAGCTAACGGATGGGTCATGTCCATCACATCATTCTCTAATGATGTGATCCCGTTCATCAAATGACAACACATGTCTATGGTCAGGAAACTTAACCATCTTTGATTAACGGGCTAGTCAAGTATAGGCATACTAGGGGCACTCTGTTTTGTCTATGTACTCACACATGTACTAAGTTTCCGGTTAATACAATTCTAGCATGAATAATAAAGATTGATCATGATATAAGGAAATATAAATAACAACTTTATTATTGCCTCTAGGGCATATTTCCTTCAGTTTTAGCATTAATGCCTAGAGATCCTTTCTCGACTCCCTGCGAGAAAGCAATCTCGAAGCCACATATCCATCACATATCTCAAGTATCCATTTCTAGTTATAATAGATCAGGATACAAGTCTGAACATCCATTATCATGGGCACGGTATTCGAATATTTAACTTCCCTGCAGGTGTGCACCACATTACCCAACACGCTTGATTACTCTGGCCGAACACACTTTTCTGATTCAATGCCCGGCCTCGGAAGATCAACACGTCGCAGCCCTACCTAGGCTCAACAGAGAGGTCCCCGCCGGTCTACATCCTAAGCGCTCCGGGGTCTTGGGCCCATCGCTCGCTGCACTCCAGGTCATTGCGTGCAGGGTGAATACCAGCGCCACCTCGAATGGTCGACGTGATCCGACCGTGCCGCAATGCTGAACTGGACGTATGACAAAGCTTCTGCTAATACTGCGACGTCGAGGCCCATAACTATTCCCGCGTGGTGGTTAGTGCGTAAAGGCCAAAGGCCAACTCAGAACAAATACCCAAACCTGTTAGTGCATTGGGGGCTCGCGGAGACGAGCAGAGACTCACGATAATGTGACCCCGTCGCCCCGTCTCATGGACTTACGGCAAGGGCCCAGAATGCCCGGCCATGCCACGTAATTATCTTGCGGGTGCTCTCTGGGCCCGCCCGACTTTCACAAAGGTCTCAAGTAGAGTCAAGGTAACCGTGTGTCCAAACATCAAGGGGGAAACCCCGAGGAATCACCCTCGGTGGATTCCACTCGATGTAATCATCAAGGTGAACGTAGGAGGAATCACCCTCGAGGTTAATGATACGTCTCCGACGTATCTATAATTTTTGATTGTTCCATGCTATTATATTATCTGTTTTGGATGTTTTACATGCATTAATATGCTATTTATATGATTTTTGGGACTAACCTATTAACCTAGAGCCTAGTGCCAGTTTCTGTTTTTTCTTTGTTTTAAGTTTCATAGAAGAGGAATACCAAACGGAGTCCAAACGGAATAAAACTTTCGCGATGATTTTTTTGGACCAGAAGACACCGAGGAGACTTTGAGTGCAAGTCAGAAGAGCCATGAGGCAGCCACAAGGTTGGAGGGCACTCCCAGGGGGGGTAGGGTGCGCCCCCGACCTTGTGGGCCCCTCGGTGACCCCCTGACCTAGATCTTCGTCCTATATATTCTCAAATATCCCAAAAACTTCCAGGGGAGCCACGAAACCACTTTTCCACCGCCGCAACCTTCTGTACCCATGAGATCCCATCTAGGGGCCTTTTCTGGCATCCTGCCAGAGAGGGATTCGATCATGAAGGGCTTCTACATCAACACCATTGCCTCTCCGATGAAGCATGAGTAGTTTACCACAGCCCTACGGGTCCATACCTAGTAGCTAGATGGCTTCTTCTCTCTCTTTGATTCTCAATAAAAAGTTCTCCTTGATGTTCTTGGAGATCTATTCGATGTAACACTCTTTTGCGGCGTGTTTGCCGAGATCCGATGAATTGTGGATTTATGATCAGCTTATCTATGAATATTATTTGAATCTTCTCTGAATTCTTATATGCATGATTTGATATCTTTGCAAGTCTCTGCGAACTATCAATTTGGTTTGGTCAACTAGATTGGTTTTTCTTGCAATGGAAGAAGTGCTTAGCTTTGGGTTCAATCTTGCGGTGCTCGATCCTAGTGACAGAAGGGGAACCGACACGTATTGTATTGTTGCCATCGAGGATAACAAGATGGGGTTTTCATCATATTGCTTGAGTTTATCCCGTGACATCATGTCATCTTACTTAATGCGTTACTCTGTTCTTATGAACTTAATACTCTAGATGCATGTTGGATATCGGTCGATGTGTGGAGTAATAGTAGTAGATGCAGAATCGTTTCGGTCTACTTGACACGGACGTGATGCCTATATTCATGATCATTGCCTTAGATATCGTCATAAGTTTGCGCTTTTCTATCAATTGCTTGGCAGTAATTTGTTCACCCACCGTAATATTTTCTATCTTGAGAGAAGCCTCTAATGAAACCTATGGCCCCCTGGTCTATTTTCCATCATATAAGTATCTGATCTACAATCTTAGTTTCCTAGTTACTTTCTTTGCAATATTTTACTTTCCGTTCCATAAATCAAAAATACCAAAAATATTACTTTGCCGTTTATCCATCTATATCATATCTCACGTTGAAAATAACCGTGAATGGATTGACAATCCCTTTATCCCGTTGGGTGCAAGTGGGTGTTTGTTTGTGTAGGTATTCGGTGGCTTGCGCGTTGTCTCCTACTGGATTGATACCTTGGTTCTCAAAGGCTGAGGGAAATACTTACTCTACTTTGCTGCATCACCCTTTCCTCTTCAAGTAAAAAACCAACGCAAGCTCAAGAGGTAGCAGGAAGAATTTCTGGCGCCATTGCCGGGAGATCTACGCCAAGCCGAGACATACCAAATACCCATCATAAACTCTCATCCCTCGCATTATACTATTCGCCATTCGCCTCTCGTTTTTCTCTACCCCACTTCTAAACTGATTTTTGAAAAGATTCGCCTTTTATTCGCCCCTCTTTCATTCGTCTTCTTCGTTTGCTTTTCGTATGCTCGCGTGTTGGATTTCTTGCCTTGTCTCCATGACTCCTCCAAAAAGGGTTGACCCTCACCTTAGGAGGTTGGACAAAATCAAAAATAATGTTAGAAGCTTCATGTCTTTGCAATATGAGCATAACAATTTCTTTAGAAACGAGCTAAAGGAGCAAAAAAGTTTTATGGAATACATGAATAAAGAGCTTGACGATATGCCTAAGGAATTTTATGGTTTGGGATCTCAGTTTGCGCATCTTGAAAATTTGGTGGGACAAATTTCTGATAAACAAGCTACTTTAGTAAACAAAATGGCCGCCAAACCAGAGGCTGAAAATAATGATGAAGATCTTAAACTGATTGATGTGACTCCTATTGAATCTTCATTTTCCAATGTAAATCTTGATAAAGATGGGACTAGAGATGAGAGTCAACTTTAGTTAGAAGGAGTCCCAATGATTTGGAGTTTTTAGATCTTGATGCAAAATTGATAAAAGTGGGATTGGAGAGGTCAAAACTTTAGGTAGCAATGAACCCACTCTTTTGGATTTCAAGGAATTTAATTATGATAATTGTTCTTTAATAGATTGTTTTTCCTTGTTCGAATCCATGTTGAATTCTCCTCATGCTTATAATCAAAACAAAGCTTTTACTAAACATATCGTTGATGCTATGGTGTAATCTTTCGAAGAAAAGCTTGAATTGGAAGTTTCTATTCCTAGAAAACTTTATGATGAGTGGGAACCTACTATTAAGATTAAGATTAAAGATTATGAGTTTTATGCTTTGTGTGATTTGGGTGCTAGTGTTTCCACGATTCCAAAAACTTTATGTAATGTTTTAGGTTTCCGTGAATTTGATGATTGTTTAAATTTTCATCTTGCGCATTCCACTATTAAGAAACCTATGGTAAGGATTAATGATGTTCTTATTGTTGCAAATAGGAATTATGTGCCCGTAGATTTCATTGTTCTTGATATAGATTGCAATCCCACATGTCCTATTATTCTTGGTAGACCTTTCCTTAGAACGATTGGTGCAATTATTGATATGAAATAAGGAAACATTAGATTTCAACATGGTACACTTCCCTAGAAAGAAAATTAAATTGCTTTATAAATCTATTATGAGAGCCACTTATGGATTGCATGCCAAAGATGATAACACTTAGATCTATTCGTGTTTCATGCCTAGCTAAGGGCGTTAAACAATAGCGCTTGTTGGGAGGCAACCCAATTTTATTTTTTGTTTTTGCTTTTTGGTTCCTGTTTTGCAATAAATATTTCATCTAGCCTCTGGTTATATGTGGTTTTGTGTTTTAATTAGTGTTTGTGCCAAGTAAGACCTTTGGGATAACTTACGGTGATAGTTGATTTGATCTTGCTGAAAAACAGAAACTTTTGCGCTCACGAAAATAATTTTCATAATTCATGGAAGCGTGATTTTAAGTTGATTATTTTTGCATAATATTAATAAACAAATTTTTCATGACTTCCTAATTTCTAAGGATTTTTGGAGTTACAGAAGTATTCGAAATATCCAGATTACTATAGACTGTTCTGTTTTTGACAGATTCTGTTTTTCGCATGTTGTTTGCATATTTTGATGCATCTATGGCTAGTATCGGGGGGTATGAACCATGGAAAAGTTAGAATACAGTAGATATTATACCAATATAAATAAAGAATGAGTTCACAACAATACCAAAAGTGGTGATTTATTTTCTTATACTAACGGAGCTTACAAGATTTTCTATTGAAGTTTTGTGTTGTGAAGTTTTCAAGTTTTGGGTAAGGATTTGATGGACTATGGAATAAGGAGTGGCAAGAGCCTAAGCTTGGGGATGCCCAAGGCACCCCAAGGTAATATTCAAGGACAACAAAGATCCTAAGCTTGGGGATGCCCCGGGAAGGCATCCCCTCTTTCGTCTTCGTCTACCGGTAACTTTACTTGAGGTTATATTTTTATTCACCACATGATATGTGTTTTGCTTGGAGTGTCTTGTATAATTTGAGTCTTTGCTTTTCAGTTTGCCACAATCATCCTTGCTGTACACACCTTTTGGGAAAGACACGCATGAATCGTTATTTATTAGAATACTCTATGTGCTTCACTTATATCTTTTGAGCTAGGAAATTTTGCTCTAGTGCTTCACTTATATCTTTTTAGAGGACGGCAGTGGTTTTATTTTATAGAAATTGATGAACTCTCATACTTCACTTATATTATTTTGAGATTATTTAAAAACAGCATGGTAATTTGCTTTGGTTATAAATTGAGTCCCAACAGACATCCAAGAGGGATATAATAAAAACTTTCATATAAAGTGCATTGAATACTATGAGAAGTTTGATTCCTTATGATTGTTTTGAGATATGAAGATGGTGATATTAGAGTCATGCTAGTGAGTAGTTGTGAATTTGAGAAATACTTGTGTTAAGGTTTGTGAGTCTCGTAGCATGCACGTATGGTGAACCGTTATGTAACGAAGTTGGAGCATGAGATATTTTTTGATTGTCTTCCTTATGAGTGGCGGTCGGGGACGAGCGATGGTCTCGTGTAGTACTTTGTTTCGATGAATGATAGCTTTTTGCAATAAGTATGTGAGTTCTTTATGACTAATGTTGAGTCCGTAGATTATACGCACTCTCACCTTTCCGCCATTGCTAGCCTCTCTTGTACCGCACAACTTTCGTCGGTACCATAAACCCACCATATACCTTTCTCAAAACAGCCACCGTACCTACCTATTATGGCATTTCCATAGCCATTCCGAGATATATTGCCATGCAACTTTCCACTGTTCCGTTTATTTTGACACGCATCATCATTGTCATATTGCTTTGCATGATCATGTAGTTGACATCGTATTTGTGGCAAAGCCACCGTTCATCATTTTTTATACATGTCACTCTTGATTCATTGCACATCCTGGTACACCACCGGAGGCATTCACATAGAGTCATATTTTTGTTCTAGTATCGAGTTGTAATTTTCTAGTTGTAAGTAAATAGAAGTGTGATGATCTTCATTATTAGAGCATTGTCCCATGTGAGGAAAAAAAAGAGAAAGGCCAAAAAAAGGAGGCCCAAAAAAAAGAAAAAAATGAGAGAAAAAGAGATAATGGACAATGTTACTATCCTTTTTCCACACTTGTGCTTCAAAGTAGCACCATGATCTTCATGATAGAGAGTCTCCTATATTGTCATTTTCATATACTAGTGGGAATTTTTCATTATAGAACTTGGCTTGTATATTCCAACGATGGGCTTCCTCAAAATGCCCTAGCTCTTCATGAGAAAGCAAGTTGGATGCACACCCACTTAGTTCTCTTTTTGAGCTTTCATAAACTTATAGCTCTAGCGCATCTGTTGCATGGAAATCCCTACTCACTCACATTGGTATCTATTGATGGGCATCTCCATAGCCCGTTGATAAGCCTAGTTGATTTGAGACTATCTCCTTCTTTTTGTCTTCTCCACAACCACCATCTATTCCACCTATAGTGCTATGTCCATGGCTCACGCTTATGTATTGCGTGAAAGTTGAAAAAGTTTGAGAACATCAAAAGTATGAAACAATTGCGTGGCTTGTCATCGGGGTTGTGCATGATTTTGTGTGATGAAGATGGAGCATAGCCATATGATTTTGTAGGGATAAGCTTTCTTTGGCCATGTTATTTTGAGAAGACATAATTATTTTGTTAGTATGCTTGAAGTATTACTGTTTTTATGTCAATATTAAACTTTTGTTTTGAATCTTACAGATCTGAACATTCATGCCACAATAAAGAGAATTACATGGATAAATATGTTAGGTGGCATTCCACATCAAAAATTCTGTTTTTATCATTTACCTACTCGAGGACGAACAGGAATTAAGATTGGGGATGCTTGATACGTCTCCGATGTATCTATAATTTTTTATTGTTCCATGATATTATATTATTTGTTTTGGATGTTTTATATGCATTAATATGTTATTTTATATGATTTTTGGGACTAACCTATTAACCTAGAGCCCAATGCCAGTTTCTGTTTTTCCTTGTTTTAGAGTTTCACAGAAAAGGAATACCAAATGGAGTCCAAATGGAATAAAACTTCCGCAATGATTTTCCTTGGACCAGAAGACACCCAGGAGACGTGGAGTGCAAGTCAGAAGAGCCACGAGGCAGGCACAAGGGTGGAGGGTGCGCCCAGGGGGGGTAGAGCGCCCCGACCTTGTGGGCCCCTCGGTGACCCCTTGACCTAGATCTTCCTCCTATATATTCTCGGATATCCCAAAAACTTTCGGGGGAGCCATGAAACCACTTTTCCACCGCCGCAACAATTTGTACCCGTGAGATCCCATCTAGGGGCCTTTTCCGGCATTCTGCCGGAGGGGGATTCGATCATGAAGGGCTTCTACATCAACACCATTGCCTCTCCGATGAAGCATGAGTAGTTTACCACATCCCTACGGGTCCATAGCTAGTAGCTAGATGGCTTCTTCTCTCTCTTTGATTCTCAATACAAAGTTCTCCTCGATGTTCTTGGAGATCTATTCGATGTAATACTCTTTTGCGGTGTGTTTGCCGAGATCCGATGAATTGTGGATTTATGATCAACTTATCTATGAATATTATTTGAATATTATTTGAATTCTTATATGCATGATTTGATATCTTTGCAAGTCTCTTCAAACTATCAATTTGGTTTGGCCAATTAGATTGGTTTTTCTTGCAATGGGAGAAGTGCTTAGCTTTGGGTTCAGTCTTACGGTGCTCGATCCTAGTGATAGAAGGGGAACCGCCACGTATTGTATTGTTTCCATCGAGGATAACAAGATGGGGTTTTCATCATATTGCTTGAGTTTATCCTGCTACATCATGTCATCTTACTTAATGCGTTACTTTGTTCTTATGAACTTAATACTCTAGATGCATGCTGGATAGCGGTCGATGTGTGAAGTAATAGTAGTAGATGCAGAATCGTTTCGGTCTACTTGACACGGATGTGATTCCTATATTCATGATCATTGCCTTAGATATCGTCATAACTTTGTGCTTTTTTATCAATTGCTCGGCAGTAATTTGTTCACCCACCGTAATGTTTTCTTTCTTGAGAGAAGCCTCTAATGAAACCTATGGCCCCCAGGTCTATTTTCCATCATATAAGTTTTCGATCTACAATGTTAGTTTCCTATTTACTTTCTTTGCAATGTTTTACTTTCTATTCCATAAACCAAAAATACCCAAAATATTACTTTACCGTTTATCCATCTATATCTGGTATCACGTTGCAAATAACCATGAAGGGATTGACAACCCCTTTATCGCGTTGGGTGCAAGTTGGTGTTTGTTTGTGCAGGTATTCGGTGGCTTGCGCGTTGTCTCCTACTGGATTGATACCTTGGTTCTCAAAAGCTGAGGGAAATACTTACTCTACTTTGATGCATCACCCTTTTTCTCTTCAAGGGAAAGACTAGCGCAAGCTCAAGAGGTAGCAGTTCACACTTGAGGGGCTGCACGATAGAGTCATATCGGGAGTGGTGAAGGAGGTGTCACCCTCGATGACCACGACCGAATAGCTACACTACAGAGTTATCATCAGGAGTGCGTTGTGAGGTATCACCCTCGACACTCGATAGTAACTATGCAGAGTCGTACAACTAAGGGGGGCAAAGTGTTGTGTCGGTCTCTGGTCGTCGATCATGTTGATCGAGTCGATGATGATGAAGCAGGGGCAACAAGGACAAGGTGGGGGTCACTGATGGATCACCAACCAACCTATACTAAGAAGTTTAGGATAAGCAGGTAGGTAACAATAACAGGTACAAAAGCAAGCTATGCATCATAATAGGAGCAATCAACTACAGTAGCAAAATCTAATGCAAGCAAGAGAGAGAATGAAATGAGTGATATCGGGATGATAAAAGGGGGGCTTGCCTGGAAGCTCCGTTGAGAGGGAAGAAGGGTCGTCGTTGACGTAGTTAATCACAGTGGCATCAGCAGCGGTCTCGGGGTCTACCGGAGAGAAGAGGGGGAAGAAACAATAAATATAGAGCAACAAGTGCAATACTATGCATGACAAGACAATAAGCAGTGCTAGGGGTGTTCTAACGCAGAGCTAGGTAATCTCGGCGAAGGGGGAAAACAACCTGGAAGGTATTCCCAGTGTTAGGTATTTTCGGACAGACGAAACAGGGGAGGAAGGTTCCACATTCGCTATGCTAGGGGCATGTGGAAGACGAATGGAGTGCTTATTCGGATTCGTCTCGTCTTTCTGAGCAATTTTCATGTACAAAGTATTTTCATCCGAGTTACGGATTAATTTATATGATTTTTCAAAGTTTTAATCAATTACTAGAATTATCAGATTTAAATTAATTCAAAAACAGGATTAATGCATCAGCATGACATCATCATGATGTCAGTAGTCAACCGAGTTGACCAGGGTCAACCCTGACGTGTGGGGCCGCTCTGCCATAGACTAGTAACTAATTAACAGTTTTTATTAACTAATTAGTTAATTAGCATGATTAATTAATCACTATTTTAACTATTATTATTTTTAATTCTTTTTTATCTTATCCACGGGCTGGGCCCTGCGTGTCATACTCACAGGGCCTCTCGGGGCGGGCTAACGGGTGCGCGGGTCGGGCGTGCAGTCACGGGTGCGAGCACCCCTGACCGAGCGAGCGGGGGACAGCGATGGGCAGCGGCGGCCTGGCACGGCCCCGGCAAGGCCACCAGGGCGAGGGGAGGAAGGCGGCCAGGGCGGCGGCGGCAGCGGCATAGCAGTAGGAAGAGGCAGCGGCGCTGATGGGGGCAGCGGGCGGCAACGGCCTTCTGCAGGCGAGCACGACAAGGAGCAAGCAGCGCACGGCCGACGCGTGACGGGGGATGCGTGATTGTGGCCAGGGCCTGCGGAGTGAGCCCCAGACATGGCAGTGGGGCGGCGATGTACGACGACTACGACGTCCGACATGGAGGGAGAGGGGAAAGGGGAGGGCTCACGGGGCCCTGCAGTGGTGCTAATGCGTGCTCGGGGAGGCGCCAGAGCTCGGGACAGCAGTGCTCGACGATGGAACGACGACGGCGTGGTGAGGTGGCAGCGTTCAGCGACGGCGTCGGCGAGGCAGAGGACTCGGGCGGCGACGCGCGAGGGCAAAGGAGGGGCGGGGAGGAGGCGGTGACGGGCGGGCGGCGCTGGGGACGGGCGCCGGCGTCGGGGTCGTGGGGCCATTGCCCCCCTCGATCCAGATGGGGAGGGAGAGGAAGGAGAGATCGGGGGAGAGTGGGGGGGATTGCATGGGGAGTGGGGGTAGCGGTTTAGGTCACAGGAGTGGGAGGGGATAAG
Organism: Aegilops longissima; assembly: GCA_021605205.1. NCBI lineage: Eukaryota > Viridiplantae > Streptophyta > Magnoliopsida > Poales > Poaceae > Aegilops > Aegilops longissima. The sequence goes on along the minus strand of CM038681.1, from coordinate 418,249,545 downwards.
GAGGCGACGGGTGAGCCTGGTGGGCCGGCCAGCTCGGCGGCTAGCTGGGCCGAGGCCCAGCGGGGGTGGGGGGGGGGGGGTTCAATCCCCTTTTTATTAATTCAAATTTCCTCTTTTATTTAAAAGCAAAGACAGAGAAATGATTATTTAGGGAAACCAAAAGAGCTGAGAAAAATGTGGGACTTAGCCTATTAAATAGTTTGCATATTTAGGCAGTGCCACCAAAAGTTTTGAGGCCAGAGGAATCCATTTGCATTTTTCACTAATAAAATAACACTTTAAAATGATGAAATTGCATTGTAATAATTGCCACAGTCCATCTTAGCTCTTAGGTGATGTTCTTTTCCTTAATAATTAAATGTTATGGAATTTTGGCTAAATGGTGAACTATTTGGCAGCAACTTTGGTGCAACTCCATATCTCACTTGCAAATTGAATTTCATTTCAAAGTGGAATTTCAAATGATATCAAGCACTATTGAGAAAAACGTTCAACTTTAATCACAATGGGTTACTATAGCATGACACTGGGGGTGTTACAAAGAGTGTCGAACCCAACGAGGAGTAGTAAGAAATGATAAGCGGTTTTCAGCAAGGTATTCTCTGCAAGTGCTGAAAGTAACAGTGACAGATAGTTTTGTAGCAAGGTAATTTGTAACAAGTAACAAGTAGCAATAATAACAAAGGTGCAGCAAGGTGGCCCGATCCTTTTTATAGCAAAGGACAAGCCTGAAAGTTCTCTTATATAAAGCAAAGCATTCTCGAGGACACATGGGAATTATCATCTAGTCACGTTCATCGTGTGTAGTTGATTCACGTTCGTTAGTTTGATAATTTGATGCGTGGGTGGACCGGTGCTTGGGTGTTGTTCTTACTTGAACAAGCAACCCACTTATGATTGCCCCCTCGTGCAAGCATCCACAACTACGAAATAAGAATTAAGATAAATCTACTCATAACATGAAACATATGGATCCAAATCAGCCCCTTACAAAATAACACGTAAACTAGGGTTTAAGCTTATGCCACTCGAGCAACCCATCATCCACTTATTACTCCATTATGCCTTCCCTTAGTCCCAGGTATGGTCAAGTGTCATGTACTCGATGTTCACATGGCACCACTAAAGCAAGCAACAACATACATATTATCAAAATATCGAACAAATACCAACATCACATGATTACTTATAACAAGACTTCTCCCATGTCCTCAAGAACAAAAGTAACTACTCACAAATCATATTCATGTTCAAGATTATAGGGATATTGAATATGCTTAAGGATTTGAACATTTAATCTTCCACAAATAAACCAACTAGCATCAACTACAAGATGTAATCAACACTACTAGCAACCCACATGTACCAATCTAAGATTTTGGGACAAAGATTGAATACAAGAGATGAACTAGGGTTTGAGATGAGATGGTGCTGCTGAAGATGTTGATGAATATTGGTCCTACCACGATGAGAGGATCGTTGGTAATATCGATGGCTTCAATTTCTCCCTCCTGGAGGGAAGTATCCCCGACGGAATCGCTCTACCGGAGAGCAAAAGTGCTCTTGCCCAGGTTCCGCCTCAAGACGGCGGCGCTTCGTCCCGAAAGTCTTTGCTACCTCTTGAGCATGCGTTGGTTTTCCCTTGAAGAGGAAAGGGTGATGCAGCAAAGTAGCGTAAGTATTTCCCTCAGTTTTTGAGAACCAAGGTATCAATCCAGTAGGAGGCCACACGCAAGTCCCTCATACCTACACAAACAAATAAGAACCTTGCAACCAATGTGATAAAGGGGTTGTCAATCCCTTCACAACCACTTGCAAAAGTGAGATTTGATAGATATTATAAGATAATATTTTTGGTATTTTTATGATAAAGATTGAAAGTAAAGACTGCAAAATAAACAGCGAAAGAAATAACTAGTTGACTGGAGATTAATATGATGGAAAATAGACCCGGGGGCCATAGGTTTCACTAGTGGCTTCTCTCAAGATAGCATAAGTATTACGGTGGGTGAACAAATTACTGTCGAGCAATTGATAGAATAGTGCATAGTTATGAGAATATCTAGGCATGATCATGTATATAGGCATCACGTCCGCGACAAGTAGACTGAAATGATTCTGCATCTACTACTATTACTCCACACATCGACAGCTATCCAGCATGCATCTAGAGTATTAAGTTCATAACAACAGAGTAACGCATTAGGCAAGATGACATGATGTAGAGGGATAAACTCAAGCAATATGATATAAACCCCATCTTTTTATCCTCGATGGCAACAATACAATACATGTTGTTTCCCCTTCTGTCACTGGGATCGAGCACCGCATGATTGAACCCAAAGCTAAGCACTTCTCCCATTGCAAGAAAGATCAATCTAGTAGGCCAAACCAAACTGATAATTCGAAGAGACTTGCAAAGATAACAAATCATACATAAAATAATTCAGAGGAGATTCAAATATTGTTCATAGATAATCTTGATCATAAACCCACAATTCATCGGATCTCGACAAACACACCGCAAAAAGAGTTACATCGAATAGATCTCCAAGAAGATCGAGGAGAACTTTGTATTGAGATCCACAGAGAGAGAAGAAGCCATCTAGCTAATAACTATGGACCCGAAGGTCTGAGGTAAACTACTCACACATTATCGGAGAGGCTATGGTGTTGATGTTGAAGCCTTCCGTGAATGATTTCCCCTCCGAAGAGCGCCGGAAAAGGCCCCAAGATGGGATCTCACAGGTACAGAAGGTTGCAGCGGTGGAAATAAGGTTTCTGGTGCTCGTGGATGTTTTCGGGGTATATGAGTATATATAGGAGGAAGAAGTAGGTCGGTGGAGCTGCGAGGGGCGCATGAGGGTGGGGGTGCGCCCAGGGGGCGGGCGCGCCTCCCTGCCTCGTGGCCTCCTCGCTTCTTTATTGACGTCCATTCCAAGTCCTCTGGATCACGTTTGTTCCAAAAATCACTCTCCGAAGGTTTCATTCCGTTTGGATTCCGTTTGCTATTCCTTTTGTGCGAAACACTGAAATAGGCAAAAAAACAGCAATTTGCACTGGGCCTTGGGTTAGTAGGTTAGTCCCAAAAATAATATAAAAGTGTATAATAAAGCCCGTTAAACGTCAAAACAGATAATATAATATCATGGAACAATAAAAAATTATAGATACGTTGGAGACGTATCAAGCATCCCCAAGCTTAATTCCTGCTCGTCCTCGAGTAGGTAAATGATAAAAACAGAATTTTTGATATGGAATGCTACCTAGCATATTCTTCAATGTAATTTTCTTTATTGTGGCATGAATGTTCAGATCCGAAAGATTCAAGATAAAAGTTTAATATTGACATAAAAATAATAATACTTCAAGCATACTAACTAAGCAATCATGTCTTCCCAAAATAACATGGCCAAAGAAAGTTCATCCCTACAAAATCATATAGTTTGGTCATGCTCCATTTACATCACACAAGAATTCCGTCATCATGCACAACCCCGATGACAAGCCAAGCAATTATTTCATACTTTAGTAATCTCAAACTTTTTCAACTTTCACGCAATACATGAGCGTGAGCCATGGATATAGCACTATGGGTGGAATAGAATATAATGATGGGGGTTATGTGGAGAAGACAAAAAAAGAGAAAGTCTCACATTGACGCGGTTAATCAACGAGCTAGGGAGATGCCCATCAATTGATGTCAACGCAAGGAGTAGGGATTTCCATGCAACAGATGCACAAGAGCTATAAATGTATGAAAGCTCAACAAAATAAACTAAGTGGGCGTGCATCCAACTTGCTTGCTCACGAAGACCTAGGGCATTTGAGGAAGCCCATTGTTGGAATATACAAGCCAAGTTCTATAATGAAAAATTCCCACTAGTATATGAAAATGACAAAACAAGAGACTCTCTATCATAAAGATCATGGTGCTACTTTGAAGCACAAGTGTGGAAAAAGGATAGTAGCATTGTCCCTTTTTATTTCTTTTTTTGGCCTTCCTTTTTTTTTGGAAAATGCTCTATTAATGATGATCATCACACTTCTATTTATTTACAACTCAATGATTACAACTCGATGCTAGAACAAAATATGACTCTATATGAATGCCTCCGGCGGTGTACCGGGATGGGCAATGAATCAAGAGTGACATGTAGGAAATAATATGCATGCATGGTGGCTTTGCCACAAATACGATGTAAACTACATGATCATGCAAGGCAATATGACAATGATGAAGCGCGTCATAATAAACGGAACGGTGGAAAGTTGCATGGCAATATATCTCGGAATGGCTATGGAAATGCCATAATAGGTAGGTATGGTGGCTGTTTTGAGGAAGATATAAGGAGGTTTATGTGTGATAGAGCGTATCGTATCATGGGGTTTGGATGCACCGGCGAAGTTTGCACCAACTCTCAAGGTGAGAAAGGGCAATGCACGTGCATCAAGAGGCTAGCAATGATGGAAAGGTGAGAGTGCGTATAATCCATGGACTCAACATTAGTCATAAAGAACTCACATACTTATTGCAAAAATCTACAAGTCATCAAAAACCAAGCACTACGCGCATGCTCCTAGGGGGATAGACTGGTAGGAAAAGACCATCGCTCGTCCCCGACCGCCACTCATAAGGAAGACAATCAAAAAACACCTCATGTTTCAAAATTGTTACACAATGTTTACCATACGTGCATGCTACGGGACTTGCAAACTTCAACACAAGTATTTCTCAAATTCATAACTACTCAACTAGCACAACTTTAATATCACTATCTCTATATCTCAAAACAATCATGAAGTATCAAACTTCTCTTAGTATTCAATGCACTTATATGAAAGTTTTTATTATATCCATCTTGGATGCCTATCATATTCGGACTAATTTTATAGCCAAAGCAAATTACCATGCTGTTCTAAAAGACTCTCAAAATAATATAAGTGAAGCATGAGAGATCAGTAATTTCTATAAAATAAAACCACCACCGTACTCTAAAATATATAAGTGAAGCACTAGAGCAAAATTATTTAGCTCAAAAGATATAAGTGAAGCATATAGAGTATTCTAATAAATTACGATTCATGTGTATCTGTCCCAAAAGGTGTGTACAGAAAGGATGATTGTGGTGAAATAAAAAGAAAAGACTCAAATCATACAAGACGCTCCAAGCAAAAGACATATCGTGTGGTGAATAAAAATATAGCATCAAGTAAAGTTACCGATGGACGAAGACAAAAGAGGGGATGCCTTCCGGGGCATCCCAAAGCTTAGGCTTTTGGTTGTCCTTGGATTTTACCTTGGGGTGCCTTGGGCATCACAAGCTTAGGCTCTTGCCACTCCTTGTTCCATAATCCATCAAATCTTTACCCAAAAACTTAAAAACTTCACAACACAAAACTCAACAGAAAATCTCATGAGCTCCATTAGCGAAATAAAACAAACTACCACTTTAAGGTACTGTAATGAACTCTTTATTTAGTTTTATTGATGTTAAATCTAATGTATTCCAACTTATCTATGGTTCATAACCTCCGATACTATCCATAGATTCATCAAAATAAGCAAACAAAACACTAAAAACAGAATCTGTCAAAAACAGAACAGTCTGTAGTGATCTGTATCTAACGCAAACTTCTGCAACTCAGAAAAAACTACCAAAATAGGACGACCTAGATATTTTTTTATTGATCTACTGCAATTTGAATAAGTATTTTATGACGTCCTGGTGATTTTTAACAATTGTATTCGTGAGCAGAAAGTTTCTGACTTTTTCAGCAAGATCAAATAACTATCATCCAAGAAGATCCTATAGGTTTTACTTGGCACAAACACTAATTAAAACATAAAACCACATCCAACCAGAGGCTAGATCAAATATTTATTGAATAACAGCAAGGAAAAATATTGGGTTGTCTCCCAACAAGCGCTTTTCTTTAAAGCCTTTTAGCTAGGCATTGATAATTTTAATGATGCTCACATGAAAGACAAGAATTGAAGCACAAAGAGAGCATCATAAAACATGTGACAAACACACTTAAGTCTAACATAATTCCTATGCATAGGCATTTTATAAGCAAACAAATTATCAAGGCAAGCAAAAACTATCATAAGCAAGGAAGAAGAAAGTAACAATAGCAATCTCAACATAATGAGAGGTAACTTTGTAACATGAAAATTTCTACAACCATATTTTCCTCTCTCATAATAATTACATGTGGTATCATATTCAAATTCAACAATATAGCTCTCACATAAAATTTTCTCTACATGATCCACATGCATGCAAAGTTGGCACTCTTCCAAAATATTGGGAATATCATTAACTAAAGTCGTGACCTCTCCAAACCCACTTTTATCAAAAAATTCATAAGATTGAACATACTCCAAATATGTGGGATCTAAAGTTGACACTCTTCCAAACCCACTATCAATGTTATTTCAAACACTATTATCAATCTCATATTCATCATGGAGCTTAAATAAATTTTCAATATCATAAGAAGAATCACCCCAATCATGATCATTACAACAAGTAGTAGACATAGCAAAACTAGCATCCCCAAGCTTAAGGTTTTGCATATTATTAGCACAACTGAAATCAAGAGAATGTATAGTAAAATTATTGCAATCATGCTTTTTATTCAAAGATCTATCGTGAATCACTTCATAAAGCACTTCATCACAATTTTCAGATTCACGGATTTCAAGCAAAACCTTATAAAGATAATCTAGTGCACCCAAATCACTAGGAATTGGTTCATCATAATTGGATATCTTAAAAAGATTGGCAAGCGGATGAGGATCCATAGATCTTAGGTTCTCTGTTTAGCAATAAATACACAACTATTCCAACCAAACGAGCAAACGAGCCAAGTAAGACATCAAGGCAAACAAAAAGACGAACAGAAGAAGGGCGAACAAAAGGCAAAGGTGAAGTGGGGGAGAGGAAAATGATAGGCAAATGGCAAATAATGTAATGCGAGGGATAAGAGTTTGTGATGGGTACTTGGTATTTCTTGACTTGTGAGTAAATCTCCCCGGCAACGGTGCTAGAAATCCTTCTTGCTACCTCTTGAGCATGTGTTGGTTTTCCCTTGAAGAGGAAAGGGTGATGCAGCAAAGTAGCGTAAGTATTTCCCTCAGTTTTTGAGAACCAATGTATCAATCCAGTAGGAGGCCACACGCAAGTCCCTCGTCCCTACACAAACAAATAAGAACCTTGCAACCAACGCGATAAAGGGGTTGTCAATCCCTTCACAACCACTTGCAAAAGTGAGATCTGATAGAGATGATAAGATAATATTTTTGGTATTTTTACGATAAAGATTGAAAGTAAAGATTGCAAAATAAATGGCAAAAGAAATAGCTAGTTGACTGGAGATTAATATGACGGAAAATAGACCCCGGTGCCATAGGTTTCACTAGTGGCTTCTCTCAAGATAGCATAAGTATTACGGAGGGTGAACAAATTACTGTCGAGCAATTGATAGAATAGTGCATAGTTATGAGAATATCTAGGCATGATCATGTATATAGGAATCACGTCCGCGACAAGTAGACCGAAACGATTCTGCATCTACTACTATTACTCCACACATCGACCGCTATCCAGCATGCATCTAGAGTATTAAGTTCATAAGAACAGAGTAACGCATTAGACAAGATGACATGATGTAGAGGGATAAACTCAAGCAATATGATATAAACCCCATCTTTTTATCCTCGATGGCAACAATACAATATGTGTCGTTTCCCCTTCTGTCACTGGGATCGAGCACCGCATGATTGAACCCAAAGCTAAGCACTTCTCCCATTGTAAGAAAGATCAATCTAGTAGGCCAAACCAAACTGATAATTTGAAGAGACTTGCAAAGATAACAAATCATACATAAAAGAATTCAGAGGAGATTCAAATATTGTTCATAGATAATCTTCATCATAAACCCACAATTCATCGGATCTCGACAAACACACCGCAAAAGGAGTTACATCGAATAGATCTCCAAGAAGATCGAGGAGAACTTTGTATTGAGATCCAAAGAGAGAGAAGAAGCCGTCTAGCTAATAACTATGGACCCGAAGGTCTGAGGTAAACTACTCACACATCATCGGAGAGGCTATGGTGTTGATGTAGAAGCCCTCCGTGATCGATTCCCCTCCGTGGAGCGCCGAAAAGGCCCCAAGATGGGATCTCACGGGTACAGAAGGTTGTGGCGGTGGAAATAGGGTTTCGTGGTGCTCCTGGATGTTTTCAGGGTATATGAGTATATATAGGAGGAAGAAGTAGGTCGGTGGAGCTGCGAGGGGCCCACGAGGGTGGGGGGCATGCCCAGGGGGGCAGGCGCGCCTCCCTACCTCGTGGCCTCCTCGCTTCTTTCTTGACGTCCACTCCAAGTCCTCTAGATCACGTTTGTTCCAAAAATCACTCTCCGTTTGGATTCCGTTTGATATTCCTTTTGTGCGAAACACTGAAATAGGCAAAAAACAGCAATTTGCACTGGGCCTTGGGTTAGTAGGTTAGTCCCAAAAATAATATAAAAGTGTATAATAAAGCCCATTAAACATCCAAAACAGATAATATAATAGCATGGAACAATCAAAAATTATAGATACGTTGAAGACGTATCAGTCTTCTCCTTATCTTTTCTAGGGCAAAACCCCTCATATACTAGAAGATGGGCACCGGAGGCCAGCTGTGGGCCCCACAAGGCATTAGGGCGCGCCTTGTTGCCTTGTGGGCAACTGGTGGCCCCTCTTCCAGTATTATTTATATATTCAATAAAAAATCTTCATGAAGTTTTAGGTCATTTGGAGCTCTATAGAATAGGTATCTCTGTTGTTGCTTTTTCAGGTCCAGAATTCCAGCTGCCGGTAATCTCCCTCTCCATGTAAATCTTGCAAATTAAGAGACAAAATGCATTAGAATTTCATCGTAAAGTGGAATAATGACCCAAAAAAATATAAATAACCGTAGGGAAACATGATGCAAAATGGACGTATCAACTCCCCCAAGCTTAGACCTCGCTTGTCCACAAGCGAAATCCGAACTCGATAATCATGACCACATGTTTAGAGAGAGAGAGGTGTCGATAAAAACAAAATACAGACATGATAGCATCATGATCAATAACATAACAACAAACAATTATCATATAGCTTCTCATAAACAAGTAACAATTCATCCACAACTTTAAAGTACGAAGTATAAACTTTCTTGAAAACAAACAAACTATGTTCTCAGTCATCGAAACAATCACAATTCATTATATTTCCAGGAATAGTCTATGTAAGATCTTTTGTTTTAGCAAGTCCACATACTCAACCATCATTTAGTCTTCTATGATTGCTAACAGTCAATGCATATTTTTGGGAGCAAACGTTTCCATCAGACACATAGGAAGATAGGGGCTTATTGTTTTCGCCTCCCAACTTGGTTACCTCAAGGATAATGTCAACAATAATAACTCATGATCACCTACATCCAACTGGATATATGTATCTGGATCTTTCCCCACCACATGATGCTTGCCAACTAGAGAATAAATAAAGCGGGATAGGGATGAACATTATTGACTCTTGCATAAAAATAAATATAGTCAGCTAAAAAAAAGTAAAGATAAATATAGAAAAGTGAAAGATAGGCCCTTCGCAGAGGGAAGCAGAGGTTGTCATGCGCTTTTTTTGGATGTGCAAGCTCTTAATATAAAGGAACGCCACTTTATATTGCCCCTTATGATAGCAACCTTTATTATGCAGTCCGTCGCTTTTATTTCTTTGCCATCGCAAGATCATACAAAGCTTATTTTTCCCTTACAATAAAAGAGCATACATATTTAGGAGAAATTTTTATTGCTTTATGCACTAACGACAACTTACTTGAAGGATCTTATTCAATCCATTGGTAGATATGGTGGACTCTCATGGAAAGAAATTGGGTTTACGGGTTTTGGATGCACAAGTAGTATCTCTACTTAGTGCGGATTTTGGCTAGCAAGAAGGTTCGAAAACAAGCACCACATGTTAGAGGATCCATGACAATATAACTTATACGTGAATGTAAACAAACATAACTTCTTACGTTATCTTCCTTGTCCAACATCAATTATTTGACCATGCGGAAAATATTTGATGGGGTCCCACAATCATAAAAGATATCCAAGATAGTATATTTATATGTCAATCTCCTCTCCATTTAATAATTTTACACGAATTGCATCCATGACCAATACTATGTTTTTTAATTTCCAATAATTCTAATCAACCATACTCTTTCTAGGTGAAGTTTGTTAGGGAACGTAGCATGCAATTTCAAACAATTTCCTATGATCATGCAAGATCTATCTAGGAGATGCATAGCAACGAGAGGGGAGAGTGTGTGCACGTACCCTCTTAGATCGAAATTGGAAGCGTTATGTTAACGCGGTCGATGTAGTCGAACGTCTTCACGATCCAACCGATCCAAGTACCAAACGTACGGCACCTCCGTGTTCAGTACACGTTCAGCTCGATGATGTCCCTCGAACTCTTGATCCAGTAGAGGGTCGGGGAAGAGTTCCGTCAGCACGATGGCGTGGTGACGGTGATGTTGATGTGATCCGCGCAGGGCTTCGCCTAAGCACTACGACACTATGACTAGAGGAGTAAACTGTGGAGGGGGGCACCGCACATGGCTAAGAGAAATCTTGACGTGTCTTTGGGGTGCCCCCCGCCCCCGTATATAAAGGAGAGGGGGAGGAGGCCGGCGGCCAGGAGGGGCGCGCCAAGGGGAGATTCCTACTTGGACTCCAAGTCCAAGTAGGATTCGCCCCCCCCCCCCCTTTCCTTTCTCCACCGGACGGAAAATGAAGGAGAGGGAGAGGGAAAGGGGGCGCCGCCCCCTCCTCCTTGTCCTATTCAAACTCCCTACGAGGGGGCACGCGCCCCCCCCCGCGGGCTTCCCTATCTCTCCCTTAGGCCCATGTTGGCCCAACACTTCCCCGGGGGGTTCCGGTAACCCCTCGGTACTCCGGAGAAATACCCGAATCACTCGGAACCATTCCGATGTCTGAATACAACCTTCCAATATATGAATCTTTACCTCTCGACCATTTCGAGACTCCTCGTCATGTCCGTGATCTCATCCGGGACTCTAAAAAAACTTCGGTCACCAAAACACACAACTCATAATACAAATCGTCATCGAATGTTAAGCGTGCGGACCCTATGGGTTCGAGAACTATGTAGACATGACCGAGACACATATTCGGTCAATAACCAATAGCGGAACCTGGATGCTCATATTGGCTCCTACATATCCTACGAAGATCTTTATCGGTCAAACCGCATAATAACATACGTCGTTCCCTTTGTCATCGGTATGTTACTTGCCCGAGATTCGATCATCGTTATCATCATCCCAAGTTCAATCTCGTCACCGGAAAATCTCTTTACTCGTTCCGTAACGAATCATCCCGCAACTAACTCATTAGTCACACTGCTTGCAAGGCTTATAGTGATGTGCATTACCGAAAGGGCCCAATGATACCTCTCCAATACACGGAGTGACAAATCCTAATCTTGATCTATGCCAACTCAACAAACACATTTGGAGACACCTGTAGAGTATCTTTATAATCACCCAGTTATGTTTTGACGTTTGATAGCACACAAGGTGTTCCTCCGGTATTCAGGAGTTGCATAATCTCATAGTCAGAAGAATATGTATAGTCATGATGAAAGCAATAGCAATAAAACTTAACGATCATTATGCTAAGCTAACGAACGGGTCTTGTCCATCACATCATTCTCTAATGATGTGATTCCGTTCATCAAATGACAACACATGTCCATGGTTAGGAAACATAACCATCTTTGATTAACGAGCTAGTCAAGTAGAGGCATACTAGGGACACTTTGTTTTGTCCATGTATTCACACATGTACTAAGTTTCCATTTAATACAATTCTAGCATGAATAATAAACATTTATCATGATATAAGGAAATATAAAGAACAACTTTATTATTGCCTCTAGGGCATATTTCCTTCAGTCTCCCACTTGCACTAGAGTCAGTAATCTAGTTCACATCACCATGTGATTCAACACCAATAGTTCATATCACCATGTGATTAACACCCATAGTTCACATCGCCATGTGACCAACACCCAAAGGGTTTACTAGAGTCAATAATCTAGTTCACATCGCCATGTGATTAACACCCAAAAAGTACTAACGTGTGATCATGTTTTGCTTGTGAGAGAAGTTTAGTCAACGGGTCTGCCACATTCAGATCCGTATGTATTTTGCAAGTTTCGATGTCTACAATGCTCTACATGGAGCTACTCTAGATAATTGCTCCCACTTTCAATATGTATCCAGATTGAGACTTAGAGTCATCCAAATCGGTGTTAAAGCTTGCATCGACGTAACTCTTTATGATGAACTCTTTGTCACCTCCATAACCAAGAAATATTTCCTTAGTCCTCTAAGGATAATTTTGACCGCTGTCCAGTGATCTACTCCTGGATCACTATTGTACCCCTTTGCCAAACTCATGGCAAGGTACACAATACATCTGGTATACAACATGACATACTTTATAGAACCTATGGCTGAGGCATAGGGAATGCCATTCATTCTCTCTCTATCTTCTGCTGTGGTCGGGTTTTGAGTCTTACTCAACTTCATACCTTACAACACAGGCAAGAACTCCTTCTTTGACTGATCCATTTTGAACTCGCTCAAAATCTTATCAAGGTATGTACTCATTGAAAGTCTTATCAAGCGTCTTTATCTATCTTTATAGATCTTGATGCCCAATATGTAAGTAGCTTCACCGAGGTCTTTCTTTGAAAAACTCATTTCAAACACTCCTTTATGCTTCCAAAAAATTCTACATCATTTCCAATCAACAATATGTCATTCACATATACTTATCAGAAAGGTTGTAGTGCTCCCACTCACTTTCTTGTAAATACAGGCTTCACGCACAAGTCTGCATAAAACTATATGCTTTGATCAACTAATCAAAGCGTATATTCCAACTCGGAGATGCTTGCACCAGTCCATAAATGGATCGCTGCAGCTTGCATACCTTGTTAGCACCTTTAGGATCGACAAAACCTTCTGGTTGCATCATATACAACTCTTCTTAGAGATATCCATTTAAGGAATGCAGTTTTGACATCCATTTGCCAGATTTCATAAAATGTGCCAATTGCTAACATGATTCGGACGGACTTAAGCATCGCTACGGTTGAGAAATTCTCGTCGTAGTCAACCCCTTGAACTACTCGAAAACCTTCCGCGAGAAGTCAAGCTTTGTAGACAATAACATTACCGTCAGTGTCAGTCTTCTTCTTGAAGATCCATTTATTCTCTATGGCTTGCCGATCATCGGGAAAGTCAACCAAAGTCCACACTTTGTTCTCATACATGGACCCCATCTCAGATTTCATGGCCTCAAGCAATTTTGCGGAATCTGGGCTCATCATCGCTTCCTCATAGTTCGTAGGTTCATCATGGTTTAGTAACATGACTTCCAGAACAGGATTACCGTACCACTCTGGTGCGGACTATACTCTGGTTGACCTACGAGGTTCGGTAGTAATTTGAGTTGAAGTTTCATGATCATCATCATTAACTTTCTCACTAATTGGTGTAGGCATCACTGGAACTGATTTCTGTGATGAACCATTTTCCAATTCGAGAGAAGGTACGAATACCTCATCAAGTTCTACTTTCCTCCCACTCACTTCCGAGAGAAACACATTCTCTAGAAAGGATCCATTCTTAGCAACAAATGTGTTGCCTTCGGATCTGTGATATAAGGTGTACCCAACAGTTTCTTTTGGGTATCTTATGAAGACACACTTCTCCGATTTGGGTTCGAGCTTATCAGGTTGAAGCTTTATACATCAACATCGCAGCGCCAAATTTTAAGAAACGGCAGCTTAGGTTTCTTGCCAAACCATAGTTCATATGGTGTCGTTTCAACGGATTTAGATGGTGCCCTATTTAACGTGAATACAGTTGTCTCTAATGCTTAACCCCAAAACGATAGTGGTAAATCGGAAAGAGACACCATAGATCACACCATATATAATAAAGTACGGTTACGACGTTCAAACACACCATTACGTTGTGGTGTTCCAGGTGGCGTGAGTTGTGAAACTATTCCACATTGTTTTAAATGAAGGCCAAACTCGTAACTCAAATATTCGCCTCTGCGATCACATCATAGAAACTTTATTTTCTTGTTACGATGATTCTCCACTTCACTCTGAAATTCTTTGAACTTTTCAAATGTTTCAGACTTGTGTTTCATTAAGTAGATATACTCATATCTGCTCAAATCATCTGTGAAGGTCAGAAAATAACGATACCCGCCGCGAGCCTCAACACTCATCGGACCGCATACAGCGGTATGTATTATTTCCAGTATTTCATTGGCTCGCTCCATTGTTCCGGAGAATGGAGTTTTAGTCATCTTGCCCATGAGGCATGGTTCGCTAGCATCAAGTGATTCATAATCAAGTGATTCCAAAAACCCTTCAGCATGGAGTTTCTTCATGCGCTTTACACCAATATGACCTAAACGGCAGTGCCACAAACATGTTGTACTATCACTATTAACTTAACATCTTTTGGCATCAATATTATCAATATGTGTATCACTGCGATCGAGATTCAGTAAACCATTTACATTGGATGTAAGACCATAGAAGGTTTTATTCATGTAAACAGAACAACAATTATTCTCTGATTTTAAATGAATAATTGTATCGCAATAAACATGATCCAATCATATTCATGCTCAACGCAAACACCGAATAACATTTATTTAGGTCCAATACTAATCCCGAAGGTAAAGGGAGTATGCGATGGTGATCTTATCAACCTTGGAATCACTTCCAACACACATCGTCACCTCGCCCTTAACTAGCCTCTGTTCATTTTGCAACTCCTATTTCAAGTTACTAATCTTAGCAACTGAACCGGTATCAAATATCCTGGGGTTACTATGAACACTAGTAAAGTACACATCAATAACATGTATATCAAATATAACTTTGTTCACTTTGCCATCCTTCTTATCTGCCAAGTATTTGGGATAGTTCCGCTTCCAGTGACCATTCCCTTTGCAGTAGAAGCACTCAGTTTCAGGCTTAGGTCTAGCTTTGGGTTTCTTCACGGGAGTGGCAACTTGCTTGTCATTCTTTCTTGAAGTTCCGTTTCTTTTCCTTTGCCCCTTTTCTTGAAACTAGTGATCTTGTTAACCATCAACACTTGATGCTATTTCTTGATTTCTACCTTCGCGATTTTAGCATCGCAAGAGCTCGAAATCGTTTTCGTCATCCCTTGCATATTATAGTTCATCACGAAGTTCCAAAGAATTTGGTGATAGTGACTAGAGAACTCTGTCAATCACTATCTTATCTGGAAGATTAACTCCCACTTGATTCAAGCGATTGTAGTACTCAGACATTCTGAACACATGCTCACTGGTTGAGCTATTCTCCTCCATCTTGTAGGCAAAGTACTTGTTAGAGGTCTCATACCTCTCGACACGGGCATGAGTCTGAAATACCAATTTCAACTTTTGGAACATCTCAAATGCTCCGTGGTGTTCAAAACACTTTTGAAGTCCTAGTTCTAAGCCATAAAGCATGGAGCACTAAACTATCAAGTAGTCATCATACCGAGCTTGCCAAACATTCATAACGTCTGCATCTGCTCCTGCAATAGGTCCTTCACCTAGCGGTGCATCAAGGACATAATTCTTCTGTGCAGCAATGAGGATAATCCTCAGATCACGGACCCAGTCCGCATCATTGCTACTATCATCTTTCAACTTATTTTTCTCTAGGAACATATTAAAAATAAAACAGGGGAGCTATACACGAGCTATTGATCTAGAACAAAGATATGTGAAAACTATTTGGACTAAGTTCATGGTAAATTAAGTTCAATTAATCATATTACTGAAGATCTCCCACTTAAATAGACATCCCTCAAGTCATCTAAATGATCACGTGATCCAAATCAACTAAACCATGTCCGATCATCACGTGAGATGGAGTAGTTTTCAATGGTGAGCATCTCTACGTTGATCATATCTACTATATGATTCACATTCGACCTTTTGGTCTCACTGTTCTGAGGCCATATCTGCATATGCTAGGCTCGTCAAGTTTAACCCGAGTATTCTGCACGTGCAAAACTGTCTTGCACCTGTTGTATGTGAACGTAGAGCTTATCACACCCGATCATCACGTGGTGTCTCGGCACGACGAACTGTAGCAATGGTGCATACTCAGGGAGAACACTTATACCTTGAAATATTAGTGAGGGGTCATCTTATAATGCTACCATCGTACTAAGAAAAATAAGATGCATAAAAGATAAACATCACATGCAATCTAAATATGTGACATGATATGGCCATCATCATCTTGTGCCTTTGATCTCCATCTCCAAAGCACCGTCATGATGTCCATCGTCACCGGCTTGACACCTTGATCTCCATCGTAGCGTCGTTGTCATCTCGCCAACTATTGCTTCTACAATTATCGCTACCGCATAGTGATAAAGTAAAGCAATTACATGGCGATTGCATTTCATACAATAAAAAGCGACAACCATGAGGCTCCTACCAGTTGCCGATAACTTTTACAAAACATGATCATATCATACAATAACTTATATCACATCATGTCTTGACCATATCACATCACAACATGCCCTGCAAAAACAAGTTAGACGTCCTCTACTTTGTTGTTGCAAGTTTTACGTGGCTGCTACGGGCTTCTAGCAAGAACCGTTCTTATCTACGCATCAAAACCACAACGATTTTTCGTCAAGTGTGCTGTTTTAACCTTCAACAAGGACCGGCCGTAGTCAAACTCGATTCAACTAAAGTTGAAGAAACAGACACCCGCCAGCCACCTGTGTGCGAAGCACGTCGGTAGAACCGGTCTCATGAACACGGTCATGAAATGTCGGTCCCGCTTCATCCAACAATACCGCCGAATCCAAGTAAGACGTTGGTGCTAAGCAGTATGACTATTATCGCCCACAACTCTTTGTGTTCTACTCGTGCACATCATCTACGCATAAACCTGGCTCTGATACCACTGTTGGGGAATGGAGCATGCAATTTCAAAAAAATTCCTACGATCATGCAAGATCTATCTAGGAGATGCATAGCAACGAGAGGGGAGAGTGTGTCCACGTACCCTCGTACACCGAAAGCGGAAGCGTTATGTTAACGCGTTTGATGTAGTCAAACGTCTTCACAATCCAACCGATCCAAGTACCGAATGTACGACACCTCCGTGTTCAGCACACGTTCAGCTCGAGGACGTCCCTCGAACTCTTGATCCAGTAGAGGGTCGAGGGAGATTTCCGTCAGCACAACGACATGGTGACGATGATGGTGATGTGATCTGTGCAGGGCTTCGCCTAAGCACTAGGACGCTATGACCGGAGGACTAAACTGTGGAGGGGGGCACCGCACACGGCTAAGAGAAATCTTGGTGTGTCTTTGGGGTGCCCCACGCCCCCGTATATAAAAGAGAGGGGGAGGAGGCCGGCGGCCAGGAGGGGCGCACCAAGGGGGGAGTCCTACTTGGACTCCTAGTCCAAGTAGGATTCGCCCCCCCCCCCCCATTTTCCTTTCTCCACCGATGGGAAAAGGAAGGAGTGGGAGAGGGAAAGGGAAGGGGGGCGCCACCCCCTCCTCCTTGTCCTATTCGGACTCCCTAGTAGGGGGCACGCGGCCACTCCCCGTGGGCTTCCCTCTCTCTCCCTTAGGCCCATGTTGGCCCAACACTTCCCCAGGGGGTTCCGGTAACCCCACGGTACTCCAGAAAAATACCCGAATCACTCAGAACCATTCCGATGTCCGAATACAACCTTCCAATATATGGATCTTTACCTCTCGACCATTTTGAGACTCCTCGTCATGTCCGTCATATCATCCGGGACTCCTAACAAACTTCGGTCACCAGAACACACAATTCATAATACAAATCGTCATCGAACGGGTTCGAGAACTATGTAGACATGATCGAGACACATCTCTGTTCAATAGCCAATAGCGGAACCTGGATGATCATATTCGCTCCTACATATCCTACAAAGATCTTTATCGGTCAAACCGCATAACAACATACATCCTTCCCTTTGTCATTGGTATGTTACTTGCCTGAGATTCGATCATCGGTACCATCATACCTAGTTCAATCTCGTTACCGGCAAGTCTCTTTACTCGTTCCCTAATGCATCATCCCGCAACTAACTCATTAGTCACATTGCTTGCAAGGCTTATAGTGATGTGCATTACCGAGAGGGCCCAGAGATACCTCTCCGATACACGGAGTGACAAATCCTAATCTTGATCTATGCCAACTCAACAAACACCTTCGGAGACACCTGTAGAGCATCGTTATAATCACCTAGTTACGTTGTGACATTTGATAGCACACAAGGTGTTCCTCCGGTATTCGGGAGTTGCATAATCTCATAGTCAGAGCAATATGTATAAGTCATGTAGAAAGCAATAGCAATAAAACTTAACGATCATTATGCTAAGCTAACGGATGGGACTTTTCCATCACATCATTCTCTAAAGATGTGATCCCTTTCATCAAATGAGAACACATGTCTATGGTTAGGGACCATAACCATCTTTGATTAACGAGCTAGTCAAGTAGAGGCATACTAGGGACACTCTGTTTTGTCTATGTATTCACACATGTACTAAGTTTCCGTTTAATACAATTCTAGCATGAATAATAAACATTTATCATGATATAAGGAAATATAAATAACAATTTTATTATTGCCTCTAGGGCATATTTCCTTCAAAGTTATTATTCCCCATGGGATTAGCTTATGATCTTTTATTTCTTTTTATTATTGAGACTAAAACAAGAAAGTAAATAAACAAAGCTCAAACTACTCTTTATTATATAACTCTCACACTTGATTACATATATAGGACACAAAGCAAGCACTCGAAGCAAAAACTATACTAAACTTTTATTCTTCTAAATCACGAAATAACTAAGGATCAAATTAAGATAAGTAATGATGGTAAAAAGTGATGGTGATACAATACCGGGGCACCTCCCCCAAGCTTGGAATAGGCAAAAGGTGGTGCTCATACCCATGTACTCAAGTGTCTTTCATTAGTGATGATGAAGATGAGGTGGTAGGCTTGTCCTTCATCTTCAATAACTATTCCAAATTGATATTGATCTTCTGAAGAGCGTGATATTGCTCTTCCAACACAGTAATCTCATAGTAAGCAATGTATTTTGAGCAAAAATTTCTTCAAAGATCTTTAATGCATCAATTTCAGATGGGGAGAGGTTATGATAAAGGGGATGCAGGTTGTTTCCCTTTTCTGTAGTCTCTCCTGAGGGCATGGATGGATCTCCCGCTTCCTGAATTTGGCTTCCCGCGACCACTTCATCTCTCTCCTCCTTGCCGGTGTCCTCTTCTCTTGACGACCACTCATAGTAGACCTTGCTAAAAGAACGTTTGCCCAGCGAGGGTTGCACAATCCGGTGCTTGCTACAAATCCTTTGGGGAGCCACGGGGATCTAGATCTGTCAGAAAAACAGCCCAAAATAAGAACAGAGGAGAAACTTGCGATGTAGTAGTCAAAACATACGAGAGTATATATGAAGAATTTTTATCTTGCAAAACAAGTATTCTGGAAGAAAACGGAGTCGGGAAGGCACATGAGGGGCCCACAAGGCAATCCGGTGCCCGGGGGTAGGGCACGCCCTGTTGCCTTGTGACCTCCTCGTGGGTCCCCTCGGCTGGTTCTTATTTTTGTATTTTTTCTAATATTCCAAAACAGAAAGAAATATTTTTATGGAATTTCTGGAGTCGGTTTACTTAGCGTATCTACCTACTCCTTTTCAGGGTTCTGGAGTGTTCCAGAAGGTCTCTCTTATGTGTTCCTTTGGTGTCATAGTTGAGATATAATGCTTAATTTTTTGCCCATTAACCACTCTCGGATTAGTGCCTTCGGCATTGTTGATCTTTGATAGCTCCGGGGCGATAAACCTCTTTGATGATATAATGTCGTTCCCATTTGGAGAGAAGTTTCCCTCCAAAAAATCTGAAACGAGAATTGTATGATAGAACATGTTCACCAACTTTAAATTCCCGTTTTTGGATTCTTTTGTCATGTCATCTTTTAACTTTTTTAAACAACTTGGCATTTTCATAAGCTTGGGTTCTCCGCTCATCCTGAGAGCTAATGTCAAATAACCTCTTTTCACCGGCAAGTTGGAGTCATAATAAGGTTCTTTAATTGCCCAATAAGCTTTATATTCCAACTCAATAGGTAAATGACATGCTTTTCCATAGACCATTTTATATGGAGACATACCCATAGGGTTTTTATAAGCAGTTCTATAAGCCCATAATGCATCATCAAGTTTATTAGACCAATTCTTTCTAGATCTATTAACGGTCTTTTGAAAAAAAACAATTTTATTTCTCTATTACTTAATTCAACTTGACCACTAGATTGAGGGTGATAAGGTGATGCAATTCTATGGTTGACATCATATTTAGCAAGAAGTTTACCGAATGCACCATGAATAAAATGTGAACCACCATCAATCATCAAATATCTAGGGACTCCAAACCACGGGAAAATAACTTCTTTAAGCATTTGAATAAAGGTGTTATGATCAACACTACTAGTTGGAATTGAAGGAAATATGCCCTAGAGGTAATAATAAAGTTGTTATTTTATATTTCCTTATTCATGATAAAGGTTTATTATTCATGCTAGAATTGTATTGATCGGAAACCTAAATACATGTGTGAATACAGAAACAAATAACGTGTCCCTAGTAAGCCTCTACTAGACTAGATCGTTGATCAAAGATGGTTAAGGTTTCCTAACCATAGAAATGTGTTGTCATTTGATAATGGGATCACATCATTAGGAGAATGATGTGATGGACAAGATCCATCCGTTAGATTAGCATAATGATCGTTCAGTTTATTGCTATTGCTTTCTTCATGTCAAATACATATTCCTTCGACTATGAGATTATGCAACTCCCGGATACCAGAGGAATACCTTGTGTGCTATGAAACATCAAAACATAACCGGGTGATCATAAAGATGCTCTACAGGTATCTCCAAAGGAGTTTGTTGAGTTGGCATAGATCAAGATTAGAATTTGTCACTCCGAGTATCGGAGAGGTATCTCTGGGCCCTCTCGATAATACACATCATAAGAAGCCTTGCAAGCAAAGTGACTAATGAGTTAGTTACATGATGATGTATTACAGAATGAGTAAAGAGACTTGCCGGTAACGAGATTGAGCTAGGTATAAAGATACCGATGATCGAATCTCGGGAGCGTAACATACCGCTGGACAAAGGGAATTACGTATGTTGTCATAACAGTTCGACCGATAAAGATCTTCGTAGAATATGTAGGAGCCAACATCCAGGTTCCGCTATTGGTTATTGACCAGAGAGGTGTCTCGGTCATGTCTACATAGTTCTCGAACCCGTAGGGTCCGCACGCTTAACGTTCATTGACGATATAGTGTTATATGAGTTATATGTTTTGGTGACCGAATGTTGTTCGAAGTCCCGGATGAGATCACAGAAATGATGAGGAGTCTCGAAATGGTCGAGAGGTAAAGATTGATATATAGTATGATGGTATTTGGACACCAGAAGTGTTTGGGGACGTACCGGGAAGGAATCGGCTCACCGGAAGGGGTTCCGGGCACCCCCCAAAAGATATGGGCCTTATGGGCCAAAGGAGGGGACAGACCAGCCCACAAGGGGGCTGGTGCGTCCCTCCCATGGCTGCCGGCCCTAAGGGAAGGAAAGGGGAGGGATGGCCCCTCCTGCCTTTCCCTCCTCAGGGGAGAAAGGAAAGGGGAGGGGGGGCACCTCCTCCTCCCTTCCTCCCGCGCTCCAAATAAGGAAAGGGGGCGCGGCTTGGGAGAGACCCCTAGTAGGATTCCTCCTACTTGGGCGCCCCCCTTGGCTGCTCCTCCCTCCCTCCCACCTATATATATGTGGGAGGGGGGCACCTAGCACACAACAGACAACATTGTCTTAGCCGTGTGCGGCGCCCCCATCCATCGTTTACACCCCCAATCATATTTTCATAGTGCTTAGGCGAAGCCCTGCGGAGATAGCTTCGCAATCACCGTCACCGCGCCGTTGTGCTACCGGAACTCATATACTACCTCACCGTCTAGTTGTATCAAGACGGCGGAGGACGTCACCGAGCTGAACGTGTGCAGAACGCGGAGGTGTCGTACGCTCGGTACTTGATCGCTTGGAGCACGAAGAAGTCCGACTACATCAACCGTGTTGTTAAATGCTTCAACTTACGGTCTACAAGGATATGTAGACACACTCTCCCCTCTCGTTGCTATGCATCTCCATGGATAGATCTTGCATGTGCGTAGAATTTTTTTTGTTTTCCATGCAACGTTTTCCAACAGTGGTATCAGAGGCAGGTTTATGCGTAGAAGATATGCACGAGTATAACACAAAGAGTTGTGGGAGGTGATAGCCATACTGCTTACCACCAATGTCTTATTTTGATCCGGCGGTATTGTGGGATGAAGCGGCCCGGACCAACCTTACATGTCCACGCACATGAGACCAGTTCCACCGACTGACATGCAACTAGTTTGCATAAAATGTGGCTGGCGGGTGTCTGTTTCTCCTACTTTAGTTGAATCGAATTTGACTACGGCCGGTCCTTGAAGAAGGCTAAAACAACAAACTTGATGAATCACTGTTGTGGTTTTTGCATAGTTAAGAACGATTCTTGCTAGAAGCCCGTAGCAGCCACGTAAAACTTGCAACAACAAAGTAGAGGACGTCTAACTTGTTTTTGCAGGGTATGTTGTGATGTGATATGGTAAAGATATGATGTGATGTATGTTGATGTATGAGATGATCATCTTTTGTAATATCGACAACCGACAGGAGCCTTAGGGTTGTCTCTTTATTGTATGAAATGCAAGCGCCATGTAATTTCTTTACTTTATTGCTATGCGTTAGCAATATCTGTAGAAGCAATGGTTGGCAAGACGACCCCGACGCTACAATGGGGATCAAGGTGTCGAGCCGGTGAGGATGGAGATCATGACGATGCTTTGGAGATGGAGATCAAAAGCACAAGATGATGATGGCCATATCATGTCACATATTTTGATTGCATGTGATGTTTATCTTTTATGCATCTTATTTTGCTTAGAACGGCGGTAGCATTATAAGATGATCCCTTCACTTAATTTCAAGATAAAAGTGTTCTCCTTGAGTATGCACCATTGCTACAGTTCGTCGTTTCGAGACACCACGTGATGATCAGGAGTGATAGACTCTACGTTCACATACAACGGGTGTAAGACAGTTTTGCACATGCAGAATACTTGGGTTAAACTTGACGAGCCTAGCATGTACAGACATGGTCTTGGAACACTAGAGACCAAAAGGTCGAACATGAGTCATATAGTAGATATGATCAACATGGAGATGTTCACCGTTGATGACTAACCCATCTCACGTGATGATCGGGCATGGGTTAGTTGATTTGGATCATGTATCACTTAGATAAACTTGAGGGATGTTTATTTAAGTGGGAGTTCATTAGTAATTTGATTAATTGAACTTAAATTTATCATGAAATTAGTCTTAATAGTTTTGCATATCTATGTTGTATATCAATAGCTTGCGATTTAGCTCCCCTATTTTGATATTTTCCTAGAGAAAACTAAGTTGAAATAGGATAGTAGCAATAATGCGAACTAGGTTCGTGATCTGAGGATTATCCTCATTGCTGCACAGAAGAATTATGTCCTTGATGTACCGCTAGGTGACAGACCTCTTGCAGGAGCAGATGCAGACATTATGAAAGTTTGGCAAGCTCGATATGATGACTACTTAATAGTTTAGTGCGCCATGCTTTACGGCTTAGAACCGGGACTTCAAAAACATTTTGAACGCCACAGAGCATATGAGATGTTCCAAGAGCTCAAATTAGTATTTTAGACTCATGCCCGTGTCGAGAGGTATGAGACCTCTACTTTTCCTACAAGATGGAGGAGAATAGCTCAGCCAGTGAGCATGTGCTCAGAATGTCTGAGTACTACAATCACTTGAACCAAGCGGGAGTTAATCTTCTAGATAAGATAGTGATTGGCAGAGTTCTCTAGTCACTATCACCAAGCTACTAGAACTTCGTGATGAACTATAATATGAAAGGGATGACGAAAATGATTTCCGAGCTCTTCGCGATGCTGAAATCGGCGAAGGTAGAAATCAAGAAAAAGCATCAAGTGTTGATGGTTAAACAAGACCACTAGTTTCAAGAAAAAGGGCAAGGGAAAGAAAGGGAACTTCAAGAAGAATGGCAAGCAAGTTGCCACTCTCGAGAAGAAGCCCAAAGATGGACCCAAGCCTGAAATTGAGTGCTTCTACTGCAAAGCAAGTGGTCACTGCAAGCGGAACTGCCCCGAAAACTTGGCGGATAAGAAGGATGGCAAACTGGACAAAGGTATATATGATGTACAGGTTATTGATGTGTACCTTACTAGTGTTCGTAGTAGCCCATGGGTATTGATACCGGTTCAGTTGCTAAGAAACTCAAAATAGGAGTTTCAGAATGAACAGAGACTAGTTAAGGGTGAGGTAACGATGTGTGTTGGAAGTGATTCCAAGGTTGATACAATCACCATCGCACACTCCCTCTACCTTCGGGATTAGTGTTGAACATAAATAAATGTTATTTGGTGTTTGCGTTGAGCATGAATATGATTAGATCATTTTTATTGCAATAGGTTATTCATTTAAGTCAGAGAATACATGTTGTTCTGTTTACATGAATAAAACCTTCTATGGTCATACACCCAATGTGAATGGTTTATTGAATCTCGATCGTAGTGATACACATATTCATAATATTGATGCCAAAAGATGCAAAGTTGATAATGATAGTGCAACATGTTTGTGGCACCGCCGTTTAGGTAATATTGGTGTAAAGTGCATGAAGAAACTCCTTGTGGATGGACTTTTGGAATCACTTGATTATGAATCATTTGATACTTGCGAACCATGCCTCATGGGCAAGATGACTAAAACTCCATTCTCCAGAACAATGGAGCGAGCTAATGACTTATTGGAAATAATGCATACCGATGTATGCGGTCCAATGAGTATTGAAGCACGCGGTGGGTATCGTTATTTTCTGACCTTCACAAATGATTTGAGTAGATATGGGTATATCTACTTGATGAAACATAAGTCTGAGACATTTGAAAAGTTCAAAGATTTCAGAGTGAAATAGATAATCATAGTAACAAGAATATTAAGTTTCTACGATCCGATCACAGAGGCAAATATTTGTGTTACGAGTTTGGCCTTCATTTAAAACAATGTGGACTTGTTTCACAACTAACGCCACCTGGAACACCACAGCGTAATGGTGTGTCCGAACATCGTAACTGTACTTTATTGGATATGGTGCGATCTATGATGTCTCTTTACGATTTACCACTATCATTTTGGGGTTATGCATTAGAGACAGCCGCATTCACGTTAAATAGGGCACCGTCTAAATCCATTGAGACGCCACCGTATGAACTGTGGTTTGGCAAGAAACCTAAGCTGTCGTTTCTTAAAGTTTGGGGTTGCACTTATGTCAAAAGGCTTCAGCCTGATAAGCTCGAACCCAAATCGGAGAAGTGCGTCTTCATAGGATACCCTAAGGAAATAGTTGGGTACACCTTCTACCACAGATCCGAAGGCAAGATCTTTGTTGCTAAGAATGGATCTTTTCTAGAGAAGGAGTTTCTCTCTAAAGAACTGAGTGGGAGGAAAGTATAACTTGATGAGGTAATTGTACCTTCTCTCAAATTGAAAAGTAGCGCATCCGAGAAATCTGTTCTCGTGATGCCTACACCAACTAGAGAGGAAGCTAATGATGATGATCATGAAACTTAAGATCAAGTTACTACTGGACCTCGTAGGTCGAACAGAGCACATTCTGCACTAGAGTGGTATGGTAATCCTGTCCTGGAAGTCATGTTACTAGACCATGGCGAACATAGTAATTATGAAGAAACTATGATGAGCCCAGATTCCGATAAATGGCTCGAGGCCATGTAATCTGAGATAGGATCCATGTATGAGAACAAAGTGTGGACTTTGGTGGACTTTCCCGATGATCGGCAAGCCAGTGAGAATAAATGGATCTTCAAGAAGAAGACTGACGCTGATGGTAATGTTACTATCTACAAAGCTTGACTTGTTGCAAAAAGGTTTTCGACAAGTTCAAGGGGTTGACTACGATGAGACTTTCTCGCCCCTAGCGATGCTTAAGTCTGTCTGAATCATGGTAGCAATTGCCGCATTTTATGAAACCTGGCAAATGGTCGTCAAAACTGCATTCCTTAATGGATTTCTAAAAGAAGAGTTGTATATGATGCAACCAGAAGGTTTTTGTCGATCCTAAAAGTTCTAACAAAGTGTGCAAGCTCCAGCGATCCATCTATGGACTGGTGCAAGCATCTCGGAGTTGGAATATACGCTTTGATGAAGTGATCAAAGCATATGGTTTTATACAGACTTACGGTGAAGCCTGTATTTACAAGAAAGTAAGTGGAAGCTTTGTAGCATTTTTTATATTATATGTGGATGACATAATGTTGATTGGAAATGACATAGAATTTCTGGATAGCATAAGACGATTCTTGAATAACAATTTTTCAATAAAATACCTCGGTGAAGCTACTTACATATTGAGCATCACGATCTATGGGGATAGATCGAGACGCTTAATAGGACTTTCACAAAGCACACACCTTGGCAAAGTTTTTGAAGAAGTTCAAAATGGACCAGTCAAAGAAAGAGTTCTTGCCTGTGTTGCAAGGTGTGAAGTTGAGTAAGACCCAAAACTCGACCACTGCAGAAGATAGAGAAAGAATGAAAGTCATTCCCTATGCCTCAGCCATAGGTTCTATAAAGTATGCCATGTTGTGTACCAGAGCTATTGTGTACCTTGCCATGAGTTTGGCAAGGGGGTAAAATAGTGATCCAGGAGTAGATCACTGGACAACGGTCAAAATTATCCTTAGTTACCTAAGAGGACTAAGGAAATATTTCTTGGTTATGGAGGTGGTAAAGAGTTCGTCGTAAAGAGTTACGTCGATGCAAGCTTTGATACCGATTAGGATGACTCTGAGTTTCAATCTGGATACATATTGAAAGTGGGAGAAATTAGCTGGAGTAGCTCCATGCAGAGCATTGTAGACATAGAAATTTGCAAAATACATACATATCTGAATGTGATAGACCCGTTGACTAAACTTCTCTCACAAGAAAATTATGATCACACCTTAGTACTCTTTGGGTGTTAATCACATGGTGATGTGAACTTGATTATTGACTCTAGTAAACTCTTTGGGTGTTGGTCACATGGCGATGTAAACTATGGGTGTTAATCACATGGCGATGTGAACTAGATTATTGACTCTAGTGCAAGTGGGAGACTGAAGGAAATATGCCCTACAGGCAATAACAAAGTTCTTATTTTATATTTCCTTATTCATGATAAAGGTTTATTATTCATGCTAGAATTATATTGATCGGAAACCTAAATACATGTGTGAATACATAAACAAATATCGTGTCCCTAGTAAGCCTCTACTAGACTAGCTCGTTGATCAAAGATGGTTAAGGTTTTCTAACAATAGACATGTGTTGTCATTTGATAACGGGATCACATCATTAGGAGAATGACGTGATGGACAAGACCCATCCGTTAGCTTAGCATAATGATCATTCTGTTTGTTTCTATTTCTTTCTTCATGTCAAATACATATTCCTTCAACTATGAGATTATGCAACTCCCGGATACCGGAGGAATACCTTGTTTGCTATCAAACATCACAACATAAATGGGTGATCATAAAGATGCTCTATAGGTATCTCCAAAGGTGTTTGTTGAGTTGGCATAGTTCGAGATTAGAATTTGTCACTCTGAGTATCGGAGAGGTATCTCTGGGCCCTCTCGGTAATACACATCATAAGAAGCCTTGCAAGCAAAGTGAGTAATGAGTTAGTTACAAGATGATTTATTACGGAATGAGTAAAGAGACTTGCCGGTAACGAGATTGAACTAGGTATGAAGATACCGACGATTGAATCTCGGGCAAGTAACATACCTATGGACAAAGGGAATTACGTAAGTTGTCATAGCGGTTCGACCGATAAAGATCTTCATAGAATATGTAGGAACCAATATGGGCATCTAGGTTCCGTAGAGATAGCTTCACCATCACCATCACTACGCCGTCGTGCTACCGGAACTCATCTACTACCTCGCCGTCTTGCTGGATCAAGAAGGCAGAGGACGTCACCGAGCTGAACGTGTGCAGAGCGCGGAGGTGTCGTAAGTTTGGTACTTGATCGGTTGGAGCGTGAAGAAGTTCGACTACATCAACCGCGTTGTTAAACGCTTCCACTTACGGTCTACGAGGGTACATAGACACACTCTCCCATCTTGTTGCTATGCATCTCCATGGACAGATCTTGCATGTGCGTAGATTTTTTTTGTTTTCCATGCAACGTTTTCCAACAGGAATAGGTTCTACCCACTTAGTAATGTAATCAACAACAACTAAAATATGAGTATATCCATTACAGGAAGGTAAAGGTCCCATATAATCAAAACCCCAAACATCAAATGGTTCAATAACAAGTGAATAGTTCATAGGTGATACGTCTCCAACGTATCTATAATTTTTCTTGTTCCATGCTATTGTATTATCATTCTAGGATGTTTTACAATCATTTTATAGCAACTTTATATCATTTTTTGGGACTGACCTATTGAAAAAGTGCCCAGTGGCAGTTGCTGTTTTTTGCTTGCTTTTTACTTCGCACAAAATCAATACCAAACGGAGTCCAAACGCAGTGAAACTTTTTGGAGATTTTTTCTGGACTAGAAGACACCTGTTGGGCCAAAGAAGTAACAGAGGGGGGCTCCGAGGGGAGCACAACCCACCTGGGCGCGCTTGGGGGCCCAGGTGCGCCCTGGTGGGTTGTGTCCACCTCGGCGGCCTCCTGCACTGCCTGTTTGATCTATAAATACCCCGAAAATCCAAAAACCCTAGGGGAGTTGACGAAACAGAATTCCAGTCATCGCAAGTTCTAGAACCACCAGATCCAATCTAGACACCATCATGAAGGGGTTCATCATCCTCATTGGTGCCTCTCCGACGATGCGTGAGTAGTTCATTGTAGACCTTCGGGTCCGTAGTTAGTAGCTAGATGGCTTCCTCTCTCTCTTTTGATTCTCAATACAATGGTCTCTTGGAGATCTATTTGATGTAACTCTTTTTTGTGGTGTGTTTGTTGGGATCCGATGAAGTTTGAGTTTATGATCAGATCTATTTTATCCATGAAAGTTATTTGAGTCTTCTTTTGATCCCTTATATGCATGATTACTTATAGCCTCGTATTTCTTCTTCGAATCTTTGGTTTAGTTAGGCCGACTAGATCGATTTTTCTTGCCATGGGAAGAGGTGCTTTGTGATGGGTTCGGTCGTGCGGTGTTCTTTCCCAGTGACAGAAGGGGCAGCAAGACACGTATTGATCGTTGCCATTAAGGATAACAAGATGGGGTCTATTCCTACATAAAAACATCTTGTCTACATCATGTCATCGTTCTTATTGCATTACTCCGTCTCTCCATGAACTTAATACACTAGATGCATGCTGGATAGCGATCGATGTGTGGAGTAATAGTAGTAGATGTAGGCAGGAGTTGGTCTACTAATCTTGGACGTGATGCCTATATAATAATCATTTCCTGGATATCATCATAATTATTTGAAGTTCTATCAATTTCCCAATAGTAATTTATTTACCCATCGTATGCTATTTTTCTCGAGATAAGCCACTAGTAAAATCTATGCCCCCCCACGGGTCTATCCTTCATCATATTTGCTTTCCGATCTATTGTTTGCCACTTTTATTTTGAGATCTATTATTCCAAAAACCCAAAAATACCTTGCTGCACTTTTTCTTTATTTATTTTATTTTGTTTTATTGCGACATCTATTTATCCAAAATCATACAAATCAATCTATCTTTTACCCGGGAGGGATTGACAACCCCTCTTATGCGTTGGTTTGCAAGTATTAGTTCTTTGTGTGCAGGTACCGTTTACATATTGTTGCTTGGTTCTCCTACTAGTTCGATAACCTTGGTTTCATCACTGAGGGAAATACCTACCGTAGCTGTGCTGCATCATCCTTCCTCTTTGGGGAAATATCGGCATAGTTCAAGCGACATCAATAGGCATTTCCTAACGTCTACTAATATTACCAATTCTTTGACATTCATCACAAGAAAGGGCAAACTTACATGCATCTTTGAAGAGAGTAGGCCCGTAGAAACCAGATTGTAATACCTTATGTGCACTTCTTTCTCCAACGTGGTGCCCTTCATATGCCTCGGAATGACATTTCCGTAGGATTTCTTCATGTTCATGCTCAGGCACACAACATCTAATAACACCATTTACTCCTTTATATAAATGTGGATCATCCCAAAATTAATGTCTTAATTCAAAGAAGAAACTTTTTCTTTTGTTGGTATGTGAAACCAGGCGGTATATATTTAGCAACAATATAATTAGCATAGTCTGCATACCAAGGAGTATTACGGGAAGCATTTATAATAGCTAATTGCTCACCGGGAAAACTATCATCAATAGGTAGTTGGTCATCAAGAATATTTTCCATCCTAGACAAGTTATCTGCTATAGGATTCTTAGCTCCCTTTCTATCAATAATATGCAAGTCAAATTCTTGAAGTAAAAGAACCCACCTCATTAGTCTAGGTTTATCATCTTTCTTTTCCACAAGGTATTTAATAGCAGCATGATTAGTGTGAGTTGTAACTTTAGAATCAACAATATAAGGTCTGAATTTATCACAAGCAAACAAAACTGCTAAAAATTCTTTCTCAGTAGTAGCATAATTTCTTTGAGCATTGTTTTGAGTCTTACTAGCATAATGAATAACATTCAATTTTTTATCAACTCTTTGACCTAGAACAACACCAATAGCATACACCACTGCAGGATGCTGCTAACGCGACACTACGATCAGAGACTCTTTGACGAAACTGTGTGCGATGCATTAATCGCAAACGGTGATGTAAAAAACCGTCAAAAAAGATGCAAAACATTTGCGATGGCAGATACATCAAACATGATTCAGATTTTAGTTGCGTGTGCGATGCTGGGCATACGGTTGATCCATACGAACTGTTTGTGATTAGACAGAACAACTGAAACGGGCAGCCATATCAATGTGTGTGCGATATACGGCATACAATTCGCTCCAATGAACTATTTGCTATTAGGGAAAGCAATAGAAACGGTCAACCAGGTCAAGGTGTGTGTGATATACAGCATACAGTTCACTCGAATGAACTATTTTCGATTAGGGAAGAGAACAGAAACGGTTCAACTTAACAAGATGCGTGCGATACGCGGCAAACATGTCTGTAATTGGAAATGTGTGGGAAGACCGATAATAACACAGATGATTCCCGTTAACAAGAGGTATGTGTTGTGAGAAAACGATTGCTTCTATACAATTGTCAGTGATTGATGAAATCATCACCGATGGGTTCCATTGTTTAGTCCGTGTGCGATGCGATTTGCTCTGTTCGCACAACATATACGCTCTACCTATAGAGCATCATCATATATACTTAAAAATATAGCATTGCAAAACCAAATTAAGCATACAATTACCCAAGTGACTACACACATAACATTTCCACACACCCAAGTAAGCAATTACATGCATACTAAACTAGGAGAAACGAGCATCTAATCATCTACTTCTTGTTGTGACAACGCTTCCCATTGCTCTGCTTCCGGTTGGATCCCTGGTTGTTTTGGGGAAGGAGGCACTTCCTCATGTCAACGATCTGCCTGTACATCTCATAGCTCGTGTACGCCTCCTAGGCCGCGTACACGACATGAACTTTGTCGAGTTTCTCCAGCCAGGCCGAGTGCCAGGCACACTTGTCCTTGTTTGCAGGAATCCTTCATGTCTCTGTAGTAGGGATCGATGATGGCCTCGGCGAGGTGAACTAGTGAGTCCTTCTCATGCTCATTGTTGCCGCAGATCTTGTATTGGCCCTGGATGTCGACAAGATTCTGGCAGGCGATGCTCGAATTCTTGAGCACCATTACATCATTGGTGATGTCCACCATAGCGAACATGTAGTGGGGGCTGTTGACAAACCTGGTGAAACGCTTGCAAGGCCTTGTGGCCAGGCAGTAGTGGTAGACGAGGACGTGATCGCGCACGCACATCTAGGCGATAGCGACCTTGGGACGAGACCCGGCACGAGCGCGGGTGTACTCGAGGTCGAACCCGACCACCTTGTACTTATCCTCAGCAAGCAACAACTCCATGATGTGGACGGAGTGCTCCACCCAGACCGGGTTGTTGGTGTACACCACCGAGAGCTCCGTGAACCTTCTGTGGGTGTCCACCACAGCATGCATGGTGAACTGCTGCTCGTCGTCAGCAGCCGCTCGGAGTGCCATTGGAGCCGCGCAAGATACCCTCTAAGAATTTGTCGTGGTGGGTGTGCTTCTTGCAATGGTGGGGGGCGACCAAATGGTTGAAGAGACACAAGGGTTAAATGGCCGCTGTAATAAATGGGGGCCGGCCGGCTTGTAATCGTCACATCTTGTCACCGCGTTCATAGCGGAGGATTCCAGTGCACGCTTGACAACACCGCACCGCACGCATTTCATTTGACCACACGTGGGATCGAAGAGGCGCCAAATGTATCATCGATGAGCCTGTTCCCGCGCTACCGTGTGGTTTACCACGCAAACTTCCCGCCCGACTAGTTTGGCCATGTGTCGGCTAGAAGAGGGAGAAATCATGGGCGTTTACTGGCAAAAAGCTTTGTAAAAACGAAGTGTGTGGAATGACTTCGGTCATAAGTTTACCCGTGGGTGATGAGGTCAAATTTACACAGAAGGGTGATGATGGACACTCGAGTGCGATAATTAATTCTGCGCTCTACAGGGGACACGGTTGAAGAAACCAACTGTGTGCAATAATGTCGAAGATCGCAGTCGAGTTAGCTATACATATCGTGTGCTATGAGATCAACAAGCACTACAAGTAAATACACTTCCGTGATGATACGTGTTTGTCACAGTAGGTCACCTTTTCTGTCATGCATGTACATCCATGACGATTTTATGATAGAATCAAGATAGTCATACCTGTGCTATCGTAAAAGTGTTCCATGACATTACCAAAATTATCATCACGGAAGTGTCCACTTCCATGACAATAAATCACGCGTCATAGAAGTGTTTTCATCAAGGGTGACCGACACGTGGCATCCACCGAAACGGGTCACCGTTAAGCTATCGGGTTCCGGTTTGGATCCGATAACCAGTTAACAGCCCGAACCAATGGGGGTTTTCCACATGTAAAATTCTCAATGGCCAGAGGAACCATGTGTCGGCTCACCGTTGGGACAGATGTCATCTACTCATTGGACCGAAGGCGCCTATGATACATCGACACGTGGCACTGCCCAACAGAGGCCCATTCTAGTGAAAAGGCTGGCCCATTTGACTTGGTCAAAAGGTAGCGGGCCGGCTCAGGGAAAGCGTGTTAATTGCTTGTTCGCATATAGCCCATTTACAGCCCGCTAACTCACGGCCCATCACGGCCTACCAGAATTTGGCCCAGTAGCGTCATCTGGGCCGTCCAATATGATTCCAGCCCGTTGCAACTTCCGGCCAATGTATGGCCCATGACGTCTTTCAGCCCATAGGAGGCCCTTTGTAACTCTGGGCCCATTAAAGGCCCGAGATGAAATCGCCCATAATGAACAAAGGTATCGCTTATACCCATTAACGGCCCATTATTCCGTCGGCCGTTTCCAACCTGTGTTAACTTTCGGCCTTCTAAGGGCCCATTTATTCTTGGGCTCATTTCTAGAATTCGGTTAGTTACGGTCTATTACTGGCCTGTTCCGCTTGTGGGCCAAATTCAGCCCGTGGTTACAGTCGGCCCGTTTGTGGCCCGTTAACCTGTTGGGCTATTTTCATAGCGTCATCAAATACATTGTATTAATGGCTCGTTATGGTCGGGCCATAAACAGACGATTTCCAACTCTAGCCCGTTTACGGCCCATTTTGCGGACCGTTATTGGTCCACGAATAGTACGGACCATGTTTGGCGAAATGATTATACGGCTCGTAGAAGGCCCATTGATTAGATGGCCCGTAGAAGGCCCATGGATCATACGGCCCGTAGAAGGCCCATGAATCATACGGCCCGTAGAAGGCCCATGGATCCTACAACCCATAGAA
The DNA here is from genome assembly GCA_021605205.1 of Aegilops longissima. NCBI lineage: Eukaryota > Viridiplantae > Streptophyta > Magnoliopsida > Poales > Poaceae > Aegilops > Aegilops longissima. Next base: position 418,215,104 of record CM038681.1, on the reverse strand, counting down.
GGCCCGACCATAAAAAATAGGTTATTGTGGCCACTAGAAAAACATGGAAAAGGAACTGTAGTGACTACAAGCAAACAACTAAACAAGACAATAAATAAGCAAGCAACTAACGCTAGGCTATTACGACTACTACACATATTACATCCACTGGGCATCAAAGTTCGCCACCCACTAGTATAGCGAGATGCTAAACAAACGTTTTTAACCCCTTTCCGCGACGGCCTTTGGAACCGTCTCCAAGTGAGTGCGGGCGATAGGGGGGTCCTTCCCACACGACCCAGAAACCGTCGGGGATATGCCCTCCTGGCACACACGCTCGGCAAAATGAGGTCGTGTGCGACCGGCGAGCATTCAAATACAGAAATACGTACAATAGTGCTAAAAATACAATTATACAGGCGAAATCATTTTCGGTCGTAAGTACATCCCACATAGTCAGCCTGCGCTAAACGTTTCCGTTCGTATATACATCCCACATAGTCGCTCCAAGGAAATGTTTCTGTTCGCAAGTACATTACACACAATTTTCCCGTTTAAATCGTTTGTGATAGCGTTTCCATTGCACACGGTATTAACAATTTTATCGTTTGCGTTATTGAATTTATCACACACGGTGCCTAGAAGAAACTGTGTGTCAAGGGTTGTCCATCACACACAGTTTTTATGTGGTAAACGTTTGCGCCAGGTGGCCTAACGCAAATAGTTCTCAAGAGGATGTCGTGTGTGATTGTTCATTAATCTAACATGTTTTATTCCTAAAAACTGTGCGCGTTATTGAATGCATCGCACACGGTGTTTTCTCAATAACCTCTTGCAATAGAAAATCCCAATTAGCAGGCTAATTATCCGATTATTCATAATCCATTTATTAATCTAATTGACATTTCATATTAAGCACACAATATATTTCATTTTCATAATTGAAATACATTAGAGTACAACATCATATAGCTTCAGCACTCAGCTACCCCATTACACAAGTACACCAGGACCAAGTTTCACATACAACATCTATAACCTTTCGAATTAGCATCATAGACGGTACATAGGCAGATGTATCTCGTCTGAAAACTGTTGAAGCGTATACATTATTGAGCCTTCATTGATGTTGAAGGTCTTTGTAACTTTAGGCCAGTGCTCGTGGATGATTGACCGTCCATCCTTCGTCCCTCTTTAGGAACACTTCAATATTGAACTGTGGGTGTTGTATGAATACCTTCCTCGCCTCCCCACCATACGGTGGTTTGAGAGGTAATCATCTGTGAACTGCTTTGGAAAGGCCTGAAAACAAGGATGTGCATAAATATCTTCTATATTGGAATTGGGGCAAAAGAATAAAAAGGCAAGGTATAATAGTTAGTACCATCTTGTAGTGAACTGATGTCTTCTTCATTGTGCGCATAAAGATCTTGTTGTTTCTTGTCGCTAATTTCTTTATCCTAACAATCTTTCCGAAGTTTCTTGACTTGACCGATATTCATGGACAACTCATTTCCCCATATGCAAAAAGGGTCGAACAGTGGGTCAAAACCTCTAATAGCAGGACCTACATGTGCAAGACCAAATTGTAAAAAACCGAAATATTAGAATGTTGCAATTGCACAATAATGTGCTATTAGACAACGGACCATGCACGTGCTAACCTCGATTGTAAACCTCAGTGCTTCCCATTGTTTCCCTGCAACACATATAAGGTAGTTAGTGATCAGGTTAAGTAAGGGTTCGCATGCTATCAGTAAAATATGTTGATGAAAAATAAGCACATTGCAGATTCATCAGATTAATTCAAGCCACATGGAAAACCCATTTATCCAAACCAAGCATGATTAAGAACTAGGAGATAGCATATGGTGGGTAAACAAATTACTGTTGTGCAATTGACAGAACCTCAAATAATTATGATGATATCCAGGCAATGATCATTATATAGGCATCACGTCCAATATTAGTAGACCAACTCCTGCCTGCATCTACTACTATTACTCCACACATCGACTGCTATCCAGCATGCATCTAGTGTATTAAGTTCATGGAGAAACAGAGTAATGCAATAAGAACGATGACATGATGTAGACAAGATCTATTCATGTAGGAATAGACCCCATCTCGTTATCCTTAATAGAAACGATCAATATGTGTCTTGCTGCTCCTTCTGTCACTAGGAAAGAACACCGCACGATCGAACCCATCACAAAGCACCTCTTCCCATGGCAAGAAAAATTGATCTAGTCGGCCTAAATAAACCAAATATTCGAAGAAGAAATACGAGGCTATAAGTAATCATGCATATAAGAGATCAAAACTCAAATAACTTTCATGGATAAAATAGATCTGATCATAAACTCAAAGTTCATCGGATCCCAACAAACACACTGCAAAAGAGTTATATCAAATAGATCTCCAAGAGACCATTGTATTGAGAATCAAAAAGAGAGAAGAAGCCATCTAGCTACTGCCCACGGACCCGTAGGTCTACAATGAACTACTCACGCATCATTGGAGAGGCACCAATGAGGATGACGAACCCCTCCGTGATGGTGTCCAGATTGGATCTCGTGGTTTTGGAACTTGCAGCGGCTGGAATTGTGTTTCGTCGACTCCCCTAGGGTTTCTGGATTTTTGGGGTATTTATAGAGCAAAGAGGCGGTGCAGGAGGCCGCCGAGGTGGGCACAACCCACCAGGGCACGCCTGGGCCCCCAGGCGCGCCCAGGTGGGTTGTGCCCCCTCGGGGCACCCCTTTGGTACTTCTTTGGCCCATCTTATATCTTCTGGTCCAGAAAAAATCTCCAAAAAGTTTCGCTGCGTTTGGACTCTGTTTGGTATTGATTTTTTGTGAAGTAAAAAACAAGCAAAAAGTAGGAACTGGCACTGGGCACTATTTCAATAGGTTAGTCCAAAAAATTGATATAAAGTTGCTATAAAATGATTGTAAAACATCCAAGAATGATAATATAACAGCATGGAACAATAAAAAATTATAGATACATTGGAGACGTATAACTGCCCCTCTTGTACTCATAGAGTGGTTGGCACTTAGACCACTCTCAACCATCCTTTGGCACTTGAAGATTTCCTGCTCCACTGCTTCAAGCCCGACCTTCTCGCTCCCCTCCTTGTTCGGTCCTTGAATAACCTGGATGTGAAGCACCCCCTCACGCAGCTCCATGGTTTGAGGGTGCTTCATCACCTCCGGAAGGTAGAGATTGATGACCATCTCAAAGAACTTGTCCTTGGACGAACTTGATAAAGACATGATGATCTAGATCTGCCAGAAAAATAGCCCGAAACAAGAACAGGGGAGAAACTCGCGATACGGAGGTCAAAACAATGAAACATATATATAATGATTTTTCCTTGCAGGACAAACCTTTGGGAAGAATACGGAGTCGGGAAGTTCCACGAGGGCCCCACAAGCTTGGGTGGCGCGCCCCAGAGGCGAGGGGGGCTACCTGAGCTTGTGGCCTCCCCGTGCACTTTCCTGACTATTTCTTATTTTCCTGATTTTCATATATTCTGAAACGAAAAAAAAATATTTTTATGGAATTTTTGGAGTCGGTTTACTTACCGTATCACATACCTATTCCTTTTTCAGGATTCTGGAGTGCTCCAGAAGGTTTCATTTAGATATTCCTCTGGAGTAATTTCTTGAATAATATTGGTTTCAATGTTAATGGGGGTACCTGCAATATAATGTTTAACTCTTTTCCCATTAACGACCATCGGACTTGTTCCTTAATCGTTGTTGATCTTGATGGCTCCGGAGCGATAAAATTCTTCGACTACATAAGGACCTTCCCATTTGGAGAGAAGTTTACCTGCGAAAGATCTAAAATGAGAATTGTACAACATAACTTTATCACCTACATTAAATTCTCGCTTTTGAATTCTTTTGTCAGGCCATCTTTTAACACTTTCTTTAAGTAACTTAGCATTCTCGTAAGCTTGTGTTCTCCACTCATCCAGAGAGCTAATATCAAATAATGTCTTTTCACCGGCAAGTTTGAAATCATAATTAAGCTCTTTAATTTTTCTCATTAAGCCTTATGTTCTAACTCAAGAGGTAAATGACATGATTTTCCATAGACCATTTTATATGGGGACATACCCATTGGGTTTCCTTAGCAAAATTAAGGATTGGCCACCTTGCTGCCCCTTGCTACTTTTGTTACTTGTTACCAACTATGTTGCTATCAAACTATCTATCAAAATTATCTTACAACACTTGCAGATAATACCTTGCTGAAAACCGTCTATCAATTCCTTCTGCTCCTCATTTGGTTCGACGCTCTTACTTATCTAAAGGGATACGATTGAACCCCTATACTTGTGGGTTACCAGACCTCCACATCACGATTAGGGAAACAAGATCACGAAACCAACCTTCAAGGCCAATCTCATCAATCTGCACCTGAACCGATCTACATATCTCATATTCAATCACCGAATCTATCACTACACAGCGTAGGCTCTGGTTCAACTATTGTAACATGCGGTACGCTACGCTTGCACAAAATATAAAAAATTCTATCGCACACCCAAGAAAATGCTGCTAGAAATAGATTATGGGATCAGATTTACCACCATACGCACAGTCACCACAATGGAAGTAGAGTTGGTAATGCATGTAGTCGATTATAAGAGTTGTCTCGTCCTCGTGTAGCCGGTCTCCCGCGAACAGCTCCTCACGGATCCCTCAGACGACTCTTTGCGGTTCCCTCGAACGGTTTGTCCTGGCACCACAGATGCGATGCCTCCAAGGTATCCACACGTACGAGGAGCAGCATTGGGCGGTGGACTGCTAGGTTCGTTCGCTCGATATGGAGGCATGGGGAGTCGCATCAACTGTGGAGGGAGGAAAGGTCAAGCCTAAGTGGTGCGCCCACTCTCCTTTATATGTGCCTCCGAGACGGGCTCAACACTTGAGGCCCACTAGGAGTCTACACTCATTTTACACTCGGATCTAATCCGAATGGGCTGCTGCCCCTTAAGTGTGCTACCCTATAGGTTCACGTACACATGGACACGACCCAAGTCGTTGGTAGCGGCTCCTAGCAGAACGTGCCAACTCTGGTGCGTGCGTAAAGTCATTTGACAAACCTCGACAGTGTGTCATATGCAACATTCCTTTTGCCTCACAATACATGTTCTCGAGCTCAAGGCGAGTACATGTCACCCTTGTGGTAGCTCGACCTCACTTCTCGAAACCATGATACAGATTCCCGAACCGGGTTAACACTTAACCCAAGTCGCATGGCCATACTTTGCGAATCTGATCACCCAAGAGAGCCCAGAGGATATCTCTCCTTACCGAAAGGGCAAATCCCATCTTGGACAACCATGTCTCGCGACATGTGTCACGACTCAGCCGTAAGCTACCTTTTATAACTACCCAGTTATGGTGTAGCATTTGATAGACCCTAAGTGAGTCGATCCTCATCCCGAGATCATGCGAGGACCTCGGGTCTAGGACATGGCATATACATCTTAATTGAGACTAATGATGACAATATCTTGTTGTGTCTCAAAGTGGGTCTGTCCGACTCGGTGATCTCCATCCCTGAGCCCATACTATCGGTTTAGCAACTTTATGCCCATGAGTTATGAGACATAGTCATCAACCAAATCGTATACTAGTCAAAGGCTATGTGTCCACATAACTTTATCAACCAAGGACAATTAGAAAAATCGTCATTCAACATACGTTTCACAAACAAGTCAAATACTCATTGTACATATAACTGATGATGCTCAAGGACAATATGATAGACTCATGGATACATAGGGAAATATCATCATCACATGATTGCCTCTAGGGCATATCTCCAACACCGACTTGTTACTGCGTCGCCCGTAGCTAATTCCTAACAGGAATTGGCTACGGGTGACACATAGTTGTCGCGAAGACATAGGGCATCCTACCCTGAAATCAGCCCTAGATTGGGCCGGCCCAGCATGCGAGATGCCACAAGACTAAAAAACACTGACTTTTTCACTATTTTTCTTTCACAGTTTTTGTTTTCGCTTTTTGCTTCCTTTTTTTACTTTCTTTATATTTCAACATCTCACAAAAAACTTTAGATAAAATTTAATTTTTTTAATCATGCATTTTAAAAATGTTAAATGTGTATAAAAAGTTTCTGAGCTATGCTAAAAATGTATATAAGTAATGTACATGAGAAATATACTTTGTGTATTGGAAAAAGGTATAGAAATAAGAAACTGTAAGTTTTAAAAATGTTAATCATATATTTGAAAAATGTTAAATATGTATATAAAAATATACAACATGTATAGAAAAAGAATACGTTAAAAATATATGTTTAAAATGTTAATCATGTATTTCCAAAATGTTAAATAGGTATATAAAAACGTTCTTGTCGATAAGAAAAGTACAATGTTTATGGACAATATAGAAATAAAAAATGTTTTAGAAAATATTAATAATGTATTTTCAAAATATTGAACATGTATTTGAAAAATGCTTCTGATGTATGTAAAATGTACAACATGTATGAAAAAGTAGACATCAAAACAACACAAGCTTTTAAAAATGTTAATGATGTATTTGAGTTTTTCTAAACATGTATATAAGAAAAGTCTTGATGCATTCAAAAAACAAAACCGATAAAGAAACAATGAAAAACAAAAGAAGAAAAAGAAAATAAAAACCCAGTAAGAACCATGAAGAAACAAAAAAAACAGGTGAAAAAACTAGGAAAAGAAAAAACAATGAAAACTGTAATAAATAAAGAAAACCGAAAGGGAAACATCCAATAGCAACCGACAAAGAAAATGAAAAGGAAAGTGGAGAAAAACAAGTACGAAAAAAGTAACATATAAAAAAGAAAAGAAAGAAAACCATCAAAAAACAAAGGAAACCGAAGTATAGGAAAAAAGGAAAAACATAAAAAAACTGATGAAGAAAAAAAAACCAAAGAAAAAAAGTAAATAAGGAATAAGCCATGAAAAGTGCCCCAAAAGTAGAAACCGTATAAAATATAAATCACGCAGAACAAGTGCCCCAAATAGTGGAAACCGGACAAAAAGAAAAAATACACAGAGAAAAAAAAATAGAAGAAGCTACAGTGTTAAGCCGGCGCCGTGCTTCAGGCACGGGAAGACATAGCCGCCCAAAATAGGGGAGCTGCTAGACACACTTATGAAGCCGTTGGCTGGGCCGGCCCAATGGTGTGCAATGTAGCGCAGTGATGCGATTTACCGAAAAAAGGGAGCGCGCCCTAGACAGTTTCAAACTCTGGACATCTAGTTAGTGAGGAAGAGTACCTAACCAGTGTATATCTCATAAAAGTTCCACAAAAATCAGGAATGTGCAAGGTTAAGAACTATATACAACATAATCCTGTAAATTTTTTAATTTTTCCTAAATTCATTGAAAATTGTAAATAATTTTTGAAAAACGAGTATTGTTTAAAAATCAAACAATATTTTGAACAATTCAAAAACATTTCAACATTTTTCAAACCATGGACATTTTTGATCATTTTTTTCGAAATCTCAATCATTTTTTAAAAACCCGAACATTTATTGAATTTTGAGAAAAATTGATAATAGGATTTTTTTTATTAAATTTGAACAATTTTACAAAAGCACAAACATTGTCTAGAATTCTCGATCAATTTTCGTGAATGTGAACACTTTTTGAATTTGTGAGAAATGATAAAATGGGAACTTTTTTATAAAATTCTGAACAGTTTTGCAAAACATAAACTTTTGAAATTTGCAACCATTTATTAAATTTATTAACAAAAATGTAAGCGATGATTTTTTGAAATGTGAAAAGAAAATTAAAAAACATGAATTTTTTAAATAGTGAACAACTTAAAAACAAGATTTTTTGAAATCCTGAACATTTTAGGAATTTTTATAAATCCCATTTTTTTAAACAACAAAACATTCGTGGAAAAATGAAAATGAACCTGAAAGAAAATAAATAAATAAAGAAAACACCAAAATGAAAATGAAAGAAAACAAAAAAGGGATTTTTTTAGACCCAAAAAAGAAAAAGAAAAAAAAAGAACATCAGAAAGGAAACCGGTAAAAGAAAGGAAAAAGGCGGGTAGTTGCTGCACCACCTACAGAAATGGGCAGGCCCAAATGCGTCACTCTGCCGCTCGCCCTTTGCGAAGTGCTGGCAGATTGCCGCAATAAGCGGCAAATAGGGAATCAAAGGGTACATCTTGCGGGAGCTCTACAAGGGTCACTTTAGTGGGTTGAAAGTGCGCCACTTGACGCGGTCTCAGCCGCCGCCAGGTGTCGCATGCTGGGTGCTCCCTTATTTCTTTTTTATTTTCCTGTACGTGTTTTCAGGTTTCATTTGGTTTTTTCCAGGTTTTTTTAGCTTTCGGGTTTTTGCCCTGGTTTCCCTACTATTTGGAGGGGAAATTATGATTTTTGTGTGCGAAAACATGATTGTTTTCTTGTTCTTCCACGGAGGCACAAATTTGCTTTTGCAAGGGGCATAGTTGAATAAAATAACACCTTTTTTTATGCCGCAAGAGGCACATATTTGCTTCCGTGAGTGCCTCTCAGAAAAGGTAAAAAGTAAAAAAAAAACATGCTTCCAACTTAATTTTTCTTCCTTTTTTCGGGAAAAAGGTTCATCAAAACCTATTAACATGGGATCTAATTTTGAAAGGAAATCCAACAGCAAAAATGGTTCAGGATTCGGACACATGGTTTGAAAGATAAAGTATTTTGAATATACGAATCTACGGAAAAAAAAACTCTAAGATTGCGACAAATGATCCACATATAGTACTCCACTTGTCAAATCATGAGAAGATGAGAGTGATGTTGGCAGAGGATACCTTTTAATTAGTGATATCGGCAAATAGTTATCTCATGACACGTTCGATGTGCTCTACGCATTAGCCGGGCCTGGGTCCCTTAAAAGAATGAGCTGGGCCTGTGCAACCGCTACTCACAGACGGAGATGCTACAAAATTTCTGAGCCGCCCACTCTCCCTCCATTTTGCACCGGCCACATGCACCCAGGTGTCCCAGGCAGGCAGGATCAATACCCTCGCTGTTTGCCTCCTAGGAAACTTCTCGTGCCCTCTAGCGACGGGGAGTTCGTAGGATTAGGCTAAATCTGGTGAGCGTGATTTAGATCCCGCTTTCATCCACGCGATTCTTCGATTCCAAATCCCTATTCCCCAACTCGCAGCAATCCCTCCGATTCCAGATCCCTCTACCCCAACTCCCAGCACTCTCAGGCGCACTCTATCTCCAATCTCCAGCCGTGGTCCAGGGTGATTTGGTGTGGATTCAGCAGTGGGGTGTCGCCAGCAGTGTGTGAGGATGAGCACGGAGTCCAATCCCGCTCCATGCCTGGCGGTGGTGGCAACGAATCTGATGGGTGGCGAGGGCACTGGAGCGGGTGGTGCCCCATTTGAAGCAGAAGATGGTGTGGCAGAGATGATGAAGAAGCTAAATCTCACAACTGAAGAGGCCACAACGGTCATTCTTGAGGACGAAAATGAAGAAGATTTGGTGAGCCTGGATTGGGCATTAATTGGCAAGGTATTGTCTCCTAATATCCTTCATATTTAGACTATTGTGTCTTCGTTGAGACTGGCTTGGGGAAATCCGAGAGGTTTGTCAGTAAAACCAGTGGGGGATAACACTTCTATTGCGGAATTTCCAAGCAAGGAGGATATGGGTAGAGTTTTAGCATGGGGGCCATGGACTGTAGGTAAGCATGCAGTCTTGTTCAATCTCTTTGACCCAAAGCTAAAGCCCTCTGATGTTACCTATGACAAAATCACTATTTGGGCCCGTATCAAAAACCCCTGATTTGAGTTAATGAACAAGTTTGGGGGGGTCACTGGGTGCTAAGTTAGAAAAGTGGAGAAGGTTGATGTTGACAATGAAGGACGAGCAAGTGGCGATTGTTTGCGAGTTCGTGTTACAGTTAAGGTCGGAACCGTTGTTGAGATGGGTTACTGCATATTCAAAGAAACACATGTATTTTGATACAGATGAAGTTCAGTATGAGAGGCTCCTTCACTACTATTTCTCTTGCGGCATTATTGGTCATTCTTCTCCGGAATGTCCGAAACTAGGTACAAGAGACAAAGATGGTAACCTTACAATGCTGATAGGATGTGTGTGAAATATGATAGAAAGAAAGCCTTTTTGTCCCCAAAATCAGGGCATAGCTCACAATCCAGTGGAAAAAGCTCTCTTTTTGGGGAAGGTAATAATGATGCTCAAAGACCTCAAAATGAGAAATCGGGGGAGGAGGAGGCAAATGTGACAAAGCTACAGAATGAGGTTACCTCCCCAATGAAGACGGATGAACAAAATTTCAAACAAAAAGGCAAAACAATTTTTAGTGAGGTCAACAAGGAGCTATTCCTAGTGCAGCCTAGCAGTACTTAGATGATTGGAAAAAAGAGGAAGCAAGTGAAGGTATACAGACCCAAGAGCCAGGTTCTGAACTCTCAGGGAAAAATGAGACAGGGGACGGATGGTTTAACCCTCACACTTGGAGAACAGAACACTAGTACAAGGTGCCCACCTTCAGTTACTTTACCAATTGGAGATGAGGCCCTATCAGAATCCTACAAGAAGTAGAAAAGGGAGCTCAACAACTTATTATTAAGATCGGCGGATCAGGCGGAGGTTGCAGGGATGCAGCCCCACCATATGCAATGAGGCTCTTGTGTTGGAACTGTCACGGTCTAGGGATGGACGCGACAGTGGGTGAGCTAAAATGGCTCATTAGTAAATATCATCCCTCCCTCCTCTTCTTATCTAAGATGAAGACGAGGGATTCAAGAGCTCAGAATTTCATGTGGTCTCTGGGATATTCAAGTGCTTTTGCAGTCAACTGTGAGGGTTTGAGTGGCAGGCTTGCTCTCTTTTGGTCATCAACTATCTCGGTGTCATTAAAAGCATATTCGAAGCAATTGATCGATATTATAGCCAAGGCAGAAGATGGTGCTAGCTGGCGAACAACCCTGGTATATGGAGAACCAAGGAAGGAATTGAGGCACATCTTTTGGGACAGACTTCGCTTCCTGAAGGCTCAGTGGAAGGGACTGTGGATATGCACTGGAGACTTCAACGAATCTTTGCATGGTGATAAACACACGTGGAATAGAGACGAACACCAAATAGCCTTGTTCAGAGAATGCCTAGATGATTGTGGGTTCATGGACATGGGGTATACTGGCCCTAAATTTAGATGGTCCAACCGACAGAATGCTGAGATGAATACAAGGGTTAGACTGGACCGAGCAGTAGCGAATGGTGATTTTCTTCAGAAGTTTGATAATTGCACTGTTGAGAACATCATCACTACTTCGTCTGACCACTTTGCGATTTTGATAAGAATGGCGAAGAGTACCGATCGAACAGTCATAAATCCAGTGCAACACTCTTTTAGATTTGAAGCAGCATTTATGAGCGCACCTGATTACGATCATATGATAGGTGAGAATTGGAAAAATCTCAAGAGTGACACTCCATCCTTATGTAACATATGGTTTGCTCTTAACAAGTTATCTACCTCTATTCAGAAATGGAGCAAGGTTTCCTTCGGCTCGGTTAAGAAAGAAATCAAAATGTTGGAAAAGCATCTTGCTACCATAAGAAATAATATTTCAGCCTCAAACAACTCACATGAAGAGAAGAAAATTAAACTGCGGTTGTGTGAACTCTTTGAAAGAGAAGAAATCATGGCCCGACAATGGTCAAGGGTGGATTGGCTACGGGAAGGGGATCGCAACACATCTTTCTTCCATGCACGGGCATCTGCCAAAAGAAGAACAAATAGAATAAAATTCTTGAATAAAGCCGATGGGTCAATGAAACGCCCTCGATGCGGCTATATCTCCCACGTGTCGAAGCACGACTTAGAGGCATAACCGCATTGAAAGCAATGTCGCAAGTGAGGTAATCTTCACACAACCCATGGGTAAAACATTACATCATACAGATACAATCAAGGTCCGACTACGGAACCAAAATAAAAGAAGACTACCCCAAATGCTACACAGATCCCGATCGTCCCAACTGGCTCCACTATCGATCAACTCAAACGAAACAACACAAAGAACAAGATCTTCATCGAGCTCCTCCTTGAGCTCGGGTCCATCACCGCACGCTCTCATCGGCACCGCAAACTGGTTTGGGAAGTATCTGTGAGTCACGGGGACTCAGCAATCTCACACCCGCGAGATCAAGACTATTTAAGCTTAAAGGTAGGACAGGGTAGTGAGGTGGAGCTGCAGCAAGCGACTTGCATATATGGTGGCTAACCTACGCAAAAGAGAGCGAGAAGAGAAGGCAAAAGCACGGTCGAACAACTAAGATCAAGAAGTGATCCTGAACTCCTACTTACGCCAAACATAACCCGAAACCGTGTTCTCCTTCGATCAACCCCGAAAAGAGACACTCACGATTACGCATTACAGTTGGTGTATTTTAATTAAGATCAACTTCGGTTTTCTACAACCGACATTAACAAATTCCCATCTGCCACATAACCGCGGGCACGGCTTTGAAAGTTCAAACCCTGCAGGGTGTCCCAACTTAGCCCATGATAAGCTCTCGCGATCAACGAAGAATAGACCTTCTCCCGGAAGACCGATCAGTCTCGGAATCCGGCTACAAGACATTTCACAGCAATAAAACAAGTCCAAGAAGACCTCCCAAGCGTGCCGACACCCCGATAGTAGCCGCACAGATCTCGCCTCGTGCCACGACCGGATGAACACTACGTACGGCAACCGACGATACCCCAAGTTGCCTCGGGGCGGCACCGCAAGTGGCTCTAGTTTGGACCAACACTTAGACAAGCATTGGCCCGGGGGGTTAAATAAAGATGACCCTTGAGAGCGCGACTCCCAAGGGAAAAAGGTAATAGGTGAGGCAAATGCAAAACCAATGTTGGGCCTTGCTGGAAAAGTCTTATTCAAAGCGAACTGTCAAGGGGGTCCCATAAATCACCCGACCGCGTTAGGGACGCGAAAATCCGGGAACATAACACCGATATGACGGAAACTAGGGCGGCAAGAGTGGAACAAAACACCAGGCATAAGGCCAAGCCTTCCACCCTTTACCAAGTATATAGATGCATTAATTAAATATGATATATTGTGATATCCCAACAAGTAAACATGTTCCAACAAGGAACAACATCTCCATGTTCCAACAAGGAACAAACTTCATCTTCACCTGCAACTAACAACGCTATAAGAGGGGCTGAGCAATGCGGTAACATAGCCAAACAACGGTTTGCTAGGAAGGGTGCAAAAGGTTAGAGGTTCATGGCAATTTGGGATGGCTTGATATAGCAAGTGATAGGTATCATAGCATAGGCATAGCAAAAGAGCGAGCATCTAGCAAGCAAAGATAGAAGTGATTTCGAGGGTATGGTCATCTTGCCTGAAATCCCGCAAGGAAGAAGAACGAGTCCATGAAGAGGACAAACGGGCGTAGTCGAACGAATCCTCACAACTCCGGAACGAAACCGAAGCAAACGAGAGAAGCAAACCGGAAAGAAGCAAACAACATAGTAAACACACAATCACATAAACGTGGCAAGATGCACAAACAAATATGATGCATGTCCGGTTTAATGAGGCATGGCATGGCAATATGCACAAACAACACTACCAGTTAAGTGGAGCTCAATATGCAACGAGTTGCATATTGACGAAACACCACAACAAATATTTAGTTCTCTCTCGGTTAGGTACACAACAATATTAAATGTTGTTAAACATGGCAAGAGGTGGAGCATAATGAAACTACCTATCTAGGCAAGTTTAAATGAGGCCGGAAATAAGAAACAACAATTCCGGAAAAATCCCCATATGCAAATTATGGATTCGGTACAGATCTGACCTAAAACATATTTTAGAGTTGTTAAACAGCAAAATAAAGTGGACCATGTTAATCTAGGCATTTTTCCACCCCATTTACATTTAAAGAACATTTAAATCCGAGTTACGGTTATTTAGTTATGAATTAAATCATTTTAACATGGCATAAAAGCAAAGTTAAATAAACAGCAAGCTAAACATTTTAAACATAGATGAAAGTGGCAAATTATTAATCTACACAATTTTCTGAGCATATTACATATATAAAACATTTTAATCCGATGCACGGTTAATTAATTATGGATGCATGAACATGGAGGGTTTTTCTGCAAAACGGTAATTCTCTGGATAATTGGCAAAATCACAGATCTGAAAAAAAACAGATCGGGCCGAAATCTGCTAGGCACGGGAGCAGGGCGCTGGAGGCTCACCATGGGCCTTGGCCCGGTGGAGAGGAAAGGGGCAGGCAGAGCCAGCTGGGTCGAGGCGAGGCCGGCCCAGGCGCGGTCAACGCGAGGCAGGGGTGCGGGCGTTGACGAGCAAACGAGGCGGATCGGGCGCGTCTCGTCCTCCTGCTCGAAGCAAAGGAGGAGGCGGTGTTTGACGAGGCCGGGGACGGTGGAGCGGGGCTCCGGCGAGGTCAGCAGGGCGAGGACGACTGCGACCGAACGCGGGAGCGGGCGAGGGAGGCGCCTGGAGAAGGAGGCAGACGGCAGACGCGGCAGATCCGGTCATGGCGGAGCGGTTCCCGGCGTCGTGGGTGAACTGGGTGGCGGCCTGGTGCTGAACAGCATGGCGTGGCGCAGGACTTGGCGGTGAAGGAACCGGGCGGAGGTGAGGGGCCCGAAGCAGAGCAGCAGCGGCACTTGGCGAGGCGGCGCGACGAGGAACTTGGCGCGGGGCGACGGCTTTAGTAAAGGAGCTCGCGCAGGGATGGGAGGCCGATCCGGACACGGAGGTCGCCGGGTGCCGCTCGCGCCGATCGAACGGAGGCAGGCCGACGGCCTTGGAGCTCCATTGCGCTGGCTGCTGCTGCAACGAACAGAGAGAGAGATGAGAAGAGCGAACCGGAGGAAAGGGAGAAAGGGAACCAGGGCGGCGCTCATCTTAGACGACGACGGTGTATGTGCTCGGGGTTCGGGGATGCGTGAGCTGCTCCTGCTGCCGGTGGCAGGGACGAGGCGGAGGAGACGCGTGGGCTCTGCTGGCCTTCGGGAAGAACAAGAGGAGGTGCGGGGGAACTCGGCTCCATGGAGATGGTCGAAGCAGAGGATCCAGGGGCGCGATTCCGGTGGAGCTCGAGGGTGAGGGCGGCGCTCGGGGTTGGCTGCGTGTGCGGGAATCACGGGAGGTGGTCTGAGGCTGCGGTTGGAGGGGGATGGATCTGAGATGGATGGGACAGAGAGGATCGGGCGATGATGTGGTTGGTCGGCGCTGAAACCAAGGGAGAGAGTGGCGGCGGCGGCGGGGAGGATTTGATGGATGGGACGGCTAGGTCTAGGGTTAGACTTATATAGGCAGGGGATTAGGGTAGGGGTCGTCTGGGTCCCTCCGATCGTAATCGGACGGTCGCGAATAAAATAGTTAGGGAGCCCAAATAACAAAACGGAGATGTTTTGTAGATGTTAGAGATGATCCGGACACAACGGTAACGAGTGCCCGGTCGGGTTCGGGAGGTTTGACGCGGCAGGGTCTGATGCATCGTCTGAGAGAGGGTTTGGACCGTGCGGTCGACGGACAACCCCGAAGCGAAGAGGGAAGGAGGATGGACTAGGTGGGCTGTGGTGAGACTGCGAGGGGGAGAAGAGAGAGGGAGGGCCCGGTATCTGTTTCCGGAGACCGAAAACGTCCGACGAATATACCGGCTATATCGCGTTAGTAGGTTTAACGGTTGGGCTATCAAATGGACTCCGAATGCGACGAAACTTGGCAGGCGGCCTGTCTACACTATAATAAGACCGCATGACAAGTTGCAACCCATTCCGAGAACATTATTATGCCACTTATAAAATAATATTACGGAGGTGCCGCGGGCGCGTGCAAGTGTATCCGGACTCGGAACGGACAACGGAGAGAACCGGCGGAACCCGAACGGATGCAAGTTTTGAAAAACATGCAGATGAAATGTAGACGATGCCATGAGATGAGATGCAAGACAAGAACAAAATGCAAAACAACAGACAAAACCCAACCACGAAGGAAATTAATAAATCACATCTCCGGAAAGGGCAAGAGTCGGAGTTACGAATATGGAAAGTTGTATCCGGGGTGTTACAACACTCCACCACTACGAGAGGATCTCGTCCCGAGATCTAGGATGGCACCGGAGGGAAAAGGACGGGAAAGATGAGAGGTAAAACTAAGTTGCTTCTTTGACAAACGAGTGAAACCAAAGAACCTTGAGAGGTTGAGCGAAATGAAAGAAAGAGAACAACGAAGATGAACGAGATTGCAAACAATCCGTTAGAAAAAAGAAACAAGGAACATTACGAGGGCTTGAAGGTTGAAAAGGCATGAATCAAGAGTTTAATGGACAAGATAGAAATCGAAACCACTCCGTTTAAAACAAGATGAGAGAGGAAGAATTCGGGCAGCACTCCGATTGAACATGGAAAGAATATAACATGAACTTGAGAAGTTGGGATGATACTTGATGAAATCAACAACATACTGCCTCCGGAACTATTGAAAGAGTGGCACAAGAGGTAAGAAAGATTTCAGACAGCTCTCCGGTTGAGGAAGCGGCAAAACTTGATAAGATGAGAGAACTCGAATGAGAACACGACACTCCGGTTAAATGGATAAGCAAGAAAAAAAACATGATCTTGACAAAAGAAGATGATGGTTCGAAGAGTGCAACATCACAATGCCTCCGGAATAAAAATTGAAGATAGGTCATTGGAATAAAGGAATGGAGAATAAAATGACAACTTCTGCCACAAATGAACTTGGAAAAGCACCCTTGCAAAGAAGAATTGAACGGAGTTGTTGGAAAACCAACAACGAAAAGAATAACCTTGTAGTGGACTTATGGAAGCATCTCCACATTATGAGGTGAGCTTCTGCCACCAACGGAAACAAACGATTGGATTGATATCAACAAGGAGACGAGAAACTTATTTCACCGGGAGGACAAATGAAGAACTTGGGTCATTAATAATCACCATAAATAGCAACAATCCTTAGTGAAAGCCTTAGGTGAAATATAACCCAAGATAAGTCCAATGAAGAGATTGATGGATTTAAAAATACCTCATTCTTGACAACATGTGAATCATGAAACATGAACTCAAATTGTCGAGAATGATATAACACCACCTCAAATGATAAGGTAGAAAGAATTGCACTTCGGAATGCAAAAGAAGAATACTTGAACTCCTCAAAACAAAACATGTGTTGGAACCATGTTTAATTTTGAGTATAGCTTGACGGATCATAACTCCGAGAGAAAACTTGAAGAACAATTAATAATTAAAAGAATCCTTGACGAACCATCATGTAGAGTCTCCATGAAGAACTCCGTTAAACAAAAGCATGATAAAAGAAAGAGAAGTTGCCAACACAAGGTGAAGCCTTGCAGTGATAAGATGAAGCTTTGAAGTGATATAGCCGAGAAAACTTGGAACTCCGGAAAGAAAGATGAACAAATGAAATCAAGAATTTTGATGATCCTCCGGAATAAGGAATTGAATTTACTCGATGGAACAAGAATAAGAATTACATTATGCTGATCCTTCACCAATTAAATTGATGGCCAGCAATGGATTAGGCATACTACTTATTCTCGTAGAAAGGATTAAGATAGATATGGCGCAAACTTGGGAAGGTCTTCAACGAACCACCGGTAGGATTGAAAAGAACGAGTGAGTCTATATGATCACGAAGGGAGAGAACTCTTGAACAAACCACCATAATAATTGAGAATGAACGTAGCAAAGGCACAAATCACCGGGAAGAATTGGAAAACGAATAAAGATGCTTGACAAAATTTAGATACATTAGAACGAAGAGATCAAGAACTGATTAGAGGATATTTCGACGATGCACCGGTGAGATTTGGAAAGCCAGAGTTGAACGCTTGAATGAATAATTCTGAGATGATGGGCTCAGAAGAATCAAACTGAAAAGACTCCTGAATTGCTCCGGGTGGGTGAAAAGAATTCTCACTATCAAAACAATTATGAGGATTGCACGAAGCTAGAACCAAGAATCTTGAAGAGAAAGAATCGAGATTTAAGAGAAACTCTTCTTCGGTCTTCAAAATTCGAGAATGACGACGAGAAACACCACCATGAATTATTGAAGCACTCCGGAATGAAAATTAGGAAGGTTGAACCAACAATGAAAATAATTTGGAAGATCTTGGAGAAAGACATTTGACTGATGATAATTCATTCTTACGTCAAACTTTGCAATGAATTTGGGAATAGCTCCTGAAAATTAGAAGAGTCAGGTAAGATCCTGGGAAAAGACCTGTGGGTTAGGGCCCACTCAAAAGAACCACCGTTGAACAATTGTTTGAAATAGATATTGCACCGGTAGAATTAAATGGCTTGAATGAGATAGCATCCTCAAAAGAACTTGAGTGAATTGAGAATGGAAACTAGAATCTTCTGAGATATCTTCAACACTCCGGAACAATTGAATAGCGAGAAGTGGATGATTAAGAGATGCACCGACATGAGAAAGCATTTGAAACGATGAAAAGAATACGATCAACACTGAAAACTTGACTTGAGTCCGCCTGAGAAGAAAATTAGAATGGAACAATGATAAGGTAAAAGCTTCCTTAGCGTCTTCATGAGAAATCACCGGATAAAACATTAAAGGAAAAGAATGAAGAAACTTTACTCAATAAAAATGGATACTTGATTAAGAAATCTGAGTCCTTGAAGAAAAAGGGTGGAGGGCGGAAATCAAAACAACTTGGGTCGGATGAAACGAACACCGTTGAGAAAAAGCTTAGAATTGATCTTGCGAATGTTGGAATGATCGGATTCACTTGAAGAGAAGCACGCCGGTTGAGAAAAGAATTGACATGACAAGCTCGGTGATCAAGAAGGATTAGTATTCACATAGAAATATGAGAACACCGCTTAGAATAAGGTATGGAATCAACACTTGACATTGAAGCAACTCGAATACCACAAAACAAAACAAAACAAAGGATTGGCTTCAAGAATGAGCCGAACAAACACATGATAGAGATTTACGCCCAAAGTGTTCGTGGTGGGGCCCACACGGACACGACGATAGCGGACGCCACGAATGACAAACAAGACGCCCCGAATCAGCATAGCCAAGGATTCTTTAAGACGCCTCGCGACCATCAGAATCGACCGTGAATGGGCGGACCACTAGACGTTGAACCCCAATCTCAAATCATACATCCGTCGGAAAGATATCCCGTAAGCTACTAGAATTCCCACCTATAAACTCCCAAACTTTCTGGTTATGCAATCTGGTGTTGGGGATACAGGGACACAAAATATATCACCCAAACTAACAATACCTAGATCCAAATTGTATCCATCCGTCAACACATAACCAAGAAATCCTCGAAATCGTGTACCTCGACCTTCAAAAACATCCGTTATACAAGTCATGGCAATATTCCCTTTTCGCCACAAGATCGGGCTATCGTGGTTATCTCACCAACAACTGCACAAAAGAGATTTCGATGTCGGCAAAAACTCGTATTCCAGAATCGCAACGATAAAATTGTGACGACAACACCTCGGAGCTCAACTCCCGGACACCGCCACAACCCCTAAATGTCGAGGCACCAAGAACAATGTTCTCGCCACAAAACCATCGAACGATTCCAAGATACCCACGTGACCCTAAAAAAATTTAGTGAAATTTGAGGAGAGAAAAGTCAAAACTCTACGCCAGATACCTCACCAGAGCGACGAAGGGACCGAGGAGTAAAAAGAATCCTACTCTCGATATATATAATCCTAAGACTCAAAACATTTTCCATTCTAGACTCAACAACGCCAAACAAACAATCAAGTAGGGGCTCCTAAGTCGGGAAGGCTCGATTACCAACTTGAACGCCTCGATGCGGCTATATCTCCCACGTGTCGAAGCACGACTTAGAGGCATAACCGCATTGAAAGCAATGTCGCAAGTGAGGTAATCTTCACACAACCCATGGGTAAAACATTACATCATACAGATACAATCAAGGTCCGACTACGGAACCAAAATAAAAGAAGACTACCCCAAATGCTACACAGATCCCCGATCGTCCCAACTGGCTCCACTATCGATCAATCAAACGAAACAACACAAAGAACAAGATCTTCATCGAGCTCCTCCTTGAGCTCGGGTCCATCACCTGCACGTTCTCATCGGCACTGCAAACTGGTTTGGGAAGTATCTGTGAGTCACGGGACTCAACAATCTCACACCATGAGATCAAGACTATTTAAGCTTAAAGGTAGGACAGGGTAGTGAGGTGGAGCTGCAGCAAGCGACTTGCATATATGGTGGCTAACCTACGCAAAAGAGAGCGAGAAGAGAAGGCAAAAGCACGGTCGAACAACTAAGATCAAGAAGTGATCCCGAACTCCTACTTACGCCAAACATAACCCGAAACCGTGTTCTCCTTTCGATCAACCCCAAAAGAGACACTCACGGTTACGCACACGGTTGGTGTATTTTAATTAAGATCAACTTCGGTTTTCTACAACCGACATTAACAAATTCCCATCTGCCACATAACCGCGGGCACGGCTTTGAAAGTTCAAACCCTGCAGGGTGTCCCAACTTAGCCCATGATAAGCTCTCGCGATCAACGGCGAATAGACCTTCTCCCGGGAAGACCGATCAGTCTCGAATCCGGCTACAAGACATTTCACAGCAATAAAACAAGTCCAAGAAGACCTCCCGGCGTGCCGACACCCGATAGTAGCCGCGTAGATCTCGCCTCGAGCCACGACCGGATGAACACTACGACGGCAACCGACGATACCCTGTTGCCTCGGGCGGCACCGCAAGTGGTTCTAGTTTGGACCAACACTTAGACAAGCATTGGCCCGGGGTTAATAAAGATGACCCTTGAGAGCGCGACTCCCAAGGGAAAAAGGTAATAAGTGAGGCAAATGCAAAACCAATGTTGGGCCTTGCTGAAAAGTCTTATTCAAAGCGAACTGTCAAGGGGTCCCATAAATCACCCGACCGCGTTAGGGACGCGAAAATCCGGGAACATAACACCGATATGACGGAAACTAGGGCGGCAAGAGTGGAACAAAACACTGCATAAGGCCAAGCCTTCCACCCTTTACCAAGTATATAGATGCATTAATTAAATATGATATATTGTGATATCCCAACAAGTAAACATGTTCCAACAAGGAACAACATCTCCATGTTCCAACAAGGAACAAACTTCATCTTCACCGCAACTAACAACGCTATAAGAGGGCTGAGTAATGCGGTAACATAGCCAAACAACGGTTTGCTAGGAAGGGTGCAAAAGGTTAGAGGTTCATGGCAATTTGGGATGGCTTGATATAGCAAGTGATAGGTATCGTAGCATAGGCATAGCAAAAGAGCGAGCATCTAGCAAGCAAAGATAGAAGTGATTTCGAGGGTATGGTCATCTTGCCTGAAATCCCGCAAGGAAGAAGAACGAGTCCATGAAGAGGACAAACGGGCGTAGTCGAACGAATCCTCACAACTCCGGAACGAAACCGAAGCAAACGAGAGAAGCAAACCGGAAAGAAGCAAACAACATAGTAAACACACAATCACATAAACGTGGCAAGATGCACAAACAAATATGATGCATGTCCGGTTTAATGAGGCATGGCATGGCAATATGCACAAACAACACTACCAGTTAAGTGGAGCTCAATATGCAACGAGTTGCATATTGACGAAACACCACAACAAATATTTAGTTCTCTCTCGGTTAGGTACACAACAATATTAAATATTGTTAAACATGGCAAGAGGTGGAGCATAATGAAACTACCTATCTAGGCAAGTTTAAATGAGGCCGGAAATAAAAATCCCCATATGCAAATTATGGATTCGGTACAGATCTGACCTAAAACATATTTTAGAGTTGTTAAACAGCAAAATAAAGTGGACCATGTTAATCTAGGCATTTTTCCACCCCATTTACATTTAAAGAACATTTAAATCCGAGTTACGGTTATTTAGTTATGAATTAAATCATTTTAACATGGCATAAAAGCAAAGTTAAATAAACAGCAAGCTAAACATTTTAAACATAGATGAAAGTGGCAAATTATTAATCTACACAATTTTCTGAGCATATTACATATATAAAACATTTTAATCCGATGCACGGTTAATTAATTATGGATGCAAGAACATGGAGGGTTTTTCTGCAAAACGGTAATTCTCTGGATAATTGGCAAAATCACAGATCTGAAAAAAAAACAGATCGGGCCGAAATCTGCTAGGCACGGGAGCAGGGCGCTGGAGGCTCACCATGGGCCTTGGCCCGGTGGAGAGGAAAGGGGCAGGCAGAGCCAGCTGGGTCGAGGCGAGGCCGGCCCAGGCGCGGTCAACGCGAGGCAGGGGTGCGGGCGTTGACGAGCAAACGAGGCGGATCGGGCGCGTCTCGTCCTCCTGCTCGAATCAAAGGAGGAGGCGGTGTTTGACGAGGCCGGGGACGGTGGAGCGGGTTCGCGAGGTCAGCAGGCGAGGACGATCGCGATCAACGCTGGAGCGGGCGAGGGAGGCGCCTGGAGAAGGAGGCAGACGGCAGACGCGGCAGATCCGGTCATGGCGGAGCGGTTCCCGGCGTCGTGGGTGAACTGGGTGGCGGCCTGGTGCTGAACAGCATGGCGTGGCGCAGGGCTTGGCGGTGAAGGAACCGGGCGGAGGTGAGGGGCCCGGCAGCAGCAGCAGCACTTTGCGCGAGGCGGCGCGACGAGGAACTTGGCGCTGGGCGACGGCTTTAGTAAAGGGAGCTCGGCGCAGGGATGGGAGGCCGGATCCGGACACGGAGGTCGCCGGGTGCCGCTTCGCGCGGATCGAACGGAGGCAGGCCGACGGCCTTGGAGCTCCATTGCGCTGGCTGCCGCCGCAACGAACAGAGAGAGAGATGAGAAGAGCGAACCGGAGGAAAGGGAGAAAGGGAACCAGTAGCGGCGCCATCTTAGACGACGACGTGTATGTGCTCGGGTTCGGGATGCGTGAGCTGCTCCTGCTGCCGTGGCAGGGGACGAGGCGGAGGAGACGCGGGCTCTCTGCCCTTCGGGAAGAACAAGAGGAGGTGCGGGGAACTCGGCCCATGGAGATGGTCAAGCAGAGGATCCAGGCGCGATTCCGTGGAGCTCGAGGTGAGGGCGGCGCGGGGTTGGCTGCGTGTGCGGGAATCACGGAGGTGGTCTGAGGCTGCGGTTGGAGGGGATGGATCTGAGATGGATGGGACAGAGAGGATCGGGCGATGATGTGGTTGGTCGGCGCTGAAACCAAGGGAGAGAGTGGCGGCGGCGGCAAGGGGAGGATTTGATGGATGGGACGGCTAGGTCTAGGGTTAGACTTATATAGGCAGGGATTAGGTAGGGGTCGCTCGGGTCCCTCCGATCGTGTCGGACGGTCGCGAATAAAATAGTTAGGGAGCCCAAATAACAAAACGGAGATGTTTTGTAGATGTTAGGAGATGATCCGGACACAACGGTAACGAGTGCCCGGGTCGGGTTCGGGGGAGGTTTCGGACGCGCAGGGTCTGGCGCCTTTGTCGAGAGAGGGTTTCGGACCGTGCGGTCGACGGACAACCCCGAAGCGAAGAGGGAAGGAGGATGGACTAGGTGGGCTGTGGTGAGACTGCGAGGGGGAGAAGAGAGAGGGAGGGCCCGGTATCTGTTTCCGGAGACCGAAAACGTCCGACGAATATACCGGCTATATCGCGTTAGTAGGTTTAACGGTTGGGCTATCAAATGGACTCGAATGCGATTTAAACTTGGCAGGCGGCCTGTCTACACTATAATAAGACCGCATGACAAGTTGCAACCCATTCCGAGAACATTATTATGCCACTTATAAAATAATATTACGGAGGTGCAGGCGCGCGTGCAAGTGTATCCGGACTCGGAACGGACAACGGAGAGAACCGGCGGAACCCGAACGGATGCAAGTTTTGAAAAACATGCAGATGAAATGCAGACGATGCCATGAGATGAGATGCAAGACAAGAACAAAATGCAAAACAACAGACAAAACCCAACCACGAAGGAAATTAATAAATCACATCTCCGGAAAGGGCAAGAGTCGGAGTTACGAATATGGAAAGTTGTATCCGGGGTGTTCCAGTCAATATGTAAAGATCATGAAGGGATCAAAAGTATGGTCTATGAATTCTATGCAAACTTATTTATTTCTGAACCTTCTGATTCATTATATGCAATCAGAAGACCAAACCGAATGGATCAAGTCTACGTGCTCGGTGTCATCCTCGGATCAAGAATGCCGACACCACACAAGATTTCAAGGATTTATAGCAGAGTAGCAATCACACACTTATTACATCGTTGTCCACAAGGGAACTTAATACAATAATATGGCTTAAGGCCATCTAATACTAACAGCGAAGGCTTGGAAGATAAGCGAGTCCATCAACTCCATCGGCATCACCGAGTATAGAACCACGACCTAACACCTTACTGTCGTTCAAAAGTCTGCAACGTGAAAGTTGCAGCCCAAAACGGGTCAGCACATGGAATATGCCGCAATGTAACACATAAGGAGCAATGAAGGAAATAAGCCTATACTACATGCATATATGGCTGGTGGTAAGGCTCTCTGTTACATTTGCATAAAGCTGATTTTCCCTACATCAAAGGAATAATTTTATTTAACTATCATGGTGGTTGTTAAACATTGAGAATGGTTGACAAGATCCTCAATCCCAATTAAAAAGTACTCATCAAAACCCAATAACTTTTATTTAGAAGTAACATGTTGAGATTCACATGATATTCAATTACGGATACTCAAAACGTCCATAACCGGGGACATGGCTAATCATGATTAGTTTATACACTCGCAGAGGTTTATGACTTTTCCCCACAAGACTCGATCGCCTCCGCTTGGTTCTCGTGACTGATGGTGTTTGAGAAACGGATGACCGAGACATAGTCTTCGAAGCGCTTAGCACCTTACATGTGGGTAGACCGTACCAACCTACATCCCCTACATCAGCTAGCCTACCCGTAAGAGTTCGCACAACTTAGTCAACTACGCCAGAGCCCATAATTGGCTTGTGGCTGCACACGGAAGTTTCCAGCTTGAAAAATCTTATGATCCCTTAGAGCCCGGGTGGCGGTCCGAATAAATACAGTAAGTCTGATAGAAACCAGTGCCTCAATCCACCCAGATGTGTGTTTAGGTTGCCACCTTAGATAAACCATTAATTAACAATCTCACATCTGTCATGGATATTCACTCACCCAATCCACGTCTACTAGCATAGCATGGCATAACAGCAAACGTAGAAGTAACTCCCAAGGTTTCATAAGTAAACAGGTAATAGGTACTACCTCAATCTACTTCCCAATCCCACAATTTAATTTGATCCTAAACATGCAAGTGTTTGAGGGTTTGATCTAATGCAATAAAACTGGGTAGTAGAAAAGGTATGCTCAAGTGTTACTTGCCTTGCTGATGATCCGCGAGACCTAGAGATTCAAGTAACAAGCGGCGACCGGGTGATCTAACGCAGACAAACAACAAGCATACAATAAGTACTCATCTAATGCACGGGAAATCTCGAATAAAAGATCTAACCAGAAAGTTCAACTTAAGAACCCTGTTGCAAAAGAATCGAATCAAAATAAACATCGAAAGTCGAAACTCGAGAGAGAACGACTCGGTTTAGCAATCTGAAACTAGGTCAAAATTTCACAGTAGCAAAACTCTGTGAAAGTAGGGTAGTCGAACATGGTTTCATTCTTAAACTCCAGCGCTTGAATCACCTGATTCGATAAACGAGCAAGAAATAAAACAGATTTGAAAATCGGATCGAAATCGAATCAAAAATAACGGATTAAATCCGATTAAAAGAAAACGACGAACGGATTAAATAACGGACGCTCATTAACAGAACTAATCCAACGAACATAAATCATTGAAACGAACGGTTCGGTGAACGTTCGTTAAATAAGAAAACCAAAAAATAAAACCATCTAGGGTTTTGAAAAACCGAATATCTTTTTTAAAAACCGGATCGGTTCTTAGGGAAACCGGATCGAACGGAGCGGGCGGCGGCTACCTCCGTGGGCTCGGGCGGCGGGGGTCCCATGAGGGTCGGAGAGGCGGCGAGGGCGGCGGGGCTCCCAAGGACGGCGGGGCACGGCAAGGGCTCGGGTCGGGAGGGGGCGGCGGCAGAGTGAGGTGAGAGGGGGGGGCGGTATTTAAGAGGGGGGTGGTGGCGACTTGGGGAGGGGCAGCGGGGCCGGGTCGAGGCGGAGTCCCGGCGGGGTGGCGTCTTGGGCGCGCTCAAGCGTCTTGTGGGGGAGAGGAGGAGGAGGTGGGCGGGTGTGGGGGCAGTGGGCCTCGGCCAGGGGGGCGATTTTTTAAATTAAACCAAACGAATTAAAAAAATACCAAATGAACTCCGCTTTTAAATAAAAAAAATTTCTCCGACTCCTAAAATGAGTCGAACAAAATGAACTTTAAAACGGCAAACATGCATATATTTTAAATGCCCATTTTGCCTAAGCAAAATAAATCTTTCAAAAGCCAAATTTGATTTATTTCTAAAATCTTCATTTTTCCTAAATGTTGGGAAAGTCATATTATTCCTCTCTTAAAATTTTTATAGGAAAAACTTTATGAAGATAATTTAAATAAATCTAAATGATCCTATTTTCAAAATTTGAGAAATCCCAAATATGAAAATAATGAAACTTCCAACTTCTCCGAGGGTCCTTGAGTTGCGAAATTTTCGAGGATCGGAAAATGCGAGAAAATATGATATGCATGATGACCTAATGTATAACATTCCAAATTGAAAATTTGGGATGTTACAAACCTACCTCTTAAGATGAATCTCGCCCTCGAGATTCGGGTTGGCTAGAAAATAGGTGAGGGTGGTCCTTACAAAACTTCCTCTCTTTCCTGTGTGGCTTCATCCTCGGTGTGGTGGCTCCAATCGAACTTTGCAAAACTTGATAACTTTGTCGGGTAACTCTGCCGGCATAATCGAGAATCTTAACCGGTTTTCCTCATATGTTAAGTCATCCTTCAATCGAATCGCTTCCAAAGGGCACTGTGTTCTTAACGGTACCTCTGCTATCTCGGGTGACATTTCTTCAATCGAGAAACATGGAATACATCATGAACTCCCGACAGTCCTTCCGTAATTCCAACTTATACGCAACTTCTCCCATGCGTTGCAAAATCTTATATGGTCCAACGAAACGGGTGCTAACTTCCTTTAACTCCAAAACGCTTAACTCCTCGAGCGGGAAACTCTAAGATATACTCTGCTCAACTTCATACTCAATCGCTGGCGCTTTGAATCGGCATAGCTCTTTTGCTCGGACTAGGCTACCTTGAGCCTGTCTCAATCAACTTAACCTTCTGCTCGCACTCCTTAATCAAATCTGGTCCAAACAACGGACGATCTCCGCCATTCCCATGACAACGGTGTCCTGCACCTTCTTCCATACGAGCCTCGAAGGTGCCATCTTCAAGCTGGTTTGGTAATTGTTGTTGTAGGAAAATTCTGCATACGGCAAATTATCATCCCAACTAGATCCATAATCTAGTGCACAAGCTCTCAAAGATGTCCTCCAAAATCTGATTGACTCTCTCGGTCCGTCCATCGGTCTGTGGGTGGAAAGCTGTATCAATTCCATCGTTCCCAATGTTTCGTGTAACCGGTTCCAAAATTTCGAGGTAAACCGGGTTCCTCTATCCGATCTGATGCTCCTCGAACTCCGTAAACACACAATTCTGGTCATGTATATCTTTGCCAACTTAGCACTGCTATAGGTAGTCTTGATCGAATGAAATGAGCTACCTTTGTCAAACGATCGACTATGACCCAAATCGAGTCATAACCTGACGAGTCTTTGGCAAACCTGTGATGAAATCCATGCCTAGTTTATCCCACTTCCATTCGGTATCGGCAATGGTTGTAATAATCCTGCCGGCTTCGATGCTCGCCTTTACTTTCTAACATACGTCCGTAAATTGCTACATACTCCGCAATATCCTTCTTCATTCCGTCCACCGAAAATATTCTTCAAATTCAAATACATCTTGGTATTTCGGGTGAATCGAATAGGTGAATCATGAGCTTCTTGCAAAATCAACTTCCCGATCTCCGGGTCATTGGGCACATAAACACGGTTTTCAAACCATAGGGTATCGTGCTCATCCTCACGAAATCCTTTAGCTTTTCCTTTGCTCATTTTCTCCTTTATAGAAGCAACTTCCTTATCCGCCTTTTGGGCTTCTCCGATTTTGTCCATCGTTGTCGATCAATCTCCAATGTGCTACATAGCCTCTGGAACTATTTCCAAACATAGCTCTCAAGGTCCTCGCTAACTCATTGGGTATTCCTCCCATCATTAGGGTATTGACGTGGCTCTTACGGCTCAATGCGCTCGCTACTTACATTAGCTTTCCGGGTGATAATGCAATCTCATATCATAATCCTTGATAAGCTCTAACCATCTCCTTTGTCTCGAGATTCAATTCATACGTGTGAAGATGTACTTCAAACTCTTGTGATCCGTGTATACTTCACAATGATTTCCAATGATAAAATTTCTCCATGTCTTTAAGGCGCACAACGGTTGCTAACTCCAAATCATGAGTGGCATAATTCAACTCATGGGGCTTAAGTTGTCGTGAAGCATACGAAACAACTCTTCCTTCCTGCATAAGCACGGCTCCAAGTCCTCGACGTGAAGCGCCGCAATACACCTCATAATCCTTAGTCCGATCCGCAATATCAAACTGGTGAGGTAACCAATCTTTTCTTCAACTCCTAAAACTTGCCTCACAATCCTCACCATATGAATTTGTTTTCCTTCTTCAACAATTCTGTCATAGGCTTAGCAATTCTTGAGAAATTTTCAATGAATCTTCGGTAGTATCCTGCGAGTCCAAGGAAACTCCGAATCTCTCCAACTGTCGTTGGTGCTTCCCATTTGGTTACGGTCTCAACCTTTGTGGGGTCAACTGCTATCCCTTCTCCGGATATAACATGTCCGAGAAATCCAACTTCCTTTAACCAAAACTCACATTTGCTGAACTTGGCATACAACTGGTGTTCCCTCAGTTTCTCCAAAACCAATCGCAAATGTTCCTTGTGTTCCTCTTCATTCTTCGAGAAAATCAAAATGTCATCAATGAACACCACGATTTAACTTATCCAAAACTCCATAAACACTTTGTTCATCGTGTTCATGAAATAGGCTAGTGCGTTAGTCATCCAAATGACATAACGGTATACTCATACAGTCCATATCTCGTGGTAAATGCTGTCTTGGGTATGTCTTGCTCCCGAATCTTCAACTGATGGTACCCTGATCGCAAGTCGATCTTGGAAAACACTTTGGCTCCTTGCAAGCGATCAAACAGATCATTTATCATAGGTAGTGGGTACTTGTTCTTGATTGTTACTTCATTCAATCCACGATAATCAACAACCATTCTCAAAGATCCATCCTTCTTCTCCACCAACAAAACGGGTGATCCCCAAGGTGAAGAACTTGGGCGAATAAAGCCTTTGTCCAATAGTTCCTTAATCGCTTCTTGATTTCCGCCAAATCCTTTGCGGGCATCTGACGGTCGCTTCGATATCGGGCCTGTTCTCGCAACAGCTCGATCAAAACTCAATGTCTCTATCCGTGGCATTCCCGGCAATTCTTCCGAAATACATCAGAAAATCCTTCACCATCGGTACTTCTTCCCGCACCACTCCCGATAAGCAATTAACTTGTGCTCTCCTCGGCTCGTGCCGTGATACATACTTAATCCTTCTTCCTTCCGTGTGGTGAGCAAATTGACCTTGTGGTACAATCTATGTTTCCTCCATACTTTGATAACCAATCCATTCCTAATATCACATCCAATCCTTGGGATTCCGAACTATTAGGTCCGAGGGGAAAACATAGTGTCCAATCCTTAGTGGCGGTCGATCACACCATTTACTAGCCATGTACTCTGCTCCGGTGAGGTTACTAGCATGGGTGACCTAAGGGCTTGGGTCGGTAAATTGTACTTATCCACAAATCCCTTGATATATATGAATGCGATGCACCAAGATCGAAAAGAACAACCGCAGAAATGACTTAACCAAAACTTACCGACATCGCATCGGGCTGATCTTCAACCTCCTCCACATCAATGTGGTTCACCCGTCCCCTGCTGAAAGGGTTTGGCTTCTTTCCATAGCTTCCATTGCCATTTCCATTCGCCTTCTCGATACCATTTGCATAGTGCTCAGTCTTGCGGCACTTAAAGCAAGTAATGTGACTCAGTCTACTTTGGATGGTGTTGACGGGTTGGTGCGGTTCTGTCCATTGCTTCCTCCATTCCCTGCTCCCATTCTTGGTGCCATTATGGTTGTGCGAATTTCTCCTCCATGGGTATGCTGAAACTGAATTCTGATTTAGGGTATAACGAGGCTTCGCCGGATCCAGAGTTATACTTCCCTTGTCCATACTTCCGCTATGTTCTCAATTTGTTGCTGCTTCCTTCAATTATGAGAGCTCGGTCTACCAACTCCGGTAGTTGTTGAAACTGGCTACCATCAACGGCATGTCAACTCATCATTCAGTCCTTCTAGAAACTTCTCCCGCTTAGCTGCATCCGTAGCAACGCTATCCGGGGCATAACGTGCTAATTTGCTAAAATCATCCATGTAATCGCCAACAGTCCTTCCTCCTTGGCGAAGTTGCGAAACTCACGCTTCTTCATGGCCATGGCTCCTGCTGAAACATGGGCAAGGCGAAAAGCTTGCTGAAATTGATCCCATGTGACAAAGTTCACGGGTAAGTGGTCTGTGAAATTCTCCCACCATGCTGCGGGTCCTTCAAGCTGATGTGCTACAAACTTCACTCTTTCACCATCTGTGCATCCCGCAGTGGTCAACTCCTTCCTATCTTACGGAGCCACCATCCGCTACAATCGGCTCGGTGTTATCGAATACACCGCGGATTCAGGTCTAATGAAACGAGTCAAATGATCCGCAGGTGGTGGTGGTGGCGGTGGGTTGTTGTTGTTGTTGTTGTGGTTCTGCACCAATGTTTGAATCAGGGTATTCTGCTGTTGAGTTAGTTGGGTGATCTCTGGCGGAAAACGAATCCGGGTCGCGCCTCGAGGCATCGATGGGTTTAGAAAAGACGAGAATTTAGAATAGATTGAGGTCTAAGGGAAATCACTACCCAAATGCACATGAGCAAATGCACACAAAACACTTCATTCAATCAAACAAGGGCTTACAACGATCTAACTATCACAAAAGTGCGGTACTATAATGTTTACATGGAGGAATACTACTAATATGTGGGGACTTCTACTAATTTGAACCGTGGAAGACTCCATGATGTCCGCTCAGCTTCGCCTTCAAAGTCGGGTTCACTTGGATCCGAATCGGTGTCGCCGATGTTGATGTAGTCGCTGGGTATTCGACATACCGGTCTTCATTCCCGAGCGCCAACTTCTTCTTGAGTTCTTCGATCTCATACTTAAGATCATTATTGTGTCTTGCCGAGCTACGATCTCGCCCATGTAGTCCTTGCGCGTAGTCTTTAGTTCTTCTTCCGTTCGATGATCCTTCCTTTGTCTTCGCAACTCCAACATGTCATTGCACATTTGGTTCTCTGGCGCCGAATGTGCTGATTTAACTCTGGATGAACGCTGCGATGGATCTATCCTTCTTGGTGCCGACGACGTCCCAGCTTGTCATCTCGGCGTCCGCAAATCTGGTAGATGGTGTCCTTGAGGTCTTCTTGATAAACTTCTCCAATGCGCCCCATGGTGATGTGAGCTGCCATGCTCTTTCCTGCACTCCAAGTGGGTGCATCAAAACACTATCTATAGGCTTGGTGATTGGGGCGAATGTCCTTCCCGAACGTGAGCGTGAATCTTCCAAATACTCCTCTTCAGCAGAGTGGCGTTGAAAGTCCCGTGAAGCTTGGTAGTCCAATGTTCAGTACTTGGTAACTTCCTTCAAGTGAAACCCAAAAGGTGTGCCTTCATCCGTTGGGTGTACTTGATCTTCGCGTCCGTCATCCTAAAGAGAGTAGAAAAGATGAGGAGTTAGAAAATGGGAAGAGAGTAGTGATCTATGGCTTTAACTTAGTGGTCGTGTCCTCACGAACAGGTGTGCTCGATACCATTCTCTCAGAGCGACCAGCACCGAATGGATCAAGTCTCGTGCTCGGTCATCCTGGATCAAGAATGCCGACACCACACAAGATTTCAAGGATTTATAGCAGAGTAGCAATCACACACTTATTACATCGTTGTCCACAAGGGAACTTAATACAATAATATGGCTTAAGGCCATCTAATACTAACAATGGAAGGCTTGGAAGATAAGCGAGTCCATCAACTCCATCGGCATCACCGAGTATAGAACCACGACCTAACACCTTACTGTCGTTCGAAAAGTCCGCAACATGAAAGTTGCAGCCCGAAACGGGTCAAGACATGGAATATGCCGCAATGTAACACATAAGGAGCAATGAAGGAAATAAGCCTATACTACATGCATATATGGCTGGTGGTAAGGCTCTCTGATTACATTTGCATAAAGCTGATTTTTCCCTACATCAAAGGAATAATTTTATTTAACTATCATGGTGGTTGTTAAACATTGAGAATGGTTGACAAGATCCTCAATCCCAATTAAAAAGTACTCATCAAAACCCAATAACTTTTATTTAGAAGTAACATTTTGAGATTCACATGATATTCAATTACGGATACTCAAAACGTCCATAACCGGGACACGGCTAATCATGATTAGTTTATACACTCTGCAGAGGTTTATGACTTTTCCCCACAAGACTCGATCGCCTCCGCTTGGTTCTCGCACTACATGGTGTTTGAGAAACGGATGACCGAGACATAGTCTTTCGAAGCGCTTAGCACCTTACATGTGGGTAGACCGCACCAACCTACATCCCCTACATCAGCTAGCCTACCCGTAAGAGTTCGCACAACTTAGTCAACTACGCCAGAGCCCATAATTGGCTTGTGGCTGCACACGGAAGTTTCCAGCTTGAAAATCTTATGATCCCTTAGAGCCCGGGTGGCGGTCCAAGAAATACAGTAAGTCCTCGATAGAAACCAGTGCCTCAATCCACCCAGATGTGTGTTTAGGTTGCCACCTTAGATAAACCATTAATTAACAATCTCACATCTATCATGGATATTCACTCACCCAATCCACGCCTATTAGCATAGCATGGCATAACAAAGAAACGAGAAGTAACTCCCAAGGTTTCATAAGTAAACAGTAATAGGTACTACCTCAATCTACTTCCCAATCCCACAATTTAATTTGATCCTAAACATGCAAGTGTTTGAGGGTTTGATCTAATGCAATAAAACTGGGTAGTAGAAAAGGTATGCTCAAGTGTTACTTGCCTTGCCGATGATCCGCGAGACCTAGAGATTCAAGTAACAAGCGGCGACCGGTGATCTAACGCAGACAAACAACAAGCATACAATAAGTACTCATCTAATGCACGGGGAAATCTCGAATAAAAGATCTAACCAGAAAGTTCAACTTAAGAACCATGGTTGCAAAAGAATCGAATCAAAATAAACATCGAAAGTCGAAACTCGAGAGAGAACGACTCGGTTTAGCAATCTGAAACTAGGTCAAAATTTCACAGTAGCAAAACTCTGTGAAAGTAGGGTAGTCGAACGGCGGTTTCATTTTAAACTCCAGCGCTTGAATCACCCGATTCCGATAAACGAGCAAGAAATAAAACAGATTTGAAAATCGGATCGAAATCGAATCGAAAAATAACGGATTAAATCCGATTAAAAGAAAACGACGAACGGATTAAATAACGGACGCTCGTTAACAGAACTAATCCAACGAACACGTTCATTGAAACGAACGGTTCGGTGAACGTTCATAAATAAGAAAACCAAAAAATAAAACCATCTAGGGTTTTGAAAAAATCGAATATCTTTTTTTTAAAAAAACGGATCGGTTCTTAGGGAAACCGGATCGAACGGAGCGGGCGGCGGCTACCTCCGGCGGGCCACGGGCGAGGTCCCATGGGCTCGGGGCGGGGGTCCGCTGGGGTCGGGAGGGCGGCGAGGGGCGGCGGGCTCCGCGACGGCGGGAACGGCAAGGGCTCAGTCGGGAGGGCGGCGGCAGCGGGTGAGGTGAGAGGGGGGAGGGCGGGCGGTATTTAAGAGGGGGGGGTGGTGGTGGCGACTTGGGGAGGGGCAGGGGGCCGGGTCGGAGGCGGAGTCCCGGCGGGCGGGTGGCGTGGCGTCGGGCGGGCGCAAGGGCGGCGTCTTGCGGGGGAGAGGAGGGAGGTGGGCCGGGGTGGCTGGGCCGGCTGGGCCTCGGCCCAGGGGGGGCGCGATTTTTTTTTAAAATTAAACCAAACGAACTAAAAAAAATACCAAATGAACTCCGTTTTTAAATAAAAAAAAATTTCTCCGACTCCTAAAAATGAGTCAAACAAAATGAACTTTAAAAACGGCAAACATGCATATATTTTTAAAATGCCCATTTTTGCCTAAGCAAAATAAATCTTTCAAAAGCCAAATTTGATTTATTTCTAAAATCTTCATTTTTCCTAAATGTTGGGAAAGTCATATTATTCCCTCTCTTAAAATTTTTATAGGAAAAACTTTATGAAGATAATTTAAATAAATCCAAATGATCCTATTTTCAAAATTTGAGAAATCCCAAATATGAAAATAATGAAACTTCCAACTCTCTCCGAGGGTCCTTGAGTTGCGCGAAATTTTCGAGGATCGGAAAAATGCGAGAAAATATGATATGCATGATGACCTAATGTATAACATTCCAAATTGAAAATTTGGGATGTTACAGCAACCCTTGAAGCAATCCCAAGAAAGGTTAATGACAAAGTTAATGAAGCTTTGTGCCGAGAATATACAAATGATGAAGTCAAGGCTGCTCTTTTCTAGATGGGCCCTACTAAGGCTCCAAGACCTGATGGCTTCCCTGCCTTGTTTTATCAGAGACACTGGGAGCTTTAAATTGGATGATGTATGTGCAGCGGTGAAGGGTTTTCTATTGCGATCAGATATTCTAGATGGCTTCTGTGACTCGGTAGTTATTTAAATCCCCAAAGTGAACTATCCTGATGTGCTATCTGATTTTCGGCCTATAAGTTTGTGCAATGTTATTTATAAAGTTGCTGCAAAAGTTATAGCTAATCGCTTGAAACCTTTTTTTTTGCCAAAAATAACTTCTGAACAACAGAGCGCCTTTGTCAGGGAGACTAATTACTGATAATATCCTCATGGCTTATGAATGTCTCCATACAATTAGAAAGCAAAAGGTAAAACACCCTTTCTTTGCTCTCAAAATTGATATGACAAAGGCATATGATAGAGTAGAGTGGAAATACCTCAAGGGTGTGTTGCTGAAACTGGGATTTAATGCTAGATGGATGGAGACGGTAATGAGATGCATAACTTCTGTGAAATATGTAGTCAAAGTGAACGGTAATTTTACCGAACCTTTTAAACCTACTAGAGGTATTAGGCAAGGGGATCCAATTAGCCCCTACCTATTTTTACTATGTGTTGAAGGCTTATCTTGTTTGTTGCAACAAAAAGAAGCGTCAGGGGACTTGAAAGGAATTCGCAATGGTAGGTTTGGTCCTCCTATCTCCCATCCCATTTTTGCTAATGATAGTGTGTTCTTTATTAAAGCAGATGACAAGAGTTTCGAGGCCCTAAAATCAACACTGCATACGTATTGCAATGGGTCTGGACAGAAAATCAATTTTCAGAAACCGTCTATATTTTTTGGTACACATTGTGATGAACAGGTAAAGGAAAGAGTGGAAAGGAAAATTGGAGTCCAAGATGACACATTACAAGCTACTTATCTCGGCATGCTGACCTGGGTAGGACGTTCACCAACTAATTGTTTCAATTTTCTCACCGGTCGGATATTGAAAAGACTTAATAGCTGGAGTGATAGGCCATTATCAAGGGCTGGGAAAGAAATTCTATTAAAATCGGTTGCACAAGCAATTCCACATATGTAATGAGTTGGTTTCTGCTTCCCATTAGCGTTCGGGAAAAGATAAGAAGATCAATTGCAAACTTCTGGTGGGGCATAGAAGATGGCAGAAGGAAACTACATTGGAGATCATGGAAATGGTTGTCCTCACCAAAGTTCCTAGGAGGCATGGGATTCAGGGCCATCTCAATTTTCAATCAAGCCATGCTGGGTAAACAATGTTGGCATCTTTTAACCGAGCCTAACTCTTTATGTGCCCGAGTGTTAAAGGGTAGGTATTATCCTGATGGGGATTTTTGGACTGCGGAGTGCCCGAGGTCTTCATCTTACACATGGCGTAGTCTGATGTATGGGAAGCGATTGATGCAAAAAGGCCTGCAGTGGAGAGTAGGAGATGGCAAACAAATACATATATACAGGGACAGTTGGATTCCAGATGTGATTCTCGGAACTCTTCAAGCAACGAGTGAAAACCAATTAGTGAGTTCCTTGATTACCGAGGGGGGTCAACAATGGAATGAGGCAGCCATCAGAAATAGATTCACAGAAGACACAGTGGAGAAAATGCTGAGCATTCCTTTAAGTACAGAAGGTTGTACAAACTTTGCCTCATGGGCCCACACAAAGAATGACGTCTATACTGTGAGATCAGCCTATAATCTAGCTAGAACGATGAATTTCTCGAGAGAGCAAAGTGTAGATGGTGAAGGTTCAACTTCCGAATAGAAACCATTGGAGAAAATGTGGAAGAAATTGTGGGCAATTCAGTGTGCTAATAAAATGAAAGTAGTTTTATGGAGGCTGGCACATGATTGTCTCCCTATAGGCTATCAACTTCAAGTAAGATCCATACCTACAAGCTATAATTGTTACTTTTGCAATAGGGAGGAAACTGTTGAACACAGTTTTTTGCATTGTCACTATGTTAAAGAAAGCTAGAAAGAACTCAAAAGGGATTATGGAATTTTCCTGAACATGGAAAGCTTTACCCATATTAGGCAATGGATATTAACATGGATAATAAATGCTACTGATTTTCATCATTGCTTTTGCCATGGCAATTTGGCATATTTGGGAGAATAGAAATGCTCATTGTAATGATGAGGCCTTAATTCACCCACTTCGTGTTGTGGGAAAAATCAAAGCCTATATTGAGTTCATCAATTTGCATCTTTTCAGTTCGACCAATTCCAATAGGCGCGAGACCTTGAAGTCTAGCCAAAATTGGTCTCCGCCGCCGGAAGGATCGATGCTTATCAACGTGGATGCAACAATCTTTCCTCAGTCTACAAGAGCTGGATTCGTCATTCGTGACCATCAGGGGATGGTGCAGGCGACAAGTAGAGGCTACTTTGCTCGAATCCAAAATCTTGAAGTTGCAGAAGCCATGGCACTTCGTTAAGCTTTATTTCTTACTGGAGAGAGAGGTATGCAGAAAATCATGTGGCTTCTGACTGTTTGTCGCTGATCAAAAAAATCAAAGAACCAAATTTGGACAAATCCCCTACAGGAGCAATAGTCCACGATATCAAAAACTGGGTTACAAAGTTTATGCCTTATAGTTTTATCCATGTTTATCGATCATGTAATTTGGCAGCTCAGACTCTTGCCAGGTCGGCAGCAGTGGCGGAGACAAGGGGGGGCGAGCAGGGGCCAGGCCCCCCCCCAACGATCGAGCGATCATCGAATACCAGCGAGTAATTAGCAACATGATTTGCACCTACAACGCACTTGGCCCCCTATCTCTACGTGCACTCAAGAAAGAGAAAAGGCCCACGACAGCCCATGCTAGGCATTATCTCCGTGTAATCTGGCCTTGGCGAAGTCCACGCTAGGCATTATCTCCCGTGATTATCGTGTGAGTGGATTAGGGATGCGCCCGCTGTCCGTCGTCTGCCTGCCTCTGCCCCCCTTCTAAGATCTGATTCATACAACGACACATGCTACTCCATTCACCAGTTCTTCGCCGCAGCCACGAACTACCAAGGTTAACACATCACACCATCTACTAATCTCTCAATTCTCATCTTGTATGGTGTTGAACTTCTACCTCAGATCTTAGTTATTTTCGTTGTGTGATTTCTTATGTGTTGCCGCGCTAGGGTATAGGCACCTGCAATGATTCGAAAGCTGGGAACCATCAATGCTTCGTCCAGCATTTGTAAACAATTATGTATGTGTCGTGCCCAGCCATTGACGACTAGCCGATCAACTTTGACCGAGGGGACGCGGAGGAACTGGGTTTGATTCTGTAGGTATGTATTCTGGCAACATTGATCAATTTTTGCTAATAGAACAATACAATGTCCTAATACAACCAGCGGTGGTTTGTCATTCCAATCTATATATGCAAGCTAAAAGCCAATCATTTGATTATACATGATTATGATTGTTCATATATCTTAAGTTTCCATACGAAAATGTTTTTAACAATGCATTTCATGTCATATTTCAGAGTAGTTTGATTATAAAAATTTGTCTTATTGGCGCTTATGTGGAATTATTGACCAATATTAGTTATCGCTAGGGACGCTCCAGCTGCAAAAAAAAATGTGTGTCTAGGCAAAGTTAAATGTGAATGATGCTTGAATATACAACTATTGCGTAGTAGTGAGGTGAACAATTTTTTTTGGCTTCATTGCCATTTGGCCCCCCCATGCCTAAATCCTGGCTCCGCCCCTGGTCGGCAGAGGATGATGATAGATCATGTTGGTTTAATGAGACCCCTGATGTTATCAGGACCATTATCTGTAATGAACAAGCTTATGTGTAAATAAAAGACTGCTGCCAATTACCTCAAAAAAAAAGGGCAGGCAGAATCAATAGAGTTTCTAGTAAAAATACAAAAGGAGGACAGGATCAATGCAGCGAGGCATCGACTACGCGATACCGAGACGGTCTTTAACTTGTCCCCAACACATGCCGGTGCCGGCTGGCGGCCCCTCGCCGTGGGGGGCAGCCAGAGCCAGGCATGTCCGTACGAGGCGCCGGAGCCCACGCACCCCCACGTGGGGCCTCGGGAATAGCCCCGGGCATGCGCCGACAACAGAGAGGACCGCGTCCCCCACGCGTTTCTGTAGCCTCTCTGGTCGACTGGGTCAAACACGCAAGCAGTCAAACGCGGCAGTGAGAAATGAGGCGAGCTGGCGAGCCGAGAAGACAGCTTCCGTGCGCCGCGCAGAGCCCCGGGCCGGGCCGCGCCGCGCAGCGAGCCCCGCGCGGACATGTGGATGTGGGCGTGCATGCACATTGTTCGGTCTTTTCATGGTCCATTCCTACCCTCTCGGCCAAGTAAAATGATGGTCTTTTTTCTAGAATTTAATCAGAAGTCCACCGAAAATGCTAGTGCCGAACTTTCAATAAAACAGTATATCTCGAGAAACATTTGTACTGCTACGTACTCTACTCAGTAGAGCTCCAACGGCAAGATCAATCGGTTTCGGCGGATGCTCTCGCATTGCATCAGAGACGAGACGACGCTCACTTCTTCCGGCACACCTAACGTAAGAGCAACTTCCACGCAGATCCGTTGGGTCATCACAGATAAAAATGCTGGCCCAACACGTCGATTCATTTTTAAAACGCGTCCGCTTCGCGTTCGCACAGACCCATTTGCAGGCTAAATTTGCGGCTGAAATGCATCGACGTAGACGTAAAGCGGACTCGCGGCGCGTTCTCTTAGTGTCTGCTGCATCCCACCTGACGGCCGCCAACTACCGCAGCCGTCTTTATTAATGACGACCGCCCACCGTGGGCCCACGCGTCCGCAACGGCGGTCGGCCTTTTCTAAATCGAGCGTGTGGTGGGGGCCGTTCTCATTCGCTTCCAGACGCCCCGTCCCCATCTCGCCAGCACTGTGCTCTCCCGTCGGTGACAAAGCCTAACAAACCCTACCGACCGCAAAATGGGCCTCTTCTCTAGCAAGGGGAAGGACAAGGCCCCCGCCGACCCTTCCCGCACGCTCCCCCTCCTCCGCCGTCATCTTCCTGCCGACCGAGGTAGCGCATCGCCGTCCCAGTGCACCAGGCGAAGTGGCACTGGGAGCACCGCGTCCCCCTCCCCTACCCTGGTGTGACGCAACCACACGACTGGCACTTGATCCTGAGAGGATCCCAGTGCCGCCGGCGCTGCAGAAGGCGCGGGCACACGCGGAGGAGGTGCGGTGCGGAGATGCTGTCGACACCGAGCAAAGACTGCGACCCGGGCCAGACGCGTTCGACTTACTGCGTGGCGGCGATGGTTCGCCGAGCACGAGGAGGCCAAGAGGCGCGGCGTCCGCGACGTGCGCCATGGCTCCCCGCCGCCGCCCCTCGGCGTGCGCGGTGAGGACCACGAGGAGGAGGCCGCCTACCAGGCGGCACTGGCCGTTGTCCTCCGGGAAGGCGAGGAAGAGGAGCGGCGCAAGGAGGAGGAGGAGGAGGCGTACCAGGCGCGCATGGCGGAGGCCATGGCGC
Source organism: Aegilops longissima (assembly GCA_021605205.1). Classification (NCBI taxonomy): domain Eukaryota; kingdom Viridiplantae; phylum Streptophyta; class Magnoliopsida; order Poales; family Poaceae; genus Aegilops; species Aegilops longissima. The sequence goes on along the minus strand of CM038681.1, from coordinate 418,174,586 downwards.
TCTCCGCGACCGCGTCGTGCTGCCGTTGAGGCCGTCGTCCCCCCTGAAGGCCGAGCCGGAGCCGGAGCTAGAGCCGACCCCAATCGAGCGCTACTCATGGACCGGGCAAGAGCGCGAGTGGGTCAACGCGCCACCGGTCTGGTATCGGTTGACACCGACACAAGAGCAAGCCTACCTCGAGCAGAGGCTGGCCGAGGAGCGCTGCGAGGGCGAGTACCCCGAGATGCTCGAGCGCGACGCGAAGGAGGAGCAGCGAGGCAGAGGAGGAGGCGCACATTGCCGGCGCTGGGCCAGACCAGCTGGCGGCCGACGACGTCACTATAGCCTAGTCGACGGCGTTCTCTTGGGCTGGCCCGGCGCCGACGCTCATCGACCTCACCGGCCTTGACGATGACGACCAGAATGCCTAGGGCAGCGCGCCTTCTCATAGTTTTAGTTTTATTTATGTTTTAGTTAGTGTTAGTAGACTCGTGGACCCTCGCCGGCCTTTATGGCAGTCATTAATGTTTTTACTTTTTTTCAAAATGTTTGCGTTTGTTTTTTTAGCGCGACCTAAAAATGAGTCAAGCCGGCGTTGAGGTGAGTGTATGCGTGTGTATATGAGCGCTTGCATCTGTACTATGTTAAAAAGGGATCCAACATGGATGTCTGCCAGACCTGATTCAAACAGATAAAAGCATCGTCCGCTTGGGTCGGCGTTGCGCTAAGCCATCAGCTGAGGCAAATTTAACAAATTTGACCTATAGATGAAATCAAATGACAGAATGAACTGTCCGTGAAACTATTTCACACGGCTGACCCGTGGCGGCTAGCTCTCAGGCGCTGCACTAGTGCAACGCCTGGGAGCTAGGCGCTGCACGAGTGCAACGCCCAGGAGCTAGGCGCTACATCAGATAGTGTGGCGCCTAGCTCTCAGGCGCTGCACACTGACTTAGTAATTTTCTGAACACACGGGTGCGACGCTGGCCGTGTAGCACCTATCTCTGAGGCGTTGCACAGTGTATTGTGACGCCTTCGTATCGGGCGTCACACAAAAGGTCAGCCGCGTGAAATAGTTTCACGGATAGTCATTTTATGATTTGATTTTGTCTATAAGTCAAATATGTCTCAGCTGATGCATACATCTACGGATCTACCCGCACAAAAGCTGCTAGATGCATCGATCGTTACCTGCTACTGCTAGCAGCAGCCAGGGCCGTTTACTGTTCAACACGTCAGCACTGCAAGCCTAGGGTTCATAATAGAGGGGCCGTGTAATTAATAATACTAACTCAGGTGATGAACGATTAGCTCTCTTCTGCACCGTTAGACCTTCCCGTAGTGGGTATCATACTAATATCCTTGACATCGTTATCCTTTGTTGATGTTCATTGTTTTGGAAATAGCTCATTACTCATGTTTTATTTTTCTTAAAAAGAAATACCCTCGGCCTCTGCATCAGAATGTTGCATGCGGCCAAGCTCATCACTCATGTTGAATGGTTCTTTTTATTGATGTTCAAACCAATAACATTTGGCTGGTGTATGTACATTTTAAAATGGGCAGCGCTAGGCGCCGGTGCGCCGGCCCAATACTTTGGGCCGGTCCAGTCCCAGCCGTCCGATGCAGCGAGCGAGAGCCATCCGATCTGCCCTTTCGTTTCATCCCCTTCCCCTCGTGTCGTCTTTCTCCCAGAACAAGCGAAAGCGGCGCATTGTCGACCGCCCGCTTCCAGCCATGGACGCGCCCTCTCCGTCGTTGTTGGTCTGCTTGCAACCTCGCCATCGCCATTCGCCATTCGCGTCCCTAGCCATGGCCATCCCGTCTTTCATCTCCTGGCCATGACCATGGACGCTGCTCCGGCAGCAGCGTTCCTAGCACCGGCCGGGCAGGTGCTGTAACGCCCCGGATCCGATGCGCCAGGTATCTGCCAGTTATTCACCGTCGTTACCATGTCATTTGCTTGCGTGTTGCATTTTGCCATGTCATCATCTGCAATTCATCTGCATGTTTTTCAAAACTTGCATCTGTTCGGGTTCCCCCGGTTCTCTCCATTGTCCGTTCGGAGTCCAGACCACACTCGCACGCGCCGCGGCACCTCCAAAATATTATTTTATAAGTGGCATAAAAATGTTCTCGAAATGGGTTGCAACTTGTCGTGCGGTCTTATTATAGTGTAGACAGACCGCCCCGCCAAGTTTCATCGCATTCGAGTTCGTTTGGCTGCCCAACCGTTAAATATATAACCGCGATATAGTCGGTATATTCGTCGGGTGTTTTCGGTCTCCGAAAACCGTTGCCGGGTTGCCTTCTCTTCTCTCCTCTCAGCCCAACTCTTCTACACAGCCCACCTATGCCCAGCCTAGTCCCCCCCCTCAATCTGGAGCCGTCCGATTTCGATCTGAGGCCCCGAAACGCTCCTAAAACCCCCTTACCCTAGCAAATCTGCTATATATGGTCACCCCCTAGTCCATTTTGGGCATCCCCTAGCATCCACCTACCTCCATCCTTGTTTTCCGCCCTCCAACCTGCAGCCGCCTCCCACCTCCATTTCCGCGCCCCAGCCTCCTCCGCCACTTGGCGCCCGCCACTGCGTGCCTGGCCAACCGGAGCGCCACATCACCCCAGCGCCCTGCAGCCAATGCCCCACTGCCACATGTCCTCCCCACGCCGTCCCAGCGCCTCCACCGCGCCAGCCCGCCGAGCCCATCTAGGCCCGGCGAGCCCACGCGCCCGCCCAGAGGAGCGCTGCGCTCCCACACCCAGCGCCTCCTCCCGCCGACCAGCTGCCGGAGCCTCACTGCTCCCAAGCAGCCAGCCAAGCCGCCAGCGACCCCCCAGCCGATCCGCCGCCTCTCCTTCTTCTTCCTCTCTGTTCTCTCTCTCCCTCACCCGATCTCTCTCCCTCTCTGCCCCAGGGACCCGCGCCACCGCCTTGGATGACCGCCGCCGGCCAGGGAGCTCGCCGCTGGTGCCGTTCTCACCGGATCCGGCCTGGAGCCGCCAGATCCGGGCCCCTGCGACCCGTCCCCGGCCTCATGACCCTCGCCGGCCCCGCCTCGCCGGAGCTCCGACGCCGGCACTACCATGGCCGATCGGGAGGAGCCCCGATCCGCCCCCGCGACCCGTGGGCCCCGCGGCCTAGCCCAAGCTTCCCACCACCGGCCTGCCTTCTCGTCCTTCCTGGGCCAAGCCCGTGGTGAGCCCCGCTGCTAAACCCCGCCCGTGCGTGATGTAGCTATCCCACGCGCATTCCTTTTTTTTTCAGGAAACTGCTAAGTCCCCGATATTTGGACATTATCATGCCATGTTCATCGCATCATAACTTGCTGCATACTGCTCCGTTTTGTGCGTGTAATATGTCAAATTGTTCGTCCCAACGAGTACTTCTTGCATCATTTTCATTTGAGCTCATCTTGATGCCTGAATTATCGTTGCAAGAGTGCTATGTGATGTTAACCTGCTGAAACTGTTATAACTTGATGATTTGTCATTTTTGTTGCATTTGATGTGCGCATCCTATGAGCTTGATGTCTACATGTGTTTTGTGCTATGTCATGCCATCTTTACAGGGGTGCTATCCTTGTATTTTTGAGATTCCTGTAGTGAGTGCATCAAGCTTGTTAAGGAGGGTACTTGCTGTTGCTGTTTTGCATGTCTGAATCTGCTATATCATGATGCTATGTTAACCTGCTTCTACAAGTCATTCTATGCACAATCTGGAGATGTTCACTAAGGATGTTTTGTTATACATGTCTTGCTCTATCCAACCATGCCCTTTGTTGCAATTATAGTCTGCTGTAACTTGTTGTAATCTTGCTCCAAAGTTGCTAAATAATGTTGCTGTCAGCCTGTTAACATTAAGTTCAGTTGTTGCCATGTGTTTTCCTAGTGATCCATGCACTCTATGAACTTTCTCTTGCCATGCTTAGCTTCATAAACATGTCTTCTTACTGTTGGTTTCCTTTCGATGCCATGTTTTTCTCTGTGGTGAGTGGATCAAGCTCACCAACATGCCTACTGATTGTTGTTCCTGCCATGTATGAATCTGTCATATAACTTGCCATGTTTACATGGGTGCCATCATATTTTCCGTGCCCTTTTGGCTCATGGTCAGTAAAGGACTTTTGTTCTATGCATTTAGTAGTATCATGCCATGTCTTTGTTTTCCATGATAAGTTCCTGTAACACATTGTTTGATAGCTCTAAGCATTGCAACCTGATGTTATTTCTGCAAAGCCTGAAACTGTTATTAATTGCAATCTTGCCATGTGTGTTTGAGCATGTTCTAGTGATTTCTGGAGATAGCTCAGTGTTCATGTTTTGTTATGCTCTACCTGTACCTCATGTCCATGCCTTTTGTTTTCATATTGCGGTGCTGTAGCTTGTTGTTTAGGTGCTTGCAATATGCCTAGTTGCTGTTTTGGACAGATTGTTGCTATAACTTGTTTCATGTGTATATGTTGATCCGTTGCTCCGTTTTGAGTGTGCTCTATATGAAACTTGCTTGATTTTGCATGTAGCTTCATATTATCATGTTGCATCCATGTTTTGAGGTGTTTGCTTGATGTTTGTATGCATTTTGCATCAATGCCATGTTTAACTTGTTTTGCTCATATCTTCTAGGCCGTAGCTCCGAATTAAATGAACTTTATATGTAACTTGACTAGAATCTCGTGTAGATCATATTGGTGCATTTTAACTTGCTGTTTAACAACTTGAACATAAGGTTTATTCAGATCTGGACCAATTTCGAAATATGCATATGAGGACTTACCGGAATTGTTAGATGTTGTTTCCGGCCTCATTTAAACTTGCCTTGATGTGTTGCTCTTGTTTGCATCATCTCTTGCCATGAGTAGCCTCATCTAGCCTTGTCATGCATCATGCTTGTTGTGCATCATGTCTTGTTCATGTGTGGTGTGTTTACCTTGTTGTGTGCTTCTTCTTGTTAGTTCCCGCTTGCTATGATCGTGAGGATTCGTTCGTCTACGCTTGGTTCGTCTTCGTGGCTTCATCTTCTTCATGGACTCGTTCTTCTTCCTAGCGGGATTTCAGGCAAGATGACCGCTACCCTGGATCTCACTACTATCATTGCTATGCTAGTTGCTTCGTTCTATCGCTATGCTGCGTTACCTATCTTTTGCTCCTCAAGCCTCCCAAATTGCCATGAACCTCTAACCTTTGTTACCCTTCCCAGCAAACTGTTGTTTGGCTATGTTACCGCTTTGCTCAGCCCTCTTATAGCGTTGCTAGTTGCAGGTGAAGTTGAAGATTGTTCCATGGCGGACAGGGTTATGTTGGGATATCATAATATCTCTTATATTATTAACGCATCTATATACTTGGTAAAGGGTGGAAGGCTCGGCCTTATGCCTGGTGTTTTGTTCCACTCTTGCCGCCCTAGTTTCCGTCATATCGGTATTATGTTCCCGGATTTTGCGTCCCTAACGCGGTTGGGTGATTTATGGGACCCCTTGACAGTTCGCTTTGAATAAAACTCTTCCAAAGAAGGCCCAACATTGGTTTTACCATTTGCCTCACCTAGCCCTTTTTCCCTTGGGAGTCGCGCCTCAAGGGTCATCTTCATTTTAGCCCCCCGCCAATGCTTGTCTAAGTGTTGGTCCAAACTAGAGCCACTTGCGGCGCCACCTCGGGAAACTTGAGGGCTGGTTCTAGTTGTACGCATCGCTCATCCGGTCGTGGCACGGGACGAGATACGCGGATACTATCGGGATGTCGGCACGCTGGAGGTCTTGCTGGTCTTGTTTTATTGCTGTCGAAATGTCTTGTAGCCGGATTCCGAGACTGATCGGGTCTTCCGGGAGAAGGAATATCCTTCGTTGATCGCGAGAGCTTATCATGGGCTAAGTTGGGACACCCTGCAGGTTTAAACTTTCAAAGCCGTGCCATGCGTTATGTGGCGATGGGAATTTGTTAATATCCGGTTGTAGTAAACTTGAAGTAAACTCTTCTAAAATACACCAACCGTAGCGTAACCGTGAGTGTCTCTTTTCGGGTTAATCGAGAGGAGAACACGGTTTCTGGGTTATGTTTGACGTAAGTAGGAGTTCAGGATCACTTCTTGATCATTACTAGTTGGCGACCGTTCCTTTGTTTCTCTTCTCGCTCTCATTTGCGTATGTTAGCCACCATATATGCTTAGTCGCTGCTGCCACCCCACCACTTTACCTCTTCCTTACCCATTAAGCTTTGCTAGTCTTGATACCCATGGTAATGGGATTGCTGAGTCCTCGTGGCTCACAGATTACTACAACACCAGTTGCAGGTACAGGTTTGCGATGATCATGACGTGAGAGCGATGTTTGCTTGTTTTGGAGTTCGTCTTCTGCTTCTTCGATCAGGGGATAGGTTCCAAGTCGGCAGCCTGGGCTAGCAGGGTGGATGTCGTTTGAGCTTCTGTTTATGTTTCATCCGTAGTCGGATGTTGATCTTGTATATGATGTTGATGTATTCTTGTGGCACTCGTGCCTTATGTATGTATCCCTATGCATTATGTAATGTTGATGTAATGATATCCACCTTGCAAAAGCGTCTTCAAGATGCGCTTCTATCCTTGGTGGGACCATCGAGTTCCTTTAGGATAGGGTCGCATCTTGGGCGTGACAGGTGCACATCACATGGCCCCATGGTTGCACCATCGGGTTGCGCTGCGCCCCCCCCCCGTCGTCCTCGCCGAGATCGCTCGACGCGTGGGTGGCTTCCGTCCGCTGCTTCCCTTGTCGTCATCTGCTGGACTCCACTGCTCCACCCACTATAAACCATCACAAAGAAAGCGAAAAGACGGATGTAGCTTTTGCTGATGCGAGTTGTAGCTTCGCCCGAGGCAGCGGCGCTGTAAATCACAAAGACCGCTTCCACCTTTCCTAGGCAACAGTTCCAAGATTCGCATCACATGGTTGCAGCTCCGCTAGTAGCCGGTTCCAGCAAAAGAAAAACATCCGCTGAGTCGTGGCACCATGAGCTCGCCATGAAGGATGTACCAAAATACCTCACCGGTAGTAGCAAAAAAAGGACGACGGATGCAGCAAAAATGTCATCGCCGCCGTCGCGGGTTAAGCCGAGACATGAATGGTTGAAGCTTTTTTCATTGTCGGATGTAGCTTTTTTCATCAACAGTTGCAGCTTTCGTCGTCATCCATAACTTTCGTCGTCTGTTGTTGAAACTTTTTCGTCGCCGGTTGAAGCTTTTATGATGCGGAGCATCCGACGATCATCCCCATGTACACTCGAGCCTACGCCATTGGACCTAAGGTGAATTCGCTCCTTTCCGAATCTTCCCTTTCCGCATGTAAGACATGGATGCTACTTCAAGCGCGGACCTTGTGCATACTCAGGTACACCCGAGGAGACCATGGAGAGCCCAAGGACCAAGGCCAAGCGTGCGCGGAAGCGAAGGAAGGAGAAGGAAGAAGAGCCAGCTGCTACAGCGGCCGGACATCCGGCCCTTGCCCCGGAAATCCGGCATCGGCTATCCAGAGAACACCGAAAAGGACCAGCGCAGCCCGGACATCCGGCACCATGCCCCGGACATCCAGCTCTTCCCGGCCCCCGACATCCGCCCTTCGCCGAACCGCCCTCCATCACCGAACGCATCTGAAGACCAGGCCAGCCCGGACATCCGCCTCCCAGCCGGACATCCGCCCGTCCCCGGCCCCGGACATCCGCCCGTCGCCGGACATCCGCCACACTGCACAGCGTGTGTACGGGCCACCGCTCATGTACCCCTTCACTTCATCCCCAACTTGTACTACGACTATATATACTCCTCCACCTCCTCCTAGTTAGGGTTAGCGTTGATTTAGCTCTGTTAGAGATAGAGCTCTCATCCATCGGATCTCCTCCTCGTGAGAGACCGCGGCCTCTTCGGAGAAGATCCTCTCGGATTCAAGACCCCCTCGGGGGAAGATCCCCTTGTGGATTCAAGCCCTCCTCGCGGAGAAGAACGGTTCCTTTGTATCCTCTATCTTTGTTGATTTTGGATCTCATGTATCTCTTTGTGTTCTTTGATCTAGCATTTGTGTGACCGATTCCTTGTTGGTTGAGTGTTTTCCCTCGTTCCTCCCCGTGATTTCCTCGTGTTCTTCCGCTCGTTCTTCGTGTCTCCCGTAGGATCCACTCCAAACGTGAAAGATCGATGCTATAGGGTTCCACCCTACATCATCTTGGTATCATGAGCCACGTTGATCACGTTTTTGGAGCCCCTACCCCGTGTTTTCTAGCTTGATTTTGTTGATTTCATCCTAAATCCGAAAATCCCCACCAAAAATAGCCCCAAATTTTTTGTGATTTGTTAGTTTTGATGATGTTTTGTTGATTTTGATCCATGGATTTGCTTGGTTTCGAGTGGATCCAGCATTTCCCCAAGTTTCCCCACTTTCCATCCACTAAATCTCTCCAATTTTGACCTTGAAATCATCAATTTCCGCCCCCAATTCGAAAATTTCCGCCCCAAACGAGATCTGGATTCGTCGGGCCGGACATCCAGGCCTCAGGCCGGACATCCGGGCCCCAAGCCGGACATCAGGCTCCTGGAGCGCCAAATCTGCTCGGTTCTGGACAGACACCCCCGGAAATCCAGGCTCCACCCCGGACATCCGTCCCCTGGGATTTCAGATTTTCCCGTTTCACCGTTTTGTCCATAACTAATTCATCCGGAGTCCGATTTTGACGTTCTTTAGCTCGTTTTGAAGCTATTGACATCCCCCATCCCACAAAAATACCAACAACATCATTTGACTCCATCAAATTTTTGAAAATTTGGCAAGTTTGACTAGGCCTTCCACCATATCATACGCATAGCCACCACTGACTTCCGCAACCTAACCCATTTTGTTCCCCATAGCATTAGTGGTTGCTTGAGTAGTGATTCGAGTCTCCTAAGGTGTTTCGGCTACTTAGGGACGATTGCTTATTTATCAACCACCACCACCACTTCCGCATAGGCGTGCCCACCATACACTTCCGCCACCCTCAACTTAACCCAATAGTTGTTTGAGCTTGTTTGAGTTGTGGCTTGTGTCTCCTAAGGTGTTTCGGCTACTTAGGGACGGCAACTTCAACTCCGACACGTGTATAGCCCATCATTCCACTTCCGCATTGCCAAGTGCAAACCACCACCGCATTCCCGCTACCACCATTTTGACATTTGACGTTTGAGATTTTGAGTTAGGGGTTTTTCCGTTTCCTAAGGTGTTTCGGCTACTTAGGGACGAGTCTCCATCATCTTGGTATCTACATCAAGAACACCGCTACTCATCATCGTCGGACGGTAACCTCCATATCATCTTGGTATCGTGGTATCCCTCCATTGTATATTCCCCTTGCCATTGCATTGTTAACCCCTAGCCTTACTTTTGCGTTACTTGCCTATCGAGACTAGCCATTTGAGTGTTGCCGGCAACGTTACTTTTGCACATTAGTGATCATACTTCCCATAGCATATATACCATATCATTGTGGTGCACATATTGGTATCATATCTTGTGTCACAAGTTTGTTCCCGCATATACACAATTGCTATCTTGGTTTGTGCATTGTGCAAAGTGGCCATACAAAAAAAAGAAGAAATAAAGCTTTTAAGCAAAAGAAAGAGAGCAAACAAGCTTGTAAGCAAGTGCCATATCATCATACCACATTGCATATAAGATTGTCATATCCGATCATCTTGGATCATCTTGAGAGAAACACCGGGAACCATACATACATAGCATACTTGGGATAGAAGTTTATCCATTTTGCATCTTATAGGTTGTGCACAAGTGTCGTATCCGCCTATTTGAGCAATCGTGCTAGCGTCTCTCTTGAGTTGTGCAACATGAGCGTTTTCCGTGGATTCCACATTTTGTGCTCATTCCTTGGTTGCACGACCCCATTTATCTATCCGTGTGTGTGTTTTCGTGTGCCATTCTTTGCTATTGGTCCATTTGTTTCACTTGCGAATTTGTGAATCTCTTTCAACATTATTGACTCTTGCTAACATTTTGCATTAAATTTTTGGGCCACTATCCTCACCGAGCTCCTCCATAAGCTTTACTTGTGTAGGTGTGAGAACCGACAAGGATTGGTACCAATAGTGCTATTTCATTGTCCGCATTTGAGTGAACTTGATTCATTTTCAACATCGGTCAAGGTAAATTGGTATAAGTTCTTCTCTTTCTCCCACTCATATTTGCTCGAGTCTTGTGATGGATAGGCAAGGCATTTCCTCTTCGGTCCTCGACAACAACAACGGCGTGAACAACTACATCACCAAAGCGTCTATCTTTGATCTACAACGACAAGTGCAAGGCACACAATCAAGATTGCGAGAGCGCATCGAGAACATCTCCATCGACATTCATCACTCCGAAGCAAGGAGAAGGGACTACATCGACAAGAAGCTTGCCGCACATAAAGAGGAGCAAGATGCAAGGATGGAGGAGATTAGAGCCTTGATCAAGTCTACTTCCCTTCGTCATCTTCAAGGCGGCGACATTCAAGCCACAAGTCTTGGGCGGAAACGACGCAAGTGCAAATCGCCCTCGCCCACATCTACATGGCGACCACCATCACGCTCGTGATCAACATCGCCATGAAGGGCAAGTCACCTCCAAGCATCATGTGCACGCCGACGCATTTAACGCCAAGGAGCTCAAGCACGACATCGACATCATCATCATGAAGATGCTCCACAAGCGCAAATGCACAAGTCCCAATGAGCGAGTCCTGGATTAGGGGGTGTCCGGATAGCCGGACTACCATCATCAGCCGAACTATCATCGACCGGACTCCAAGACTATGAAGATACAAGATTGAAGACTTTGCCCCGTGTCCGGATGGGACTTTCCTTGGCGTGGAAGGCAAGCTTGGCGATACGGATATGTAGATCTCCTACCATTGTAACCGACTCTATGTAACCCTAGCCCTCTCCGGTGTATATATAAACCGGATGGCTTTAGTCCGTAGGACTAGAACATCAAACAACCCTTACAATCATACCATAGGCTAGCTTCTAGGGTTTAGCCTCCTTGATCTCGTGGTAGATCCACTCTTGTAAACATCCACAATATCAATATCAATCGAGCAGGACGTGGGGTTTTACCTCCATCAAGAGGGCCGAACACGGGTAAAACATCGTGTCCCTTGTCTCCTGTTACCATCCGCCTAGACGCACAGCTTCGGGACCCCTACCGAGATCCGCCGGTCTTGACACCGACATTGGTGCTCTCATTGAGAGTTCCTCGTGTCATCACCGATAGGCTTGATGGCCTCTTCAATCAACAACGACGCAGTCCTGGTGAGACTTTTCTCCCGGACAGATCTTCGTATTCGGCGGTTTCGCCTCACGCGGCCAACTCACTTGGCCATCCGAGCAGATCGAAGCTACGCCCCGGCCGTCGTCAGGTTTGAAGCCTAAACTTCACGGCCGATATCCGCGGGACTTGATCTTCGATGGATCTGAGCCACACCGAAAGTGCAGCACTGTCACGATGGGCATGACCTAACTCGCCACGGACAGCACCTTGGAGGTCAAGATACGAATCCGCTCCGACCCATAGTCCGGAGCCGATCGCCGGATCGAGGACGGATGGCTGGACACCGCCGGGCTGCAACTTCTACGGCGATGGAGCCAACACTTACCTTGTCCCGCGCATAAAGACCATGACCCCTGCCAATCGAATCCGATTGGGCGCCGATCATGGAATGCACCGCTGCGGACATCTTTTTCAGACTTCGCCTTCGGCGATATTATAAATTCATCAAGCATCTCTCGCTATCCGGAGAGCCCTGGCGAACTACAGCCAGGACGGTTGGGACGCGACGACGAAGAAATTCAGAGCCCACCCACCACCCACTTCAGAGCCACCGCCGACGATTTAACCGACGTGCTCGACTACGACTCAAGACATCGACGGTATGGACGACGATGCCGGAGACTACTAAGAACCAAAGGCCTACAGACACCGGAAGACCACCGCGTCATATGACATATACATAGTGGACACCCCAAAAGAGGGGACGGCAAAGAAGCAGCGGAGGCCGATTCCTTAAAGAAACAACCCAAGCGCCCGACGCCGCGGCGCCGCTTAAATCCCGCCACGGCAAGAATGGAGATTCCGCACAGAGATAATAACACCCCGTAAAGTGCCGAAGACAACTCCCTCCAAAGACGATCCAGCGCGGGGAGGAGGCGGTAAGCAAGCCCCACGATAGGGCGGCGGGGCGAAGAGGTCGAGGATGACAATTACTTACCTCCTCCGGAGACGAGGCAAGCCTCGACGACGATTTAATTCGTCGTGCTCGAGGATCCCGTCGAACAAGAGCGCTTGAGACGCAGGCTAATGGCCACGGCAAACAGCCTAAAGAAAAAGCAGCAACAGCTTCAAGCTGATCAAGACCTCTTGGTCGACAGATGGACCGAGGTCCTCGCGTCAAGAGTATGAACTCAACGCCCTCCAAAAGTTACCCAAAACGCAAGTTGCTCCCCGATTAGAGGAGGAGGCGACAAACCTGCATCACCAGCGCACAATACGGCAGACCGCCACCTCGTGGCCGCGACAGAGAGCGCGGCAATCCTCCACCAAAACCGCACTCGGCATCGCTCAAAAGCATGAAGCCACGGGGAACGCTACCGGACTTGCGGGATATATTGAGGACAAGGCAAGACAATCCAGATCTATCTATGGATCACGTGGGCGCCCCAAGACCCACGATTTAATACCGTCGCGCCGGATATAACTACTCCGGCCGGGCCGAACACAGCAGACAACGCTCTCTCGAGCTACGTCGCGATATTGCTCAATACAGAGGAGCCGCACACCCACTATGCTTCACTGACAAAGTAATGGATCATCAAATCCCTGAAGGGTTTAAACCCGTTAACATCGAATCCTACGATGGCACAACAGATCCCGCGGTTTGGATTGAGGATTATCTTCTCCATATACACATGGCCCGGCGGCATCTTCACGCCATCAAATATCTCCCGCCAAGCTTAAAGGACCAGCTCGGCATTGGCTTAACAGCCTCCCCGCAGAGTCAATTGATGTTGGGAAGACACGGAAGCCGCATTCTCGACAACTTCCAGTGGCACGAGCAAAGCGACCACCGGACGCAGATGACCTAAGCCACATAATACAGCAGCGACGAATCGCCAGCAATTCGGACACGGTTCTTAACAAAGAAAATCAAATCATCGATTGTCCGGATGCGAGGCCCTCGCTGCCTTCAAACATAACATTCGCGACGAGTGGCTGGCCCGGCACCTAGGACAGAGAAGCCGAAATCCATGGCAGCCCTCACATCACTCATGACCCGCTTCGCGGGGAGAGGATAGCTGGCTAGCTCGCGATAACAACCTCAAAGAAAACGCTGGCAGTCCGGATACCAAGGACCGCAATGGCAGGTTGCGTCGATACAAAAACAAACGCCGCATTAACGGCGACAGCAATGAGGATACGACAGTCAACGTCGGATTCCGAGGCTCCAAGCTCGGTTAACGGAAGAATCCATTCAAAAGAACCACTCCGGGCCCGTCCAATTTGGACCGAATACTCGACCGCTCCTGTCAAATACACGGAACCCCCGAAAAGCCAGCTAACTATACCAACAGAGATTGTTGGGTATTCAAGCAGGCAGGCAAATTAACCGCCGAAAACAGTGACAAGGGGCTACACAACGATGACGAGGAAGAGACCCGCCGCCGAACAACAGAGGACAAAGGGATTCCCCCTCAAGTTCGGACGGTAAACATGATATACGCAACGATATTCCCAAGAGGGAGCGGAAGTGCACTAAGGGCGATACGCGATGGAGCCATCGCCCCAAAATTCAACCCATGGTCCTCTTGCCCGATCACTTTCGATCGAAGAGACCATCCGACCAAGATCCGCCATGGCGGATTCACCGCATTGGTTTTAGACCCAATCGTCGATGGATTTCACCTCACGAGTCCCGATGGATGGTGGCGAGTCTCGAACCTGCTTTATCGTGATACATTATGCAAGATGGGCATAGACCCTTCAAGGATTAAACCTACAAAGACAACCTTCAAAGGCGCCATACCGGTGTCGAGGCCAATTGTACAGGCTCGCCACACTTTGAAGTGGTCTTGGATCCCGGATAATTTCCGAGCGAGGAGTTAATCTTCGACATAGTCCCGCTTCATAGCGGCTATCATGCTCGCTTTCGGACGAATCGCGTTCGCAAAAATTCAACGCGGTGCCGCATTATGCATACCTTAAGCTCAAGATGCCAGCCCTCGTGGAGTCATCACGGTCAATGGAAACACGGAACGCCCCTCCGAACGGAGGAACATACAGCGGCTCTCGCGGCGGAAGTACTGAGCAGCCTTTTAAGGCAATTTTAGTCCGCCGTTAAACGACCGGACACGACCAAACGCGCCGAGCAACATCAACCAAGACCACCTGCACGCCCGAGCACGCAGAGTAATGCGGCCTCAACCCCAGCCCTCGCAAAATTGTAAGACAAACTCTCCACAGACATAAATCGCCCTAGAGATACCATGGGCATAGGGGAAAGGCACAACCACAACAGACCCAGAGTGCGGTTCGACCACACTGAGGGCTCCCAAGTGTGTCGCTTTTTTTCTTTTATTTCTCTTTTTTATACAGAACTCAGTCCGCGGCGAACCTGCCGAACTCATGATGCAACAGCCAGGAAGGACAAAGGCCGGCGAACACTCGGTGGTCTCCATCACGAGCATTAAATTTGTTAAATACAACATTCCGCGGCCTACCCCTGGAGGGAGACGCCTTTAATTCGTCCAATCCCTTGCTTTCCGCACTATTTGTATCATTCCGCACTCATAGCATATCTTCTCGAATAAAATCCAGCACTTTTTGCCCATAATTGCATTACCTTATACATATATATATATGTTCATTTACGATATGTTGCATCCGTACATTCTGGTACGGCCAAATACACCAGGGGCTTATGTTCTCCGCATTATGGTGTGATAAAGTCCGACACTTTCACAAGTGCGGCACCCGAACTTATAGCATTATATGAATCGGCTCGAATCATGTCTTGGGTCAATAGTTGGGTTTGCCCGGCTCCCATGTTTGGCACCTTACGCCCGCTTTATCGGCTAAGGTAGCACTGGAGAACCACTGCGATTGCGCCCGGTTGAGCCGGGTTAACGCCTCGATGGAGAAAGCTAAAACTGACTGTCATGATAAGGCGAGAGACTGGTCGCTCTTGAGAGGTCCTTTCGGTCCTTAAAGACCCACGCTTTGAGCGAAGTTCGGATTATGTCCGGCGAAGGCGTGGATAGCGCCCCAATTCGGTCCTCCGAATACTTGGGGCTTCGCCGAAATTTAAAATTATAGAATTCTATGGCTAAGTGAGAGTGTTCAAGCACTATAAGTCCGGTCGCCTTGTTCGTTGTGTTGAGCGCCTCCCTAGATGGACCCAAAATGGGAACAAGAGTGCTCAAGTTATCCCGAACACCCCAAAGACTGTGGCATGGGGGCTGAAGCCGACGACTTGCCATCTCTCGATTTAATAAACGGCCGCATGTAAGGTAATATTTTAAATTAACAAGCGTTGCTTAGCGCATATGAACAAAGTTTTCAGCGCCTGAGGATAACACATTGCGAATTTACTCAATAATTACATCCTCAGGGCACTCATCCGCAATCTTGCGGGCACCCTTCAAGACAGTCTTATAGTACATTTCAGGCGACGATGTTCCTTGCCCGCTGGTGGCGCGTCGCTGATTAGCTTCTTCCCATCCAGCTTGCCCAATGCACCTTTGCGCGGGCAAAGGCCCGACGAAAGCACCTTCAATACAAAGCGGAGCGCTTGATAACCTCCACCCAGGGCACGATCCACCAACCGTCGCCGACGAGGCAAGTAGCTCCGTGCATGGCCTCTCCAGCCACACCGGACTATGAGGCCCTTCATGGCCTGCTCGGCCACCTTGTGAAGCTCGACCAGCTGCTTCACTGGTCGCTAGGGGCACTGGATGGCGGTCTCAAAGATACCGAGACCGAAGACCTTCTCCGCTGAGCTCCCCTCGGCTCGGTAGAATGCGGCGACATCGTACACGCTGCGAGGCAGATATGCAAACGCCTCGAGAGCTCCGAATTCGGGTAAGTAACACGTAATTTACATTCACATGCTTGCTTTGCATGAAAAGTGCCTTACCCGCCGCTATCTTCCTCATCAACTCAATCTCCTGAAGGGACTTATGGGCCTCGGCCTTGGCGGTTTTGGCACTTTCGAGAGCCGAGGCAAGCTCGGACTCTCGAGTCTTTGAGTCACGCTCCAAACACTCATGCTTTTCCATGAGATCCTGGAGCTCTTGCTGAACCACCGCCACCCGCGCCTCCTGCTTTTCTCGCTCTGCCCGTTCCGTGGCCGCATTGCGTTCGGCCATGGACACGGCCTCCTTCAGGGTCGCCACCTCATTCGTGGCCCCTGCAGTACCCATGTTATCCTTGTTATTTTTTGTTGCAACCTAAATCCTTTTACAGAAGGTACAAGTTCAAAGTGGTGTTACTCACCTTCTTTGTCCCGAGCTGCTTCTGGCGCGGCCGAGCTCTTGCTCGGACCGCCGAGCTCTGCTTCAATGCATCGACCTCCGCAGTCAAGTCGGCAGAGGTCAGCAGCGCAGCTCGCAACCCATATTGACATAATTTTTAGCAACCTCACGATATCTTTTTTTCAGATCCTCATCCGCTTTTCTTTCCGAACACCGAACCGAGCATCGGGGCTACTGTCTATGCGGTATTACATTACATATTTTAACTTCTTACCTGAAAGCCCGATAGAAGGCTATCGAAGCTTCGGTCAGCCCGCTCTTGGCGAGCTGCACCTTTCGATCACCGCACTCATAATAGTGCGGTGTTCTTCCTCGATGGAAGCGCTCTGCAGCGCCTCAACAAATTACCCGCGCCCGGTTGGGCGGAAGCCGCCGGCGTCACGGTCTTTCCTTCGCTCGAAGGGCGCCGCCGGACTCGGAACCACTGCGGGTTCCGATGTGGAGTCCGCGCAAAGTCCGGAGGACGCCTTGTGGCGCCCGAGCCTCCCCGATGGGTCCTTCTGGGATCCCACCTCGGCGTCCTCGGTGTCGCGAGGTGCGGCGGTCGGGATGGAGTCTACATCCGACGGAGCCAACGACCCGCTTGATGAAGCGGGAGATCATCACCGCCGGACTACAGGCAGCATGCGGCATCGAATGACACTATGTGACGCAAAAAGAAATTATAAATCATTCAGAATCCGAATACTTACGATCTCGCCGAGGCCTGGCCCTTGAAGGCCATTCTTCCTCGCCAACGTTGATGTTGGCGGAGCTGTCCGGGAATAGTCCTTCCCTCTTGACCCTTCGGCCTCCCCTGGGGAAGCCTTCCTCTTCCTCTCTCCTCCTCCGGGAGAGAGTCCTCTTCTCCTCCTCGTTTTGGGAGGAGTCCGCCCGAGTCGCTCGGACACTGAAAACGGGAGCTCTTTCGAGCACCCATGGCCTCCTTCTTGGCCTTCTTCTCCGCACCATGTGCGGTGCGGAACCAGCAGCCTCGCTAGACAAGCGCTCATGGATTTTCGGCATAGGAGCCGGACGGTAATCTGCTCCGCCTTCCTCATCCAGTCCTGTCAAAGGAAAAGGGGAAATTAAAACCCGCATAGAGTCAAACTATGAATAACAAGTGTCCCGTAAAGGGGTAGAATCACTTACCTCGTCGGCATGGCGCTGCGAGCGAAATCCGCGATCTTCGGTCGCGGATGCGGGGGCTTCGGCGCCCTTGAACAGCACCTTCCAGGCGCCTTCGTACGTCGTGTCGAAGAGCCTGCTCAGCGCTTTAGTGCTGTTCGAATCGAACTCCCAGATTGAATGCCCGCTCTTGGCATGGGAGTATCCGCGACGAGCATGACTTGGACCACGTTAACCAGCTGAGCTGCTTCACCAGCTTCGGATACAGCTTGAGTCCCGTCGGCTCCTCCGAACTACCCCACAGCAAGCCCTTCTCTTTCCGGAGGTGAGCTGCGTGGGAATACCGGATCTGAACTCGGGGCCGCCGCCCATGCAGGGTCGCGCGCTCGGTGATATAGAACCACCCCGATTGCCACCCTTGACGGATTCCACGAAGGCCCTTCAACTAAAGGACATTGGGCATCTTGCCCAACATGGCGCCCTCCGACTCCGCTTGAGTGCCCTTCACTACCTTCGCTTGACATTGAAGGTCTTGAGCCACAAACCGGTGGGGCTGGATGCAGGAAGGCCTCGCACACGACGATAAACGCCGAGATGTTGAGGATGAAGTTCGGCGCGGATCATGGAAATCCAGGCCGTAGTAGAACATGAGCCCCTGGACAAAGGGGTGAAGTGGAAAGCCCAGTCCATGGAGGAAGTGGGGAAGAAAGACGACCCTCTCATGGGGCCAGGGGTGGGGATGAGCTGCCCTCGTCGGGCAGCCGGTGCGCGATGTCGCCGGAAAGGTATCCGCGCCCGCGCTGTTTGGCGATGTGCTCCTCCTTAATGGTGGAGGCCAACCATTTACCTCCCGCTCCGGACATGGTCGGAGAAGGTTGAGATGAGATGCGCGAACTTGGGCGCTGGAGCTCGTCTTGTGGAGATGGATAAGCAAAGGAGGAAGAAGGCGTAGGTGAGAAGGTGAATCCTTATCCCTTATATGGGCGGGCGAAGTCTACGCGTCCCCCACCAGCCTGGTAAAACTCGCTTATCTCCCAAGCGTCACCATCAATGGCGCGGTTGGGTTACCCACGCCCGTATTGATGAGAATCCCTGATTAAGGGGAAACACGATCTCTGCTTCGACAAGACGTGCCAAGGAAACCGCCTCGCTAAATGCGCTGAGGTGGTAAAGTAAAAAACAATTCAAGTAATGGCTTGGTAGTGGTGTGACGTCATGCCACAAAAAAGTCGGCAGATTGAACTTGTGTATATATTATTATTCTCTCTACGGTGGAATGTGGAATTTATTTTGCGAGCCGGACACTATCCTGGTGTTCACAATCTTCTATCATTCGAGGAGGAACCCGCCTTGCAATGCCAAGCAATATACGCGCCGGACTTATCGTCATTGAAGCCTGGTTCAGGGCTACTTGAGGAGTCCTGGATTAGGGGTGTCCGGATAGCGGACTACCATCATCACCGAACTATCATCTGCGGACTATCATCATCGACCGGACTCCAAGACTATGAAGATACAAGATTGAAGACTTCGCCCCGTGTCCGGATGGGACTTTCCTTGGCGTGGAAGGCAAGCTTGGCGATACGGATATGTAGATCTCCTACCATTGTAACCGACTCTATGTAACCCTAGCCCTCTCCGGTGTCTATATAAACCGGATGGCTTTAGTCCGTAGGACTAGAACATCAAACAACCCTTACAATCATACCATAGGCTAGCTTCTAGGGTTTAGCCTCCTTGATCTCGTGGTAGATCCACTCTTGTAAACATCCACAATATCAATATCAATCGAGCAGGACGTAGGGTTTTACCTCCATCAAGAGGGCCCGAACCTGGGTAAAACATCGTGTCCCTTGTCTCCTGTTACCATCCGCCTAGACGCACAGTTCGGGACCCCCTACCCGAGATCCGCCGGTTTTGACACCGACACCCAACAAGCCCTATTTCACGCCAAGTCGAAACTTCATAAGCACAAGAGAAGACCGCGAGACGAGCACCACCAAGACGGCGCTACGACTACAACAACCACTTCGGTATCTTCGCCAAGTGCAATCAAGACATATTCGCCTTTGGACGTACGGCATCTTCGCCTACTTCCCACGTGTACGCCTACATCGACTTCATCAAGTCCAAGGCGACCACCCACGAGCAAGGGCTACACTTCCATCTTCGAAGCCCCTCAAGGAAGATGGCGAGCATGGGAAACTCCTTCGGTCATGGAGACGAGCTATGAGGTGCCACATCATATGGGCCTCCAACACCAAGACGGTGACAAGACGGTCGAGCAAGGGCCATCCCTTCGACCACGGCAACGAAGCGTGAACCTCTTCAACAACATGAAGACGACGCCCACATTGGACTCATACTCCGAGTCAAGCTACGCGACCACAAGCATGGAGACATTTGCACCTACATCTCTCGGCACCCACATATGTCGAGATGCCCCAATTGCCATGTGAGGAGAGCCACCACCCCATGAGTGACATGAGTGACTCCACCATACGTGACATTGAGAGCATTTCCTATGAGAGGATGAGTGTGACCACCACTAGCCCCACACATGAGAGCATGCCACACATCCTATGTGAGGTTGAGCGCCATTTGAGTGACTCCACCCACCATACGAGTGAGAGCATCCTTGAGGGAGTGAGTGAGCCACAACACTTAGTGAGTGAGGTAGTTAACACAGCACATGAGGCCACTATGATTTCTAACGACTTAACCTCTACTCCTAGTGTGTTTTCTTCTTTGGTGCTAGGTCTCCTACATGACGACATGCCTATCCTCGACGAGTCCATCCCTACATTGAAGACGACGATGGCCATGGTGGACGATGTTGCACCCCCCACATGGTTCCATCAAGACGAAGATGACAACGAATGGATCTTCAACACCTCACCTACAACTCATGAGCGACCTTCCAAAGGTAACATAGGTGATGGTGCTTCTCTTGTCCCACTAGTGGACTCTCTTACAATCGATTGCTCCCATGATGTTGACCCACCTATTACCATGCTTCATGCTAGTGAAACTTATTCATGCCTTGACTTACCTATTTATTTGAATATGATGATGAGCATGTTGAGTTGCCTAGTTGTGATGCTATGCTCCATAGGACATCTTGTGAAAATTCTATTGGTCACTTCATGTTTGACAATCCATTGAACTTGTCATATGCTATGAGTGAGATCTCCCATATTGCCTCATTTCAATCTCAACATAGTAACTATGCATGCCCCATTAAAATAAATCCCATTTGCACTTATGGCATAGATGACGAGATGATGGTCATAGGCTTTTGCTTCTCTTGTGATGATATTGCCATGCTTCCTTTACATGATTTGCGCAATTCGTCTACTATTCCATGCCATGATCACATTGTTCCAAATATGCATTGTTTTGGATGTTGTCAATATTCTCCATGTGATGTTTCCATTAATGCTCATGAGGAGACCCCCATAGTTTCCTCATACATATTAGGAGATCTTGATGCATTTCATACTTTGCATGATTCCCATGATTGTGTACACCATATGCATTCCATCAACAACAATGCTCTAGACATTTCTCATGATGCATTACACAATTTGAGTCTCCATTATGCGATACATCATAACAAACCTCTCATGATGGATGACATGTTTCTATTTCACGCTTCTCATTTATTTGAGCATTGGATATTTTGTGCTAACAAACACACACACGTATGCATCATGATGGATGATGCGTACATCTACCACGCACACACAATTTTTCCTTTGTCTTTGTTTTGTGTAGGTACTCATGTATACTCGTCAACTTCTCAATCCCAAGAGTTGACGAAACGAGCTCTTGAGAGCAACGATGCTTTGGGATCCCATGGACTATCCTTACCACTGCTCCTTGGCGCAGGACTACGCACATCTCTTCTACTTGGCTCTCACACGGCTATGGGCCATTTACCACTTGTCACCTTATGCTCATTTTCCCGTGTTCACTTTGCTTGTTATGCTTGCTCCTATGCCTTTGCCATGCAATTGTGACCCTTGCTTGCATCTACCCATGTTTCATCATTATGCCACTTCTATGCGTATTTGCATGCTTGGTGGAGATCCTTGTTACTATTGCCATGTTTATCATGTGCCCCATGCTATTGATGCTTGTTGTGTTGGGAGAGTCATGATGCCCCATTGCTATTTACACATGGCCTCTCGCCAATACATTCATGCCATTCTACTCATATCTTGCTTTCATGCTTGTGCTATGTCATGTGCATTATTCATGCCCACTATTTGCACACACGACATGCTTGTCATGATTCCTTCTAGTACGTTGCATCTTCACACTACTAGCTTTCTTGACTTGATCTCTATGATTGATTGCTTTGATGCATTACCCATGTTCCATTACTCGCTTTCTTGGGTTGATGACATATATGTTCATGCCTCTCACATGATATATCTTGATCCTTGTCACTTGTCTCCAATAGTTGCCTCTATGCTTAATGATCTTGGAGACTTGGACACTTCACTTGTGATGCATGCTTGGTTGATTGAGCATATTGTATTTGGTTGTTCTCGCATTATGCCTCCATACTATGAAATGCTCCCTTGTCCTTTCTTATGATAAGAATTATAAGAACACTTGTTGGGTATCTTACCACTCGAATGATAGGTCTTGCATTTGCATTAACCTCATTTGTTTTTCCAAGTGTTTTTCATGTTCTTTCATTTTGAAGGATTCACAGGCGGTACCATCGCGAGACATATTGGTTATGTGAAGACGTACATGATGTGCGACACCAACATTCTTGAGAAACTACTAAAGGTGAACTCCTTCCATTTGAGCCCTCGTCACATATGCATATTGGATGGGCCATACTTTCATTGTTGTTTCCTTCTTCTTGTCTACATGATGCATATATTCGATGGAGGACCGACATTGGAGATGGACCCTATGGACCTTCAAGTTGAGGAGTGCCACGACATCGAGCTATGGTACAACACCTCCCATGACAAATTTGCACCCTATGCATGGATTGACACACATTATGATTGTCTTGTTGCACCTATTCCCATGTCATCCATGATATATGAGCTTGTGCATTTTCTTAGCAAATTTGTTGTGATTTTTCTTGATGGCATATTCATACATCGTGATCATATTGCGTACCATCAATTGCATGATAACTTAATCATATTGAGCATCCATTGCCATATTCATGCTATTGATAAACCGTCTCACTATGACATCATTTTGCACCGTCGTTGCATTGATCATATTTACAACACATTTGTGTTTACAATGAATGCTTTCAATCTCATTCCATATTATCTTGCTAAGCTTCATGTGCTTTGTCATGAACAATCTTGCCTCACGGACTCATTCTTACATGATGGACACTTTGTGTGCGCTAACCATTGTATTTTCGAGTGTCGTTTGTGTTTGCTCTCTTTGCATGTCTACCATCCCGACGACATCTTCACGTACTTGGATTGCGCCATGACTTCCACGCCGTCCAATTACAAGTTCGTCCACGACAACCGTTTCCATGGTGATGAGGATTTCGATCCGAGGTCGGATCTTTCCCAAGGGAGGGGAGATGATGCGGAGCATCCGACGATCATCCCCATGTACACTCGAGCCTACGCCATTGGACCTAAGGTGAATTCGCTCCTTTCTGAATCTTCCCTTTCCGCATGTAAGACATGGATGCTACTTCAAGCGTGGACCTTGTTCATACTCAGGTACACCCGAGGAGACCATGGAGAGCCCAAGGACCAAGGCCAAGCGTGCGCGGAAGCGAAGGAAGGAGAAGGAAGAAGAGCCAGCTGCTACAGCGGCCAGACATCTGGCCCCAGCCCGGACATCCGGCCCAGCCCGGACATCCGGCCCTTGCCCCGGAAATCCGGCATCGGCTATCCAGAGAACACCGAAAAGGACCAGTGCAGCCCAGACATCCGGCACCATGCCCCAGACATCCGGCTCTTCCTGAAGCCCCGGACATCCGGCCCCTTCACCCGGAAATCCGGCCCCTCCATCACCGAACGCATCTGGAAGACCCAGGCCAGCCCGGACATCCGGCCTCCCAGCCCAGACATCCGGCCCGTCCCGAAGCCCCGGACATCCGGCCCGTCGCCCGGACATCCAGCCACACCTGCGCGTAGTGTATCGGGCCACCGGCCCATGTACCCCTTCACTTCATCCCCAACTTGTACTACGACTATATATACTCCTCCACCTCCTCCTAGTTAGGGTTAGCGTTGATTTAGCTCAAGTTAGAGATAGAGCTTCGCTCATCCATCAGATCTCCTCCTCGTGAGAGACCGCGGCCTCTTCGGAGAAGATCCTCTCGATTCAAGACCCCTCGGGAAGATCCCTTGTGGATTCAAGCCCTCCTCATGGAGAAGAACGGTTCCTTTGTATCCTCTACCTTTGTTGATTTTGGATCTCGTGTATCTCTTTGTGTTCTTTGATCTAGCATTTGTGTGACCGATTCCTTGTTGGTTGAGTGTTTTCCCTCGTTCCTCCCCGTGATTTCCTCGTGTTCTTCCGCTCGTTCTTCGTGTCTCCCGTAGGATCCACTCCAAACGTGAAAGATCGACGCTATAGGGTTCCACCCTACATCATTTTATCATCGTCGGTTGAAGCTTCCGTGTTTGCGCAGTGCCAACACCCAAAAAAATTGTTTGCCTTCGATTGAAGCTTTGGGTGACGCTGGTTGTATCATTTTTTGTTGCCGGTTCCAGCACACCAGATAGCTAGTTCCAGCAGACCACATGGCCGGTAAAAGCATCACCATGTGCTAGTTCTAGCGCGGGTGCACGCTGAGGTTGCAGCTTTTTCCGGCGTCGGTTCCAAAGATCATCCCGCATGCGGTTCCAGCCGAGTGCATGACGGTTGTAGTACCACGTCATCTCAGTCATAGTAGCACGCGACGACGGTCACATCACCGTCTCGCATGGTTGTAGCACATCCCACGCCGCGATTTAGATTGCGGTTGTAGCAACATCGAGGTCTAGTCGCCCAGACGGAGAGGAGATTGACGGAGAGGAGCTTGGAGTAGGTGCTCGTGGCACGGAGGCTGCCAAGTGCGGTGGTCGGGCCGGCATCCCAGCAGGCGGTGGTTGGGGGCTGCACAGCTGCGAGAGAGCCAGAGAGGAGATGGGCGAGAGAGACGAGAGGAACGGGAGAAGAGGTTGACGGCTTCCTCAAAAAAGATAAGGATGAAAAGAGATAAGATTGAGTGGCTGTAGTTAAACGAGGGCCGATAGATGGGGCGCAATCGAACGATTCGCGGGCGACCGGCCCGAGCTTCGGCCGGTGCGCCGGAAGCCAACGTTTCCCTTTTAAAATTGCCCAGATTCTTACTCAGAGGGAAGTAATAACTCACCCGCAAAAAAAGAAAGGAAAAGGGAAGTAATAACTAACAACACATATGTTCTTTTTTGGAGAACATATATCATATATACCTAAATAGTTGACCCTATCTAACTTCAATTATCCCAACATGCACTATACCTTGTCATCATGCCTGAGAAAAGGTCCTTAATATGGATTATGTATTCTACTCGTATTTAATAACTACCAGCATACAACTATATAATAATTAAATACAGTAAATTTACATGTATTTTAGTTTTAATTTCTTATATTGTTAATCCAAATACTAATGTTTCAATTTTCATACAACCAAATCTCATTGAAACAATTTCAAGAATTCCCCACAACAACACACAAGCTATCATCTCCAATATGTGTCGATAATTCAATGACCACTATTGTAGTTAACCTACTAATTTGTAGGAAACATGTGTCACATATCTGGTGTTATTGTAATTTTTGGCACATCTTCAAATATCAAACCAAAGCATGAACGAACAGATGATGTACATTGAACACATGGGTCTAATAAAGTGATGCATGTGTGGGCTATAGATATCAGTTATCACTCTACTCAATCATCAATCGATCAGTTGAATCAAGTATCAGCTAGGCCCCTTTACAGAGGCATCGTTGCTTGGTGATGAGTTGCTTGTCTATTATAACTAAGAAATGACACGAGCGACACAAGTACAAAGCTTTTCACATACCAAATGGTGGAAAATCATTATTCCAAGTGTTCTTTTAGCTGTTAGAATTCAATGGCGGGGGCCTTTGGTGTCGTTGAGCGCGGCCCGGGAGGTAGCTAGGGTTGCTTTCGTATCTAAACCTGTTTGACTCCATGATTAATACCTAAATGCATTTTGTCTTGGTTTTATTTTTTGAGGAAAAGGCTCTCTTGCTCTTTCAAATATGATCAATATGTACTGCCCGTCGAGGGGAACAGGTGGTGGTCATCGGCGCACCTGGTTCTCAGTCAGATCTGACGGTACCGAGGGTTGGTGTTGTTCTTGGTTATCCGAAGGTTCCATAATGGCGCTCTCTAGTGGCCGGAGTTCTCGAAGAGCGGTGGTGGTGCGGTTAGGGATCTCGGATGTCAGATGGTGGTCTGCCTTGTTGGCATTTCGGCAAGCTTCATGGCAGAGATGGTGCACGGTTGTGTCCTTTGGACATGTGGGAGACAAGGGAAGTAGTGGTGGGTGACCCTTATGCTGATGGTGCTTCCGAAGTAGCGGCGCCCAGATCATGCTCGTGGTTTGTTGCTCGTGATTTCTCTGTCTCGCGTGGTGCCCATGGGTGCCGTGTCCCTCTTGAAGGCATCGATATGGTTGCTCCCCATGTCAGGGCTCCGGGTGAGAACCCCTTGACCAGTCTCCTATCTCGGTGTCGGCGACACGTTGCGTTGTCACCCGCTTGAGGGTATCGTTGTGAGTCTAGGTTCCATCCGGCCGCGCCATGTCATCATCGGCGGGCAAGTTTGGATCCTATCTTGAAGAGTCTTCGACTCTGGTGTGAGGCGACCTCGCTTGCCTCCTTATCTTTTACATAAGTTCTTGTTGGCTCAACTTGAGATCCTCGCTATCCGCAGGTAGGATTGGTGCTCCACACTCCGGAGTGGGTAGGCAAGGGGTCTTCCCCCGTGAAAGCTTGGTGTGAGTGGTGCATCACTATTCGGTGATTTTCCAAGGAGGCCCGATTATGTTTTTTGTTGGTAGTCCAGTTCGTTTTGGGGCAAGATGTTGCTATTTATGTAATCTTGTTTTTCCATTGATCTGTTGTGTAAGAGGGTTTTCTTATCACCTTGTGTTGGTTCCGTTTTTCGATAAAGTTGTATTGGTTCTGTTGTGTTGCTTTATATGTAAAGAGGGGTTTAGTTTTATAAGAACCTTTCACGTCCATGCAGATATACAGCAGCTACTAAGTGTCAGAACCTATTGAAGAAACGATACAGATCAAAGTCTTAACCGAACAAGACTATGTCGTGCTTATTAATCCTAACAGTGTCAACTGTGCTGCCTGCTCCGGCGAAATTTCATTGGTACTGTGATACTATCATTTTCTCCTCCGATTTCATGGTTGCTCTTTTAGTTTCCGATTTTATGCATCGAAAAACTAAATGCATGGCCGGGCAGCTGCTCTTGCACTGCAAAAACACATACCTAACGTTGATATATAAAACTAGCAAATTGGTTCCTGCATTTAATTATTAGGTTATGATAAGTGCACATACGTTTACTATTAGGTTATCTACCCCGTTATTTGTTGAAAGAGAATAAGGATGTATGATCATTGGTTATAAATTAAACTTCCAAAAGGCATCAACAGTTTAGCGATACTGCCGCCTCCTCCTTCTCCTCCACAAAAAGCTAGGGTTTTTGCCTCCCACCGCCGCCGCCGCAGGTCCGCCTCCTCTCCGATGGCCTTAGGGCCATGGGGGCGCAGTGGATCTCGGCAAGGGTCGGCGGGAGGGCTCCGTTTTTAATCGTTTCTTTCAGTTTTGCTAGGGTTTGTGTCCTGCTCAGGAAGACGAGACGGCGGCTCCCTGAAGATGGAATAAAGGTCTCCCCGCCTAGCCCCCGTTCCGGCGATGCGTCTAGCGTCGTTGGTGGGCGTGTGGAGATGTGTCTCCGGTGGATCTATCATTGGGGGATTTGCTCGGATCTCGTCGTTGTTCGTCTACGTTCGTGTGTCTTTGGATTGGAATTTTCTGATCTACGTTATTCTTCATCTGCGGCGGTTGCTGTTCTGGTGCGCTGGTCCTACGGGGTCTTAGCACGACGACTTCCCGACTGTCTACTACAACAAGTTGTGCCCGACTCGGTGATGGAGGGCGATGACGGCGCGCTTCCTGCTCGCTTCAATCTTGGTAGTTGTCGCTAGGTGGTCTACGGTTCGGATGTAATTTCTATTATTTCGGTATTCGTTGTACTGCCATGATTGAAGATGAATAGATCGGAAATTTTCTCATAAAATAAATAAATAAATTAAACTCCCAGCACTTGCCATATTCTTTGATCAATACATGTTCATTTAAAATTCATTTAAACATTTAATAATGAGATAGAATATTTGCAATGAAAAATATTGTGATAAAATGTGTTTAAATACCATCATATTTTTATGTTGCAATCAACATTTTCTAATGTCTATAGCATGGATTCTATAGCCAAAAATATATTATGAACTATTACATTCTTAGCAATCACATCCTGTATGCATGGGCATAATATAAATTTAACATGTTTATTTATTGGTAGGATGAACTAGCAAGATTACTCTCTGTAATAGGTTTCTACCCGGAAACTCCTATACATTGAGTGCCAAAAAGGAAAAGTTATGCTGTAATTTAATACTATTGTCCTTACCTATTAATTTAGCACCTAATAAACTCAAATATGGCTCGGTCTCTCATAGGGGTAAGGTATGACTGCTTTCATAGGGGTGAATGTGTATGTGTTTGTGAGCATCTACATCAGTACTATGTTTCTCAAAAAAAAAAGCTATGCATTTCTTGTTCAGATATTGTTCATCAATGTGTGCCTTATAGTCCTAAAAAAATAGTTGGTGGATCCATATGGTGAAACGAAGTAAGGCAATGGTGTCCCTCGCAATGCTCACCAATTGGACAAACTGGAACTAGAGGAACTTGAGAGTCTTCGGGTAGAAATCTACACCACCCCAAATCATCTTGAACAACTTGAAGAATGAGGCTAAGCTTTGGGCTCTCGTGAGGGCGAAGCATTTGAGTAATTTGATGCCAGGGGAGGGAAAGCCTATGTATCTTTTGTTTGTTTTGGGTACCTCTTGTCATAACCTTCTCTCCTAATTAATAAATTAGGCAAGTTTTTTGCCTCCTCTTTCCAAAAAAAATAGTCTTCATTTTATGCACTCAAGAATTATTTGCGAAGTACAATACTTTTATTGTGTTTGATGCAAGTCGGATTTTGGTTGGCACGCATTGGCTCCAGTGCTACTTGACATACCCTCGTACTAGTTAGTGCACCGCCCGTCCGCCCGTGCCCCCCTAATGTGGTCTTATATATATAGAATTATGATTAGGCCGCACACATTGGCTCCAATGCTAATTGAGATATACAACCGGGTACACCTCATGTGCATATGCCTCTCCCTCCTAATCTGGTATCCTTATTATGGTCATATATGTCGAGGAAGATCGTAGACATCATTGGAATATTAGTCAAAGCGGCCATTAATTTTGTACGCATGGTCTTGTAGCCACAAATTATTTTCACATAGAAAAGAAGTTGAATACTAAACATTAAATAGACTAGTGTTTTATCCTCTATATATTTTCTCGAAGTAACTAGACTTCCATACTAGAGTATGACTCTATTGAGATTTAATATGACCAATTAGGATTAGAGCAACATACTCAGCATATTGTTTACTTATGTATGATAGCCATACCACTTTATTGTATTTTGCAAAGTAGAAAATGAAGTGCACCTTTATTGTATGATATTTGTTCTATATGTCTTATTTAAGCCACATATATGAACATGGCGTTGTGGCGCTTCCTACTATTCCTAAAGAATTATATTTCAAATAAAATTTGAATTGTGTTCAATTATACGTTCTGGATTTGAATCTACATTATACATACACATATTGTAGTTTAGTGTGTCATACAATTTAATGTCCTTGTATGTTTGTAATTGGAAGTATGACTACATTTCCATATTACTTCATGACAATTAGTTTGTGGGTGAAATTGTTTGTGCTTGAAGTTCAGCAGAATTACACACCTCTAACAATTCTATACTCCCTCCGTTCCATAATGTAGTGCCTATAGATTTTTACAAAAGTCAAACATTACAAACTTTGATCATGTTTATAGAGAAAAATAGGTACATCTAGAATACGAAATGCTCCTCATTGGATACATCGTGAGTTATATTTTCAGAATATACATGTTTGGTATTGTAGATGTAGATAGTTTTCTTTATACACTTGGTCAAAGTTGACAACGTTTGACTTTTACAAAAATCTATAGGTACTACATTTTGGAATGGAGGGAGTAGTACATAATGTTAACAACATAAGGTATATACACACACTTGTGAACAATATCCAAAGTAACAGGTGCTTATGCTACACATCCTACAGATTTAGGAAGCTATATATATGAACACTTTGGAATTCCAAAACTTGATATTGCAACTTTATCTTTGTAGGTTAACAATTTCGGAGTTTTAAGGTAAAGGTAACACTTTAGAGTAACTAGGCCGAGTAAGATCCTATTATGTAATTAGCACTGTAAAATCTAGCTGGTCCAGCCAAACAAAATATACATGTTCAATTTGTAAATATTACATAGATCCGTGAATAGAAAAGAAACCCATGCAACAATTAACATCATATAACATGCATTCTAGAAGTACACTGAAAGAATAATCAATTTTAACGCAAAGTCAAATACACTATCAGTTTGGTAGTGATGTATGTATCGATAGTAGAATCAATAAAAGAGGATATCAGTAGCAAGGGAACATCAAACATGCCAGTAGGTGACAGCTGAGTAGTGATGCATGTAAATTAACATGCAGATCTGTGACATATAGTACTAACTGCATGTATATGCTCATAACTGGCCATAGGCTGACTATATAAGGGAGAATATATAGTACTCCCTCCATCACAAAATAAGTGTCTCAACTTTAGTACAACCATGATTTGATGTATTTAAAAAAATACATGTTTGATCATTTGTTGAGTTTTTAATTTCTTCAGGGACAAAGAAAGGAGGCATAAACCATATATTAACAAAGCAGTTGCTCGTCAAAGCCTCGTCTAACGAAACGAAACAATGCCTTATATATTCTGGAATAGAGCTAGGGAGTATAAGTAGTTTCTAAAGTTTCATCAATTTGATCGCTAATCAGGCTTCCTGTCCCAGGCAGGCACACAGCTAGCTGGTGATAGCATTTTTTGTAAACTAGCTTCATGCATAAAATGAGGAGCTAGCAGGCCAAGCAAGAAGCAGTGAAATCTGGCGGAGGGAACAGTAGGAAATCTATGGAATCAATGCAATTTGGCAAGACACAGTCGACAAATGTACCATCTCCTTATTTGGAATCAAATACGGCTAAGCGCAAGTACTAACTGCACCGAGAAGGACGGGACGACGCAGGCAGCAGGCAAACTATTGGGCTGTTTGACCCGATCTGGAGCGCCATGTAGCTTAGACAGCGAGCCGACCGGCAGCTAGCACGCACGCGCAGGAGGGACAACAGTGGCGCGCTCGTAGTACGTCCTATACCTATTCACAATGTCACGCACACAAGCTAGCTAGAGAACAAGACGCGGGGGGTGGCCGAGGAAGAACAACAGCAGCCCGGCCACCGTCGCCCGCTGTGCGCACGTACGCGGGGAACAGTACGTCGTCCTCTTCATACGTACTACAGTACAGCGCCGCCGGGATCCGGCCGGACACTCATTGGCGGCGGCTGGTGCAGCGCCGGGAATACAAGAAAATAAGGCGGAGAGAGAGAGAGAGAGAGAGAGAGAGAGAGAGAGAGAGAGAGATCGCCAGATGCAATGCACCTCATCGATCGATTGATCTCTTGCGTGCGCAGCGTACGGTCACCATACGCACACGCACGCTATCTTTATAAACTTCAGGATATAGTACGTTCTATATGTACGTGTTTTAATGAGCAGTGAGACGTAACGCAGGCATGTGGGCAATCCATGATCAGTCAATGGCATTCACTTACTTGCAAGAACAAAGTTCAACACAAAAATTAAGATGGAGAAAGCTTGGCAGTAGAAATTAAGCAGAAGCAAATAATAACTAGCAAATGGACGTAGCACGATCAATAAAAGTCTGAATCATCTAGTCTAGATCTTAAGCCCGGCAGAATGGTAGTAAAACAATGCATGCATGCACAAGCAGTTAATCGATCGAGACCTACATAAAATATGCTCATCATCGGTCCGGCATACCAAATGGGCACGTGCGCAGTACAGGTCCTCTCTCCTCCTCAGCAGGCCGCACCGGCGGGGGGCGGTGGCGGCGGGGGTGGAGCCTGGTGGCTGCCGCTGCTGCTGGCGTCACCAGGCGTCGGCTTCTTGCGCTTCTTCTTCTCGTAGCTGACGCCGCGCGCGCGAGCCTGGTGCTCGCGGACCTCGCGGAGGAACAGGCGGACCGCGCGGGCGGCGAAGGGGTTGGACTCGGGGCGGCCGCCGTGCTCCTCGAACGCGGCGCGAAGGCGTCCCACGAGCGCGTCGAGGCTCCCCCACGCCTGACGCAGTGGGCAGGGGCAGGGCGCCGGCGGGTTTGGGTGGCCGAAGAAGGGGCACGACGCCGTGTGCACCTTGGTCTTGCCGAACTGGTCCAGGTACCGCAGAAACTCCAGCACGTGCGCACCGCTGCACTGCGCGAGGCTCAGCGGCGGCCGGTGGTTCCGCAGGTACTGCCCGAACGTGTTCCAGTCCCGCCGCTTCTGCGCCTCGTACCGGCTGGGCGTCTGCGGCGTGCCTCCACCCCCAGCAGACGAGGACGCCCCTCCACCGCCGCTAGATCCACCGGCGCCGCTGCCGCCACCGCCGCCCGGGGCATTCGGGCTCTCGGGGTTTGGTGACAGGTCCATGGATCAACCTGACGCCCAAAAGACACAAGCTCCGCCATTATAGTACACGAATGATGAAGCTAGCTGATGAATGCGTGCGTATTTGGGGTTCGCCCTTAAATTTGTAGCTGGTGTACACTCCGCTCCCTTCCCTTGGCTCTGTGTGCGTGTGTGAAAGGGATGCATCTATACTACCAACCAATATACTCTAAGATATGTACATACACATGTGCGAAACGGCCGGATTCTTTTACCGGAAGGGGCATCGGTGGTTACATGCTTAACATACCTTTCCTCACGGCGGCGCTCGGACGATCCCTTTTTCGCCGGTGGCGGACTCAGAACCGCGAAGAAGATAGTTCGACCAGCAGCAACAGTGGCGTCGGCGGGAGGTGAAGAAGCTGGCTCGAGAATTTGATCTGCAGGGGGGGTGGAAGAGGTAGATATATAGGGGATAAGTATAAGTCCGAGAAAAAGTTAACGCGGACATTAGCTTCTTTTGCCACTTACCACTGCAGTAGTAGTAGTTGCTGTTGCTCATAGGTCCATTAATCTGACCTGAGCTGCTCCTGCTGCAGCTGGCCAGAGCTTGTTGCTCGAAGACGAAACCTTCTTCATGTGCTGGAATAGCCTTGAAGGGATTTCATTGGCATGCTGCCGCTGCTATTTTTAGGTGGGTTTCAGGGGGCGGTGGATGGATTGTTTGGCCTAAAAAAGGGGGGGATCTGCGAAGTGAGTGAGAGATGGAGCAGCGACGTAGAGAGAGAGAGAGAGAAAGAGGAGATGGTAGGACAGATACAGAGGTGCGGCACTGTTAGGGCTTTTAGGTGAAAGAGGGGGGAAGACGGGAGACACTGTTGAGTGAGAGGTGAGAGGTGACATGACTAAAGCTGAAATCCTTTTATTTTCCATCCATGGTGGGGGAGGAGGAGAAAGCGAGCGACCGAGCGAGGGGCACCCCCTCCCAGCCCCAGTCCCAGTCTCTCGCCACCACCTCCATTTGTATAGCTCTCCAGCAGTGGTGGGGGTCTGGGATGTCCTTTGCGCCGTCTACTCCCGTCGACGGGGACACGGACGGCTGAGATCGGCCCGCGAAAGAGTCCAAGCTGCTAGGCGCAGCTCCATCACGCACGCACAGGAACATATCTGAGGGCGTCCAGCATCCAATGGACGGCCTGTAAAGTGGTAGGGCCCGCTCATGTCCGTACGATTGGAGACGGCCCGGGGCCTACCGCGCAGAACACCATGAATGGCCGCGCGCGCGGCTGCTTGTCCATGTGAGGAGACGACAAATATGAAACTCCGTCCCAGCGTACGCAGCAGGTATGAAATGCTACCGCATAAAACCGCGGTGCATGATTAACCAAAGGAATTCTCCCCTTTTTAGAACTCGTGTCCGCATCCATATTAATCGTCATTTAGAAAGATGATTCATGTCGTACCGCCGCATGTGGCAGGTACTGACCAACTTGGATGATACAAAATCTGCCAACTTGCAAAAAAGAAGTCGAAGATATATGTGTTGATTTTTTGTTGTCTCTTTTACTTTGCTGTTGCTGTTAAAGAATATATATCGACTTTGTTATCACACGAGGCCTTTCCTTGTCCCAGGTATATTGTTTGCCGATTTTTACTATTTGTTTGTGCATTATCCTACAACTACCTCATTTTCTTGGTGCAACGATCTTAAAATATCTTGTACCGAAGCAAGTGCGTAAATATAATAGTAACTGAGTAACATCACGATTCAGAAAACTATATATAACCGGGAAATTAAACGGTCTATCTTGAACACTGAATTGTTGTGTTCGATCTACCTTGAATCTTGAATTATAGAAAATTTAATACTAAAACCTGAATTTCTAAATCTATTTAATATGAACTCTAGCTCTGATTTTATATTTCATGCCTCTTACTAATATGAACATGACGGGTGATTATATCTCTCTTGTAGAAAATGAAACTATAAACCATGTATTTCTTTTGATATTTGTATACAGATCTCAAATGTCTAGGCTATAAGCAAACAAGATAATATGTGCGTGCAAGGTCTACGGGTTAACTCATGAACTAAAATTAATGCAAGAACTAGAAAAAATATCAAACAAAAACTATATGTAGCATCACCTTCATGCGGTTATATACATGACACTTAATGAAATTTACATCTCAATGGAAAATGTTTGCATTCATTTTAAAGTAACATTGACTAATGATAATATCATCTCCACATTTGGTTATACACATAAACAACAACAAAAATATATTTTGCAAAAATAACAACAATTATATATATATATATATATATATATATATATATATATATATATATATATATATATATATATATAAGTGAATGAACATTATTTGAAAATAGATGAGTTTTCAAAGAACTTTTGCCCCCTAAACATGTTATACTTGAAAATAAGTATATTTATGTCAGTATTACTATTAATTGCGCATATATTTTCTATCTATCATGTCCATTGACATATATCCCAGTGGTCCGTAGTCATGTCTGATCTAGCTATCTTGCCGATAAAAGGTTACCTTGAACTTTCCATTTGAGTAGGCTGATGTGTGGATGAAATTAAAACCCCACCACCTGCATGGTACATGCAAAACACTTGTAAGCGGTTAGGGTACAATGATTGGGTGGATCAGGAGATTTGGCTACCAATATTTCCTTTGAAAAGTCGTCCTTTTGTTTGAATATCTTCTACCCTTTTAGTTGCTTCCAAATGTGTGCATCTCTCTGTTATCAGATGGGGCCAGTAATAGTATGGTACTATTGGTGGCTGTTGAGCAACATTGATCATGATGCTACACTCTTACTAGTGAAATAGTTGCACATGTACTATATATGACACATTAATGTTTAATTTTGGAGTATGACCTGTCAACTGAAGAAGTGCTCCTATGCATGATATGCATCTGATCTTAGCCACAGTAGTGCAACAAAACTAAGAGAAGTTTACTACGAACACGGCTTGGATATGACGGTGAGTGAAATAATTAGCTAGTTCTTTTTACAGCAAGTAATTAGGTAGGTTTGTACCTTTTTTTTTTCACCCGCTGCTCTCAGAAGTTGCATGCAGGTATACTGGCAGTTGTGCTGCAATGGATGTACAACCTGAGGCTGATGGGGGCGGTGCGTATGTACTGGCAGTTGTGCTACAATGGATGTACAACGCTGAGGCTGATGGGGGCCTGATGGGTGGTGGATGAAATCACTTAGGTGATGCAGCCATACTGAGTCTAATCGTCATTGGACGAATTTTATCGTACGCATAGCACTATCGTCTATAATCAGTGCAACTTGTTCTACACTGTGATTAATCGGAAGACGAACTACAACCTCTGGATGGACTTTTTTTCCCTATGAAACTACGCCTTGTTTTTCTAAATTGTTTTCTCTTTTCGTAACATATGTAACTTCTTGCTACACTCTGTCCTCCACTTTTCGAAAAAACTCCACAGTAAGAACTCAACTGAGATGTGTTAGGGCATCTCCAGCCAGGCCCTCAAGAAGCCTCCCAGGCGCATTTTTAGACGCCGGCGAGTAAAAATCCTCCTAGCCGCAATCCCAGAGTCACGTTTTTCGCCGGATCTGACGAAAATCACGGCCGGCGCTCGTGATGGAAACTCAGCAAACCGGGATGCAGCTGGGGCGCCGGCGCTATATTTTAGCCGCGAAAGGCCCACTGCCAGCCTCTAATCTCTTTCTCTCCTTTTTTCTGGCTAGGCCCACCACGTGAGGCATGCAAAAAAAGACAACGCGGAGAAGCCGCAGCAGCCGGCCCGGCGCCGTCGCCCAACTGCGCCGCGCCCCCGAGCAGCTTCACACCGCCGCCCGCGCCAGCCCCCGGAGAAGCTTCACGCCGCCCGCCCGGTGCCCAAGAGCCCTTGCAGACCTCCGTGCGCTACCGAGCCCGTCACGGAGCAGCTCTCTCCTCCACGGGCGGTCCCGGCACTGGCGCGCCCGACCGCAGGCTGCCCGGCAAGACCGGCGCGCTGCCACGGGCGGACCGGCACGGCTGGCGCGCGGCCACGGGCGGCCCCGACCCGAGCATGGCGACCACGGCCCCGGCGGCCCCGCCCGAGCCACGCACCGGTGGGGGCAACCCTGAGTGGGGAGGGGTGTTGGGGAACGTAGTAATTTCAAAAAATTTCCTACGCACACGCAAGATCATGGTGATGGCATAGCAACGAGAGGGGAGAGTATCGTCCACGTACCCTCATAGACCGTAAGCGGAAGCGTTATGACAACGCGGTTGATGTAGTCGTACGTCTTCACGATCCGACCGATCCAAGTACCGAACATACGGCACCTCCGAGTTCAGACACGTTCAGCTCGATGGCGATCCCGGGCTCCGATCCAAAGAAAGCGTTGGGGATGAGTTCCGTCGACCTGACGGCGTGATGACGATGATGATGCTCTACCGCGCAGGGCTTCGCCTAAACTCCGCGACGATATGACCGAGGTGGAATATGGTGGAGGGGGGCACCGCACACGGCTAAGGAACGATCCGTAGATCAACTTGTGTGTTATGGGGTGCCCCCCTGCCCCCGTATATAAAGGAGGGAGGGGGAGGTGCGGCCGGCCCCAAGGGGTGCGCTTGGAGGAGTCCTACTCCCACCGGGAGTAGGACTCCCCCCTCTTGCCTTGTTGGAGAAGGAAAGGGGGGAGGCGAAAGAGGAAGGGGCGCGCCCCCTCTCCTTGTCCTATTCGGACTAGGGGGGGGCGCGCGGCCTGCCCTGGCCGGCCCTCCTCTTCTCCCTCATGGCCCACTAAGGCCCATTATCCCCGGGAGGGTTCCGGTAACCCCCCGGTGTTCCGGTAAAATCCCGATTTCACCCGGAACCATTCCGATATCCAAATATAGGCTTCCAATATATCAATCTTTATGTCTTGACCATTTCGAGACTCCTCGTCATGTCCGTGATCACATCCGGGACTCCGAACAAACTTCGGTACATCAAAACTTATAAACTCATAATAAAACTGTCATCGTAACGTTAAGCGTGCGGACCCTACGGGTTCGAGAACTATGTAGACATGACCTAGAACTATTCTCAGTCAATAACCAATAGCGGAACCTGGATGCCCATATTGGTTCCTACATATTCTACGAAGATCTTTATCGGTCAAACCGCATAACGACATACGTTGTTCCCTTTGTCATCGGTATGTTACTTGCCCGAGATTCGATCGTCGGTATCCAATACCTAGTTCAATCTCGTTACTGGCAAGTCTCTTTACTCGTTCCGTAATGCATCATTCCGTAACTAACTCATTAGCTACATTGCTTGCAAGGCTTATAGTGATGTGCATTACCGAGATGGCCCAGAGATACCTCTCCGACAATCGGAGTGACAAAACCTAATCTCGAAATACGCCAACCCAACATGTACCTTTGGAGACACCTGTAGTACTCCTTTATAATCACCCGATTACGTTGTGACGTTTGGTAGCACCAAAGTGTTCCTCCGTAAACGGAGTTGCATAATCTCATAGTTACGGAACATGTATAAGTCATGAAGAAAGCAATAGCAATATACTAAGCGATCAAGTGCTAGGCTAACAGAATGGGTCATGTCAATCACATCATTCTCCTAATGATGTGATCCCATTAATCAAATAACAACACATGTCTATGGTTAGGAAACATAACCATCTTTGATTAATGAGCTAGTCAAGTAGAGGCATACTAGTGACTATATGTTTGTCTATGTATTCACACATGTATCATGTTTCCGGTTAATACAATTCTAGCATGAATAATAAACATTTATCATGAAATAAGGAAATAAATAATAACTTTATTATTGCCTCTAGGGCATATTTCCTTCAGTCTCCCACTTGCACTAGAGTCAATAATCTAGTTCACATCATCATGTGATTCAACACTAATATTCACATCTGTATGTGATTAACACCCATAGTTCACATCGTCATGTGACCAACACCCAAAGGGTTTACTAGAGTCAATAATCTAGTTCACATCGCTATGTGATTAACACCCAAAGAGTACTAAGGTATGATCATGTTTTGCTCGTGAGAGAAGCTTAGTCAGCGGTTACATCACATTCAGAGCCGTATGTATTTTGCAAATATTCTATGTCTACAATGCTCTGCACGGAGCTACTCTAGCTAATTGCTCCCACTTTCAATATGTATCCAGATTGAGACTTAGAGTCATCTAGATCAGTGTAAAAAGCTTGCATCGATGTAACTCTTTATAACGGGCTCTTTTATCACCTCCATAATCGAGAAATATTTCCTTAGTCCTCACTAAGGATGTTCTTGACCAATGTCCAGTGATCTACTCCTAGATCACTATTGTACTCCTTGCCAAATTCAGAGCAAGGTATACAATAGGTCAGTACATAACATAGCATACTTTATAGAACCTATGATGAGGCATAGGGAATGACTTTCATTCTCTTTTCTATTTTCTGCCGTGGTCGGGATTTGAGTCTTACTCAATTTCACACGTTTGCAACACAGGCAAGAACTTTTCTTTGACTGTTCCATTTTGAACTACTTCAAAATGTTGACAAGGTATGTACTTATTGAAAAACTTATCAAGCGTCTTGATCTATCTCAATATATCTTGATGCTCAATATGTAAGCAGCTTTACTGAGGTCTTTCTTTTAAAGAACTCCTTTCAAATACTCCTTTATGCTTTCGGAAAAATTATACATCATTTCGATCAACAATATGTTACTCACATATATTTATCAAAAAGCGGTAGTGCTCCCACTCACTTTATTGTAAATACAGGCTTCACCGCAAGTCTGTATAAAACTATATGCTTTGATCAACTTACCAAAGCGTGTATTCCAACTCGAGATGCTTGCACCAGTCCATAGATGGATCATTGGAGCTTGCACATTTTGTTAGCTCCTTTAGGATTGACAAAACCTTTTGGTTGCATCATATACAACTCTTCTTTAATAAATCCATTAAAGAATGTTGTTTTGACATCCATTTGCCAGATTTCATAAAATGCGGCAATTGCTAACATGATTCAGACAGACTTAAGCAACGCTAGAGTTGAGAAAATCTCATTGTAGTCAACACCTTGAACTTGTCGAAAACCTTTTTGTGACAAGTCGAGCTTTGTAGATAGTAACACTACTATCAGTGTCCGTCTTCCTCTTGAAGATCCATTTATTTAACATGGCTTGCTAATCATCGAGCAAGTCAATCAAAGTCCATACTTTGTTCTCATACATGGATCCTATCTCAGATTTCTTGGCCTCAAGCCATTTCGCGGAATCTGGGCTCATCATCGCTTCCTCATAGTTCGTAGGTTCATCATGGTCTAGTAACATGACTTCTAGAATAGGATTACCGTACCACTTTGGTGCGGATCTTATTCTGGAAGACCTCTGAGGTTCGGTAGTAACTTGATCTGAAGCTTCATGATCATCATCATTAGCTTCCTCACTGATTGGTGTAGGAATCACATGAACTGATTTCTGTGATGAACTACTTTCCAATTCGGGAGAAGGTACAATTACCTTATCAAGCTCTACTTTCCTCCCACTCACTTCTTTCGAGAGAAACTCCTTCTCTAGAAAGGATCCATTCTTAGCAACGAATATCTTGCTTTCGGATCAGTGATAGAAGGTGTACCCAATAGTTACCTTTGGGCATTCTATGAAGACGCACTTCTCCGATTTGGGTTCGAGCTTATCAGGTGAAAACTTTTCCACATAAGCATCACAGCTCCAAACTTTAAGAAACGACATCTTAGGTTTACTGTTAAACCATAGTTCATACGGTGTCATCTCAACGGATTTAGATGGTGCCCTATTAAACGTGAATGCAGCTGTCTCTAATGCATAACCCCAAAACGATATTGGTAAATCGGTAAGAGACATCATAGATCGCACCATATCTAATAAAGTACGGTTACGATGTTCGTACACACCATTACACTATGGTGTTCCAGGTGGCGTGAGTAGTGAAACTATTTCACATTGTTTTAACTGAAGGCCAAACTTGTAACTCAAATAATTTACCTCTGCGATCATATCGTAGAAACTTTTATTTTCTTATTACGATGATTCTTCACTTCACTCTGAAATTCTTTGAACTTTTCAAACATTTCAGACTTATGTTTCATCAAGTAGATATACCCATATCTGCTCAAATCATCTGTGAAGGTCAGAAAATAATGATACTTGTTGCGAGCCTTAATATTCATCGGACCACATACATCAGTATGTATGATTTCCAACAAATCTGTTGCTCGCTCTATTGTTCCGGAGAACGGAGTCTTAGTCATTTTGCCCATGAGGCATGGTTCGCAAGCATCAAGTGATACATAATCAAGTGATTCCAAAATCCCATCAGCATGGAGTTTCTTCATGCGCTTTACACCAATATGACCTAAACGGCAGTGCCACAAATATGTTGCACTATCATTATTAACTTTGCATCTTTAGGCTTCAATATTATGAATATGTGTATCACACGATCGAGATCCAACAAACCATTTTCATTGGGTGTATGACCATAGAAGGTTTTATTCATGTAAACAGAACAACAATTGTTCTCTAACTTAAATGAATAACCGTATTGCAATAAACACGATCAAATCATATTCATGCTCAACGCAAACACCAAATAACATTTATTTAGGTTCAACACTAATCCCGAAAGTATAGGGAGTGTGCGATGATGATCATATCAATCTTGAAACTACTTTCAACACACATCGTCACTTCACCCTTAACTAGTTTCTGTTTATTATGCAACACCCGTTTCGAGTTACTACTCTTAGCAACTGAACCAGTACCAAATACCGAGGGATTTCTATAAACACTAGTAAAGTACACATCAATAACATGTATATCAAATATACCTTTGTTCACTTTGCCATCCTTCTTATCCGCCAAATACTTGGGGTGGTTCTGCTTCTAGTGACTAGTCCCTTTGCAGTATAAGCACTTAGTCTAGGCTTAGGTCCAGACTTGGGCTTCTTCACTTGAGCAGCAACTTGCTTGCCGTTCTTCTTGAAGTTCCCTTCTATCCCTTTGCCCTTTTCTTGAAACTAGTGGTCTTGTTAACCATCAACACTTGATGTTTTTCTTGATTTCTACCTTCGTCGATTTCAGCATCACGAAGAGCTTGGGAATTACTTTCGTCATCCCTTGCATATTATAGTTCATCACAAAGTTCTACTAACTTGGTGATGGTGACTAGAGAATTCTGTCAATCACTATTTTATCTGGAAGATTAACTCCCACTTGATTCAAGCGATTGTAGTACCCAGACTATCTGAGCACATGCTCACTAGTTGAGCGATTCTCCTCCATCTTTTATCTATAGAACTTGTTGGAGACTTCATATCTCTCAACTCGGGTATTTGCTTGAAATATTAACTTCAATTCCTGGAACATCTCATATGGTCCATGATGTTCAAAACGTCTTTGAAGTCCCGATTCTAAGCCGTTAAGTATGGTGCACTAAACTATCAAGTAGTCATCATATTGAGCTAGCCAAACGTTCATAACGTCTGCATCTGCTCCTGCAATAGGTCTGTCACCTAGCGGTGCATTAAGGACATAGTTCTTCTGTGCAACAATGAGGATAAACCTCAGATCACGGATCCAATCCGCAACATTGCTACTAACATTTTTCAATACAATTTTCTCTAGGAACACATAAAAACATAGGGAAGCAAAAACATAGGGAAGCAACAACGCGAGC
Organism: Aegilops longissima; assembly: GCA_021605205.1. Taxonomy (NCBI): domain Eukaryota; kingdom Viridiplantae; phylum Streptophyta; class Magnoliopsida; order Poales; family Poaceae; genus Aegilops; species Aegilops longissima. The sequence goes on along the minus strand of CM038681.1, from coordinate 418,132,245 downwards.
TATTGATCTACAACATAATTTGCAAAATACTACCAGGACTAAGTTCATGATAAATTTGAGTTCAATTAATCATATTACTTAAGAACTCCCACTTAGACAGACATCTCTCTAGTCATCTAAGTGATTACGTGATCCAAATCAACTAAACCATGTCCGATCATCACGTGAGATGGAGTAGTTTCAATGGTGAACATCACTATGTTGATCATATCTACTATATGATTCACGTTCGACCTTCGGTCTCCGTGTTCGAGGCCATATCTGTATATGCTAGGCTCGTCAAGTTTAACTTGAGTATTCGCGTGTGCAACTGTTTTGCACCGTTGTATTTGAGCGTAGAGCCTATCACACCCGATCATCACGTGGTGTCTCGGACGAAGAACTTTCATAGCGTTGCATACTCGGGAGAACACTTCTTGATATTTAGTGAGAGATCATCTTATAATGCTACCGTCAATCAAAGCAAGATAAGATGCATAAAGGATAAACATCACATGCAATCAATATAAGTGATATGATATGGCCATCATCATCTTGTGCTTGTGATCTCCATCTCCAAGCAAATCGTCGTGATCACCATCGTCACCGTAGCGACACCTTGATCTCCATCGTAGCATCGTTGTCGTCTCGCCAACTATTGCTTCTCGACTATCGCTACCGCTTAGTGATAAAGTAAAGCAATTACAGAGGCTTTGCATTTCATACAATAAGCGACAACCATATGGCTCTGCCGATTGCCGATAACCGGTTACAAAACATGATCATCTCATACAATAAAATATAGCATCACGTCTTGACCATATCACATCACAACATGCCCTGCAAAAACAAGTTAGATGTCCTCTACTTTGTTGTTGCAAATTTTACGTGGCTGCTACGGGCTGAGAAAGAACCGTTCTTACCTACGCATCAAAACCACAATGATAGTTTGTCAAGTTGGTGCTGTTTTAACCTTCGCAAGGACCGGCGTAGCCACTCAGTTCAACTAAAGTGAGAGAGACAGACACCCGCCAGTCACCTTTAAGCAGCGAGTGCTCGCGGTGGTGAAACCAGTCTCGCGTAAGCGTCTGGCGTAATGTCGGTCGGGCCGCTTCATCTCACAATACCGCCGAACCAAAGTATGACATGCTGGTAAGCGGTATGACTTATATCGCCCACAACTCACTTGTGTTCTACTCGTGCATATGACATCTACGCATAAAACCAGGCTCGGATGCCTTTGTTGGGGAGCGTAGTAATTTCAAAAAATTCCTACGCACACGCAAGATCATGGTGATGGCATAGCAACGAGAGGGAGAGTATTGTCCACATACCCTCGTGACCGTGGCGAGGCGTTATGACAACGCGTTGATGTAGTCGTGCGTCTTCACGATCCGACCGATCCAAGTACCGAACATACGGCACCTCCGAGTTCAGCACACGTTCAGCTCGATGGCGATCCCGGGCTCGATCCAGCAAACCGTCGGGGATGAGTTCCGTCGACCTGACGGCGTGATGACGATGATGATGCTCTACCGGCGCAGAGCTTCGCCTAAACTCCGCGACGATATGACCGAGGTGGAATATGGTGGAGGGGGCACCGCACACGGCTAAGGAACGATCCGTAGATCAACTTGTGTGTTATGGGGTGCCCCCCTGCCCCCGTATATAAAGGAGGGAGGGGGAGGTGCGGCCGGCCCCCAAGGGGTGCGCCTGGAGGAGTCCTACTCCCGGTCCCCCTCTTGCCTTGTTGGAGAAGGAAAGGGGGGAGGGGAAAGAGGAAGGGGAGCGCCGCCCCCCCTCTCCTTGTACTATTCGGACTAGGGGGGAGGGGGCGTGCGGCCTGCCCTGGCCGACCCTCGTCATCTCCCTCATGGCCTACTAAGGCCCATTATCCCCCGGGAGGGTTCCGATAACCCCCCGGTGTTCTGGTAAAATCCCGATTTCACCCGGAACCATTCCGATATCCAAATATAGGTTTCCAATATATCAATCTTTTTGTCTTGACCATTTCGAGACTCCTCGTCATGTCCGTGATCACATCCGGGACTCCGAACAAACTTCGGTACATCAAAACTTATAAACTCATAATAAAACTGTCATCGTAACGTTAAGCGTGTGGACCCTACGGGTTCGAGAACTATGTAGACATGACCTAGAACTATTCTCGGTCAATAACCAATAGCGGAACCTGGATGCCCATATTGGTTCCTACATATTCTACGAAGATCTTTATCGGTCAAACCACATAACGACATACGTTGTTCCCTTTGTCATCGGTATGTTACTTGCCCGAGATTCGATCGTCGGTATCCAATACCTAGTTCAATCTCGTTACCAGCAAGTCTCTTTACTCGTTCCGTAATGCATCATTCCGTAACTAACTCATTAGCTACATTGCTTGCAAGGCTTATAGTGATGTGCATTACCGAGATGGCCGAGATACCTCTCCGACAATCGGAGTGACAAAACCTAATCTCGAAATCGCCAACCCAACATGTACCTTTGGAGACACATGTAGTACTCCTTTATAATCACCCGATTCGTTGTGACGTTTGGTAGCACCAAAGTGTTCCTCCGGTAAACAGGAGTTGCATAATCTCATAGTTACGAGGAACATGTATAAGTCATGAAGAAAGCAATAGCAATATACTAAGCGATCAAGTGCTAGGCTAACGGAATGGGTCATGTCAATCACATCATTCTCCTAATGATGTGATCCCATTAATCAAATAACAACACATGTCTATGGTTAGGAAACATAACCATCTTTGATTAATGAGCTAGTCAAGTAGAGGCATACTAGTGACTATATGTTTGTCTATGTATTCACACATGTATCATGTTTCCGGTTAATACAATTCTAGCATGAATAATAAACATTTATCATGAAATAAGGAAATAAATAATAACTTTATTATTGCCTCTAGGGCATATTTCCTTCAAGGGGCACGCATGGCCGGGGCGGGGCTCGCGCTCGAGCGGCCGGAGCGGAGCATGGCAGGCGGGGCTCGCGTCTTGCTGGCGGAGTGGGCCGTCTCGCCCGCGCCTCCACGCGCGCCTCACGGGCGGTTGAGCTCCAGCTCCACGGCATGGCCGAGGACGAGGACGTCCACGGGATCTCCAGCCTGGCCGTGGCGCTGCTCGCCCTGGCCGGCGTCCTGCTGCTGCTCCTGGGCCCCGGCGTCTTGGCTGCGTCCTCGTCCTCCTTCCGGCTCGCTGCTCGCTGCCATCGAGGCCGAGCTGGAGGACAGGGATCTGACTCGGGGCGCGGCCTGCGGCCTTGTGACCGCTGGCGTGGCTGCGGCGCGGGGGCGTGGCGTCTTGCGCTGGCTGCGGACAGAGCGGCGGCTGGCGGCTACGGAGAAGACGTGGCTCCTCCTCTACGTCTCCTCGCTGGCCAACACCAACTTCCCGCTCTCCACGGCCGACCTCCTCCCGTTCCTCGTCGCCACGCTCACCGCCACCGACGTCCCGGCCGACACAAGGCTGGCGTGCCTCGCCGCGCTCCGCAACCTCTCCGCCAAGCTCGAGCACGTCCGGGCCGTGGTCAACAGCGGCGCCGTGCGCGCGCTCCTGGCGCTCTCCCTGATGGAGCGGACAGAGAACATGGCAGCGGAGTCGGCCCCCGCTTCTCGCCAACATTGCTCCTGGGAGCGCAACGAGTGGACAAATTCCCACCCCCAGGCCAAAGTTCTCGCCGGCAGCCCCCCAGGAGGCGAAAAAAATGCCTCCTGGGGGGCCGAACGGCTGGAGATGCCCTTAGAATCGTGTTTTCCCTTCTCTCTTGATACTGTTTTATGGTATGTCATGTCTATATTAGTGCTCGATCATTCCTTTTATTTTCGAGCATGCATTATTCATCCGTCTTAAAAAGCATGCAGTATTGAAAAAAAATGTTTTTTTTGAAAGACCCAGCGCTGCTGGCATTTATATATTAAGCAGAAAGCAACGGGAAGAGCAAATACATGGGGCAGATCCTAGGATCATGTAGTCTAGAGAAACTGAAAAATTACATTAGCCAATCCCTGCTGGATGTTCAGCAAAAGGCAGCTCAAGGCAGCTCGCTCCTGCCTGATGCCAGAGCTCGATGGCTCGGTAGCTTGCAGTCACCATGTCTCTGGCCAGCGCGTGCTTAGCCCGGAAGATGCAATTGTTGCGCTCAATCCATACCTGCCAGAGTACAAGCATAACGATAGACTTGATTCCCTTCCGTCCACCTGCAGGTGTTGCAGCAACAATCGCTTCAACAATGTCAGTTGCCTTGTCGAGGTGCCCCCAGGTGGCCGGGTTCGCAGCTCTGCAGCCAGCCCAGGTGGCGACAGCTTCCCACACTTGCTTGGCGATAGGGTAGTGCCAGAACAGGTGCACCGAGCACTCCAAGCTCCTGAGGCAAAGAGGACAGAAATAGCCGTTAGTCCAACCCCGTCGCTGCAGCCTGTTGTTGCACCACAACCTGTTTAGGTGGAGGAGCCAACAGAAGATCTTCAATTTACCCGGAGCCCAGGAGTTCCAAATCAGGCTTTTCATGCTGGATTTCTGTCGGCCCTGGAACTGAGCTTGATAGGCGGAGGCAGCCGAGCACGCACCGTTGGTTGACCAATTCCAGCGGATGTCGTCCTCAATCTCAGGGTTTAGACTATTTCCCGCTCCGGCGATCATTCTTGCCACGGTTAGGAAGTCAAGAAGCAGAGGGGTGGTATCACCGTGAGCGAGATTGTTGATCCATGTATTTGTACTTAGCGCCGCTTTCACTGATCGTGTCTTCCAGCGGCAGTGCTTGAACAACCTTGGGAAAGCAGCCTTAAGCGGCAGGCCATTTACCCAAGGGCAAGTCCAAACACCGGCACACTCGCCATTGCCAAGCGTGATCGAGGTTGAAGCGTTGAATAAGGCCCGGTCAGTTTCATCACAGGGCAGCTCCATGCCCACCCACGCTCGCTGAGGATTCTTCCAAGCGTGCCATAGCCATCTGAGCCGGAGAGCTCTGCTGAACTTGTGAAGATCAAGAACGCCCAGACCTCCGCGGTCGACCGGGGAGCACACCTTTGCCCAGCTCACTTTGCATTTTCCCCCCGTCATCTCTTCGTCATGGGCCCAGAGAAATCGTCACTGGACTTGTCAATCTCCCTGAGCAGCTTTTTTGGCATTCGCAGGGCGGTGAGGGTGAATGTTGGCAGGGCTGACAGAAGTGAACGCACAAGAAACCGTCGCCCAGCGATGGTCAGTAGCTTCTGTTTCCAGCCTGCCAACCGCGCTCGGATGCGGTCGATCACAGAGTGAAGGTGCACCATTCTGATCCTCGAGGGCGTGATCGGCAACCCAAGGTAGGTTATGGGAAAAAAACTTTGTTTGCTCTCCGAAGCTCCGTAGGATCTCAGTCATGTTGATGTCATCGCAGCGAATTGGAGTCGCAGTTGATTTGTGGAGGTTTATCTTCAGCCCCGTTGCTTCCACAAAATTGTTGAGAATGCTCATTAGAGCCTCGATCTCTTTAGCATTTGGGTCTGCGAAGAGGATTGCATCATTTGCGTATAAGCTCACCCGAAGCTTCAACTCCCGACCTGACAGCGGGTTGATCAGGCTTCTCTTGGTCGCAAGCTGCAGCAGGCGGTGCAACGGATCGATTGCGAGCATGAACAACAGCGGGGAGAGGGGATCTCCCTGCCGCAAGACGCGCTGGTGCAGCAGTTCCATCCCCGACACACCATTGAGCATGACTGCTGGGCTTGAAATCGACAGCATCAAAGCAATCCAATCTCTCCACCTTGCGCTAAAGCCTAGGTTTTGAAGAAGCTCAAGTAAATATTCCCAGGAGATACTGTCAAAAGCACGGGCGATATCCAACTTCAAAAAAACAACCGGTGTTCTTCTTCTATGCTGCAGCTTAACCCCATTGTGCACATACATAAAACTATCATGGATGCACTTGGATTTCAGGAAAGCAGATTGCGCCGGGGATATTGTATCATTGATAACTCTGGACAGCCTAATGAACAACATTTTGGCAATGAGCTTGGCAATGGAATGAATTAGACTGATCAGGCGGTAATCAGTCACAATTGTGGCTCCATCTTTCTTGGGCAGTAGGTTCACAAGGGCCGTGTTTAGCTCATTGAAGCCCTGCCCCGCCAAGCAGTAAAACTGATCGAAAGCCCTCATGATATCTATCTGAATGATGTCCCAGCACACCCTGAAGAACAAGCCAGTGTAGCCATCGGGGCCTGGCGCTTTATCAGTTGGGGATTCCTTGATGGCAGCCCAGACCTCATCATCCGTAAACGGGTTGTCGAGACCAGCTGCATGGACTCTGGGGAGATTCAGTTGCTGCCAGTTCAGGGCCTTCTTGCGCGGAACCCGCCAACCGAGCGCAGCAGCAAAGTGGTCGTCCATCACTTTTGTCGTGTCCTCGTGAGGAAGAATGACTTGCCCTTGGTGCGTGATGGAGTGGATGAAATTTTTGCGTCGTCTAGAAAGCAGTTTGGCATGGAAAAACTTCGAGTTGGCGTCGCCTAGTCGCAAGCCCCGCATCCTGGCGGCCTATTTCTTGCGTGCCTTCTCGATCGCGGCCAGCCCAAGCAGCCTGAGTTTCAGCAGTTTACGTAGATGATGCTCGGCGTCCGTCAGCAGTCTACTCTCTTGTGCAACATCCAGCCGCAGAATCACCTCGCTGACAATGTGGAACTGAATTTTGGCATCACTGAATAGGGTCTTACTCCAGATCTTCAGGTCCTTGGCCGTCCTTTGCATCTTGATCTTCAGTCTTGTGAAAGCACATGTATAATTGACTGGTGGGTTCCACGCCTTCTGGACCGTCTCATGGAAGCGGGGGAAGCGAGGCCAAAACTCTTCAAATCTGAACCTAGCTAGGCGGGGCGGCGAGCTTGGGGCAGCGAGGAGCAGGGGACAGTGGTCGGAACACGCTGTCGAGGCCGCAGTCAGAATGCTGTCAGGGAAAAGAACCTCCCAGCTAGGATTGCAGAAGAACTTGTCGATGCTAGCTAACACAGGATTTCTGCGCTCGTTGCTCCACGTGAACTGTTTAGTCTTGCATTTTGGTTCTCGTAGCTCGGCCGCCTGTAAGGCGTTTCTAAACCTTCCCATTAATCTCCTATTGAGATTGAGATTGTTTTCGTCACGCGCCTCGTAAATAATGATGAAGTCCCCATTGATGAGCCATGGTTCGGAGGAGGTGTGGCCGATCTAGCTAATTCAACTAAGAAATCCTATTTTCTAGCATCATCAACCGGGCCGTAGGCCGTGGTTATCCAGAAAGAGGTTGCCGATCGAAGCAGAGTAACTTTGGAGTGATCGTGAACTTGGCAATGGCGATAGATACTACAGATACGGGGTTACTATCCCAGAAGATTGCCGCTCCCCCTGGTGCCGATCGCCGGGAGGACTACACAGTCCTGGAGCTGGGTGCCCCCAACATCCTAGACTAGGCTTTGATTCCACAGCTCGATCTTGGTCTCCTGGAGACAAATAATCGTGACTCGGTGCGCCGAGGCCATTTCCTTGATCGCCTCGCGCCTCGTCGGCGTGTTCATGCTGCGCACGTTCCAACTCATCACAGGGCAGAGGTTGTTATCCATGGGGGACACTTGGTTTGCAGCGATGACATGAACTTGCGTTACTAAGGACAACGACAACAAAGAACACACACCAGCATACAGAGGAACGCCAGCCGCCACCAATAGCCCCAAGATCAGGCTGGCGTAGAACTACCCTACATCTCATGGCACTACACATTGCACACAATCCTAACTCAAATCGACAGGAGGCCGACTGTCGCCGGAGACTACACCTATTGTGGACTAACATGATCAAATGGGAGCCACAGCGGCGGCGGCCTCAGGTCCTGCCATGCCTGCCGCGACGCGGAGCGCATCAGGGTTAAGGCGTGTGAGCTTGGCGATCACCGCGATGTCCTCGCTGGAGAGCAGCTGGTTGAACTTGCGGATCAACGTTGCGGCAGCCTCGGGCGTCATCTTGTCGTTCTTGCCCAGCAGACCCAGGTCCTTGATGAGCCTCATGGTGGCGTGTTGCACCACCGGGACCGTAGTCTGGTTGGCTGCCTGCCTTGCGCTGTGGCGGGTTGGAGCAGCATCGAGCCTGGTCTTGGGGTGCAGAGGCGCTGCGTGATGGCGGTGCAGGGGCCGTGGCGATGACGGGTGGCTAAACCTGCTGGAAGAGTGGCATAGGGGCTGCGACGCCGGCATCGTCCACTCCTATCTGCAGCTGGCAGACCTGCTGGGACACCTCCTGCAGCTGCAGCTCGATCGCGCCGCCGGAGGGGGGCCTGCTGGAGGAGGCTGCCCGCTGAGCTGGCCAGGCCGACCAGCATCTGGCTGAACACGTCCGGGGAGGGGTGCTCAAGCTGCACTGGATGATCGTCGAAGTTGAGCGGGATGGCGGTCGCCTTAGCCACCATGGCTTCCAGCTCCGCACTCATGCAGTCAAAAGCCGGGGGCGGAGAGGGGACTCGCGTAGCACCGGCGAAGAAGGAAGCGATCGGGTCGACGTTGATGACCCCTCCGGCCGCGCCAGAGCGCAGCGGGAGGGGGGCATGCAGTGGAGCCGCCTGGGACGTCGCCGTGGGGGTCTTGTCGGCGCGTTGGGTGGAGGAGCGGCGACCGCGTGAGCTCTCCGTCTGTCGCGGGGTGGAAGGCGAGCGGCTGCGGCGACTTGATGAGCTTCCTTGCGGTTGAGCATCCCGGCCCGAGCGGCCCAGGCCGAGCAGGGTGTCGCGCCATGACTTGCGCCCACCACGGCCGTCTTCGTCATCCTCCCGCCTTGGGCCACCGCAGGGCAGGCTCCGGCAGCCTGAGTCCACCACCGGGGCGAGCTGTATGTCCTTCTTGGGGTCCTTCTGGCCGTCCTCCACATTCTTGCTCCAGGTGCCAGGGTACACCCTGGGCACCGGCCGGTTGTCGTCGTCGTCTGAGTCGGAGGGGATGCCGCTTTGTGCCGATGCAGGGGAGCGCGGCGGGTACGAAGTCCAGTCCTCCACCGGGTCCACATGTCTCAGCAGGTCACGCCGTGGCGCCGTGGGTGGCCGGGCCACCGCTCGGCTCGACGGCGAGTAGCCGAGCATCTCCTCAACGCGGCCGGCGCCGCGCTGGAGGACCCAGAAGTTGTGCTTCGTCGGGATCAGGGCGGCGTCCCACACCCAGACCCAGCAAGCAAAGGTCTTGGTGTGGTCGCGCTCATGGGTGCGGTTGTCCAGCCGGTCGACGCGGCAGCCCAGCACCTCCTCCAGGCCCTCCAGAGACCAGAATTGCTGCGACAGGTTCTCGATGACGATTCGGACATGGTGGTGAAGCTGCTGGATCGCCGCGTGGTCGTCCTCGTGCCAGTGCCTGATGAAGAGCTTGACCCCATCCACAGTGATGGAGCCGAGCCTGACGACGTCGCCGCGGTGCACCGGGAGGTCGAAGACGATGAAGAAGTCCTCCGGGTGGTAGCGCGTGATGCGCAGCTGGTGCGGTGGGATGCGCAGCTGGGACTCCAGCGCCTGCCCCACCGCCATGGGGCTTGTCCCGCACGCGCCACAGTGGCCCGCCGCGGTGAGCGTGATGGTGAGGCGACGCAGCGTGGCGATGGAGTGCTCGAGCGCAGGCGTGGAGATCACCACCTTGCAGCTGTTCCTAGGACGGCGCGAGGGATCGGTCGGGCAGCCATGGTCTGGGCGCGGGGCTGCGAGGCGGGGTGGGGGGGCTTGAGGGGTGGGGAAGCGGAGCCGCTCGCGCACAGGTGCCCTGGATGGGGCCGGGCCAAGCCTGTTCTTCGCGGGAACGCCGGCGGACGTAGTACGAGGGTTTTGAGGGTACTCTCTTCCGTAATGACCTGGGCGCTCGCAGATGATGCAGCAGAGTGGATCCTGGCAGTCTACTCTACGATGGAGCTTACTGAGACACCTGAAGCACTTGCCTTTGAAGCGGCTTAAGAAGGCAGCGCGCCTCGGGTCTGCATTGAAGTTGCGACGCCGGTCCGAGCACGGTGCCTGCCGCCGCGCCCCATTAGCTCGCGGATTCTTGCTTGCCTGCCGGTTTCCTCGGGATGAGACCTCCGTCCAGCTACATGCAGGGAGTTAAGGCTTTAGTCGAACTGCGACGATGGATTTAAGCCGGCACTGTCGGGGAGGTGCCCGGTCCGCAGCATCCGGGGATGGGACCTGACTGCGGCGTCTTCATGGCGCAGGGGCGTGGCGGAGCTTGGTCTAAAGGGACGAGCGCCCGGCCTTGAACCGCTAAACCGAGGAGAGGATGGCGGCGATTCTTTGGAGCTAGAGCGGGAAGGGCACGGTCGACCCATGCCGAGGGGGGAGGGGCCACTGACCGGGGCCGGGCTTGTGGCCGCCGCGGCCGGAGTGGCCAGGGGCCGGGCTGGTGGCCGCCGCGGCCAGAGTGGCCAGCGGCGCGTGGGGAGGGGAGGGGGCTAGCTAGAGCGCTGGTCCTCTGTATTGAAAAAATGTAATCCACTATACATCAGCCATGCACGCGTGGGAGACAGATCCGTACCCCACGGTCGAAACTCCGTCCAAAATAAAGATGATGCAAGGCATGGACCACAAGCGAGACTGGTCAATCGATCAGCTGTGAGTATGGGCCAGTTATTTCTCGAATATCGTATCATTATGAGCGCATAAAATATGATGGATATGCAATACAATCTGAGTGCGAATTTCGGACAGAGATATCACTTGTTGGGCGTTGGTTTACTGGCAGTTACATAGTTCTTTTTTGCTGAGAACCTGTCATGTTGTGGGTCCTTAATCGCCCGACAATTGTTCATGTCCTGCTTTCCAAATTATTGCATGCATGAGAAATTGTCCGTGCGATTGCATCCCCTTTTAATCAGAATGGTGCAGAGTAAATGCTTGTTGCATGTGCATATGTGCTTGACAGGCCTGGCAGGAGGTTCCGCGGATCATGAGACAGTGCCACATCTACTTGTTGGTTAGACTAGTCAAAGCCTTCTCTAATGACTCCGTGCATATAGAAACTGATGAGAGAATTCAAGTAATGACGCGAGTCACCCAATCGTCGTCTACAGAGCATGTACATAGCTCTATTAGGTTGATGTATTATAAAAAAAGAGTGAATTCCACTTTTTATCCCTAAGTTTGACATTTTTACCCTAATTACCCTATCCAAGAGAATTTCATCCGTCATACCTCGTTTAACAAAAGTGTTGACATAATTTACCCTTTTTAAAATTTTGAGAGCGTTCTGACCGATGGGTCACAATCAGGTCCAGCTGGCGTGCCATGTCACCAGATTTTTCCTAGGCAAAATTTCTGCAGACTGAACCGCTTCGCAAAGCCGACCGGACCGGACCGATGGCAAGCAGACGCAGACGCATATCCTCGAACGATTTACGGTCACTTGAGTCCGACGTACCAGGATCACACATCCAATCCCCATATCTCGCCCGAACCTGTTGTGCGATGCTCGCATCCAATCATGGCACGCATCGCTTGCCTTCCAGTGGCAATGCAAGGTCGCACCCAAGTTTGGCCCATTCCACTCCGCTCCTTCCTTCGGAGAGGGCAGGATGAACGTAGACGACGAGTGGCAAGCGACGGGTGAAGTTATCATTGGCCATTGTCGGAGGCGGAAGCAGGAACTAGTACTAGAATCCCCTGCCCTCTCACACTTGCTAGAATTCTCTGTTTTTCACACCGATGGTTAGGCTTTTAGTTGTTCTGTCATCACAGGATGCATAGGTCACTTTTTTCTAGTTTGAAGATCTGCGATGCGATGCATATTAGCATTGGAAACATTATTGGACAAGTTTTTATTGATATAATCATGAAAAAGTGTATTTTTTCTTTAGTATTATAAAAAATGACCTAAATTATGCATGCTAAATGGTAGGTAAAACAATCACTTCTAGAATAAATGTAGCTAGCAATAATTGTATTGTTATTTACATCCTCTTATAATTTTCAGGTCGAACAATCACATGCGTCATCATCAAGTGTTGCTGCAATTGGGAGAGGAATAGGGCCGGCTGGTAGTGGAAGGGTGGTTGTAGTTCAACCTGATTATGGACATAATAGAGCTTATGGAAGAAGATCATGAGGGCGAATGCACTCCACCGTTGGTGCTACTACAACTGCTAGAGATGGTGCTGCTAGAGAGGAGTAGGCAATGATCTCATTTTCTAGCTTATATACTTAAAAACTCATGTGTCATGTTTTGCTTTTGAACTCCTATGTCATGTTTTGCTTTTGAACTCCTATGTCATGTATCATGTTGAACTCATGTGTCATGTTATCTTGTGCCAAGAACTCATGTGTCATGGTGAACTCATATGGAGAGTTGGAATTGATGATGTTTACATTTTTTGTGTAATGGATCTGGAAAATGCAGTGTGGACAAAAGGCATGTGTTTTGACAAAAATATTCTTCCTAATATGCACCAGATCATGCTTTGAAAACTGGTTATTTTAGATGGTACTTATATCAGACTTATGCACATTGTTATGTCAAAAGTGATTATAATTATGCTACACATTGCTGTCAATTTCACATGTAGAAAAACAATATTGTGTTTATGCTTAACACCGATCCAGTATATGCTATACAAAATTGATGGATTAGGAAAATGCAATTTGGACAAAAGGGATGTCTTATGCCAAATATCTTTCCCTATTTTTGTATTTCATCATGCTTTCTAAACCGTTGTTATAAAGTGTAAAGAAATGGCGAGGAAGCACACACACTTCCTACAGCTCTTACATACACGGTTTGATGAAGAGCGGTGCATGCGGTAGGAAGCTGCACTACTAGGGAAAACCCTACTAGTAGCGCATGGTTTTACCCTAGCAGTAGCGCGGGCACCCGTGCTACTGCTAGGTCGCTACAGCAAAACTTTAGCAGTAGCGCTGGTTCACCCATGCTACTACTAACTCAGCGCTACTGCTAAGTAGTAGCAGCGTGGGCTTTACCCCGCGCTACTACTTTTCATCTGTTTTCATTTCTTTTATTTTATACTGTATTTATATACCGTTATACAAATTTTGATATAATAGCAATTAAAAGATTGTTATATCATTATGATCATGATGAGTTATTATATCATTGGGTGGAAGAAACACGGATTAGATTCCCGTAGATGGATCCAAAGTGACCAAAAGATGGATTAGTAGGATCGTCCTACTAATCCAACTTTTGGTCACTTTGGATCTATCCACATAAATCTAATCCACGTTTCCTCCACCCAATGATATAATAACTCATTAAGATCATAATAACTCATCATCATCATCATATTTATATAAGAACTCATACATCATCATCATCATCATAACAACTATCATCATAGTCATATAAGAACTAGCTCATCATTCTAGCACAATGTAGCACATAACTCATCATCATCATGATAACAACTCATCATCATCATGGTCATAACCAACACTAGCTAATTGTACTTAGCACATGATGAGTACATACTACCTAAGACCTGCTACTCTCTCAAAGGTGAAATAGCATAAAACAGGTAAACCCCTGAATCTCCATTATGGAGAATATAGATCAACCTGCCTCCCATTTGTGGGTTGCGCTTGATGTTGCCACCAAGTAGTTCCCTGCGATCATTCAGAACTTTTCTCCAGTCTTTGATTGTGAGGACTTTTTCACTTTGACTAATCGTGTATGCACCGCGGTCACACGTAGGCCAACTTGGCCTTAAGCTAATAATGTTCATGTCACCTTTCATATGCATAAGACGAGGCACACAATCCACCGGGAGTTTCTGTTGTAGAACATCGTAATAACATACTTAGCAAAATATAGTTTAGTTTAAGAAGAATATATGAAAAAATGTACTGGCGACATAATAATAAAAATCTTACCATGATATATCAATGGATGTTACCGTAGTCTAACACGTGGACTAGTGGCACGTATTGATCATAACTTGGAGGGATATGACGACTCGTCTTAAAAGTCTCAACATCATTAATCCATGAAACAAAATGATTTATCTCCTCGCAAGTTAGTTCAGACCCATAACTGCATTAGGTTTTTTCTATACTTTCCGTATATTTTTTGAAGAATGGAAATAAGTTGTCAACTATTTTAAATAAATAATATAAATTACTTAATAAATATGCTTGAGAAACTCACATACAGGTAGAACTGGAAGCGTATCAACGTCGACCCAAATGTCGATATTATCTTTGTCGATGTCATCTTCAGGATCACCAACATCGAAGGTGACATGCATACCCTCCTGGAAACCATACGCCTTGCATAGTGCTATCCAATTCGAGCAACCAAAATGGGAATAGGTCACCGCATTGTATAGCTTTACGACAAAAGCGTAACCATGTTGGGTCCTGAGGTGAACTCTCTTTGTCTCCTTATTCTCATGATCTTTGAAATCCAGCTTCTCCAAGACATAACATCTTGCATGGCAAGGGATGCACTAGTTGAATTGTAAAAAACGTAAATTACAAGTTGAAGAAGCAGAAGTCATGCTTAATTATGAAAAAATACTTTTCGTCGTCGCGTACCATACAAACATCGAAGGTCTCGTTGAGCTTAATAGTGAAGCGTCAACCTTCTTTCAGGTGAGGCCTGTCTCACAGACCCCGGTCGTCGCCGCAGTAGTCGCACTCAGGGATCCTATCGTCATCAGACATTTCCTATGATCATAATTCAAGGATTAAAATTCTTAAATTCAATATATGTACTACAAAAACTAAATTAGATCATTATTATTTATTATGGGCTGACTGTCAGTCTGTCGAGTCTTTTCTTGAAAACTCTCATCTCATGTGGGGTATATGATGGGCACTCCCTCTTTTATATATTCGACTGTTGGTGTTGGTCGCTCCTCCCTTCGTTCCCGAGTGCATTACACCAAAATGTCTAGCACACGGGAACGAAGGAGAAGCGACCCCATGATAACAGTCGGGATTTTCCTCCTCTTATATTTCGACAATATATGGTGGACACTCCCTCATAGTTAATTCGACCGTCGGTGATGGCCATTTTTCCTCCTTCTCTCGTGCATTACCAAGGTATATCACAAGTAGAAGGAAGAGGAAGCGACCCCCACGGCAACAGTCGGGATTCTTCCTCTATGATATTTCGATAGTATATGGTGGACACTCCCTCACATATATTTCGACCGTCGGTGACGGTCTCTTCCCCTCCTTCTCTCGTGCATTACCAAGGTATATCACGAGAAGAGGGAAAGGACACGACCCCCACGACAACAGTCGGCATCCTTCCTTCAAGAACAGACTGAAAGTCACTCAAGTAGCATCGATAGACTGAAAGTCAACCCTACGTATATGGAGCAATGACATTAAAAATGGCCTATGTTCTGCCGGAATGTTGATTAATTCCTGTTCTGGGAAATCACAGGCACTCGATATTTCCAACTTTCTAGCACAAGTCATGCCAAAATTCATGGAAAATTTCAGCATGACCTTTGTTAGAATAGGACATATAGGGCACCTGAAATTTGCCGAACAAAAATAAATCAACATTCCGGCAAAACATAGGCCACATGGAGGTGTTCCATGCAAACAATAAAAGCCAAGATAGTACTTGGCAAGCACATACACATGCTAGTACTACACAACACTACACCACATATCACATGTCCAAATAGTTCATCTTTACTCACTAGACGGCTATAGATAAACCCACAAGTATAGGGGATCGCAACAGTTTTCGAGGGTAGAGTTTCCAACCCAAATTTATTGATTCAACACAAGGGGAGCCAAAGAATATTCTCAAGTATTAGCAGTTGAGTTGTCAATTCAACCACACCTGAAAGACTTAATATCCGCAGCAAAGTATTTAGTAGCAAAGTAGTATGGAAGTAAAGAATAGCGGTGGCAAAAATGTGATGGCAGTTTTGTAGCAATCATTAGCAGTGGCAGCGGAAAAGTAACTAAGCAAAGATCAATATGTGAAAAGCTCGTAGGCGTTGGATTGATGATGGATAATTATGTGGGATCGATTCCTCATGCAACAGTTATAACATAGGGTGACCTGAACTAGCTCCAGGTTCATCAATGTAGCGTAGGCATGTATTTGAATATAGTCATACATGCTTATGGAAAAGAACTTGCATGACATCTTTTGTCCTACCCTCCCGTGGCAGCGGGGTCCTATTGGAAACTAAGGGATATTAAGGCCTCCTTTTAATAGAGTACCGGACCAAAGCATTGATGTCTACTACGCAACCTTCTTCTGGTAGACGTTGTTGGGCCTCCAAGTGCAGAGGTTTGTAGGACAATAGCAAATTTCCCTCAAGTGATGACCTAAGGTTTATCAATCCGTGGGAGGCGCAGGATGAAGATGGTCTCTCTCAAACAACCCTGCAACCAAATAACAAAGAGTTTCTTGTGTCCCCAACACACCCAATACAATGGTAAATTGTATAGGTGCACTAGTTCGGCGAAAAGATGGTGATACAAGTGCAATATGGATAGTAGATATGGGTATTTGTAATCTCAAAATATAAAAACAGAAGGTAACTAATGATAAAAGTGAGCGTAAATGGTATTGCAATGATAGGAAACAAGGCCTAGGGTTCATACTTTCACTAGTGCAAGTTCTCTCAACAATAATAACATAATTGGATCATATAACTATCCCTCAACATGCAACAAAGAGTCACTCCAAAGTCACCAATAGCGGAGAACAAACGAAGAGATTATTGTAGGGCACGAAACCACCTCAAAGTTATTTTTTTGGATCGATCTATTCAAGAGTCTGTAGTAAAATAACACGAAGCTATTCTTTCCGTTCAATCTATCATAGAGTTCGTACTAGAATAACACCTTAAGATACAAATCAACCAAAACCCTAATGTCACCTAGATACTCCAATGTCACCACAAGTATCCGTGGGTATGATTATACGATATGCATCACACAATCTCAGATTCATC
Organism: Aegilops longissima; assembly: GCA_021605205.1. Lineage (NCBI taxonomy): Eukaryota > Viridiplantae > Streptophyta > Magnoliopsida > Poales > Poaceae > Aegilops > Aegilops longissima. The sequence continues at coordinate 418,115,337 of CM038681.1, read as the reverse complement.
TATTCAAACTAACACAAAGTACTTCAAAGAGTGCCCCAAAGTTTCTACGGAGAGTCAAGACAAAAGCGTGTGCCAACCCCTATGCATAGGTTCATGGGCGGAACCATAAGTTGATCACCAAAACATACATCAAGTGAATCACGTGATATCCCATTGTCACCACGAGATACACGACAAGACATACACCAAGTGTTCTCAAATCCTTAAAGACTCAATCCGATAAGATAACTTCAAGCGGAAAACTCAATCCATTACAAGAGAGTAGAGGGAGAAAGCGTCATAAGATCCAACTATAATAGCAAAGCTCGCGATACATCAAGATCGTATCACCTCAAGAACAGAGAGAGAGAGAGAGAGAGACAAACACATAGCTACTAGTACATACCCTCAGCCACGAGGGTGAAATACTCCCTCCTCGTCATGGAGAGTGCGGGATGATGAAGATGGCCACGAAGAGGATCCCCCCTCCGGCGGTGTCGAACAGGGTCCCGATTGGTTTTGGTGGCTCTGAGAGGCTTGCGGGGCGGAACTCCCGATCTATTCATTCCCCGAAGGTTTTAGGGTATATGGATATATATATATATATATATATATATATATATATATATATATATATATATATATATATATATATAGGTGAAAGAAGTCGGTAAGGGGCCACAAGGGGCCCACGAGGGTGGAGGCGCGCCCCGCCTCGTGCTCTCCTCGTTGATCCTCCGACGTGCACTCCAAGTCTCCTGTATTGCTTTCTTTCCAAAAATAACTCTCCCGAAGGTTTCATTCCATTTGGACTCCGTTTGATATTCCTTTTCTTCGAAACACTGAATCAAGGGAAAAACAAGAACTGGCACTGGGCTCTGGGTTAATAGGTTAGTCCGAAAAATAATATAAAAGTGTTTAATAAAGCCCATTAAACATCCAAAAAAGATAATATAATAGCATGGAACAATAAAAAATTATAGATACGTTGGAGACGTATCAAGCATCCCCAAGCTTAATTCCTGCTCGTCCTCGAGTAGGTAAATGATAAAAACAGAATTTTTGATGTGCAATGCTACCTAACATATTTATCCATGTAATTCTCTTTATTGTGGCAAGAATATTCAGATCCATAAGATTCAAAACAAAAGTTTAATATTGACATGAACATAATAATACTTCAAGCATACTAACAAAGCAATCATGTCTTCTCAAAATAACACGGCCATAGAAAGTTATCCCTACAAAATCATATAGTCTGGCTATGCTCTATCTTCATCACATAAAATATTTAAATCATGCACAACTCCGATGACAAGCCAAGCAATTGTTTCATACTTTTGATGCTCTCATAAAATTTCAATCTTCACGCAATACATGAGCGTGAGCCATGGATATAGCACTATAGGTGGAATAGAATGGTGGTTGTGGAGAAGACAAAAAGGAGAAGATAGTCTCACATCAACTAGGCGTATCAACGGGCTATGGAGATGCCCATCAATAGATATCGATGTGAGTGAGTAGGGATTGCCAGATGCACTAGAGCTATAAGTGTATGAAAGCTTAAAAAGAAACTAAATGGGTGTGCATCCAACTTGCTTGCTCACAAAAACCTAGGGCAATTTGAGGAAGCCCATCATTGGAATATGCAAGCCAAGTTCTATAATGTAAAATTCCCACTAGTTTTTGAAAGTGATATCATAGGAGACTCTCTATCATGAAGATCATGGTGCTAATTTGAAGCACAAGTGTGGTAAAAGGATAGTAGCATTGTCCCTTCTCTCTTTTTCTCTCATTTTTTAGGCCTTGTCTTCTTTTTATGGCCTCTCTTTTTTTAGTTCGGAGCCTCATCCTGACTTGTGGGGGAATCATAGTCTCCATCATCCTTTCCTCACTGGGACAATGCTCTACTAATGATGATCATCACACTTTTATTTACTTACAACTTGATACTTAGAACAACATATGACTCTATATGAATGCGTCCGGCGGTGTAACGGGATGTGCAATGAATCAAGAGTGACATGTATGAAAGAATTATGAACGGTGGCTTTGCCACAAATACGATGTCAACTACATGATCATGCAAAGCAATATGACAATGATGGAGCGTGTCATAATAAACGGAACGGTGGTAAGTTGCATGGCAATATATCTCGAAATGGCTATGGAAATGCCATGATAGGTAGGTATGGTGGCTGTTTTGAGGAAGGTATATGGTGGGTGTATGATACCGGCGAAAGGTGTGCGGTATTAGAGAGGCTAGCAATGGTGGAAGGATGAGAGTGCATATAATCCATAGACTCAACATTAGTCATAAAGAACTCACATACTTATTGCAAAAATCTATTAGTTATCGAAGAAAAGTATTACGCGCATGCTCCTAGGGGGATAGATTGGTAGGAAAAGACCATCGCTTGTCCTCGACCGCCACTCATAAGGAGGACAATCAATAAATAAATCATGCTCCGACTTCATAACATAACGGTTCACCATACGTGCATGCTACGGGAATCACAAACTTTAACACAAGTATTTCTCAAATTCACGACTACTCCACTAGCATGACTCTAATATCACCATCTTCATATCTCAAAACAATCATAAAGAATCAAACTTCTCATAGTATTCAATGCACTTTATATGAAAGTTTTTATTATATCCCTCTTGGATGCCCATCATATTAGGACTAATTTCATAACCAAATCAGATTACCATGCTGTTTAGGACTCTCAAAATAATATAAGTGAAGCATGAGAGTTCATCTATTTCTTTAAAATAAAACCATTTCCATGCTCTAAAAGATATAAGTGAAGCACTAGAGCAAATGACAAACTACTCCGAAAGATATAAGTGAAGATCAATGAATAGTTGAATAATGATGCAACTATGTGAAGACTCTCTAACATTTAAGAATTTCAGATCTTGGTATTTTATTCAAACAGCAAGCAAAGCTAAAGAAAATAAAATGACGCTCCAAGCAAAACACATATCATGTGGTGAATAAAAATATAGCTCCAAGTAAAGTTACCGATGAACGAAGACGAAAGAGGGGATGCCATCCGGGGCATCCCCAAGCTTAGGCTCTTGGTTGTCTTTGAATATTACCTTGGGGTACCTTGGGAATCCCCAAGCTTAGGCTCTTTCCACTCATTATTTCATAGTCCATCGAATCTTTACCCAAAACTTGAAAACTTTACAACACAAAACTTAACAGAAATCTCGTGAGCTCCGTTAGCGAAAGAAAACAAAACACCACTTCAAGGTACTGTAATGAACTCATTCTTTATTTGTAATAGTGTTAAATATACTGTGCTCCAACTTCTCTATGGTTTATAAAGTATTTTACTAGCCATAGATTCATCAAAATAAGCAAACAACACACGAAATACAGAATCTGTCAAAAACATAACAGTCTGTAGTAATCTGTAACTAACGCAAATTTCTGGAACTCAAAAAATTCTAAAAAAATAGAAAGACCTAGATAATTTGATTATTGATCTGATGAAATTAGAATCAGTATTTTATCACGTTCTGGTGATTTCAAACAATTGTTTTTGTGAACAGTAAGTTTCTGGAATTTTCAGCAAGATCAAATAACTATCATCCAAGAAGATCCTATAGGTCTTACTTGGCACAAACACTAATTAAAACATAGAACCACATCTAACCAGAAGCTAGATAGATTATTTATTCCCAAACAGAATCAAAAAGCAAGAAACTAAAATAAAAATTGGGTTGCCTCCCAATAAGCGCTATCGTTTAACGCCCCTAGCTAGGCATGATGATTTCAATGATGCTCATATAAGACATAAGAATTGAAACATAAAGAGAGCATCATGAAGAATATGACTAGCACATTTAAGTCTAACCCACTTCCTATGCATAGGGATTTTGTGAGGAAACACTACAAAAAAATACACTTCCGTGATGATACGTGTTTGTCACAGTAGGTCGCGTTTTCTGTCATGCATGTACATCCATGACAAATTTATTCTGAATCAAGATAGTCATACTGTCTTTGTCGTAGAAGTGTTCCGTGACATTTCCAAAATTATCATCACGAGTGTCCACTTTCATGATGATAAATCGCGCGTCACGAAGTGCTTTCGTCAAAGGTGACCGACCGTGGCATCCACGTAGCGAACGCCGTTAGGCTATCGGGTCGGATTTTGGATCCGATAACCCGTTAACGACCACGACCAATGCCGATTTTCCGTGTAAAATTTTCATTGGTGGCGGATCCTGCGTCGACTCGCGTTAACACGGTGTCACTCATCCAAGCGTCGAGATGGGCCTATGATATGGTGACACGTGGACCGGCCCAAAAGTAGCCTAAAAGTTTAAATGGGCGGCCCAACGAAGGCCCATAAGATTTAGCGGACCATAATGGGCGGCCCGACTAAAACCCACAAAATTTAGCGGACCATAATGGGCGGCCCGCTAAAACCCACGATATTGCAGACCATAATGGGCGGCCCAGCTAAAGGCCCACAAGATTTTGCGGACCACAATAGGCCAGCCCAGCTAAAGGCCCACAATATTCTGCAGACCATAATGGGCCGGCCCATTTAAAGGCCAAACATTCTCTGTCAAATCGGCCCGTCAGCGGCCTGTCCTAAACTTGTCATCAACGGCCCATGGTCGCCGGCCCGTCAGCGATGCGCTAAGTAATTGGGCGAATTACGGCCGGTGTATTTCGACTGTTGAAGGTCCGACTTCATTTGGGCCCATTCGAGCCATCAAAACTTTCGGCCCATAAGCGACCGTGAAGGATTTGGGTCATATTGACCATGTATGACATTCGGCTGTTAGAGGCCCACTATAGCTTTGGGCCACTTTCGGCTGTTGTCATTTCGGCATGTTAACGCGGACGTAAACCATGGGCCATATGTGGCCCAGCGTCATATCGAGCCCATTAACGGCCTATATAAAAATAGCGATAATCTAGCCCGACCAAGTTCCGGTGCATTAAAGGCTCGTGTATTAGGTGGCGCATTTACGGCCCGTCAAATTTACGGCTGTCAAAGATCCGCGTCGTAAATGGGCCACCATTTCAGCGCTATGTCGATGGGTTATTTGGCACACTCGGGGCCCAATCTCACTTCGGTCTATTAAGGCCCATGTTTTTATGGGCTCGAGATATTTACACACTGTAAGCGGCCTATTTTCTTGAGGGCCCAAATTATGTTTAGGCTGTTAAAGGCCCACTATGGGCACATGCCTACGGAAAAATATGAAAGCTTATGCTGATTTAGGCCCAGATATTTGTAGTGGGCTACATGCCAATTTCGGCCCGTGTCGTTTTAGCCCAACTGGAATGGGCCCGGCGAATGTTGGCATGTTGGGCTCCTCTGAAGCTTCGGCCAAATACATTACTAAGATAAACCTACACTATACAAAATACCTCGTAATTCTGCAGCTGAGGCAACATCATAAATGTTGTATCACAACAAAATAAATTCAACCATACAACAAAAGGCACATTGGCATAAAGTTCTGATCCTTCGGATAAAAGCACCGTCGGATGTATAGAAGCATAGATCATTTGACACGAGTGCTAATGTTTGAGTTGTAGAATCGATGGAGCAGCACAATCTCCACCTTTTTCGCCATTGCTCTTGAACAACGAAGCGAATGTCGATAGTCTAGTTTCAAAACCATTCATATCTTGGCGACATTTCTCAACCACTATTCTTGTTTCGAAACAACGTCCATTAGGGATTGGACTTGTGTGCGAACACGAGATATATCACTCTGTCTAGCGGGAAGATTTTGTTCGATGGCGATTTGGGCGAGCTTACCTTGACAACCAACCCGAATTATGCGGGAAGGTGCTTTTTGCCTTTGTTAGTGGAGAATCTTGGCCTTTTGCAGACAGAGGTGACATTGTGCTGTAGTAGCCTCGTCACCTTGGTGGTTGTGGTTGTTCAATCATTTGTTCCATAGCTTCACGAAAGTTTGAACTTGTAGATTAGTGTACGGATAAGTTACTAATGAGACAAAATAAACAAAGTAGGTTAAGCGTTTATACATAACTTATTTTGGTGAACTCTTGTAATACATTAGCATGTATTGTAGTGGCAACTACATAATAAAATCACTTCGGAACATATGTCCTTGTAGCATGCCTCTTGTATTGTCTATTTCCTCACATTCGTTGACATCTAAGGATAAAGAGACATGGTTTAAAGTAGGATGAACATAGTATGACATCATTCATATCATGGGCAAGCGGATATAAAACAAAGCAGACTATTTTATCATTGTGTGCGCGCGTGAACATAACAACTAGATTACAGATCAAGACCAAAGAATATCCTTCATCTCTTTTAAACCATGTAAGGTGAAATGATACGTTAAGACAAGCTGTGAATAAAAGTGAATAGAGTAGCGACATTGGCTGCAAACCAAGTAGTTAAATGAACACATCACAGTACCAATCAGTTCAAAGGCGGGAGGAGTAAGGACTTACAACAATGGCTTGAGCTGGTGTGCTCATGCCCTTCATCTTCTTTGGTGTGGCAATCCTTGAAGATTTGCATTGCATTGGTTCGAGTTCTTTTTGGTCCGCACGGGCTTTCCTCGTATTTGGAACAAGTCAACACTACAAAAAAAAAGACACATCCGTGACATTTTGGGCGAGCAATTTTTTTACATCATACATATGACACTTCGTGGCGATAATTGTGACAAAACCGGTATCATCATAGATGTGGTGGGCTCCTACTACGTGACAAAAAATCATGACGAAAAATGGGCTTTTAAGTCTGGGCGGGCGGAGAGCGCAGCTGCATGACATTCTTTGGGCCGTCCATGGCGGAAAAACCATGGTAGAAGCGAGGGAGGAAAATTTTGGGGAGTTGCGGTTACGGTGGGAGGTCGGGGCGGCGATGCGCGTTCTCTTATGCGTGCTGCGGCGTGTGTGCGAGTGTTAGCTCTAACGAACCCGGCGGCGTTGGGCTCTAACGAACCCGGCGATTGCCTTTGCGAGCTACGCGTTCTTGAACCGGCGATTGATCGATGGTGTTGGCGAAGCCGATTGGCGATTCGCCGCTCTTGCTGCTAATCAAGCCGATCGATTGGATGAACAATTAGCATTGCGGGGGTGGGGGGGTTGGATGAGCGATGGCGGTGGCGTTGCCTTTGGATGAGCGAGAACCCGTGGTGTGGAGGGCTGGATGAGCGATGAGCGGTGGAGGGGCGGCCGTGGAGGGTGGTTGAGCAGGACCCGTGGTGTGGAGGGCTGGATGAGCGATGAGCGGTGGAGGGGTGCCCGTGGAGGGTGGTTGAGCGGTAGCGGTGGAGTAAGCGGCGGTGGAGGCTGGATGAGCAGGGCCCGTGGAGGCTGGAGGAGGTCGACGGTAGCTGTGGAGGTTGGAGGAGGTCGGCGGTTGAGATGAACGGTATCCCGTGGAGTCCCGTTTTGTGGTCGCTACACCCTCCCGATGAACAGGACCCTCGTTTGACCGTGGCGCTCCAACACAAGTCTGTTTCGTCCGTTTTGCGATCGCCACACCCTCCCGATCAACAGGACCCCGTTTGACCGTAGGAGGTCCGTTTAAATCCGTTTTGCGATGCGCCACACCATCCCGATCAACAGGACCCCGTTTGATCGTGGGAGGTCCGTTTCCTCCGTTTTGCGATGCGCCACAGCCCTCGATCTCGGGACCCGTTCGAGCGTGGGAAGTCTGTTTCCTCCTTGTGCGATGCGCGGGCCTCGTTTTCGCCGCCTTTTCCGTCCAAGCCCTACCGATGAACACGACCGCATTCCGTTCCGACCCAGCGGTTGGCTCCCCATGAACACGGCGGCGGCGTTGTTTCTCCATTCCGACCGAGCCATATGCGTATGCGCGATAGGCATTGAGACCCTGCCCGTATGTACGTGCGTGGCGTATTTTCTTTCTTGCACCCTCGCCCTTTATGCGTGCGTGTACATGCTATGTATGCGCCTCTACTACGACGTGTGCGCCTCTACATCTCGACACGTGCGGCGCCTCTACATCGACCGGTATATGCGTACCGTTCGTGACCAGAATGACAACACTCGTGCGCTTCGACTGGTGGGTCCCGGTATCGAGCACTTCCTTGCGTGTGAAGATGTAGGCTGGTGGGTCCTAGAAGTCGGGGCGAATCGTTTTGGTTTTTTGCCGGGCGCACTTCCTTGCATGCGAAGATGTAGCTAGTGGGTCCCGGCGGTCATGAGAAACATTTTTTTCGCGAAATACGGTGGCCCGTCCGGTGGGTCCCTGCTGTCAGGTGGAGGAATCATAATTTTCCGCGTAATAAGGAGGCACTTCCTTGCTGCGGCTGTGGACCTAGCTGTCACCCTCTCGACGTACAGTCCACGTCCGATGGAAGTCGTTCCTTGACAACGTTGACCACGCCGTGCGAGAGCACCGAGGCGGTGGGCGGCCAGCGAGGCCTAGGAAGGGGCGGCGAGAGCCGGTGAAAACGCGCGATGGATCTTGTGCGAGAGAGAGTATGAGTATTCACTCGTTCGGCTGCGGTGTGAGGCTGCCGTCGCCGCGAGCCTGGCCTAAAATGGGAATAGTAGGGGTGGTGAGGCCTCGCGGCAGCCTGACCCGACCACGGGAGGCGAGGAAGCGGCGACGACCGATCTTTGCTGGTAGTGGAGCAAGAAGACCAGAGGTTGAAGAAGCACTCGGCCGTTGGATGGACATCGTCTGATCCTTTGGAGCTAGAATCGTTCATATTGACTCGTTGACAAAGCCCTCCGTCCCGTCAACTTAGTAGGCCCACAAGTCAGCTTCCACCAAGGTGAGTCCCAGCTAGCGGGGGTATTCATTTTTTGTGCGTAATAAAGAGTCACTTCCGGTGGGTCGAGTGACAGAGGGAACATTTTTTTGAAATCGGTGGCCCGTCTAGTGAGTCCCGGCGGTCGAGAAGCGTTTTTTCGCGAAATAAGGTGGCCCGTCGGTGGGTCCCTCTGTCGGTGGAGGAATAATTATTTTGCGCATAATAAGGAGGCACTTCCTTGCGGCCGCCATGGACCCGGTGTCGGACTCTCCATATCAGTACTTTTCGATGGAAGTCGATCGTTGACCACGTTGACCACGCCGCGCCGAGAGCACTAGGCGGTGAAAGGCGGCGGCGCCTAGGAAGGGGCGGCGGGCGGTGAAAACGCAGCGGTGGAAGCCAGCGGAGAGAATCTGAGGTTCACTTGGTTGGCTGCGGTGTGAGGCTGCCATCGCCCTTGAGAATAACGGGGGTGTGGGTGAGTGGAGGGATGGCACGGCCAGCGGTGGGAGTAGTATGGGGCGGTGAGGCCTCAGCGGCAACCTGACCGACCACGGGAGGCGGGGAGGCGGCGGCACGACCGGAGCTGCTTTGGCGGTGGACCAAGAAGACGAGAGGTTGAAGAAGCACTCGGCCGTTGGATGGACATCGTCACGGTCCTTGGCCTAGAACCGTTTATATTGACTAAGTTGACAAAGCCCTTGATGCGCTCCAACTTAGTAGGCCTGAGTTAGCCTCGAAATAGTGCGCCCGGATGTCGAGGGAGGAATCATTTTTGGGCGGCGAAGCTGAGAATATCCGAGATTGAAGAAGAAGCCACGACATCCGTTGGATAGACATCCAACGACCCTTTGCTACTAGAACCGTGTGTTCACTATAATAAGTTGACAAAGCCTTGCATACGCGTCAACTAATTTTTTAGGGACGGGTCATTAGTAGGCCCACAAGTGTGTGGCGAGAGAACTTATGCCCATTTGCGTTTTGTAAGAATGTACAGCCCTTTTTGAATTCTAATGGAATTTACAACAGCCCATTTACAGTTTGTTAAAAGTACAACCCATTTTCTAGCTAGGACAATGATTAATAATTTCAACCAACCGTTGAGGACAGAATTCAATAAAATTTCCCACATTTGATGGGATCGAAATATTTTATCCCGAAATTTCTAGTCAGATTAAATATAAATTTGTATTACGTAAAAATCCAGCGAAACATTGCGTGTGCAACAATGAAAATTTAAGATTTTCAAAATCCATAAATAATATTTTATAAACTAATTTACGTGTTTGGTGCATTTTTTATAGTTATTGCCCAGTTTTATAATTACATCCCATTTATTATTTTTAAAGCCCATTTTCTGTTAAGCCTAATGCATCCCTCCTAGGTAAGATTTGCAGCCAGTGAGCGGAGAATAACAAGTTGACCTTGCACAGGTATTCCTCAAAAAGCGTATAGCTGGGCTAGCCATTTTCATCTTGAAAAAAGTAGTATCTGGGATGGATATCGGCACAGGCTAGGCAGACCTGACCCACCAGTTAATACCTGCTCTCCTCTGAACAACAACGAAATCATCGCCAAGAAAAACTCTGCGGTGCTCACGCCTCAAAAACACAAATCTTGCTCGAGCTGCTTGGTCCCGGTATCGGCCGCACCTTGTGCAATTCTCGTTTATATTGACTACATAGGTTGACAATGGTGTGGGACCGTGATGTGAGAAACCAGGAGAAAGCAAAAAAAATATAGTTGTACATAATAAGGAGGCACTTGCGTGCGTGCGGCTATGGCCTAGTGGGTCCCTAGTGTCATCCGGTCAAAATAAAGTCATCTCACGAATCCTCATGTTCGTTGACCATGTTAACAATGCTCGGCGCCACGGCGGCGCAACAACTCGAAGGACAACGAGAGAGGGCCTCGCGGGCCCTCTGGTCGATCTGGCGCCGCTGCTCATTTAGGAAGCCAGGATCATTGGACACCTATGAGCACCTTGAAGCTGAGGCGGCATGAAGCGGTAAGGCCACGCTTGGGAGCTCTGGTTTATTTCAAACATGTATTAACATACAAGTGTAATTTACTCATCATCGGAAGGCCGAAGTGCGTAAGTAAAACCGGCGGGTTATGCGTGTAATTTGAGAGACGATGTATATTCTCGAGCATTGCTATATGGGCGACATTGCAGACGATACATGCGGCGTGCGTATCATGCCATCCATGGGCAAGGCTGAAACAGCAGCTAATGGCTGGATTAGCAATCGTCAGAGTGTCGTTCAGCGTTTTTATCGTGTGTGAAGTACTTCCGATATTTTACTAGTAGAAATCGACCAACCAAGCGCCTTGGCCCGAGACCATCTGCTTTAATTTACAAGCGTCGGTTTACAAGCGGTTTTGGTTGGAAAGCGGCGATCAATCACGACCTAATATCATGAGTTGGTGGGAAGATCATATGGTTTCACGTCTAACCTACCCAACATATCGCATAGGCTATGAATGAGGGCCTGTTTGGTTCCAAATAAGTCACCAACTTATAAGTCGAAAAGTGAAAAAAGTGACTTATTTTGCCAAGCAGACCCGACTTATAAGTCACCTCAACTTATAAGTCATAAGTTGCTCCACCCAACTTAAAACTTATAAGTCATCCCCTTTGCGTGGGTCCCACCACCTGCATGATGTTGATTGGTGTGGGAAGGTGTGTCGGTGACTTATAAGTCGGTGACAACAAGCAGGTGTGACTTATAAGTCACTTGTTTTAAGTCACGACTTATAAGTCGAGTGACTTATTGGAACAAACAGGCTCACGAAACATCGGACAATGAACTTCTTCGAGACGGAAACAATAGAAGAGGATGATCTTCTTAACAAGCAAATCAACGGCATTAGATCGACATGCAAAACAATACGAAGCATTATTATCGGGAGGCACGGTGAACAGCTCGTGATGCGCATGCCACAACATTCAAGCTCAACTTTGCAATCAAACACAAGGCACGGCATTACATAGACAATATTGAACAAACTCTTAACACATGAATATCTCGGCGAGTAACTATTTACTTCTAAATTGAACACGGAATAGGAAAAAACACTCGGCGCTGCTCACGGCAAAGGCGTCCCACTCAAAAATATCAAATGCATGTCTTACGGCTAACATCAATGAGCAAATTTTGACAAGGTTTTCCAATTCCAATATATTAAACTAACGTCTTCTTGCTAACATCAATGATTAAACTTTGACAAGCTTTTCCCATTCAAAATATGGAATGCCTATGATGGTGGAGTCTTTAAAACTTCTTGCTAACATCAATGATTAAACTTTGACAAGCTTTTCCTATTCAAAATATGTAATGCCTATGATCGTGAGTCCTGTCGCTTCTTGTACTTGTTTGGGCACTTTTGCCCGGGGCACTCCACGTGTTGTTAAATTGCCAATGATCTCTGCAGACTAGTCATGTCACGGTGTCTAATATTTATGGCACGGCTGTAGCAATGGAGGATTGGTGCCAAACTAAGAAAAGGTGAAATTGGCACCTCTTTTGGCCTACATAGTGGAAGGCCTAATACTCTGTAAAGCTTCTCGGTCATTCCTTCTATATTTGTAGCACAAACAGTGGCTTCTTTACGCAAAGTGGAGCGACCAAGCTGGACCCGATGTCAGCGATTTGCCTTGGACACATTGGCTCCTTTTGTGCAGTTGAACTAAAATCAAGTAGGAATAAAACCGAGCTTTAATTGTGATATCCTGTAAGCAACAAAAGGTATAAGGAAACAATTCTGAGAAATAACGGTTGATGACTTGTACTCCCGGAAGAAAAACATCTCTTGATCTACCTTATCTTAATGGGAAACAAAGCGGGAAGTAGAAATTCTCAATCGATGTGATTCATTAATATTAACTTAGACATTATCTTAACAATGCCTTGTTTCAACATGTATAAAAACGAAAAAGCGAAAAGTATCATTCCTAAAACAATGCATTGATTCATTTTAACGAGACATTATCTTAACAATACCTTGGTTAAACATGTAGAAAGAACTACAAAGCGAGGATAGTACCATTCCTAACAAGTGTTGCAGTTTTGAACTAAGATTGATAGTTAATTAATTACGAGAGTGGCATTGCTTAATTTTACCGTGACATTAGATTAACGAAAAGCATAAACAGTTCGAGGATAGTGGGCACAACAACGTATGTGCTTCCATCTACTTATAAAGGGGTGATGCAGAGTTTGTTGTAACAAAGCAACAAGCATCATATGCAGGTTGGTCCCATTTTGTTCACTACTTAATGGGAAAAGACAGCAATACAATAGCTTCAATTCAACATTTATTTAAAACAGTACCAATACAAGTAGCACAACATCTCAAAGCACACTACACAATCATGTGGATGAAGGCTGTCTTGACCTTTCATGAGAAGACCAGGATAAAATATGAATCTGCCAACACGAATAGGAAATCGCATCTCGTTTTGTGCGGTTACTGAAATCAAGCAAAGTGTTTCGCGTAGCGAAGCAAAATGTAGCAATAGCAACAAGTTGAATAGATATCCTTGTTTAAACAGAGGCAAAAAAGGAATCAATTCTTGGCTAATAAAGGAGGATGAAACATGCGGCCAAAAGATGATAATCCGCCAATCCCTAACAAGTGTTGCAGTTTGGAAATAAGATTCGATGAGTTAATTAAGAGAGTGGCATCAATTCTTGGCTTATAAAGGGGTGATGCTGAATTTGTTGTAACAAAGCAACAAGCATCATATGCAGGTTGGTCCCATTTTGTTCACTACTTAATGGGAAAAACAGCAATACAATAGCTTCAATTCAACATTTATTTAAAACAGTACCAAAACAAGTAGCACAACATCTCAAAGCACCTTGCACATCATGTGGATGAGACCAAGATTTGAAACAACTCGACACGAAGAGTGGAAACAAATCTCGATCTCCTTTTGTGCAGTTCCACAAAAATTAAGCAAAGTCACCGGTGTGACATTCAAGTTCAACTGCACAAAACACTCTTAAAACATAAGTGTTTGAGTAGAAAGCAAAATGTGCAATAGCAACAAGTTGAATCGATACCCTATTTTATGAGGCAAAAAGGAAACAATTACTTGCCGATAAAGGAGGATGAAACAAGCGGTGACGAAAAGAAGCATCTAACTTATCTTGGATGGAAAACAAAGTAGGATAGTAGCATTTCTAAAACGGTTGCATTGATTCATATTAACAAAGACATTCTCTTGAAACAACATTCGTTAAAAAATGTAATTTACTGTAATTTACTTTTAACAGTGCCATTGCTTCAATTTTCCGGCGGCATTCTTAGATTAACAACAGCAAAATAGCTGTATGGGACATGCTAGCACCATGTGCGTCCACAGGTATAAATGGGTGATGCAGAGTATGTAGAGGGCAGCAAATCTAGTCCTGCACAAACTACCCGACCCCCCAGTTTCTTTCCCTTTTCAACAAAGAGATCGGTTCTATGTGTGTACTGGGTTACCCCCCTTTTCCCTTTTCGACCTACAAAGTGGCTGGATAGCCAGTCTATACTACTTTCCGCCCCTCCTTTCCTCATTGAACCACGTCCTAGATTCTTGCTCCAGCCCACCTCACCCTTCTTTCCTCTTTGAATCAAGACCTAGATTGACTCTGATCGAAAAAGGTCCACATGCAGCTAAACAGCAGCGGTTTCAAAAAAACTTATACCTTAGGGTCGTCGGGATGTGGCAAGGCGTGCTGTGAGGCTGGATCTTCCCACACTACGTCTGGCGCGAGGAAGAAGGGTGGTGGCCCTCCCTACCTGTATTGGGTGAAAGAGAACAGCGTAGCCGGCGGTGGATTGCCTCCCTCGCCGAGCAGCTGCACCTCCTCCCTTCCGGTCTGACGGGATCTGGGCGCCTCCTTCACCGGTGTGAGGTGGGAGAGAGATACAAGAGGCCAATGCAGTCTTGTTTAGATCTGGTGAAGAGAGGTGAGAGACTATGAATATAGCAAACCCTAGCAAATGAGCATGAGCCTCTAGCGTGTAACATATATGTAGTCTGCGGCGTGTGGAAGTGCAAACCCTAGCGAACAAGCACTAAGGCTCCTGCTTATATATATACTCTTGTAATGCAATTGAGCTCGGTGCCTTCTTGCACTGCTTTTGGCTGTATGGCGGTGAGCCAGCCACATTTTGGGCCCACATCATAAACCCAAAAGCAGTGCACTAAATCAAGCAGCGTCCATATAGTACTCTCGTGTATCTGAGTAATATATACTAGTGAAGTGGTTTCATATTCTCTCCATAACAATCATTTTAAATTGTGTAAGTCTGAAACAAAACTCTTTATCTAATGTGCAGTGAAGAAAACTAGTACTACTTCCGATGAACTAACAATCCACACCCACAGCGTCACAGTGGCACTTCACTGTCCTTCACGTGTGGTACACTACCCTCCCTTAAGTGAACAACCACAAATCGCCAAATTATCAAAAGCGTGTGAGAGTGTGTACAAATAAAATTTTAATTTCAATTATCGGAAAGGTTTGAGACTATTATAAAGTTTGACTTGATCAAATCTAATATCTTGAGTAAATAAAAATGGAGGTGAGGAGTCCGGATTAGGGGTGTCCGGATGGCGGACTATAACCTTTGGCGGACTCTGGACTATGAACATACAAGATTGAAGACTTAGTCCCATGTCGGATGGGACTTTCCTTGGCGTGGAAGGCAAGCTTGGCGTCTGGATATGTAGATCTCCTCCCATTGTAACCGACTCTGTGTAACCCTAGCCCTCTCCGGTGTCTATATAAACGGAGGGTTTTAATCTGTGGGCCGAACAACAATCATTACCATAGGCTAGCTTCTAGGGTTTAGCCTCTCGATCTCATGGTAGATCTACTCTTGTACTACCCATATCATCAATATTAATCAAGCGGGGAGTAGGTGAGGAGTCTGGATTAGGGGTGTCCGGATGGCGGACTATGACCTTTGGCGGACTCTGGACTATGAAGATACAAGATTGAAGACTTCATCCGTGTCCGGATGGGACTTTCCTTGGCGTGGAAGGCAAGCTTGGCGTCTGGATATGTAGATCTCCTCCCATTTGTAACCGACTCTATGTAACCTAACCCTCTCGTGTCTATATAAACGGAGGGTTTTATTCCGTGGGACGAACAACAATCATACCATAGGCTAGCTTCTAGGGTTTAGCCTCTACGATCTCGTGGTAGATCTACTCTTGTACTAACCATATCATCAATATTAATCAAGCGGGGAGTAGGCTTTTACCTCCATCGAGAGGGCCCGAACACAGGTAAAGCATCGTCTCCTTGTCTCCTATTACCATCCGCCTAGGCCTTGATTCGGGACCCCCTGCCGAGATCCGCGGTTTTGACAACGACATTGGTGCTTTCATTGCGAGTTCCTCTGTATTTGTCACCTTTAGGCCCGATGGCTCCTCCGATCATCAACAATGATGCGGTCGAGCGAGACTTTTCTCCCGGACAGATCTTCGTGTTGGCGGCTTTGCTGCTGGGCCAATTAAGCAGCCATCTAGAGCAGATCAGCTATGCCCCAGGCCATCGGTCAGATTTGGAGATTTGAACTACGGCGGCGTCGCGGAGACTTGATCTTGACGGGTTCGAGCCACAGCCAAGTCGCCCGCCTTGTCACGATGGGCATGACCTAGCTCTGCCGCGAGCGGTGCCACAGGCGCACCGGTGTCGTTCCGACCCTTAGCTTCGGGCCATTGCGTCAATCGAGGATGGGTGGCTGGACACGCCTCGGGGCTGCAATCTCTGGCGATTGGGCGAACACCATACCTGTCGCTGCGGCTTCGTGACTTGGTGCGGACTCCTCTCCGGACTCTGAACCTTCCGCGCCCACAATCGAATCCGATTGGGCGCCGATCATGGAGTTCACCGCCACGGACATCTTTCGGCACTTTCGCCTTTTGGCGACATCCTGGAATCACTAAAGTCTCTCTCTTTATCGGAGAGCCTGGCGGACTATGGTCGACAAGGTTGGGATCGATGCGAAGAAGTTCAAAGCCCACCCACCACCCACTTTGTAGCCCTTATCGATGATTTAACCGACATGCTCGACTTCGACTCCGAAGACATCGGCGGTATGGGCGCCCGATGCAGGAGGCGACCAGAACCAGCGCCTATAGGGCCTTTGGAAGGCCACCTCGTCGTATGACATATACATAGTGGACACCCCAAAAGAAGGAGCAGCGATGGAACAGCGGAGGGCGACCCTCAAGAAACAGCCTAAGCGCCGGCGTCGTGACGCCGCTCTAAATCCGCCACAACAAAAGCGGCGATTCCGGCACGGAGATAATAACACCAGACGGTGCGAAGACAATCCCCTCGGCAGGATTCAGCGGGGAGGATGGAGAAGCCAGCCCTCACGATTGGCGGCGAGGAGAGAGGTGAGGGCGATAATTACATGCCTCCCTCGAAGGCGAGGCAAGCCTCGGCGACGACCAATTTGTCGTGCTGAGGATCCCGTCGAACAAGGCGTTTCAAATGCAGGCTTATGGCCACGGCGAGCAGCCTCAAGAAAAAACAGCAACAACTTAGAGTGACCAAGACTTGCTAGCCGACGGATGGGTGATGTCCTTGCGGGTGAAAATGCGAACTCGAGCGCCCTCAAGAGCTACCCAAAGCGCGGGTTGCTACCCCAATTAGAGGAGGAAGCACCTAGACCTACATCACCAGCGCATGATCGGCCGACCAACCACCTCGTGGCGCGACAGAGAGGCCTCTCGGCCCTCCACTCAAGCCGCACCCAGCGTCGCTCAAAGAATACCAAGGCGCGAAATCGCCCGGACCTGCGAGACATATTGGAAGACAGGGCAAGGCAAACAAGATCATCTATGGATCGCGTGGGTGCCCCACGACGCGTGATGATAACCGTCATGCGGATCTGATAAATCCGGCGGGCGAACCACGATGAACAAAGCTCATTTGAGCTACGTGGTGATATATTATCTGAGGCGCCGCACACCCACTATGCTTCCGAGGGCGAGTAATGGATCATCAAATCCCGAGGGTTTCAAACCCGTAAACATCGAATCATACGATGGCACAACAGATCGGCGGTATGGATCAAGGACTATCTCCTTCATATCCACATGGCCCGGCGATGATCTACGCCATCAAATACCTCCCTCAAGCTTAAGGACTAGCTCGGCATTGGCTTAACAGCTTGCGGTAGAATCAATTGGTTGTTGGGAGGACACTGTGAGCGCATTCACGACAACTTCCGGGGCACCTATAATGCGACCACGGACGCCGATGACCTAAGCCACATAATTCAGCAGCGGAGAATCGACGGACAATTACGGACACGGTTCCTAATGAAGAAAAAATCAAATAGTCATTGTCCGGACCTTGAGGCCCTTGCAGCCTTCAAGCATAACATCCGTGACGGTGGCTTGCCCGGCACCTAGGACAGGAAAAGCGAAATCCATGGCAGCCCTCCGACACTCATGACCGCTTTTGCGCGAGGCGAACAACTAGCTAGCTCGTAGTAATAACATGACCAAAAACCACAGTAATTCGGACACCAAGGACAGCATTGGCGGTCGCATCTAACAAGCAAAAGCGTCGCGTGCGGCGACAATTACGAGATACCGACGGTTAATGCTGGATTGAGGCTCTAAACCGGTCGTGGAAAAAGCCATTCAAAAGAAATACTCTGGGCCCGTCAATTTGGACCAAATACTCGATCGCTCGTGCGGATACGGCACCCCGAAAAACCAGCCAACCACACCAGCGAGGGATTGTTGGGTGTTCAAGCGAGCAGGCAAGTTAAGCGCTGAAAACAATGACAAGGGGCTGCATAGCAATGACAAGGAGGAGCCCGGCCGCCCGAACAATAGGGGACGAAGGGTTTCCCCCACAAGTGCAGACGGTGAACATGATATCGCAACCCACATCCCCAAAGGGAGCGGGCGTGCACTCGAGGGGCGTATATCGTTGGATCGATCGCCCCAAAGTTCAACCCATGGTCCTCCTGCCCGATCACTTTTGATCGAAGGACCACCCACTAGCATCCGCCATGGCGGATTCGCGCATTGTTCTAGACCCAATCATTGGCCAGTTCACCTCACTAGAGTCCTTATGGGCCGGCGGCAGCAACTGAACCTGCTTTATCGGGATACGGTCACGAAAAATGGGCATAGATCCCTCAAGTTAAACCCACAAAACGACCTTTAAAGGCATCATACCAGGTGTAGAGGCCAAGCTATGCGAGGCTCGATTACACTTGAGGTGGTCTTGGATCCCGGATAATTTCGAGCGAGGAGTTAATCTTACACATAGTCCCGTTCTGCGGTGGCTATCACGCCTTTGCTTTCGGACGAACCGCATTGCAAAGTTCAATGCGGTGCCGCACTCGCATACCTCAAGCTCAAGATGCGGGCCCTCGAGTCATTACGGTCAATGGAAACACGAGCGCTCTCTCGAGCGGAGGAGCATCTGGCTGACCCTCATGGCGGAAGTACAAAGCAGCCTCTCAAAGCGATTCTCGATCCGGCCATTAAGCGACCGGACACCGTCAGCAGCGCCGGAGTAACCTACAACAAGACCGCTGGCGCGTTCGAACGCAGCGTAGCAATGCGGCTAACCCCAGCCCTCGTGAAGTGCGAAACCCGTACTACTGGCGTACATAACTACGCTCTGGAAATACCATGGGCATAGGGAGGGCACGACCTGTTTTCGCCAAAAGCAGCTCAACGCACAAGGGGCTCGATTTTGTCATTCTTTTTTTCTCTTACTTCGGGACTCCACTTTCCGGAAGGCTGTCCGTGATGTGTCGCCCGAACACGATGCAACAACCGGGGAGGATGAAAGCTACGTCAGTGTCGGTGGTCTCTATAACGAGCAATATACTTGTTTCACATATCATCCAGCTACGCCCTGGAGAGGACATGTCAAATAGTCCCATCTCTTGCTTATCGCACTATTTGTATCACTCTGCTTTTACCGCAGCCTTTTTCAAATAAACAATGCATAGCTTTTGTCTATTATTGCATTCCTTTTTTTATCTGTATATGTTCATTAATGACATGTTGCACCCGTACACTTTGGTACAGCCAAATACACCAGGGGCTTAAGTACCCAAAAATACGGTGTGATAAGTCCGAACACTTTCTTCACAAGTGCGGCACCCCGAACTTATAGCATTATATGAATGGACTCCGAATCATCTCTTGGGTCAATAGTTGGGTTTGCCCGGCTCCCATGTTTTGGTACCTTACGTTCCGTTATATCGGCTATGGAAGCCTTGGGAAGCTCTGCGATTGTGCCCGAGTTGAGCTGGGCTAAGCACCTCGATGGAAAGCTAAAACTGGCCGTCATGATAGAGGCGAGAGCGGTTGCTGTTCGAGAGATTTTCGAGTCCCTAAAGACTTATGCGCTTAGGCGAGTCGGCTTTGTCCGGCCTAGGCGTGGATAGCGCCCGAACTCGATCTTCGAATACTAGGGGCTTCGCGAAATTTAAAATTATAGAATTCTATGGCTAAGTGAGAGTGTTCAAGCATTATAGTCCGATTTCCTTGTTTGTTGTGTTGTGCGCCTCCCTCCAAGGACCCAATAATGGGAAAAAGAGCGCTCAAGTTTATCCGAACACCCACACTTTCGTGGCATGGGGGCGAAGCCGACGACTCGCCATCTCTCAAATTTAATAAGCGGCCGCCTGAAGGCAATATTTTAAATTCAAAAGCGTTGCTTAGCGCATATGAACAAGTTTTCAGCGTACAGGATCACAAATGCGAGTTTACTCAAAAATTACATCTTTGGAGCACTCATCCGCTATACGGCGGGCACCCTTCAGGACAGCCTCATAATACATCTCGGGCTTGCGATGCTCCTTGCTCGGCGATGGTCCGTCCGTCACAAGCTTCTCAGCGTCCATCTTGGCCCAGTGCACTTTAGCATGGGCAAGGCCCTCTGAGCACCTTGATGCATCTGAGCGCTTGATGACTGGCGTTCTCTGAGCATCCACCGGCCGTCTCACCAGCCAGTAGCTTCGGGCATGGCTTCCCGAGCCATAGCGGACTATGAGACCCTTCATTGCTGTTCGGCCACCTTATGGAGCTCGACCAGCTGCTTGGCTGAGTCGCTCAAAACACCGGGTGTCGGCCTCGACATCTTGAGACAGAACACCTTCTCCGTCGAGCTCCCTCTTGGCTCGGTAGAATCGGCGACATCGGACACACTCAGGGAAGATCTGCGAGCAGCTCTGGAAGCTCCGGCTACAGTAAGTAACAAGTAATTCACTTTCACGTGCTTGCTTTGCATAAAGAATGCCTTACCGCCGCTATCTTCTTCATCGCCTAAATTTCACGGAGGGCTTTTGGGCTTGGCCTTGGCAGATTTAGGCGCTCTCAAGCGCCCGGCTGACTCGGACTCTCGAGTCTTTGAGTCAAGCTCCAAAATCTCGTGTTTTTCCACAAGAGCCTGGAGCTCTTGCTGCACCGCCGCCACCCATGCCTCCTGCTTTTCTCGCTCGGTGCGCTCCACGGCTGCATTGTTTTCGGCCTTGGACAACGCTTCCTTCAGGGTCGCCACCTCGGTTGTGGCCCCTGCAATACTCACGTTGGTCCTATCATTTTTTGCAACCACGTCTTTTTTATATACTTACATAAGGTATTACTTACCTTCCTTGTCCTCGAGCTGCTTCTTGGCAAGGCCGAGCTCGTTCTCAGACCGCTCGAGGCTCTGCTTCAATGCATTGACCTCCGCGATCGGTCTGGCGAGGTCGGCAGCACAACCTGCATTCCCATATTGACATATTTATGTTAGACTCCTGCGTATATCTTTTTGATCCTCGGTTCGGCTTTTCTTTCCGAACACCAAACTGAGCATCGGAGACTCTTGTCTATCTTGTAATATTTTTACATATCTTAAATACATACCTCAAAGCTGTTAGAAAGCTGGCACGGGCTTGGTCAGCCCGCTCTTGGCGGGTGAACCTACAGATCACCACACTCATAATAGTGCGGTGCTCCTCGTCGATGGGCGCCGTTAAGCACCTCCATGATTATCCGGTGCCTCGGTTGGGCCAGAAGTCACCGGGGTCGTGAAACTTGCCCTTCTTAGTAGGGGCACTTTGCGGATGCGGAACGTTGAAGGTTCGGTGCGGTGTCGACCCAAGGCGGACTTAAGACCTTGAGGTTTATCCCCTTTGCGCTGGAGTCGGGAGGTGCGCCTTGCGGCGCCTCGAGACCACCCTCTCTGGCTTGGCCTTTTGGGGCGCCACCTCGGCATCATCCGCGGCGCGAGGAGAGGCGGTCGAAAGTGAAGTGATGTTCATCCGGCGAACCGAGGAACCGCTCAGCGAAGCGTCGAGCCCGACCTTGGGCGGACTGCATGATTATATTCGGCGTCGGAAGTGCTTGTGCAATAAAGGCGCCATGAGTTATTCGGTATCCGGATACTTACGATCTTGCGGGGCTTGGCCTGGATGGCCCTCCTCTTCACCGTCGTCGGCGTTGGTGGAGTAGTCCGTAGGAAGAGTCCTTCCCTTCTTGGACCCTCCGGCCCCCCCAGTTGGGGCGGCCTTCCTTTTCATTCCTCCCCCCGCTGGAGGGGGAGAGGCTTCTTCTTCCTCCTCCTCGTCTTCATGGGAGGAGTCCGCCTCGAGTCGTCGGACGATGGTCGACACCACTGGCGCAGGAAGTCCTTGAGTTCCGTGGCCTTCTTCTCCGGCACCACGTAAGGTGCGGAACCAGCAACCTCATCAGCGGGCGTCCGCTGGGTCTTACGGCAAGGGGCAGGACGGTCAATCTGCGGGCGTCCTCTGCCAATCATGTAAAGGTAAGGGAGTTTAGATCCGCATAGAGTCAAACTATGAAAAACAAGTGTCCGTAAAGGGCAAAATAGCTTACGCGTTGGCTTGATCTGCTTGCGCTGAATCCGCGATCCTCGATAAGCGGATCACGGGAACCTCGGCGCCCTTGAACAGCAAGTTCGAGCATCTTAATGCGTAGTGTCGAAGAGCACTGCTCGAGGTTTAGTCTTGTGCGGATCAAACTCCACAAGTTGAAAGCTTCGTTGTTGTACGGGAGGATCCGGCGGATGAGCATGACACGGACTCGTTGGCGAGTTTGAGCTTCTTGCTCACCAGGTTTTGGGCGCGAGGTTTGGAGTCGGACAGCTCCTCGAATCACCCCACGACAAGCCCGTCTCTTTCCGGAGGTGAGCCGTGTAGGGAAGCCAGATCGGAATTGGGGCGCTGCCCATTCAGAGTCCAGCGGCTCGGTGATGTAGAACCACCCGATTGCCACCTTTATGGTCTCCACGAAGGAGCCCTCGATCCATGTAACATTGGGCATCTTGCCCACCATGGCGCCTCCGTACTCCGCTTGGCGGCCGCCCACAACCTTGGTTTGACATTGAAAGTCTTCAGCCATAAACGAAGTGGGGATGGATCTGAAGGAAGGCCTCGCACCTGACGATGAGCGTCGAGATATTGAGATGAAGTTGGGGCGGATCATGGAAATCAGGCGTAGTAGAACATGAGTCCCGGACAAATGGGTGAAGTGGGAAACCTAGTCCATGGAGGAAGTGGGTGAGAACACCACCCTCTCATGGGGCCTAGGGGTGGGGATGAGCTGCCTTGTCGGGGAAGCGGTCTGCGATGTCATTGGACAAGTATCCGGCCTTCCTCGGCTTTAATGTGCCCCTCGTGGCGGAGGAGACCATCCTGCCTCCGCTCGGACATGGCTGGAGAAGGTTGAGGTGGGAAGTGCGGACTTGGTATTTGGAGCTCGAGTCTTGAAAATGGATAAACAAAGGAGGAAGAAGGCGTAGATGGAAAAGGTGGATCCTTATCCTTATCTGAGCGGATGAAGCTATGTGCCCCACCAGCTGGTAAAACTACGCTTATTTCCCAAGCGCCGTAAATTAATGGCACGGTTGGGTTACCGCGCCGTATTGATGAGAATCCCGGAATAAGGGGACACGATCTCTGCTTCGACAAGACGTGCCAAGGAAACCGCCTCGCTAAGTGTGCTAAGGTGGGATAGTAAAAGACGATTCGAATAAAGGCTTGGCCGTGGTGTGATGTCACGCTATGAAATGCGTCATCAGATTGGATTTGTGTAAATATTATTCTCTCTCGGTGGTATGTGGAAATTATTTTGCGAGCTGGACACTATCCTTGTGTTCAAAATCTTCTATGAAGTATTGGAGGAGGAACCCGCCTTGCAATGCGAAGACAATCTGCTGCGCCGGACTGGTGCGTCATTGAAGCCTGGTTCGAGGGAGCTCTTGAGGAGTCTGGATTAGGGGTGTCGAATGGCGGACTATGACCTTTGGCGGACTCTGGACTATGAAGATACAAGATTGAAGACTTAGTCCGTGTGTCGGATGGGACTTTCCTTGGCGTGGAAGGCAAGCTTGGCGATCTGGATATGTAGATCTCCTCCCATTTGTAACCGACTCTATGTAACCTAACCCTCTCTGTGTCTATATAAACCGGAGGGTTTTAGTCCGTGGGGCGAACAACAATCATACCATAGGCTAGCTTCTAGGGTTTAGCCTCTCGATCTCGTGGTAGATCTACTCTTGTACTACCCATATCATCAATATTAATCAAGTAGGAGTAGGGTTTTACCTCCATCGAGAGGGCCGAACACAGGTAAAAACTGTCGTGTCCCTTGTCTCCTGTTACCATCCGCCTAGGCGCTGATTCGGGACCCCCTACCGAGATCCACGGTTTGACACCGGCAGTGAGGTTTTACCTCCATCGAGAGGGCCCGAACACAGGGAAAAAACATCGTGTCCCTTGTCTCCTGTTACCATCCGCCTAGGCGCTGATTGGGACCCCCTACCGAGATCCGCCGATTTTGACACCGACATTGGTGCTTTCATTGAGAGTTCCTCATGTGCCGTCGCCATCGGGAAGGATGCCTCATCCGTCTTTAAAGGCGGTAATGTTGCTAAAGGAGCTTTGGCTGTCGGCCAAACTCTCCGGCTAAGCGGTTTTCTTATGACCGCTGTTAGATTGCAGCGCCGGCGATGACTTCTCGGGTCGCCAGCAATCTTCATGTCAACTTCGAAACTTCGCGAGCAGTTAGATCCGGCGGAGCTCTCTTCCTTAAGCGAGCTCTGGATCGCGCCGCCGCCACAGGAGTCGCTTCTGACTACGATCAGATTGGGCTAAACCCGATCGAGAGATTAGCTCTCCTCGGTCACCCATCACGTTCTTTGTGGTGGAGGAACAATGAGGCGACCCTTCATCTATGTTGGGACTAGCTATGTCGGTTCGATCCTCAAGCGGATACCAGCGGAGGGGGGCGTCCTCAAGACCTGAACTTAGAGTCGAACAGCGGGCTAAATTCATTGGACGCCATCCAAGAATCCAAACTTCGAGTTCGGAAACTCCTTGGCCCTTGAGTCTCAGATTGGGTGAGGTTTGGTTTAATTCCACCCACCCACCCAAACATATGCGATCTATCAAAATTAGGCAAGAGCAGGAAGCGATTACATCATTCTTGGGCGAGATTCCTCCTGGTTATGAACAGGATAAAGAATTGCCGCAAGGAAGCGCAATTTCATTCTTCGCAATAATTGCGGACAAGGAATCCTCAACGCCTTAGGTGCCGTGAAATTACGCTTTGCTGACTTGGCGTCCATAATGCGAAAATCTTGTGCGATGGAAGCGCTGGAAAACTGAAGTAAGATTTTGGGACAATCCGGCCGAATACAAACCAGTCCGAAATAAAAGGGTGCATTATCGGCAGTCACCGGGTTAAACACCAAAAACAAAAAACCCCTACGGGGCATGGAACCGTCTTTGGAGGGATGGCTCAATGGACCTGTAAAATTCATAGTGCGGAGGCGCCACACCAACTCATAGCCTTAGAGCATGTTGGATACTCGGTAGGTGGCCAAAAGTGGCGAAGACTTCTAACCCCGAGAATCCACATAGCACCAGCCGGGGATACGATGCGGTATTAACAGTCTTGAGACTTTCGCATCAAATAATATCTGAAGCGAACACTCCATAGCCTTGCGAAGTCTACCAAGTAGCAACGATAAACCCATGGGTAACCACGGCTATTACCTTTAATGCGATGATGAACCTAAATTCGAACAGCCCGAGCACCGGCCGCATTGGTCATCGGTCCAATAGTGGGCGACTTCGCCTTACCAAAGGTACTCATGGACGGTGGCAGCGGATTGAACCTCATTCTGAGAAACCCTTGAAAAATGGAAATAGTGGAGCCGCATTGAGTGAAGCAGCACAACCTTTAGAGGAATAATCCCGGTCGGGAAGCGTCTTTGTCTGAAAAAAATCTGCTGGATGTGGTGTTAACGCGCCCGGATAATTCTGGTCGAGGAGGTCACGTTCCAAGTGGCCCGTTCAGTAGCGGATACCACACTCTAATAGGCGAGAGGCATTCACAATTTTCAAGCTATACCCCATTACGGGTAAATGAAGCTCAAAATGCCGGGCCCAGCGGGATCATCACTCTTGCTAGTGACCGGACATAGCACTCAGCGCGAAATTAAGACAGCCGCACTGACCTTTGAGTCACTATCAAAGCCCTAGCGGCGAGGCCCGGCCTGCTGCGCTCCACGGTGAGCGAGGGACGACGTGATACTCAATAAAAGATCAAGTCCACCTCCTTTAAACGGCGAGACGAAATAGTCAAATTCCAAGTCCATCCAACGAACCCTACAAAAGCGGCCTCCATCGGGCACAATTAAACCACGATGTAGATGCCGCATTACGAAAATTCTCTGCGAAAATTGGGACATTTTGCTGGCACCCTTCGGACATGCGGGAATCCCGCATGGTGGCGAGCACAGCCTAAACATCCTAAAAGTTCAAGCCGATCAAGCAGGTTCTTGGCGTTTTCGAACCTAAGAGACAAGCCATGGGAAGAGCTAGCCAAACTATTGGAGGCTGGATTCATCGGAGATATAAAACATCCGGACTGGCTAGCAAACTGGTGATGGTACCAAGAAGGACAAATCCTGGCGCCTATCGTCGATTTCAAGGACCTCAACAAGGCTTGCCCAAAGGATCCTTTCCCCTCCCCGCATCGATCAAATTATCGGCGCTACCCGCGGTTCACGATTCATTGTGTTTCTTGACGCATACTCGGCTACCATCAAATTAAGATGGCGAGCCTGACCAAGCCGCGGCATTCATCACGCCATCTGCCCGATACGCTTCAACACAATGCCCTTGGGCTCAAAAGCGCCGGCGCAACATATCACCGCATGATTCAGACATGTCTGGCAAACCAGATCGGCAAAACAGTAGAGGCATACGTAGATGATGTGGTCATCAAAACCAAGCATGTCGATACTCTAGTAGGCGACTTGAGGCTCACATTCGATAACCTCCGAACATATGACATCAAGCAACCCGGAAAATGCGTTTTCGGCGTACCGGTCGGAAAGCTCTTGGGCTTCATTGTATCCGGTAGAGGAATTGAAGCAAACCCAACCAAGATCGAGCTCTGTCACAATTGGATATCCCAAAGGACCTCAAACAAATACAAAATTATTTGGATGCATGGCGGCTCTAAGCGCTTTATCTCCACTTGGGAGAAAAGGCATTACCCTTTATCGCCTCCTCCGTGCACGAACACCAGTGGGCGGATGCATACCACGACGGACTAGAAGAAATAAAAGCCATATTGGCAACAAACCCGGTTACGGCGGCGCCTAAGATGGGCGAACCAATGCTATTATACATTGCGGCAACTCATCAAGTTGTAAGCGCGGTGCTTTCGTTAATCGAGCGAAGCGGACGGACACAAGTCCCCCTTCAAAAACCAGTTTACTCGTGTCCACTATCCTCTCTCCATGCAAGTCACGGTATCCGCATTATCAAAAGATAAGCGTCGCGGTGTTTATAGCATCCGGAAGATGCGGCACTACTTTCAAGAGTGTTCGATAACAGTAGCCTCCGAAGTACCTCTTAACGACATTATAAACAACCGCGGACGCGGCGGGCGGATGCCAAATGGGCCATTGAGCTCCTCCGTTCGACATAACCTATAAGCCACGACGAGCTATTAAGTCGCAAGTTTTGGCCGACTTCCTCGCCGAATGGACTGAAGCGAACTCCCTAAAAGTATGACACATATTCCAACTGGATCATACGCCGACGGCTCCAAAATGTTGGCGGTCAGGGGGTTGGCGTCGTTACGGCGTCCCCAACAGAATCTGATTCAATAATTACTCGAGATAATGTATCTGACGAACTCCAACAACGCGGCGAATCTGAGGCCCTTCTACATGGTCTCGGATGGCGGTCTCCATGGGCATTCAACACCTAGAGGTGCTTGCGAGGGATTGAACCTCGCGATATCCCAAATAAATGGAACTTTGATGCCAAGGATCCGAAAATGGCAGCTTATTACAGCGCCGTCCTAAAAATGTCAGCTCGGTTGAAGGGCTCGAATTTCACCATATAGCTCGGGAAAACAATCGGGCACGGAGCGTCTTAGCATGCATTGGCGCAAGCGCGATGCCATCCCAATATCTTCTTAGAGGCTGTTCAAGCCATCCATTATTATGGGAAGAGGAGTCCGGAAATAACAGCCGGACCCAACGCACTACCGACACGAACATTACGACACAAGCGGAGGATCTGCCAGCAGTAACATCTTCATACGTAATAACGGCGGTCATTGGCCCGTGGGCAGAACCATTCCTAGCCTACCTAATCGGCGAAAACTTCCCAAGGACCAAAAGCGAGGCCGCGCTGCATAGTGCGGCAATCTAAAACCTATAAAGTCCATGAGGAGAGCTTTATAAGAAAAGCACCACGGAGTCCTTCAAAGGTGTATCTCCGAAGAGGAAGGGCGGAATCTCTGGCTGAAATTCATGCGGACTTAGCGGGCACCACGCCGCAGCCGGGCCCTTGTAAGCAAGGCCTTCCGTCAGGATTTTATTGGCCGGCGGCCGGGCGGATCTCGGGACTTAGTCCAACGATCGTCGGCTGCCAGCTCTTTGCTAACCAAAGCCACATGCCACCCACCGCCCTCAAACTATACCCATCACCTGGCCCTTGGCGGTGCAGGGGCTTGACATGGTTGGACCCCTTAAAGGAGGAACCCACAAGCAAAAATACCTCTCTGGTCATGGTGGATAAATTCACCAAATGGATAGAGGCCAAGCCTGTTAAGGCGGCGAATCCGGACGATGATAGACTTCATATCGAGGGCGTACACCGTTCTGGCGTCTCCCACAACATCATCGCGATAGCAGGACGAACTTTACGGCCGGCGAGGTCAAACTCTGGTGCAAAAACATGGGCATCAAGCTCGACTATGCTTGATCTATCACCCACAAACTAACGGTCAAGTCGGCGAGCAAATGATCTAATTATGAGTGGCATTAAACCCAGTTAGTGCGGTCCCTCAAGGAATCTAACACGCCTTTGGGTAGAGGAGCTCGACTCTATACTCTACGGGGCTGCGGACCACGCGAATCGCACCACGGTTCACACCATTCTTTATGGTATCTGGTAGAGAGGCAGTTCGCCTGTGACATAATTCATGACTCACCTCGGCGTGCGCGTATGCGAAGAAAGAAGCCGAACTTCGATCGGCGGGACAGTTGGGCGCTTGGAGGAGGGCGTGGCGTGGCAAAAGCCCATTCCGCATTCTATCAACAGCAGGCTCGAAGATATCAAAGCGAGAAATGCGGGCCAAAACTTACAATGTTGGCGAGTTAGTTCTCGCTGCCGAACAAGAAAAGGACAAACTCAAGCCCAAATGGGAAGGTCCTTTATTATTGACCAAGTCTGGTGGTGGAGCATACCGTCTGCGAGATGCATCGGATAACCGACTCGAGCGAACCCATGGAGCATAGCCCGTCTCCGAAGATTCTCGCCTAGCGCCGTACTCGTGTTCGTCTCCTTCCTCTGTCTATTTTTACACATTAGCTGTCTTATATTTCTCTCCTTCTCCCTCCTTTTCTCTTACAGCCTTTAAGGGCTCGTTCGCGCCTTGTTACTTTACAATTGTGCGCTATCGCGCTCGTTATACTGGGGGCTTCATATGAAGCTTACTTATGCGAGCTTCACGCCCAACACATGTGTCACACTTCGCATGTACCTTTTATTCACCATTATATGCATCGATATGACTTAAGTTTTGGCCAAGCTGGGTTGCACGGTTCTGTGCTTACCCCTCGTTCCCGATTGTTTGGCTAGGCGGTAAAGGAGCACCTCTGCGATTATTACTGCGGGTCAGCGGATGTGTACCTCGGTGGGTGAAGCCAAAGCTAAGCGTTCTTAAGGGAATATTCGGTCGGTGAATTGAAGATGATTTCTCACTTGTTTATTTAGCTGCCCTAGATGCTTTTACTGCTTTTTTATTGATCCGGACATGCACTTTAGGGCATGCCTCCCGAAAAGAACCCCTAACGGAACTATTCTCCTGGAAGATGTTTCTTACTAACCATGTAATATAACATAACTAGTTGGGCGGTTATGCATTCAAGCACTAATGACCCCTCGCCTGGTCTCCATGCATGCCCGGTTCTTACATAACCGAGAGGGTATTCGGACACACTCCGGACTATCGGGTCCCGAGGTTGAAGCGAAAAGGTCCGCCATGACAAGCGATCTACAATTCGGCTAGAAGGCATTTTACATGTCATCTTAAATTCTGAGTCAATTTGGTGAGCATATTCCTCTTCAATACCATCCAACAAGCTGTCTAGTTTACAGTCCTATTAGGAATATTTGGCGGCCAACTCTACATGGCGTCGCTAAGCTCACGGGATCTCCTTCCCGCCGCCCCCACAAGTCCGACCTGGGCCATGTGGTTTGGGTCGACCTTACGTGTACAGCGTCTTCACCATGGCCCGAGCCTCCACAGCACCTTGATGGCAGGCCGATATCTTCCATAATCGGAGCGCCGCGCTCCATTAAGCCTCTCTACAAGCTCTCCAAGGCCTTGGGCATGGAGACATATAGCCACAAGGCACAGGCGATGCCTTTCATCACTGCCGAACTTCGTTCGTGCAGTTGAAAAAACTTCGGGAAGAAGGTCACTGTAGAACCGGGCATTTCCTCTGCGGGGCGACACAGTGAGCATACCTCTGAGACATAACTCTGTTAGTCGACTTCCTCGCCGAACTCTTTTTCAAAGTTCGTTCAAGCACTTACTAAAAATGCAGCGTCGATGCGTCGATTTTCCTTCACGGAGTCCGGCGGTGAGCACGAACATCCTTTAGTTCCTCGCCCGGTGGGTGTTGGCATCTTGGAGATTATTCTTCTCTGCCTCACCCTCGTAAGCACGCTCTCGCTTGACCTTTAACGGCGCAAGAGTTGTTGCTTGTCGAGATCTACTTGGCGCCATCTGCAATGATATTGTCAGATTTGCACACCGCCGCACTTCACAACATACTTATCTGCTCGAAGCGTATATTACGGAGGGGGTCTCCTTGGCCTCCCCTGCATGCTAATCTTGACCTCAAGTTGGACTTTGCACTCTTCCGCTCACAGGACAGTTGGGTATTCTTTTTGTAAGATCCTGCATAACAAATGATCCTTAAATCAGTTATTCTAACTGTTTCAAGTCTCGAGAATTCTTGACATATATAACCATCAAATTTTCTCACCGTATGTCTTTCACATACCGCTCTGTGGCTCTGGCTAGACCATTTTGGCGGCGCAGTCACGCATCTCCCGAATTGAAGGCATCCAATGCCTCTTGGGAGAAACAAGCGTCACGAAGAACTGTCGGCGGCGCTTGTGATTCATGGCACTCTCCACCTCGGAATAGGTGGCGGACGGTCTGTCGCATCCTCTATCGGAGGGCGTCCGATGCTGCGCCTCGTGTTTGCCTCTATACGGACTGGCTTTGGAGCTTGGCTGGTGGAGGCTCGATTGGCAATCTCTCCGGATATAGTCCGGCGAGCCCTCTTTTTCCTAAAAAAAGGAGAGCACGGGCGTTAGTATGCATCGTAAGAATAATACCTCGGAATAAGGCAGCGCACCTTACTGCTGCACCGGTGCCTCGACCCGGACTGCATGTCTCTTTAGCCTACCCGCCCTCGCGGTCCCCTGTTGGCTAGTCGCCGCAGGTTTGGCATTCTTCCTCCGGATCCTCCCCTGCGAAACATCATTGGTATACGGTGATAAAAAATAAGCACGGATGGATCATCTTTGAAGTATTGGGACTTCAGTCTTGAGTACTTGTGAGGCGGGGAGCAGTCCAAGATAATCGGGTGTAATAGCCACCAAGGCATTGTTGATGCTCAGTTGGTGAAATACCCCATCGATCAGCTCCACGGATATGTCCAGATCCTCTTGGGAGGCCGGATCGAGGGACCGTTCTGGATCCTCGGGTTGTGGAGGAGGGCTGTTTATATCCTTTACGGCCCGGCGCAATTCCTGCGTCGAAATCACCAGATAAGGTACTTAACTATGGGAATGTGGAACGGATGGGCAAAAAGAAGTGTCCGCTTACCCAGCTTGGAGGATTGTACATAGAGAATCCGCCCAGTGGATTGACGCGGAGGAACTCCTCCTCTTCTCCATTGTACAATGTGGACAGGATCTTCGTCAGAGCGGCAACAGATCCCGGCCCCTTACGGCCGCAGCGGGTGGCATCATCCTCCCCGCTGAAATACCACATGGGGTGGCCTCTATACTGAAGCTGCTGCACCCCCCGCATAATGCATGTGGCCATGACCCCGATCATGGTCAGTCCGGAATGAGCTAACAGCCTTATCCGGCTCATCAGGTAAAGGACGTCCTTGTCATTTTCCCTCTGAGGGCTCCGTGGGCGCTTGACTTAGGCGCTTCTTCAAGGGAGCATTATTGAACTTCGGGAGGCCGATCCGAGCGAGGTCCGCGAGGGGCGTCTTCTATATAAAACCATTACGAAGGCCGGTCTTGGACGCCTTCCTTGGGGTTCGGATAGATATCGGTCCGGCGATGCTCCATAGTTCGGCTCGCCCACTTGATATATCGACCCCTTCTAGAGCGGGCACAAAGCGAACAGCTTCTTCCACAGCGTGAACCGAGCCTCGATGCCCAAAACAGCTCAAAAAGACTCTGAAGCCCACAATATGCAATATGGAGGCAGGCATAAGGTTGTGCAACTGGAGGCCGTATAACTCCTGGAGCCCCCGGAGAAACGGATGAATTGGAAATCCGGGCCCTCTTATCAGATAAGGGACAAGGCATACCCGCTCTCCTTTGGAGGGACTGGTGACACTCTCCGCTTGCTCTCCGCCATTATAGGTGGCAAGTCCGGCTCGAACCGGGACCATCAAGGCTAGGGGAAGGAATCCCTTGGTTTGGGCGTCACTAGCTACATTGTGCGGGGCAGAACATCTCTCCCAACCTCGGGCTCGAGGGCTGGGAGGGCGAGAGGAGGAGCTGCGTCGACTAGCCATGATGGAATGGATCTCTGTCGGATGCGCTCCGATGAATGCTCGCGAAGGGAAGATGGTGTGATTAATATCTAAATCCTCGTCTCTTTTATAGGCAGCTCATTTGCACAGCTAGGGGGGTAAATATAAAAACACCACGGCTTTTTAGCATTCGTTTGACACATGGAAGGCGGCCATTATTGGGCGTGGAAGCCAAGGGCGTAATATTCACGAGAAGCGGACACTATTCAGCGGTACACAGAATTTGGAGAAGAACCCGCCTTGCAATGCGAAGACAATCTGCGCCCGGACTCATCGTCATTGAAGCCTGGTTCGGAGCTCTTGAGGAGTCCGGACTAGGGTGTGTCGGATGGCGGACTATAACCTTTGGCGGACTCTGGACTATGAAGATACAAGATTGAAGACTTCGTCCCATGTCCGGATGGGACTTTCCTTGGCGTGGAAGGCAAGCTTGGCGTCTGAGATATGTAGATCTCCTCCCATTGTAACCGACTACTGTGTAACCCTAGCCCTCTTGGTGTCTATATAAACCGGAGGGTTTTAAATACGTGGGGCGAACAACAATCATACCATAGGCTAGCTTCTAGGGTTTAGCCTCTCGATCTCATGGTAGATCTACTCTTGTACTACCCATATCATCAATATTAATCAAGCGGGGAGTAGGTTTTACCTCCATCGAGAGGGCTGAACACAGGTAAAAACATCGTGTCCCTTGTCTCCTGTTACCATCCGCCTAGGCGCACAGTTAAGGGGCGCCCTACCGAGATCCGCCGGTTTTGACAGCGACAGGAGGGCTACTACGTCCATCCGGGTTTTTAGTCCACACCATTTTTTAAATCAAAGTTAATAGCTAGACAAATAAAATTACAGGGGAGCTGGAGACAAAGTTGTGAGAAGGCTTAGAAATCAATACAAAACTTATGCTCTTAGTACCAACGTCGATCCTTCTTCGAGGAAAAATTTGGTTCATAGCCAATTGTGTGATAAAATTGCACCGACGTGAAAGACGGCTGCGTCTCCAACGCAACCGAGGTGAGCTGACGAAGGATATCATCTTTGTGTGTAACAAGCAAAAACAGCGATGGAAGACATCTTGTTTTCATTGAAAATCGATCAGCTTCACCGGCCGGCGCAACCACGAGGCGCAAACATGAGCATCGATAGGTCATCGTGGTGATGCATCATCCATTTGGCATCAAGTTTGGGTGAGGCACCTATGAAGTTCGACAAACCCTCACGTAGTGCATTTCTTCTCATTAATCAAGCTCGAGGAAGGAAGAACCACGTGGCGAGAGGACAGATGAGGCGGAACAACAATGGCCATCAATTTTGTGCAGTTCCACTAAAATTGAGGAAGACATGCCGGGTATGGAGACACGCATCGCTGTGTCCAAAAATATAAAAAGGGTTAATGAAAAGTACACCAACAAGCGAAGCATCATAATTATATCTTGATGGGAACTAAACCAGGATACAGAAAAAAGCATTTCTTCATTTAACCAAAGATAGTACTACCACCATATGGACAATGACCGCACAACCACCATGTACTTTTTGTCGAAACAACATGTATACCTCCACCGAGGCATAAACCAGGACAACTTTTAGTGGCATTTCCTCTATAATAGTACTAGTAGGTGATCTTGGACCAGCCGACAAACCCTAGCTACTATGCATGGGGAGCTGGGGAGTAGTCGCGTGAAAGAAAACCCGCCTTGATGACACAGGGGAGCTGGACCAGTACAAGAAGTTATACCTCGGTGGGCGAGATGTCGTTTAGGCGGGCGGGCGGGATCTGCCCTGCACGGCGCGAACAAGGCGCGGAGGATCTTCGTCGTGCCAGCGCCCGGCTATGAGAGGACGGCGCGCATCGGCTCCCTCCATCGCCGATGGCGACAACGTCAACGCTGCACCTCCTCACCTCCCGCAGCGGACGGGATTCGGGCATTCGGCGGATCTGTGACCACCGGTGAGGAGAGATAGAGTGGACATTGTCATCTTGTTTTGATATGGAGAGGGTGGGAGAAGCGAGGCGAAAACTCTATCAAACAAGAGGCTATAATGGAGTAAAAATCTCTCCATAGCAGTGGTTTTAAATAGAATCTGGCGTGTTCCGGATAAAAGAAATAAAAACTGGCGGACAATTTTTAAGGTCTGTCTAGGACACATCTAGATGTGACATAGTTATGTCACATCTAAGTTGATATCCACTCTGTTTGTGGTCTATTTTTTGTCCTAGTTTTTTGTTTCTTGTTGCTACATTATATAGTTGTGGGAGCTTAGATGTGATATCCTTAAATAACATCTAGATGTGAATTAGACAAACTGATTTTCTAACGTACCAAGAAAAAAACTTCGATCAAAACACGCCCCGCTTCCGGTCGCGAGAGTAAATCGGCGCACACACACATAGACATAGACATGCATATCCGTGTTTACGTAAATTCCATTTCCATCTCCATCTCCAATCATATTTGTCCAAGCGGCACATTATTTACGTTATTAATTATATACGCAGCAATATTAACGTACAACATCTCTTGTTTGCGCGCGTCCGGACCGCTGCCACGGCGGTCTGACCAACCGAACCCTCTTCATCCCCAGCGTGCTTCCACCAAAGCAGTCGATGCGCATTCATGCCCGGCGAGAGCGGACGCGACCTCTCATGGCGCCCGGCATTGAAGCGGCGTGCGCGCGAAGCGTCGCCGCGCCCGCTTCCGGGTGCTGCGGCTGCTGCGTTCAAAGGTTGCAATAGCCGGCTACAACATGCATGTAAAAGTTCTTGGGAGTCCGTGCTACAGCTAGCTGTCCTCCCCCAACTCGTCAATCTCTTCCAGTAGTGCTAGTAGTACTCCATGGCGCAATCCATTGACAAGCAGGCGGGAAAGTTATCGTATACTCGGTTTGCGGTGAGTGGCATGCCGAGCGACCGTGTGGGGTCGAGCCATGGAGGAGGTTGAGACACGAACATGACAGGCGTGATTTAAACACTGGTTTTGCTTGATGGCGCGATCAGCGAAGCGAAGCGTTGGTTTCTCTCCGTTTCCATTTTTCTCGGGAAAAGCGAAACTTTCCACTCCATTTTCATTCCTATTCCAAGGTTGCCCGTTACAACATTCCATCAAATAGAAAGGAAAACTAACACGCATGCTTGATGCATCTCAATGATTCACATATCATAGCCAATATTTACTTCACAACTAAAGAAAAAAGTTGTGAGGCGTGTCTGAAAGAAAAACTACTGATGGGGTCACTCGACTTAAACCCTAAACCCTAAACATGATTTAATTCCCTGGCGGGTAGAACACATCGAAGGAAAGGCGGTGGCACCCTCGGATCATCGATGCTTTTGTGCAGTTCCACTAAAATCGACTGAGCATCCACGATGGCAAAGATATTGAAGAAGTGTGATTAGAATAATAATCTTGGCACTAGTTCATGAG
Source organism: Aegilops longissima (assembly GCA_021605205.1). NCBI lineage: Eukaryota > Viridiplantae > Streptophyta > Magnoliopsida > Poales > Poaceae > Aegilops > Aegilops longissima. The sequence continues at coordinate 418,078,784 of CM038681.1, read as the reverse complement.
ACATAAACTCATCACAAGTAGAAGCCGGTGGAAGTAGAAAAGATGGACATGGAGATGGAGCTACGGCGATGGAGCAAGCCGGCTCCAAAGGAAGATGGACTACACAGGGCGTCGGGCTGTAGCTAGAAGGGCGGTTGGGGCCGACATCGGCCCATACCATGGTGACCCCGATTGGGGCCTTTACCGTCTGGGTTTCTCCCTCGCCGATGTCGACCGCGTCTACGCAGAACATTGTTCCCTTCCCCCAGCTGCGGGATCAGGCCCGTCATTCTATGCTTGTGAAGAAAGCAACCTTAGCAAGCAGGCTTGTAGCTTAGGCTCCTGCTAGTGTATATATAGTGGTTTTATTTTTCTCTCCATATCAACAATTTTATATTGCATACGTGTCATTCAAGAGTGAAATGATGGTTGCTTCTTCCGACTAACTTACTGTGTGATTTGACTGCTCCTTAGTTGCCCCTACGTACTCCCCTACGTGTATGCAACGATCACACATACACATGGATGCAAAAAGCGTCTTGACGCCCTAATGCATGCATGGCCGAGCACCTGACGGAACACACAGTCACGCTAAGTGCTCAACCTACACGTGCATGCACACACATACTCGGTCGGGGTGAGCTAGTGACCGTATAAACACCGAAAATATATATATATATATATATATATATATATATATATATATATATATATATATATATATATATATATATATATATATATATATATATATATATATATATATTGGCGCAATGAGCGTATTATGAAGTCCTTGACCGTATTTTTACAAATATACAGAGAAAGACAGTGTATTTATCTCGTTTGAAATTAATCCATATTAACGGAGAGAGGAGGCAGTATGGACTAGCATTACTTGCAGCGGTGGCTCATGAGGACAAGGAGAAACTTTTGACTAATGCAAGCTCTCCCTCGCTCAGGCGGTGGACATGCAACAGTTAATTCGGTGTCAGATTGCCAGAAGCATACACTATACTACTAGTGCTACTATTGTTCGACTTCCTGAATAGGCGAACAGCCAAGCGCAAAGTTTACTAGTACTAGTACTACTAATATAGTCTATAAAGGTACGTAAGTACTATACTAGTACTAGGAACCGGATGGAGGAGCGTCTGCACTCTTATTATAATTTTAAAATGTGATAAAGCAATCTTCAACACATTTGGTTCTCTTCGAGGGTTCTCGCATGTGATAATGGAAGTTGATTGCATGGAACACTCACCACAATTCTCGCTTAATTCTGGCTCATATCCTGTTACAAATAGTAGCGCTCGGTAATATTTCCTCTTTTTTTGTTATTCAGCATGTAAACAGGTCAGCAAACCTTGCGGCGCATCTTCGTGCGAACCGTGCTTGCTGCACTTTGAATGTGGCCGAGAGCTTGCTTGATGAAACACCTCGCTTCCTACTTCTTTTTTTGCGGGGTACCTCGCTTCCTAGTGACCAGTGTCTTGGTTGATCGTCCTAAGAATGTTTATATATGAATAAAGCTCTCTCATTTACCCGCAAAAAAAATTAAGTCATATTAACGAGAAAGGAGGGAGTATGGACTAGCACTACTTTTTGGTGTGTCCCGTCAACTTCATGAGAATGAGGAGAAGCTTGTAGGACAAGGTGAAGCTCGCTTCATGCTGACTAATGCAACCTACCCTCGGTGGACATGCATCATTCCATTCGGTGTCATATTATCGAGGCATACACTGTAGTACCCAACATGCGAAGTACCATCATTGTTCGACTTCACAAAGAGGCGAAGAGCCAAGCGCTTGATAATACGAGTAGTACTACTACTAGAACCGCATGGTGGAGCGTCTGTACTCTTTTTTTATCTCGATAAAGTACGTTTATTCGGAGAAGAGGCGGAAAATGGTAGCCCAACATGTAATGAATGATATCGATCAACCAACCATGCTCGAATATATCTTGGCCTCCATGCGAACCCGTCTTTGTGTTCTCGCTCTCGTCTCTCTCAAGGAACGGCGGGTTGGCTCTTTGCCGTCAATTGAGATCGGTTTGCTCACACTCCTGTCCCACATGTCGGTGATATGCCAAGAGGAGGTGCGTTGACCGGTGGCCATCTGCGTACTTGGTTTTGAACCTTCATACTACCCCTCCCTCCGTCACAGTTTACAGGGCGCGCTTCATTATGATGCATTTCTCTCAATGCATTTCCACCACCACAGAGACTTTAGGCGCGTTTGGTTTAATGCTCAATTAATTAGGGCGTGGTAACCGCAATCAAGTCCACAGTTTTCTCTCCATGTACTCTGTACTACAGTACTACGGAGTGGAGTAAGTGCATGCATGTGTGTACCCGGGGTGGAAGCACTGCATGCATGTGTGTTCGCATTATTCCCTCTAGTAATAGACGCCGTGCTATAACTACCAATGCTATTTTTCATGCCGATCGCTAGTCGCCTTGGTCCCACAGATCTTTTTCTTTTTTACGAGCGCGTTGTATAAACAGTGACGGATGGAGTATGGCGGATTCAAAGAAGAGCGTATTGATGGTTGCTTCTTCATAGCAACTTACGATGGGAAAAGGTGGGGCTTACGATTTGACTGCTCATTACTCACTATTAATGCGGCGCAACGACCGGGCTGAGTCTCCCATGCGGTTGTGCACTACCCTCGGTTCTTAAATATACTCCGGAGTATATTTGTCTTTCTAGAATTTCAACAGTGACTACTCAAATATTTGTCTTTTAGAGATTTCAAATGGACTGCACATACGGATGTATATACATATTTTAGAGTGTAGATTCTCTCATTTTGCTCCGTATGTAGTCACTTGTTGAAATCTCTAGAAAGATGAATAGAATATTTAGGAGCGGAGGAGTACACATCTGAAGCAAAATGAGTGAATCTACACTCTAAAATATGCCCGTTTGAAATTTGTAAAAAGACAAATATTTAGGAACGAAGGAGTATAATTTTGTGCATGGCACATGGACACGGATGATGAAGAGGCTTCTGGTAATGCTATCAAGCTTCCATCATTTGTTTACATAATTGACGTACTATACAAATAATTTTCCAGCGAGACATGAAATTGTACAATGGTGTGAGCTTTCAGCTTCTGTTTCGCGTGTCTTGCCACCGATGCTCTTTCAGAAACAATAAAAAACTAACTTCCTTGCTAATGCATGTCAATTATTAGCAGATCAGAGCTAATAATTACATCACAACTGAACAACTGCACAAAACACTCTTAAGAAAAAAGTGATTTGTGCAGTTCACCAAAAGGTCGCAATAGCAACGAGGTGAAACGGATAGCCCTGTTTGCAAAAAAGAGGTAGAAAGGAAACAATTACTGGCCAATAACAGTTCATGACACATGCGGCGACAAAAAAAGCATATTCCTTGCCCTAAGGGAAGATAACAACACGGTTGTGTTTGTCTAAAAGCGGTGTGAGGGCGAGAATGCAATATGGAAAGTACGCTGGGCGTGCTACGTTTTGGGCAAAGAACTATGGAAGATCCACATGCAGCGGCGTGGGAAGGCAGGCGATGGAGCAAGGCGGAGGGATACCGGAGGTCGTCGGGATGTAACTAGGTGGCGGCGGTGGCGGAATCTGCGAGCAGGTGGCGTAAGCCTGCCGCGCCGGAGCTTGGTCGGAGAAGGCGGCGTGTACCGCAGATCGGGACGTGCTGCCTCGGCGTCGTCGAGCGGAGAAATGATGCACTTCCTCCCTTTCCCCGGCGGACGGGATGCGGCGGATCGGTGACCAACGGTGAGAGAGAGAGAGGCCACCACACTCCCTTTCCCCCGGCGGACGGGATGGGGCCGGATCAGTGACCAACGGTGCGAGAGAGAGAGAGAGAGAGAGGCCACCGCAGCCTTGTGTGAGATACTCTGAAGAGCGACAAACCAGGCACGCAAGGCTCCATACATATATAGTGAGCGGACTACCTTTTTCTCCATAAAAATTGTTTTATATTACGTGTATGTGCCATTGGCGCTATAACTTTATTTAAAAATAGCAGCGACAGCGCATCAAGTCGAACTTTGTTTAGTGCGGGCGTGGTACCGACCTCCCTAGGTAAACAACGCTTCTGAGCGTTCAAATTAGCACGTGGGCTGCCATTTCGTAAAGAAATGAGCTCCACCGTGTACCCACGCTGGTGTGGCTGGGCACGAAGCGTGAGTATGTGCAGTGCACCTATTCTCTTCTTGTATCGTACACCACCTCATGGGGTTGTGTGAGAGAGATACAAACCTAGAGAGATATAGTGTGTGGGTTCTTGAGAGTTTTTTTGGGGGGGTTCAATCAAAAATGTAACATATGCAATGTGTGTGAAATAGAGTCCTGGATATAACATATATATAGAGGCGATCCACGAGAAGAGAGTGGAGGTATCACCGACTTGAGGTGTCCATAGAATCGAAAAGAGGATGATGTGTGTGTGTGTGTGTGTGTGATCGATAAAGAGTGCCATCAATTTGTGTGTGCCCACGTCAAAGATATAGAGTGGCTGGCCTCTTTGGAGCGTGAGAGGGACATGTGCAGTTTGTCTCGTGGCATGGATACCTACCTGCAGCCTTCGACTATCGGTGTGTGGTGGGGGAAGAGGAGGCCCAATTAACTATAGAGGTACAATGGCTGGTATATGTGTGGAGGAGGAGAGGCCTACCTCATGTATTAAGGAGATCGATCTGCCTCATGTATTAAGGAGATCGATTGGCATCCATGCATATGTGCGGGAGAGGAATAAGGTTGGGAGAGAGACAGAGCTAGAGTGTTGGAGGGGTGGTAGTGGAGTTGCTTCTAACAAATGGTGGGATAGGCTTGCTAGACAAGCGGAGGGCACACCATAATATCAATAAGAGAGGAGATGGCTGCTTGTTGTGCGTACGCGTGCGTGTGAGAGGCGGGTCGGGAGGCATGCACGAATGATGAGGGGGACGATGTGGCTGTGGTAAGCAGACATAACTACATAGGAAGATCAATCACCCTTTGTTAGAAAGGAGAGACATAACTTGTGAGGTGCGTCGATCGATGGGGGGTAGTTAAAGTCGATCCAGGTATATGTTGGGAGATCGATCGGTATACATGCATGTGTGTGTTAGAAGCAAATGAGGCCGAGGAGAAGGATAGAGATAGAGGGATGCATGTAGGAGGTGGTGCGAGAGGCATACTATATCGGCGGGGAGGAGTTGCTTGTCACGAGAGCGATGAAAAGAGTGGTGGGAGTGAGGCATGGGCGGTGACAAGAGAAGAGGGAAGCTTGTGTTTGTGCTAGGCACACTGGCTAGAGAGGCATATCGATCGATGTGTGCCATAAAGAAGGAGCTGGGGGCCTACACACACGTGGGTGAGCGACCTAAAGTGAAAAGCAATTTGCGTGATGGAGCTAGAGAATCTTTGAGGGAGGGTGAGAGGATGCGGCGTGTGCATGCACAAGAGAAAGTTAGCGCTAGCTACAAAGATAAGAGGGTTGTGTGGGTGTAAAAGGCGAATAGAGATCATATATACTTCATTATAAAAAGCGAATTCGGATATTTGAAGAATTTATCATAGTGTTTTAAACCGGCGCATGTGTGAATATATATAACGGTGATACACATGGTGTGTTTATGAACATGTTATACTACATTTAATATATTTTATCTCTACTCTTATAAAAAGCGGAGTTGTTGATGATGGTGTGCCTGCCATCCTGCATTATAGGCCGTCCGATTTATATCTGGCGGATAGCAAGGAAACTATGATGGTTGAAGTTGGCAACAATCATGATTGTAGATTCTTATTGAAATAGAAAGCGAATTCAAATTTAGTTCGAATTGCAGCGGTAGTATAGACATTTGGAATGCACTAAAATGTTGGTATGAGTAGGTTACATGCATTATACAGCAAGCAAAAAATTTAATCGGACATAACATGGATTCATACTCCCTCCTTCCATCTATATAGTGCGTAATGAGATTTTTAAGACCGCCTTTGACTATTGACAAGATTAATAGTACATGACATGCACAATGTGAAAATTATATCATTGAAAGAACCTTTCACGAGACGAAGTTAACGGTGTGCTTTGTGTAAGTTGCATGTCATATATCATTGCTCTAATATTTGGTCAAAGTTAGCATCGAAAAGCGCATTAGGCCCTATATAGATGGAAGGAGGGATAACTGAATAACATTTGTATAGTAAAACGGGGCAAGACTCTCTCTTTGTGTGGTGTGAATAGTTTTATTTTTTCATTTTCTTTTGGTTGAGGAAGTGCGAATTGATTTGAGTGCGTACAAGTACAATATTACTACGTTAGGCTTGTCCTAAAATTCAACCCGCATCTTGTTATATCCGAAAATTCAGATATCGTGCTCCCAAAACTGGCGCCTTCACAACCCGCCTTGCTATCCCGAAATTACAACGCGCGAAAACTCCCTCCGGTTGCCAAATCCCGACACGCGAAATCCCCTTCTAACCCTGAGCGAAAGGGCGCTAGTTCAAATCGGTGGGGGTACTTTTGTAACACACCCTCCATTTTGGACAAGCGCGTCCCTAAGTCATGCTTCACCCCCTCCCATCGGCCCCTTTTCGCCATTCGAAATCCCAGGCCGCCATAACCTCTCCGCTCCAGCCGTGAAACCCCACCCTCCTCCGTCCGCCAAGTCACGCTGCCCAGTAGGAGCCTCTTCCCGACAGCGTCGTCCACCATAACAGCTCGGCGTCCCTCATCCACCTCCCCGGATGAGGATCCGTCGTCCATCTCACCGTCCCGCCGGTTCAACCGCCCCGTCCTCCACCTCCAAGAAGCTGCTCCGACGATCACCTTGTCTATCGCAGCTGCTCCATCCCCACAGCGTTGCCTTAACCTGCTCCACCGGAACCGCAACATCCTCACCGACTCCTCGGACGAAGCCGAGGCCTACTCGGTGCCACCAAAGAGGTTGTAAACTCATCGCATTGCACCTTCTCCTTAACTCGACCTCCCGGCGCCGACGGTGCTCCATCCCGCACCCCAATGGAGCGGCTACCTTGAAGCCGGCGCCGCGGGCGACATCTCCATGGAGGCTCTCCCCCAGTGCGAGGCCCCTTGGCGGCGGCGTCCATACCAGCCGGATCTGTGCTGCTGCTGCTCCAGCTCTCCTTCGCTTCGCTTCATGCTGCTGCTTCTTTGCTCGGCTCTCGCTTCGATCGCTTCCTTCGCCCAGCTGCTCTTGTCGCTCTCCCCTCGCTCGTCTTGTTGCTCTACTCGATTAAGCCACACTTGATCGTGAATCGACTTTTAGGTCGATCGATTTTCAGGGTTGGGGGCTTGCGGAGTTAAGGAAGAACCACCATGGCGGGGGCGAGGGGCTCGCCGGAGAGGTACCCACTATCTATCTTAGGGTTCGAGGCGGGGGGTGGGGCTAGAGGGCTGGCTGGGGCAGCGGTGGCGAGATTGTTTGAGGCGGCGAGGCGGCCGCTGGGCCAGCGATTCGGCCGGTGGCGGCTTAAGCGGTTCTATTGGAGATGCTATTAGAATCCCACTTGAGATTGACGATGTACATCTTGTCTTGCTTCAGCCTTGGCGTCTTCTGGCTCACGGAGCTGCTCCAACGACAAGCGATCCATCACAGTGAGCAGTGCCCTAGGCGCCGTCTCTGATTCCTCGAGATCTTCCTCCACACTCCGACAGCCACCTCGCCTCAAGCGCTTGGCTGACCAACCCAATGATCTTTGAGGTCGACACGGCTCTGACAAAGAGGTTGTACACTTGTTGCATCACTTATTACTATACATCACGTCGATCCATTAGGGCTATTTTGGTTCAACGTAAAAGCGCCGATCCTTGGTTGTTACCATCACTCTAAATTTCTGCATGCTCTCCTTACATAATCTCACCATATTTTTTTCGTATGCATGTCGATATTGTACACAGTCATCTGAACATGTAGAAAAAAGAGAAGAGTTTTCTGCGACAATACAATGTCATGCAGACATCGCTCCATGGTGGGTTCAATGGCAAACCCTCCCCACCCCTCTCCAGTTGTAATCGAGAGGAAGATATCTGTTACGAGGCGTGATTGGGCGCCACGACCACTCCTATTTACCCCCAAGGTGTTTGCTCTACCTTGGCATGATGATGTTAGTCATATCATGCATATGTTGCCTTGCAATGCCTACTTTTGACATCATATATGTCATCTGCTTGGTTTAGACATGTTACGTAATGCCACTGTTTAGTTTCTATATCATATATAGGAATTATGCAGTCTCATGTCTTTAGCTAGCCATAATATATGTGAAATGTGCAATGCCATCATGTTTAACCAGGCATCATATATTTGAATGATATCTTGCCCATCCTTTTCTTCATTACATTTCCATTTATCGACAATGTTTGTACTACTCTTCACCGTGAATCAGCCATTTGGGTGGGAGATGGAAAAATCGGAGTGAAAACAAGGCCTTGAGCGAGCAGTGCTACACAGTCGAAGCAGATCTCTTGTTGGGTCGATAGCTCCTCGAGATGGATTGAGAGACAGATGACCAGTCCTATTCCCCCACCGAGGTGTATGCTCTAACTTGGCAGTTATACTCCTCATATCATGCATCGGTGTCTTGCATTGCATAGTTTAGACATCATATACACAATATTCAACACCATGTTCTTAGTTCGGACATCATATCGAATGCCCTCTGTTTAGCATATAAATCACATATGTGAATTAAATGATGCAATCCTGATTACTTATATAACATGTAGGTGAATTATGTCATGCGATCTGTTTAGTTATTCATCATATCTTTGAATTATGTTGTGCTATGCTATCCAGTTTAGATAGACATCATATATGTGAAATTATGTCATGCTATCCGTTTTAGTTAAACAATATACATGTCAACTATTTCATGCCCTCTTTTTCCACACTATCTATTGCATCATCTCTCATACAATGTCTGTACATTCAACTATGTTTCCTGTTTATCAGCCATTTGAATTTGAGCGGGTGATGCCAGTATCTAGCGGAATAAAAACACGGTCTTCAAATAAAACAGTGCTACCTCTTGGTGGAGATAGCACCCGGTTGTACATGCACAAGAACCAGCCCTACCACACATAACCCAAACTCTCATGATTGTACCCCTCTGCGATGGGCGAGAGAACCAGCTTCACCCAATCTAACCCCAACCCCAGCCGATAGTAACCCAGTTCTTGTTGACACAACACCATCTCCACCACAGAGCTCCCAAATAAGAGCAGTTAGTAAGGCAGCTCCGGTGCCCAAAGGGCGAGTACTATCACGGCGAACCCCAACTCCACGGTTAATGCGCCTATTCTGTGGAGGAAGCACAACCAGCCAGTTGTAGTTTAGCATCTATCGCATTTGATGTTGTTAAATCGTATGTGCGTATCTTCCCATCTTGGAAATATTATCTTGAAGATGAAGGAAAATGCCGATTGCAGGTGTTTGTCCGGGAGTTATGTGTAAGTAATGTTATTCATGGCAATTACTTTGCTTAGTCCCATACATCCTACCTCCATGATGGTTATAATACAGCAAATTTTCCCATTTTCTCTATAGAGAAGGACCGATTTGGAAACTCAGGATGAGGTAACCTGTGCTAATACCTCTGCTATCTTCAAGAATGCTTGGTGGCGATGTCGGAATTACTGAAGAAAACATACTTCACCGGCAAAGAAACTCATCAAATTCCCTTTCGTTCTCTGAGACACATTCTTTGGGCGATGACTGGAGCAGCCTTGTTACATCTTGGTCCGAACCAACAATGTGGTAAGGTCTATGAGCTCATTTTCTATTTTAAGTATTTTATTCTTGCGTCTTCTTGTACTCTGTTCATGTAGAACAAGTGCCTAAACACGAAGAACAACTGTTCTAATTTAAGATTCCATTGCTATCATAGTTCAAAAAGCGCTAGGCATTAATTGTGCGTTTTGCCACCACCTTGCGGTTCTTGACCAAAGCGCATGCTTATGCTTGTGATTATGCCTGATTATGTGTAGTTATGCGCAATGCGTTTTACCAGCGCCTAGAGCCTAAGCGGCTTAAGCGCTCTCTTAGGCGCGCCTTTTTAACTATGATTGCTTTGCTCTTGTATCACTATATTTACTCATACAAACTTATTTTTAAATTGAAGGATCAATCGAAACTCCAATGGCACAGCAGGTATGTTCCGCATGTTTCTTTAACATGTTTGCTCTTATCAATAGCTCTGTTGATTTCAATTTCAATTGTGTATACAGTTCACTTTCATATCATGCACATTACTAGCATCACTACAGAGCCAATAGTGTTGTTGTACATGTAGACCCGTGGTACCCATCTGAAATCTTGTTCTGCCGTGTAGTTTTCCACACTTTGTATTCTTTCACTGCGGCTTTGTCTTGAACTAATATGATTTGAACCGTGTCTCTATTTTGATTTGGCAAGACAATGCAGTGACCATAGGACATAGATATATGTTTGTTTGATGCTTTTCTTATGTACTAGTACTTGGCAATAGAAGACTTGGTAGTTTAATCCTGTCCACCTTACTAATGAACTGGTTCACGAAATGAGTTTCATATACTAGTACATGCTAAACTTGTTATGTATGCCTTGTTTCTTCTTTTAGAATCTTGTGAGAATATTGGGGAAGAGTGCCTTATTAAGCAATGGTAAAGGAAGTAATGCGAGATAAGGTTCAGGGATAGTGACACATCCTTGTTGGTCTCCAACAAAGCTGATAAAACAGCTAAGGAAGACTATCTTGAAGACAACGAGACAACCCCAAAGTCTGTCTTGGTTTAGTGTTCGATTCTTGGCCACTACCGCATGCATAAGCTATTCAAACTCCTTTATCTGAATCAGTTCGGTTTCTTGAGTCTCAACTACAAGTGAAAGACATCGATCAGTTTGTCTTTGCGACATGAAGCGGAAGGACTGAAGTCCCTAGAGCATTCAGATGCATACTTTACGGTGCAACGACAAGCGTTGGAGGATTTTAGCGCCAAGCAGGACAAAGCTAATCAGCTTGCTAAGCTTATTGCCGACATGGTGGGTACCGGATAACGTTTCTTGAGCTCTTACGAAGTTGTTTGATTATGCTCTTGTTTCTTTGCCGCGTTTATTTGCCTTGGTGGCCAATTTTGGCGGCGATGTATGTAATATCTTTGCTTTGTTCCCTATATTTGCACTTTGGTGGCGAACTTTGATGCCCGATGGATGTAATATGTGTAATAAGCGGTAATAGGCTAGCCTTAATTGCTTGCTTATTTATTTCCTTATTGTCTTGTTTAGTTGTTTGCTTGTAGTCACTGCAGTTCTTTTTACATGTTTTTCTAGTGGCCACAATAGCCTATTTACAGGTAACTAGGCCAAAATAATCATGGCAACACATGGACTGTTGTAACCATGGGCCTCCTGCAGGCCGTATGATCCATGGGCCTTCGTTCGGCCATAGGACCATTGGCCTTCTATACGGGTCGTAGGATCCATCGGCCTTCTATACGGGCCTTAGGGATCAATGGGCCATCTACGGGCCGTAGGGTCCATGGGCCTTCTACGGGCTGTACGATCCATGGGCCTTCTACGGGCCGTACTCTCCATGGGCCTCATACGGGCCGTAGGATCCATGGGCCTTCTACGGGGCGTATCATCATTTCACCAATCATGGGCCGTACTATTAAGTGGACCATAACGGGCCGTTAATAGGCGTGTTGATAACTCTATGAAAACAACCCAATGGGTTTTTGACATAAGCACGCCCAGCGTATTAACGGTCCATAAGCGGGCCGACCATAACGACGGGCTGAATTTGGCCCTAAGTAGAAAATAGCGATGTGGGCCGTATGTAACGAATCTGCAAATGAGCCCAAGAATCAATGGGCCTGAGAAGGACAAAAGATAACTTGGGCTGGAAGCGGCCCAATGGAATAACGGGCGTTAATGGGTATAAAGTGATACCTTTGTTCATTACGGGCGATTTCACCACGGGCGTTAATGGGCCAAGAGTTACAAAGGTCCTCATATGGGCGAAAAGTCATAGCCCACATGGGCGGAAGTTAAAGCAGGCTGAATCATATTGGGCGGCCCGATGGCGCTCTTGGGCCTAATTCGGATAGGGCGTAACGGGCCACAGGTTAGCGGGCTGTAAATGGGCTATATCACGAACATGCCGTTAACGAGGCTTTCGTGGGCGACCCGCCACCTTTTGACCAAGTCAAGCGGGCGGCCTTTTCACGAGAATGGGCCTCTGTTGGGCGTGCCACGTGTCGCCAGTATCATAGGCGCCTTCGGTCCAATGGCGGATGACATCTGTCCCAGCGGTGAGCCGACACGTGTTTCCTCCAGCCAATGATGATTTTACGTGGAAAATCCCCATTGGTCGGGGCTGTTAACGGGTTATTGGATCCAAAACCCGACCCGATAACAATGGCGTTCCATTACGGTGGATGCCGCGTGTCGGTCACCCTTGACGAAAGCACTACGTGACGCGATTTATCATCATGGAAGTGGACACTTCCGTGATGATAATTTTGGTAATGTCATGGAACACTTCTACGACATCACAAGTATGACTATCTTGATTCTGTCATAAATTTGTCATGGATGTACATGCATAACAAAAAAAGCGACCTACTGTGACAAACACGTATCATCACTGAAGTGTATTTTTTTGTAGTGCAATATAGATACGATAATATGGCACAAAAAAAGAAGGAAGTAGCAGCTATTTACAAGGGCCTCGCAGTGTGCAATATAGCTACTAGATCCTGTTGTGTGTTGGAATTTCACTTTAGAACGGTTGGTTTTGTTCTTCAAACAGTTAGCCTAGAAGAAGATACACTTGTAAGGCACATACATAAATACAAGTTCAATATGTGGTCTGATCAAATACATATAGCCTACCTGATACTTTGGATCAGACCAGTTTTTAATGAGGGCTGTCCAGTCTTCATCTGTAATATATTCCACTGGAGATGTTTGGGCGATTTCATTGTTAGCCTTTCCTTCAAATTGAGATTTTCTAAGGTGGTACGATCTTGTCATGAGCGGATGAAAAACATGAGTGCATGCTTGTTTAGTTGCATCATCTTTCAGATCCAACCTGAACCTCAGCTGTTGAAAAAAGAATGTGAGTCTTATTAGGAGGAAGCTAGAAAGTATGGGACAAAGCAAGACAATATTACTAATTGCGATGAATAACATTACTTACAGATAAATGGTCAAGGAAGGTGTTAAACTGGGTATTGTCTTTCTCATTCTGTCTTTGGATCCACGTTGGGAGGATCGTGCATGACACCTAATGGCAGCGGCTGCCTCGATACTAACTTGGCTGACTCAGCAGCATCATGTGGCTTTTTAAACCTGCCTCAAAATGGATCTCCATTCTTCCTCCTTTAGACTTTGTTAATCATCAAGCATTATGCCCGATGTACATTTTCGCTTGCGCCGTGGTGCTAGTTCAACAACGAATATGGAAAGTGTTAGTGTACATCAAGCTGTGAGAGTACATATGAAGGAGCATGCAAGCGCAACTTGACTCGGTCAGTACCGTCTTGGTGTTGATGCTCATGAGGTTCATCTAATCTTGCCAAGTCTGTTGTGTCGGCGGTTGTGAAGGCAGCTTGGGAACGGCGATTCGAGCAAGCGAGCGAGTAATGGTTAAGATCTTTGATGCAGTTGAAGCGGATCTTGCGGTGGTGGAGCAGGTGATCTTGTGTTTGTAGATTTAGCCGGTGGACTTGGACCTTCTCTTGCACTATAAGTACTAGCAGAATCTCGACGGCGAGAACCTTTTCCGTTTCACCCGACGAGTAACACCTCCCTACTATATTATTTTCCTTGCTCTTTTTGACTTTGCCATGTCAAGCTGTACCCACAACACAAAAGAATAAAATCACTCTTGAACTCATTGATGCATGATCTGAGACAAGCAATACTTTGATGTAAGACAACCGTATGAGGATGGAATATGTAAGAAAAACAAGACGACATGACATATTCACGGCTACGATGTGCAAACTAAGCAGAAGGATTTTCAAGAAAATAGAAGTAATGCAAGCTAGACACCATATGAAAGATGCAACCAATATTACTCTGTCAAGTTAAAAGTGTCTTGTCATAAGTGGCAATTCGAAAAATTAGAAGCAGTACAACATAGAAATCAATGCAAGATGCAACCACTATCAAATTGCCATGTTAAAAGCGTCCAATCGTGAGTGACTGATGCAGGATACACAACAGCAGTACTTTGATGTAAGAACATGGTATGATAGATAGATGCAGTGTATTCTAGACACGTAGAAAGCCATGTCATATGCACATGTATAACGTATAAACTCAGCAGGTGCAATTTAATCAAAATAGAAGAAATACAGGCTAGACAACATATGCAACATGAAACCAATTATCACACTGTCAACTTAGAGCAAGCACCTGCGATGGTGGAGTCTGGAGATGAACTCATCATGTAGACTTGGGACTTCAACTTCATTAGCGATGGCGATGGCAAATCTAGAGAGTCTCTGTTTGCGTCGATGCGGAGGACCACCAACATCCCTAACACTCTTTTCCTTCCTATTTTACGATATTGCCTTATGAAGTCAAAACCACAAGAAGATGAATAAAATTAGCTCTGCATAACTGGTTGATGCATGATCTGATTTAACACTACTTTGATGTAAGGCAAGCGCAGGATAGGAGGATGTAATATATACAAAAAACAGCGTTTCATATTCACACGTCACGATAGGAGGATGGAATATGTATGAAAAAACAGTAAGCGGAAGGCATTTCAACAAAATTAGAAGAAATGAAAGCTAGGCACCATATGAACATGCAACCAATATCACTCTATCAGGTAAAAAGTTCGTAAGTGCCATTTCAAGAAATTAGAAGCAGTACAAGCTAGAAGACAATGCAAGATGCAACCTACATCACAGTCCCAAGTTAAATCTTATGGGTAAGTGATCGTTGCAGGTATAAGTTGTAAGCTATGCAGATGCAATTCAACATAATCAGAAGCAATACAAACTAGACATCATACGGAAAACGCAACCACTTATAACAGTTCCAAGTAAGAGCAAGCACATGTGATGGTGGAGTAGGGGAGATGTGCTCATCATGTACACGTATGTTCTACAAACAGGAACACGTGTCATATTCGCAGGCATTATGTGTAAAGTAAGCAGATGCAATTCAAGTTAGAAGCAATACAAGCTAGACATCATATGCAACATGCAACCACATATAATAGTGTCAAGTTAGAGCAAGCACCTGTGATGGTGGAGTAGGGGAGATGTGCTCATCATCTACACCGCTACGTTGACTGTCCAGCCTTGTGTTGTCTTGCGTATCTTGTTGGGAGGATGGCGGAGTAGAATCTGTAGAGACCCCCTGTTTGAGTTACTCCGAAGGACCACCATCATCCACTGCCGGACTAATTTCCTTCAGCTGTAATGGTTTTGCATTGTGAAGTCAAACCGATAAGAAAAAGGAATAAAATTCGCTCTTCGGAACTCATTCAAGCATGATACTGACGAACAATACTCGGATGAAAGGCAAACACATGATGCGAGGATGGAATATGTATGAAAAACAGGATGGTGTGACATATTCACACCTATGATGTGGTAACTAAGCAGAAGGCATTTCAACAAATTAGAAGCACTGCAAGCTAGACACCATATGAAAGATGCAACCAATATCACTCTGCCAAGTTCAAACTGTATGGCGTTTCACCAAATTAGAAGCAGTACATGCTAGAAATCATATGCAAGACACAACCAATATCACAGTGGCGACTTAAATGTGCCTTATCATAAGTGACTGATGCGGTATATGCAAGAATAGTAGTCTGATGTAGAAACAGGAACACATGTCATATTCACAGGCGTTATGTGTAAAGTAAGCAGATGCAATTCAACAAAGTTAGAAGCAATACAAGCTAGACATCATACGCAACATGCAACCACATATAATAGTGCCAAGTTAGAGCAAGCACCTGTGACAATGGAGTAGGGGAGATGTGCTCATCATCTACACAGCTACGTTGTCTGTCTAGCCTTGCATTGTCTTGTGAATCTTGTTGGGAGGATGGCGGAGTATAATCATGAGAACCTCCATTTCAGTTGCTCGGAAGGACCACCATCATCCAATGCCTTGCCAATTTCCTTCAGCTTTATTGATTTTGCATTGTGAGGTCATACCGATAAGAAAAAGGAACATCATTCGCTCTTCAGAACTCATTCATGCATGATACTGACGAACACTACTCTGATGAAAGGAAAAGTCATGATACGAGGATGGAATATGTACAAAAAAATGGACGGCTTGACATATTCACACCTATGATGTGGTAACTAAGCAGAAGGCACTTCAACAACTTAGAAACACTTCAAGACACCATATGGAAGGTGCAATTAATATCACTCTGCCAAGTTAAAACTGTCTCGTCATAGGTGGCGTTCATCAAACTAGAAGCAATACATGCTAGAATCATATTCAAGGCGCAAACCAATATCACTGCCAACTTAAAGGTGTCCCATCATAAGTGGTGATGCAGGATACACAAGAAGAGTAGTTTCATGTAAGAACATGGTGTGATAGACAGATATAGTATGTACCAAAAACAGAAAGCGTGTCATATTCACATGTATCATGTGTAAGCTAAGCGGATCAGTTTACACTAACTAGGAGCAATCTGAGCTAGACACCATATGCAACATGCAACCAGATATCACACTTGCCAAGTTAGAGCAAGCACCTTGGATGGTGGAGTAGGGGAGCGGAGACTTGGACCTTGTAATGCACTATCGGTACAAGGAGAATCGATCAGATGCTCCGTTTATGTTGCTACAGAGGACCACCATCATCGCCTTCCTTACTCGTTTCCTTCCTCTTTCTTGATTTTGCCTTATCAAGTCAAACCCACAAGAAAAAGGAATAAAATTTGCTCTTCAGAACTCATTGATGCATGATACTAACGAACACTACTTTCATGTAAGGCAGCCGCATGATAGGACGATAGAATATGTATGAAAAACAGGACGGCGTGACATATTGACATGTATGATGTATAAAGTGTAAACTAAGCACAAGGTGCTTGAACTTGTTAGAATTGATGCAAGCTAGAAACCATATGAAAGATGAAACCAATATCACTCTGCCAAATTAAAAGGGTGCCCTAACAAATGTATTTGACCAAATTAGAAGCAATACGTGGCAACAGGCTAGAAATAATATGCAATATGCAATGAATAAAGGTGACTCATCGTAAGTGATTGATGCAGGATACAGAAGAGAGGTAGTTTCATGTAAGAACAAGGTTAACACATAGATGTAGTGTGTACCAAAAATAGGAAGGCATGTCATATTCACGGTATAGTGTGTAAACTAAGCATATGCAATTTACCTAATTAGAAGCATTACAAGCTAGACACCGTATGCAACATGCAACCACATATCACCTGCTGAAGTTAGAGCAAGCACTGTGATGGTGGTGTAGGGAAATCTTGGTCTTCGGTATAGAGCTACATTCAATATCTTCATTTAGGCCTGCTGTTTCTTGAGAATCACGTGGAGAGGATGAAATTTCATTCTTTATAAGAGTATTAAGTCCCATATTAACCCAGCGTGGATTGTCTCATCATAAGCGATAGACGCAGGATACACAAGAAAACGATGGTTTGATGTAAGAACATGGTGTGATAGGCGGATGTAGTATGTACCAAAAACAGGAAGGCGTGTTATATTCACATGTATAATGTGTAAGCTAAGGAGATGCAATTTAACAAATTAGGAGCATTGATGAGGGATACACAAGAAAAGTAGTTTGATGTAAGAACATGGTTAATAGAAAGACGTAGTATGTACCAAAAACAGGAAGGGATGTCATATTCATAGGTATAATGTGTTAACTAAGCAGATGCAATTTACCCTAATTAGAAGCATATAATGTTTTAACTAAGTAGTATGTACCTGGCATGAGTGTGTGAACATGAATGTAATGTCGATGACAAATACGTACTCCCCCAAGCTTAGGCTTTTTGCCTAAGTTGGTCTATGGCCACGGATCGAAGCTACCCTCTCCGATATACTAAGGAGGGTCCTCAGGATGGCACTGGTTGGCTACCTCCTCCGGATCCCACTGATAAACAGACTATCGATAAGGGTCAAGTGGTGGCTCAGGCTCTGGCTCTAGAACTTGGATCAGGCTCCAGTATGCATAAATGGCCTCTGGCAAGATGAGGTACGTGCCTGAAAGTATATTAAACAAAGAGGGCGCAGGCAAGGTAATAATCTCATAGTGTGTTTTATCAAATATCAAATTGTACTTAAGCATCTTCTTCTTATTTTTAACAATAAATTCATGTGCTACCATACTCTTATAATCTAGAAAAATACGGGGCAACAACTTTTCCTCTTTCTCATAATGCCTAATAGGTATCTCAAAGTGTGCAGCAAGGCGCGAAGGAAAGATGCCTCCGAAGATGGGGCCCTTTGTACGGTTCAAACTTAGTCGTTTAGCAATGATAGCACCTAAGCTGAAAGTTGTATCACGAAACAAAGCATGGCACAAAATGACTAGATCAGGAGCACTAAGATTTCGACTATTGCCGCGACCAATTAAGCCTCTACTAGCAAATGTTGCAAAGTAACGTAGAACAGGAAAATCTATACTAGTAATTCTCGCATCGAAAACTTTTCTTGTTTCCCCTACAGCAATTCTATCAATAAATCCATCCACATCACTACTGTGTGGTTCCTCGATGCTGCCCACAGAGGGTATCTTGCAGACCCGACAAAAATCATGGAGTGACATCTCCTTAACCTCATCATATAAGTGAAACTCCACTGAAGGTGGTGATTTCTTAGCATGAAAATAAAAAAATTGCATGAAAATATTAGTGAGTAGGAGATACTGTTCGCGCTGGTCGTGCAGGAAGTCGGTGAGGCCTGCATTCTCAGCCAAGTAATAAAAGTCATCATAAATTCCAGCGGCTCTCAAGAACTCATCACAAGGCCATTCGCACGTCCGTAGTGCGAGGAAGATTGTATTTGGGCTTTTTATTCTCTTTATTTTGCTTATCCTTCAAGCTTCGTCTCGAAGAACCTCTCAACAACCTCTTCAACATTTTCTGCCTCTGAAAATTTCTGAAATTTTAGTGACTCAAAATAAAAGTGAACCAAACTCAACAAGATTCATAGCAACTACTCACACAAGTGCCTAGAAGCTATATCATGCATTAAAACTACTTTATACCATATAAATTTGACATGCAAGCTCAAGAACAGGGTCACCTTAGCAGCAAAAAATTGCAATAAATAAAGCACTAGAACAAAAACTAATTGGACCATTGGAGGAGTCACATACCGAAGAACAATCCCCAATAACAGTTTTGTGAATGGAGCTTTGAGCAAGGAGATCGAAAATGGCAGCAAGATGAGCTAGAACACGGGTTTGAGCTATGGGAGGATTTTTCAGGAGGAAGACGAAGTGAGTGGGTGTAGGAATAAGTGGAGGGGGTCCACGTGGGGCCCACGAGGCAGCGGGGCGCGCCCTGCACCCTCGTGGCCAGATGGTGGGGTGTAGCGACCCGACCCAAAATCGGTCAAGTCTCTGTGTCTGTACCATCCCAAGATCATGCTGGCACTCACAGTACATTGATGAAGTAATCAAAGTTCAATCACACCTGAATTTATTACACGGTTCTCATATCGAGTCTTTATTACAATAGAATAAATTGGCGAAGGCCAACTCATGAGAAATAAACTAAGTAAAGCTGCGAGGCGTAGAAGAATAAGCGAGTCCATCCGACTCAAGGGCAATCGCCAAGCGCGGGCGTAGCCTCACTCTGATCGGAATACTCCTCTGCAACATAAGGCGTTGCAGCCGTGTAGGTCAGCATTTTGAATATGTTGGCAAGTCATGAAGAGAGAAATAACAATAATAAAATTACTAACACTATATGCATTTTGGCTGTGGGGCTCTAAGGTTCATCATTTTGCGAAAAGCCAATTTTTTCCTACTACAGTGGACTTGCTTGCAATTACTACAAAATTGTTGGTAGTTATTGAGATGGTTCCGCCAACCAATGTCTCATTCCCAAATTATTAAGTCATAACCCCCTCAAATTAATTTATTAGTTTTAGTGTTGAGATTTCCGAATACTTCCAAGTTCCAGAGGCTCAATTTGTCCGTAACCGGGGACACGGCTAATCGATTAGATCTTTTCTCTGCAGAGGTTTGCGCACTTTACCCGCAAGAAACATTCCCTCCTTTTAAGTCTTAGCACTTCATGGTGTTTGAAGGCGGGATGAATAAACGAGGTCTTCCAAGAGTTCTTACGGCCCTTGCCGATACCCATCCAATCCTACCGTTCTTCTACATCTCGTAGTACCGTCCGCCAGCGTCACAACTAGGGTTGACCCAGCGAGCCCATAATGGCTTGCGGCTGCAGGTAAGCTTCGGTCAATGGGGCATCCATCCGTCTCTTCGTGGCTGGGTGAAGCTTTCAAGATGTCATGGCGCTTCTCCATGCATCCCGCCAACCACTGGGTTCTCGGGGTGCCCGTCAACCGCCCCTCCACCCGATGGTGAATTCGAAGTCCATCTTGAGCTTGAAGTTCATGGGGTTGTCATCATCTTGACTCTCACATCTCCTTATGAATTCACTCAACCAACCCGTCTCTGAGCATAGCAAAATAAACTACTTCGTCCCGGGTCATGGTAACAAGGGGAATTGGTTCATCCTACCACATGATACTACTCAAGATTATAACTTCAAAACTTCACCTACTGCATGCATGGTGGGGAGGTATAATTCTAATGCAACAAAAACATAGGTATTGTAAAGAAACATGATCAATGACTTGCCTTGCTGACGATCCTCGTAAGCTAGGGACTCGTAGTAGCAAGCTTCGCACTCCGGAAATTCTATCGAGACAAACAATAATCACAATAAGCATATAGCATATGATCACTTAACACAATAGCATAGTAATATGAAACACACCAAACAAACGAATCAAAACCCAAAGGAAAAACTCAAAGAAATCCAACTCAAAGTTTCTCCTACTTCAAGCAACAACTAAAAATAGTTTTATATAACCAAAAATTTTCTTAACATAACCTAAGCATGGGTTTATGTTAACTTAACAGAAAGGAATGCATTAAGCAACTAGGAACAAAAAGAATCAATTTAAAAGCTATTATAAAACTCCTATTAGGCCTAGAGCAAATTTTAGTAAGAAAAATAAAATAAAAGTTTTATTTATTATAAATAAAAGTTCATGCTCTAAAGTGACAGAAACTAACCTAGAATAATCAATCACATGTGAAAAATAAATTTATTTGCTAATTAAAATAATAGGAAAACAGTAGCTAGTTAATTAATTAAGAATAGCATGATTCTGCTAGAAACTATTTTTTATTAATCCTAAAATGCCCAAATAAATTCCTACGGTTAGGCAATGTCAAAAAAAGTTGTGACAAAAGACTCACTAAAAATAAATTTCCTAACTCATTTTATAGCAGATTTACTATTCTGACTAAATCTAAAATAAAGCAATTCTAAATAATTTTAACCTAGCTAATTATATATTCTACAGAAACTATAAGAAATTTTCAAACCAACAAAAAGAGAATCACTTAAAAATATTAAGTAGATTAAAAGATATGAATTTTTCAAATCTGAAACTATTCTGTTAAAACAGAAAACGAAAATAAAAGAAAAATGGCCTAATGGTCCTAACTAACGCCCTGGGCGTAATATAACTAAACGGGCCTAGGGTTTAAACGAATCGGGCCGGCTCAAAATAAAAATCCTAACTAAATAAAATAAACCAGACTAACCGGACCGAACCAGTTTTATTTAAAAGAACATACCCCTTCGGGGGGTTCTAATCTATGCCGTAGAAAATGAATCGGACGGCGAGGGGAACTCGGCGACGCATCGACGGTGACAGCGGCGGCGGCTCGGGCGGCGAGTGTTCAGCGTCTCGGTGGTCGAGGCGTCGGCGGAGGGTCCATGAGGCCTTGGCGCGACGACGGGTGGGTTTGGTGGAATCAGCGGGCTCGGGGTGACCGGGTGAGCTCAGGCGGCAAATGGCGGCGGCGGCGTTCGGCTACTCGGCGAGGGCGTCGGAGGAGGAGAGGTCCGCGAGGGGCGAGGGGGAATGGGGTGAGGGGGGGGGTTATAGGCGGGGCCTCGTCTTGGGCGAGGGCAATCGGGGCGAGATCGCGGTGAATCCGGATCTCCGGGATCTGGCGAGCGAGGCGCGCGGTTAGCGTGGCGAGGTAGGAGGCGGGTGGGGTCCACCGTCAGCGAGAGGAGAGCGGGGTTTGGTCGGTCGACCGAACCAAGGGTTTCAGCGAGAGGGTGCGGTCGGCTCATTGGGCCTTCGGCGTGGGTGGGCCTGCTCGGTGGAGTCGCTGGGTGGGCTGCCAGTCTTTGGCTGAGCCAGTCGGCTGGTGGCGCTGGGTATATTTTCTTTTTTTTTTCAAATTTATTTTTTGGAAAAAAATAAAAACAGAGATAGTACATGATATATAAATATTTTATATAGGACATATATATATCAAAATGATCAGGAATATTCCCCATCATTTGAACATTTCTCGAGGCAAAATCCAAACTTTATAATAATTCATTTTTTCAAATTCAAATAAAACTCAAATTTGAATTTCAAACTTTTGGCAATGTTTTTCCTCGATATTTTTGGAGTGTCATGTTTACTCCTCTCATACTTTTCTCAAGTATTTATCGGGCATAATTTTGAAATGATTTCCACTTGCCAAAATTTGAATTCAAATTCCAAAACTCAAAAACTTGAAACTTCAAATGCCACTCAAATTCAAACAGAATGCATAGATGCTTAGCTATAATTGTAAAACATTCCAAATAGGAAATTTGGGATGTTACAAACCTACCACCTTAAGATGAATCTAGCCCTCGAGATTCGGTTAACTAACAAATAGGTGCGGATGGTCTCGAAGGAGGTCTTCTTCTCGCTCCCGGTGGCTTCTTCCTCGGAGTGATGACTCCACAGACACCTTGCAAAACTTGATGATCTTGCTGCGGGTGACTCTGTTGCAGTCTCGAGAATTCGGACGGGTTTCTCCTTATAAGTCGATCACTTTGTCGAGCTGTATGGCCTCTAGGGGCACTATGTCTCTCAACGGAATATCGGCCATGTCGGCATGACACTTCTTGGTGAGAAACATGGAAGACATCATGAACTCCGGACAATCCTTCCGGCAATTCCAACTTGTAAGCAACTTCGCACGGCGTTCGAGGATTTTATGCAGGCCAATGAATCGGGTGCTAACTTTCCTTTGACACCAAACCTCTTGATTCCACGAAGTGAGACACACGAATATGCTTGGTCTCCGCTTCGTATGTTACTTCCTTGCGTTCTTGTCGGCATAACTCTTCTGTCTCATTGTGCTATCTTGAGTCTATCCGAATCAGCTTGACTTTCTCTTGAATCACCGATAAGGTCGGAACGAAAAATGATCGATCCCCAACACCATCCCACAAAGAATGGTGTTACGCACCTCCTTCCGTATAGAGCTTGAAAGGGCCATCTTGATTGGATTGATAACTGTTGTTGTATGAGAACTCTGCGTATGGCAAATTATCATCCCAGCTAGACCCATAGTCTAGCACACAAGCTCTTAACATGTCCTCCGAATCTGGTTGACTCTCTCGGTCATCCATCATCTGCGGATGAAAAGCTGTCTTGAAATCCAGCCTCGTACCCAAAGTTTCATGCAAGCTGATTCCAAAACTTTGAGGTAAACTGTGTTCCTCTATCGACACGATACTCCTCGGAACTCCATGCGGACATACGATCCTGGTCATGTATATCTTGGCCAACTTAGCACTGGTTTAGGTAGTCTTCACGGGAATGAAGTGAGCTACCTTGGTCAAACGATCAACCACTACCCAGATAGAATCATAACCTGAGCGGGTTCTGGGTAATCTGTGATAAAATCCATTCCAAGTTTTCCCATTTCCAATCGGGAATCGGCAAAGGTTGAAGTAACCCTGCTTTCCGATGTTCGCCTTTACTCGTTGACAAACATCGCATACTGCTACGTACTCGGCAATATCCTTCTTCATACCGTCCACGAAACTTTCCTTCAAATCCAGATACATCTTGGTGTTGCGGGGTGAATCGAGTACGGTGAATCATGAGCCTCTGAAGAATTAGTTTCTGAGTTCGGGATCATTGGGTACATAATCGATCCTCGAACCATATAGCTCCGTATTCATCCTTACGGAATCCTTTAGCTTTTCCTTCATTCATCTTACGCTTTATCTCATCAATTTCCTTGTCCGACTTCGGGCTTCACGAATCCTTTCGGCCAAAGTGGACTGAACTTCGAGTTGCAACATATCCTCTCGAACTATCTCCGATCGGAGATCTACGAGGTCATCGACTAACTCTGAGGTAATCCTCCTGCTATAAGAGTATTCACATAACTCTTACGGCTCAAAGCATCTGCTACCACATTAGCTTTCCACGGGTGATAGTGCAATCTCATGTCATAGTCCTTGATTAACTCTAGCCATCTCCTCTGCACGAGGTTCAACTCTTTCTGCGTGAAAATATACTTCAAGCTCTTGTGATCGTGTAAACATCACAATGGTTTCCGATAAGGAAATGTCTCCAGTGTTGAGTGCATGCACTCGGCTGCTAACTCCAAATCATGTGTGGCATAATTCATCTCGTGAGGTCGTGGCTGTCCGGAGGTATAAGCTACAACCTTTCCTTCCTGCATGAGTACTCCTCAAGAGTCCACGACGAGAAGCGTCTAATATACCCGGTAATCCTTGTGTATGTCCGCAAAATCAGCACTTTGGCTGTGACCAAACGTTTCTTCAATTCCGAAAACTGGCTTCACAATCCTCGGTCCAAATGTACTTGGCTTCCTTCTTCAACAGCTCAGTCATGGGCTTGGCAATCTTCGAAGTTCTCAATGAACCTCCGATAATATCCTGCGAGTCAGAAAACTGCGGATCTCCTTGGTGAGGTGGGCGGCCGCCAATCGATGGTGATTCAACCTTGGCGGGTCAATCGCTATTCCTTCTCCTGAAATAACATGTCAGAGGAATCCGACTTCCTTGACAAAAATTCACATTTATGAACTTGGCATACAAGCGATGTTCTCGAAGTTTCTCGAACTAGGCGCAAATGTTCCTTATGCTCTTCCTCGCTCTTGGAGAAAATCAGTATATCATCGATGAACACCACGACAAACTTGTCCAGATATTCCATAAACACCTTGTTCATCAAATTCATGAAGTATGCAGGGCATTAGTCAATCCAAATGACGTGACGGTATACTCATATAAACCATACACAGTAGTGAATGCGGTTTTGGGTATATCCTTTTCACGGATCTTCAATCGATGATACCACGATCGAAGATCGATCTTGGAGAATACCTTGGCTCCAACTAGCTGATCAAACAGATCATTAATCATCGGCGAGAGGTATTTGTTCTTGATGGTCACTTCGTTCAGCGAGCGATAATCCTAACCATTCTCAAGGTTCCATCCTTCTTCTCTACCAAAAGAACTGGGGCTCCCCAAGGTGATGAGCTTGGCGAATATATCCCTTCTGCAATAGCTCATTAATCTGGTTCTTGATCTCCTTCAAATCGTTCGGTGGCATCCGATAAGGTCTCTTGGATATTGGGGCTGCGCCGGGCAATAACTCAATCAGAAATTCAATGTCCCTGTCCGGTGGCATTCCTGGTAATTCCTCCGGAAACACATCGGGAAAATCTTGCACTCTGGCACTTCCTCTGAACAACTCCGTGAGGGAATTCACTGATTCTTCATCCGCTACGTCGGATACATACTTGATCCTCTTACGCTCCGGGGTGGTGAGCGAGAATCGACTTCTGGGCACAATCTATGTTCCTTCAAACTTCGTCAACCAATCCATGCCTAGGATTACATCCAAGGTCTGGGTTTCCAATACTATGAGTCTGCGGAAATTTATGATTTCGATGTTGAGGTTGCATGACAGCCTAAGCCTGCCATCATTTCTCCTCCTGCGGCCCGACGAAGGGGGCTTCTAAGGGTTTTAGTGGGCAACCCATACTTTTCCACAACTACCCTTGATATGAATGAATCGTTGCACGAAATCAAAGAGTACCAATCTGAGCGTGAATTCAATAAAACTTACCAACCACGGTGTATGGCTGATCATAGGCGTCCTCCACGTCAATGTGGTTCACCGAGCACGAGGAAAGGGTTGGGCTTCTTCGCTGAGCTTCCATTGCCGTTTCCATTCCTCTGCTTGGCCTCCGGGTAGTCGGTGGCATAGTGCCCTGTTTTACGGCACTTGAAGCAGTGATGTGACTCGAGATCTTTACGAGCCGGGCGAGGCGATCTGGTTGCCATTGCCGTTTCCATTGCCATTGCCATTGCCTGACTTTTTGTCCTGGTTGCGGTTGTTCCCATTCCCTACATGGTTATGTCCTCCATGGTTGTGATGGGTATGCCCTCCTGAGTATGGGGCATATCGGGGCTTCTGCTGAGCTCCAGAGTTGTATTTCCCCTGGCTGTACTTCCGCTTGCGGCTATCAATCTGCTGCTGCTTGCCTTCAAGTATGGTGGCCTTGTCTACCAGCTCACAGTAATTGGTGAAAGTAGCCACCATAAGCTGCATGCCCAGTTCATCATTGAGTCCTCGAGAAACTTCTCCTGCTGCGGCATCTGTGGCCACATCATCCGGGGCATAGCGAGCTAACTTGCTGAACTCATCCACGTACTGCGCCACAGTATGGTTTCCCTGGCGTAAGTTGCGGAACTCACGCTTCTTGAGACTCATGGCTCCAGCTGAAACATGGCGGTGCGGAAGGCTCTTGGAACTGATCCCGTAATGGTGCCGATGGGATAAGTGGCGGTGTAGTTCTCCCACCAAGAAGCTGCAGGTCCATCAAGTTGATGCGTGACAAAGCGCACCTTCTCTGCATCGAGTTCATCCAACAGTGATTAACTCTCTTCCGACCTTGCGGAGCCAATCGCCGACCACAATCGGCTCGGTCTTTGCTAGAGAACACCGGCGGATTCAGCCTTAGGAATCGAGTCAAGTTGTCAACGAGGGGTGGTGGCGGTGGATTGTTGTTGTTGTTGTTACGATTACGGATGAGTATCGCATGAGGGCATTCTGCTCTTTGGAGTAGCTGGGTGAGCTCGGCGGAAAGCCGTGTCACGTCTCGGAGGCATCTGGTGTTTTGGAGTGGATGAGAAAATTAGAATAGAACAATGGTCTAATGAGAAATAACACTACCCATATGAATGCACAATCATAAACACACCAATCATTTATTCATTCCACTCAAACATGGTTCAATCTAGATTACAAAATGCTCACGACTAATCGAAAATATCGGCCTAACGATCGACGAAAAAGTAAAATAACATGGTGGTCGACTAAATGTCTTCATCAATAATCCTTGCGTCCTCAGTGCGATGTCCTCCGGTGTGGCGTCCTCTCATTCTGGCGCCTCCTCTTGCGGCTTTCTCGGTGGAACTCCTTCATAATCCTGATCATTGCTCACGAGAGGTCCGTCATCTCCACTCGAAAAAGGTCCTCTCCCAAGTCCATCTTTTCCTCTAATGCGGCAACCTTCATCTTGGTCGTCGACTCTCTCCATGAAGTCCGCGATTTCTTCCTCATGGTTAAGGAAGTCTGCGTGTGCCTTCTCCTCCAGTTCAGTTCACGAACAACAGCCTCCTGTGTACCTTGAGTTCTGGCGAGTCTGAATCTCCCGTTTCTGAGGAGACACTCCAAGTCTTGGACATACGAGAGAATGGAGTCGTCCTCTGATGCGGATGATATCTCCATTCCTTGCTCTGCGAGAAACCATGGCGAGTCGATGGATCGAGCTCGGCCTGTACTCTTCTCGGAGATGTCCAAGTGCGATATATCTCCATGTCCCTTCGAGGATCCAGTTGAAGTCGGTAAACTCAAAGTCAATAGGCTCTGTATGTCCTCCGAAGGTTCTCCCTGGAATATGCACCTCAATCCTGTAGCGGGTATCCATCGGAAGCGCATTGGTAGGCTTCCCAGTGATCGAGGGCAGAGCAATCTTCAGCTTCTTCACCATCTGGACCAGCTTCCTTCCGAAGGGCATCGTCTCATCTGGCTGGCAAAACTCTAGTAGCAAAACTAGGGTGAACTCGACGGCCATCTAGAATGTTGAAAATCGGAGAGGAGTCAGAAATGAACAGGGGAGAATTACGGAATGATAAGGATATAAAGTAAATAGTCTCTTCCTATGGTTTTCCGATCCTAGGGGTTCGTCCCACGGTCGGCGTGTGCTCGATACCATCTCTGTGAGCGACCCGACCCAAAATCGGTCAAGTCTACGTATGCATACCATCCCAAGATCATCTTGGCACTCACGGTACATTGATGAAGTAATCAAAGTTCAATCACACCTGAATTTATTACACGGTTCTCATATCGAGTCTTTATTACAATAGAATAAATTCGGCCGAAGGCCAACTCATGAGAAATAAACTAAGTAAAGCTGCGGAAGCGTAGAAGAATAGCGAGTCCATCCGACTCCAAGGGCAATCGCCAAGCGCGGAGCGTAGCCTCACTCCTGATCGGAATACTCCTCTGCAACATAAGACGTTGCAGCCGTGTAGGTCAGCATTTTGAATATGTTGGCAAGTCATGAAGAGAGAAATAACAATAATAAAATTACTAACACTATATGCATTTTGGCTGTGGGGCTCTAAGGTTCATCATTTTGCAAAAAGCCAATTTTTTCCTACTACAGTGGACTTGCTTGCAATTACTACAAAATTGTTGGTAGTTATTGAGATGGTTCCGCCAACCAATGTCTCATTCCCAAATTATTAAGTCATAACCCCCTCAAATTAATTTATTAGTTTTAGTGTTGAGATTTCCGAATACTTCCAAGTTCCAGAGGCTCAATTTGTCCGTAACCGGGGACACGGCTAATTGATTAGATCTTTTCTCTGCAGAGGTTTATGCACTTTACCCATAAGAATCATTCCCTCCTTTTAAGTCTTCGCACTTCATGGTGTTTGAAGGCGGGATGAATAAACAGGGTCTTCAGAAGAGTTCTTACGGCCACCGCCGATACCCATCCAATCCTACCGTTCTTCTACATCTCGTAGTACCGTCCGGCCAGCGTCACAACTAGGGTTGACCCAGCCAGAGCCCATAATGGCTTGCGGCTGCACAGGTAAGCTTCCGGTCAATGGGGCATCCATCCGTCTCTTCGTGGCTGGGTGAAGCTTTCCGCAAGATGTCATGGCGCTTCTCCATCCATCCCGGCCAACCACTGGGTTCTCTAGGGTGCCCGTCAACCGTCCTCCACCCAGTAGTGAATTCCGAAGTCCATCTTGAGCTTGAAGTTCATGGGGTTGTCATCATCTAGACTCTCACATCTCCCTTATGAATTCACTCAACCAACCCCGTCTACGAGCATAGCAAAATAAACTACTTCGTCCCGGGTCATGGTAACAAGGGGAATTGGTTCATCCTACCACATGATACTACTCAAGATTATAACTTCAAAACTTCACCTACTACATGCATGGTGGGGAGGTATAATTCTAATGCAACAAAAACATAGGTATTGTAAAGAAACATGATCAATGACTTGCCTTGCTGACGATCCTCGTAAGCTAGGGACTCGTAGTAGCAAGATTCGCACTCCGGAAATTCTACCGAGACAAACAATAATCACAATAAGCATATAGCATATGATCACTTAACACAATAGCATAGTAATATGAAACACACCAAACAAACGAATCAAAACCCAAAGGAAAAACTCAAAGAAATCCAACTCAAAGTTTCTCCTACTTCAAGCAACAACTAAAAATAGTTTTATATAACCAAAAATTTTCTTAACATAACCTAAGCATGGGTTTATGTTAACTTAACAGAAAGGAATGCATTAAGCAACTAGGAACAAAAAGAATCAGTTTAAAAGCTATTATAAAACTCCTATTAGGCCTAGAGCAAATTTTAGTAAGAAAAATAAAATAAAAGTTTTATTTATTATAAATAAAAGTTCATGCTCTAAAGTGACAGAAACTAACCTAGAATAATCAATCACATGTGAAAAATAAATTTATTTGCTAATTAAAATAATAGGAAAACAGTAGCTAGTTAATTAATTAAGAATAGCATGATTCTGCTAGAAACTCTTTCTTTATTAATCCTAAAATGCCCAAATAAATTCCTACGGTTAGGCAATGTCAAAACAAAGTTGTGACAAAAAGAATCACTAAAAAATAATTTTCCTAACTCATTTTATAGCAGATTTGCTATTCTGACTAAATCTAAAATAAAGCAATTCTAAATAATTTTAACCTAGCTAATTATATATTCTACAGAAACTATAAGAAATTTGCAAACCAACAAAAAAAGAATCACTTAAAAATATTAATTAGATTAAAAGATATGAATTTTTCAAATCTGAAACTATTCTGTTAAAACAGAAAACGAAAATAAAAGAAAAATGGCCTAATGGGCCTAACTAACGCCCTGGGCGTAATATAACTAAACGGGCCTAGGGTTTAAATGAATCGGGTCGGCTCAAAATAAAAACCCTAACTAAATAAAATAAACCGGACTAACCGGACCGAACCGGTTTTATTTAAAAGAACATACCCCTTGAGAGTTCTAATCTCGCCAGAGAAAGCGAATCGGACGGCGGGGAACTCGGCGAGTACCGGACGGCGACGGCGACGCGACTCGGGCGGCGAGTGTTCAGCGTCTCCGGTGGTCGGGGCGTCGGCGGGGTCCGGCGGCCTTGGCGACGAGGGGTGGGTTTGGTGGAGTCAGCGGGCTCGGGGTGACCGGGGTGAGCTCGGGCGGCAAATGGCGGCGGCGTTCGGCTACTCCGCGAGGGCGTGCGGAGGAGGGAGAGGTCAGCGAGGCGAGGAATGGGGTGAGGGGGTTTATAGGCGGGGCCTCGTCTTGGGCGAGGGGCATCGGGGGGCGAGATCCATGGCGAATCCGGATCTCCGGGATCCGGCGGCGGGGCGCTGCGGTTGGCGTGGGCGAGGTAGGAGGCAGGTGGGGTCCACCGTCGGCGAGAGGAGAGCGGGAATTGGTCGGTCGACCAACCAAAGGGTTTCGGCGAGCGAGGGTGCGGTCGGCTCATTGGGCATCGGCATTGGTGGGCTGGCTCGGTGGAGTCGCTGGGTGGGCTGCCAGTCTTGGCTGGGCGGTCGGCTGGTGGCGCTGGGTATATTTTCTTTTTTCAAATTTATTTTTTGAAAAAATAAAAACAGAGATAGTACATGATATATAAATATTTTATATAGGACATATATATATCAAAATGATCAGGGGAATATTCCCCATCATTTGAACATTTCTCCAGGGGCAAAATCCAAACTTTATAAAAATTCATTTTTTTCAAAATTCAAATAAAACTCAAATTTGAATTTCAAACTTTTGGCAATGTTTTTCCTCTGATATTTCTGGAGTGTCATGTTTACTCCTCTCATACTTTTTCTCGAGTATTTATCAGGCATAATTTTTGAAATGATTTCCACTTGCCAAAATTTGAATTCAAATTCCAAAAACTCAAAAACTTCAGAAACTTCAAATGCCACTCAAATTCAAACAGAATGCATAGATGCTTAGCTATAATTGTAAAACATTCCAAATAGGAAATTTGGGATCTTACATGGGGCCACCTGGTTTGTTCTCAGTGCCAGATATTTTTAAATATTCTACAAAAAATCATATTTCATTTTCAGGATGTTTGGAGAACTTTTTTTGGGGTATTTTTTATTACAAGGATAATACAAAAAACAGACAGAAAATACTATTTTTGCTTTATTTAATCTAAATAACAGAAAGTAAAAGGAGGGTACACAGAGTTGTGCTTTCTAACTTCATTCATCTCATGCTCATCAAAAGGAATCCACTAACAAGGTTGATCAAGTCTTGTTAACAAACTCTTTCTGAAGCGCATGAAACCGGAGAATTTTTTAATAACACTAGGTCACCTCAACGGGGATATGCACGTCCCCAACAATAAGAATATCATATTTCTTCTTGACAGTAGGAAGAGGAAATTCAAAACCTCCAATAACAATCGTTGAAGTTTTTCCAATAGAATTGATACTGTGGACTTGAGGTTATTTCCTCGGAAAGTGTGCCGTATGCTCATTACCATTAACATGAAAAGTGACATTCCCTTTTTTGCAATCAATAACAGCCCCTGCAGTATTCAAAAAGGGTCTACCAAGGATAATCGACATACTATCGTCCTCGGGAATATCAAGAATAACAAAGTCCATTAAAATAGTAATGTTTGCAACCATAATAGGCACATCCTCACAAATAACGACATGTATAGCAGTTGATTTATCGGCCATTTTCAAAGATATTTCAGTAGGTGTCAACTTATTCAAATCAAGTCTACGATATAAAGAGAGAGGCATAACACCAACACCGGCTCCAAGATCACATAAAGCAATTTTAACATAGTTTATTTTAATGAAGCATGGTTTAGTGGGTACTCCTGGATCTCCTAGTTTCTTAGGTTTTCCACCTTTAAAAGTATAATTGGCAAGCACGGTGGAAATTTCAGCTTCCGATATCTTTCTTTTATTTGTAACAATTTCTTTCATATACTTAGCATAAGGATTCATTTTAAGCATATTAGTCAAACGCATACGCAAAAATATAGGTCTAATCATTTCAGCAAAGCGCTCAAAATCCTCATCATCCTTTTTCTTGGATGGTTTAGGAGGCAAGGGCATGGGTTTCTGAACCCATGTTCTCTTTCTTTACCGTGCTTACTAGCAACAAAGTCTCTCTTATCATAACGTTGATTCTTTGATTGTGGGTTATCAGGATCAACAGCAGGTTCAATCTCTACATCATTGTTATTGCTAGGTTGAGCATCAACATGAATATCATCATTAACATTATCACTAGGTTCATGTTCATCAACAGATTGTGTTTCAGCAGCAGAAATAGATATATCATTGGGATTCTCAGGTGGGTCAACAACAGGTTCACTAGAAGCATGCAAAGTCCTATCATTTTTCTTTTTCTTCTTCTTAGAAGGACTAGGTGTATCAACATTAGTTCTATGAGAATCTTGCTCAACTCTCTTTGGATGGCCCTCAGGATACAAAGGTTCCTGAGTCATTTTACCCCCTCTTGTCGCAACTCTAATAGCATTATCATTTTTCTTATTATTTAATTCATTGAGAAAATCATCATGAGCTTTAAGCACTTGTTGTACCTGAGTGGTGACCATAGAAGCATGTTTACTAATAAGTTTAAGGTCACCTTTAAATCTAGACATATAATCACTCAAGTGTTCAATCATATAAGCATTACGTTTCAATTGTCTACCAACATAAGCATTAAAAATTTCTTGTTTAACAATAAAATTATCAATCTCATCCAAGCGTTGGCTGGCAGACTTATAACGAGGAATGTCACCTTCATCAAATCTATAGAGAGAATTTACCTTTACTACCCGTGTCGGGTTATCAAGACCATGTATCTCTTCAATATGTGGTAAATTCTTAACATCTTCAGCTTTAATACCCTTTTACTTTCATAGATTTCTTTGCCTCTTGCATATCTTCAGGACTGAGAAATAGAATATCCCTTTTCTTTGGAGTTGGCTTAGGAGGTTGTTCAGGAAGTGTCCAATCATTATCATTACTCAATATATTATTCAATAGCAATTCAGCTTGCTCAACAGTTCTTTCCCTGAAAACACAACCAGAACAACTATCCAGGTGGTCTCTGGAAGCATCGGTTAGTCCATTATAAAGGATATCAAGTATTTCATTTTTCTTGAGAGGATGTTCAGGCAAAGCATTAAGTAATCGGAAAAGCCCCCCCAAGCTTGTGGGAGACTCTCTTCTTCAATTTTCACAAAATTATATATTTCCCTTATGGCAGCTTGTTTCTTATGAGTGGGGAAATATTTAGCAGAGAAGTAATAAATCATATCCTAGGGACTACGCACACAACCAGGAGTAAGAGAACTAAACCATGTTTTTAGCATCACCCTTTAACGAGAACGGAAATAGCTTAAGGATATAGTAGTAACGAATTTTTTTCCTCATGAGTGAATAAGGTGGCTATATCATTCAATTTAGTAAGATGTGCCACAACATTTTCAGATTCATAGCCATAAAAAGGATCAGATTCAACCAAAGTAATTAACTCAGGATCGACAGAGAAATCATAATCCTTATCAGAAATACAGATAGGTGAAGTATCAAAAGCAGGGTCATATTTCATTCTAGCATTCAGAGGTTTTTCTTTCAGCTTAGCTAACAGTTTCTTAAGATCATACCTATCTTTGCAAGCAAAAAGGTCTCCAGCAGTTTCTTCATCCATAACATAACCCTCAGGCACATCAGTTAATTCATATCTAGGGGGAGAATCTTCATCATCACTTTCATCAATATTATCAGTTTCAATAATTTCATTCTCTCTAACCCTAGCAAGTTGTTCATCAAGAAATTCACCTAATTGCACAGTATTATCAAGCATAGAAGTAGTTTCATCATAAGTATCATGCAAAGCATAAGTGGCATCATCACTAACATGCGACATATTAGAATCAATAGCAGGAGTAGGTGTCGCAAGTTTACTCATAACAGAAGGTGAATCAAGTGCAGAGCTAGATGGCAGATTTTTACCTCCCCTCGTAGATGAGGGATAAATCTTGTTTTTTTCATCTTTCAAGTTCCTCATAGTAATCAACAGATATAAATCTCAAGTGACTCAAAGAATAGAGCTATGCTCCCCGGCAACGGCGCCAGAAAATAATCTTGATAACCCACAAGTATAGGGGATCGCAACCGTTTTCGAGGGTAGAGTATTCAACCCAAATTTATTGATTCGACACAAGGGGAGCCAAAGAATATTCTCAAGTATTAGCAGTTGAGTTGTCAATTCAACCGCACCTGAAAGACTTAATATCTGCAGCAAAGTATTTAGTAGCAAAGTAGTATCGAAGTAACGGTAACGGTGGCAAAAGTAATAGTAGCAGTTTTTGTAGCAATCGTAACAGTGGCAACGAAAAATTAACTAAGCAAAGATCAATATGTGAAAAGCTCGTAGGCGATGGATCAATGATGGGTATTATGTCGGATGCGATTCCTCATGCAGCAGTTATAACATAGGGTGACACAGAACTAGCTCCAGTTCATCAATGTAATGTAGCCATGTATTCTGAATATAGTCATACGTGCTTATGGAAAAGAACTTGCATGACATTTTTGTCCTGCCCTCCCGTGGCAGCGGGGTCCTATTGGAAACTAAGGTATATTAAGGCCTCCTTTTAATAGAGTACCGGACCAAAGCATTAACACTTAGTGAATACATGAACTCCTCAAACTACGGTCATCACTGAGAGTGGTCCCGATTATTGTCAGTTCGGGTTTGCTGGATCATAACACATAGTAGGTGAATATTGACTTGCAAGATAGGATCAAGAACTCACATATATTCATGAAAATATAATAGGTTCAGATGTGAAATCATGGCACTCGGGCCCTAGTGACAATCATTAAGCATAGCATAGTCATAGCAACATCAATCTTAGAACATAATGGATACTAGGGATCAAACCCTAACAAAACTAACTCGATTACATGATAAATCTCATCCAACCCATCATCGTCCAACAAGCCTACGATGGAATTACTCATGCACGGCGGTGAGCATCATGATATTGGTGATGGAGGAAGGTTGATGATGACGACGGCGACGGATTCCCCTCTCTGGAGCCCCGAAGACTCCAGATCAGCCCTCCCGAGGAAGATTAGGGCTTGGCGGTGGCTCTGTATCGTAAAACGCAATGAATCCTTCTCTCTAATTTTTTTCTCCCTGAACGTGAATATATGGAGTTGGAGTTGAGGTCGGTGGAGTCTCAGGGGGGCCACAAGGCAGGGGGCGCGCCCCAGGGGGTGGGCGCGCCCTGCACCCTTGTGGACAGGGTGTGGGTCCCCTGATGCTGATTCTTTTGCCAGAATTTTTTATTATTTCCAAAATGTGTCTCCGTGGATTTTCAGGTCATTCCAAGAATTTTTATTTCTGCATAAAAATAACACAGTGGCAATTCTGCTGAAAACAGCGTCAGTCCGGGTTAGTTCCATTCAAATCATGCAAGTTAGAGTCCAAAACAAGGGCAAAAGTGTTTGGAAAAATAGATACGTTGGAGACGTATCAGCTGTCGAGGATCTTCTTGGCGTCGTTGAGCGGCTCGTCGGTGTGATCTACCCTGCACCACATGAGGAGTCACACATGAGCATGTAAACACTATTGACATTTTCATTTCTTCACATTTTCATTGAAAAATACTAGCTTCATTTTTTAACATTTTAATTTTTATTTCTTCACATAGTCAAGTTCCTTACATTTTCATTAAAAAAATCCTAGCTTCACATTTTCATTTCAAAAAAATACAAGCGTCAATTTTCATTTCATAAAAAATACATGCCTCACATTTTTCAATTTGACATTTTTGAATTTTACCTCTCCCAATAATTCCCCTAAAATGTTCATATATTTTTATGCACTTGTTAATCTATTTATAATGAAAATTCTAAAATTCAATATATGTACTACAAAAACTAAGTTAGCAAAACACCCTAGTTCTAACCCTAACATCCATCCATCCATGCATCCATCCATCTATATATCCATCCATCTATATATCCATCCATCTGTCTATTTGTGCAATGTATTGAAAATTCCCTAGTTCTAATCCATCCATTTATGCAATGCAGGAGGAGGGAGGGATGGTGGGAGAGGGTGGGTGGGGGAGGGATGGAGGGCGAGGGTCAGAGGGAGGGAGGGAGAAGGGAGGGATGGAGGGATACATATCAGGGGGGCAGCAGCAAGGCAATGCGGGCGGCGACGGCAGCGGGTGGCGGAGAGAGGACGGTGAGAGTGGAGAGGGAGAGTGAGGCCGTGCACACGGGCCGGAGAGGATAAGGTGGGATTAGCAGTAGTGCGGGTCACCGGCCCACGGTACTGCTAGCCCACCTAGCTGTAGCGCGGGGGCAGTGACCCACGCAGCTGCTAAGTTGGGCCGGTGAGCTGGGCCCAGGCTGGCCGCAGTAGCAGCACTCGTAGGGCGGCCCACGCTACTGCTAACTGCCTTAGAACTAGCACTGGCCTGGCACAAACACTGCCACTATGTCTAGGCCCGATGAGTAAGGGGGAGGGGACTACTTAGCAGTAGTGCTGGTACGCCGGCATGCGCTACTGTACTTTCCTACCTATAGCGCGGGCACCCTATCTAGAGTATCCCTATGCCTCTAGTCTCATCATGTCCAATAACAAGAACCATTGGCGAAGGCACACCTACTCCATCCTTTCGGTTTTTTCAATTAAATAATCGTCAACCAAGGTAGTAGTAGATGATGAGTGCCTGAAAGATTTTTTTCCAAAAGTAGTACGCAATAATGGGCTCGTTTTCCTCAAGAAAATTGTGTTTATGAATGTATTAATTGGAATGCATGCGTGCATGCGTGAAGAACAAAAGACCAGAACTTTTACATGCATCGGTGAGTTTTCTCTTAATTCTTGCATGCAACATTTTAATGAAGCTCGAAATATGAACATGTCAATGGGAGGGAGTAAAAGCCTCATGCATGCATGCATGCAACACTCACACGTACACATGCACACACGCAACAATCACGCATCCATGCGGCACACAACACACGAGGCAACACACACGCTCACACTCTCAACCTACTCCCTCCGTCCGTGAAAGACTGTACATATAGAGAATTACACATTGACCAAGAGGAATGGAACTCCACATCATTTAGAGCAAGTACTCCCTCCATTTCTTTCTTTGATTCGCACATCATTTAGAGCAAGTACTAGGATTCTTAAAACGCAGGAATAGGAAAAACAAAGGATTCGAGTGGCATGTCCACTTGAATCCCATAGTATTAGCACTGAGTGTTTGATGCCACAGGAGAGAGAAAGAAAGTGAAACAAATTGGAGCGGATTCTAGATTTCCAATGAAATGTTGTAGTAGTACACGTCATTCCATACTAGTAAAAATTCATATAGGATTCAATCCTATGAATCAAACGACTAATGTACTAAGGTCCACGGTCAAGGCGGCATAGGGCGGACGCGACCTCTCACTGCGTCTGCCAATGCAGCGGCGCACTGGCCGAGGGCGCTGTCCGCTGCACGCCCGGCTGAACGAGCCTCCTCGCCGCATTTAAATGCCTACAATAAACACGCGTGAAATCCGAAAAACCTACTCCACATGGAAACCGGTTATTTTATGTAAATGTAATGAAATCCGGCCGTGTTTGCACGAATTTGTTTACGTACAATCGGAATGGATTGCTCCAGTGGTCATCACACGTGAGCCAATGGATTCACACCCTTCCGTGCTCCATTTTTTTTTGCGTTACTTCCTCCGTCCGGCACCCTGATAAGTGGGCCCCATGCTCATGTATGCCAACGTGGTAGTCAATTATTTTGTCAGAGTCAGCTATCACACCCTTCCGATGCCACGTCAAATGAATCCAGTAGAAACAAGTCTAGACTTGTTCGGTTCAACCGCCTTGCTAGGTTTTTGGAGAGGAATTGGCCGGCGCGAGGTGGTTCTATAGGTGGGCATGCGGCAAAAAACAGGGGAAAACGCGGGAACCAGCTAGACGAGGGACAAAAGCTTCTACATTCGCGGGGGCCGTGGCATTGGCCATTGGGCGGCAACAGGCGGTCATCCGGGTACGCCATAAAGGATGCGAGGAGGCATCCTATATCAGCAAGGACCAGCTTCCCCACCATTAGCTCATCTAACAGAACTCCCAAGTTAACTGTGCTGAGGCTCGAGTAGTCATCGGATGGGTGACCGGATGGGAAGTGGCCGCGATGTTAAATTAACTGATGGTATGAGTCACTCTAAACATTTACTTGACTTAAATGTATATAGTGCTCTGTCCTATCAATTAAATTAACCTCGAGGTCCTTGTTTTGTAAATTTTGACCTTTTTTAAATTTTTTGAACACATGTTAATCGAAGGTCTATCGCGTTACTTTTTGTTTTTTGAACACATGCTAATTGGTGTGAAAGAAGGTCTATCGCATTACTCCACGAAATGTTTCCAAAAAAATGATATGACTTCAGTCAAGTTATAAGTCATGTATGTCAAATTAGCCTCTGTGTACTTGTTCTCAAATTAACCTCTGGGCTTGCAGGAGTGCTGCAATGTGTCAGCGTAAATTGCAAGATGATCCATCAAGCTAGCAGTGGAGTTGCTAACATGCTCAAAGTGTACACAACATTGAGTTGACACAAGCATGCCCACTACAACCTATTTTGACATCTCCTCTAGATTACTGACATGCTTAAGATAAAACTGTCTTATCAAGCACTGTGCATGCTCTAAATAGTAACAAATGAATATTTGGGTAGTTGATAATAACATGTGAGATTATGAATATATCTTTTTGCAAATATATCAGAACAAAGTGTTCTTTCTTTTTTTCCAGTAGAAAAGAATGTTCAATGTAACTGATTAGCTATTTGCTGCTTTCGACAACTTTAATTTAAAAATGAACCCCATGTTTTCTTTGGTAACACAAAGTTAGTAACTAAATGGATATTGGACACCATGTCCTACCACGTACGTAAGTGCAACAAGCTAGATTTATTCACGTACAGGGCAAGCTTGTACTTCTTAGAGAAAAGTAAAGAAAACAAATGGGGAAGCTGACTACGACAGCATGTGAAGTTCCACTGTGGGGTTACTTGCTCCTTCTCGGTCATCAGGAATCTATGTTCTTCCACTCTTTTTTTACGTGAGCTTTGTTCATCCTTTTGCCAACACGCGGGAAATCTAGAATGAAGGTGCACGTGTTATGGAAGAAAATGGAGATAAGCAGTGCGTAAGAGAGTCGTGCACTTCGATGGCACATACTATGCAATATTTTTTCTCCTCGATGGCACGTGAATCGTGCACGTACTCAATGATGAAGGACGGGATGGTAGCCAAGGACATGTGATAACCCACGAGTATAGGGGATCAATTGTAGCCTCTTTCGATAAGTAAGAGTGTCGAACCCAACGAGGAGCTA
The DNA here is from genome assembly GCA_021605205.1 of Aegilops longissima. Lineage (NCBI taxonomy): Eukaryota > Viridiplantae > Streptophyta > Magnoliopsida > Poales > Poaceae > Aegilops > Aegilops longissima. The sequence goes on along the minus strand of CM038681.1, from coordinate 418,038,693 downwards.
AAGGTAGAACAAATATTCCCTCAAGTTTTATCGACCACCGATACAACTCTACGCACGCTTGACGTTCGCTTTACCTAGAACAAGTATGAAACTAGAAGTACTTTGTAGGTGTAACGGGATAGGTTTGCAAGAATATAAAGAGCACGTAAATAAAAACTAGGGGCTGTTTAGATAAAGAAACAATAAAGTTAGTATAGCGAGTGTGGAAAAGTGGTGATAGGAGTTGTGAAATTGTCCCTAAGCAACTGACTACTTTACTTGACCGTAGCAAGTTTTATGTGGGAGAGGCCACTGCTAGCATGTCATCCCTGACTTGGAATTCTACGCACTTATGATTGGAACTATTAGCAAGCATCTGCAACTACTAACATTCATTACGGTAAAACCCAACCATAGCATTAAGATATATTGGTCCCCCTTCAATCCTGTATGCATCAATTATGCTAGGTTGAAGCTTCTGTCACTCTGGCCCTCCAATACATAGTCCTATCAACATACAACTAACCCTATGGTGTGATTCACGCGCGCGCTCATATGATGGGCACCAAAGGACAGCAACATAACCACAAGCAAATTAAACCAATCAAAGCAATTCACAATTACCGATAGGACAACGAAAATCTACTCAGACATCATAGGATGGCAACACATCATAGGATAATAATATGAAGCATAAAGCACCATGTTCAAGTAGAGCGTACATCAGGTTGCGGGAGAGTGGACCGCTTTAGATAGATGGGGGAAGGTGATGAAGATGTTGGCAAAGATGACGGAGGTGTTGATGTAGACTGCGGTGACGATGATGGCCCGACGGCGTTCCGGCGCCATCGGGAGAGAGGGGGAGAGAGCCCCCCTTCTTCTTCTTCTTCTTCCTTGACCTTCTCCCTAAATGGGAGAAGGGTTTCCCCTCTGGTCCTTGGCTTCCATGGCATGAGAGGCGAGAGCCCCCGAGATTGGATCTGTCTCTGTGTCTCTCTCTGTTTCTACGCTCCAGATTCTGGCCTTTCACCATTTCTTATATTCTCGGAGATCTGTAACTCCGATTGGGTTGAAATTTGGACACGATTTTTATCCGGGTATTGGCTTTCTTGTGGCGAAAGAAGGGCACCAATGCCTTACGGGGTGGCCACGAGGGTCAGGGGCGCGCCCCCTGCCTCGTGGCCCCCTCGGACATCGTCTCGCGTTGATTCTTCTTTCCAAAAATCATATATATTCCATCTCCATCAGTTTTAATCCTGTTTGGACTCCGTTTGATATGGATTTTCTGTGAAACAAAAAACATGCAACAAACAGGAACTGGCACTGGGCACCGGATCAATATGTTAGTCCCAAAAATAGTATAAAAAGTTGCCAAAAGTATGTAAAAGTTGTAGAATATTGGCATGGAACAATAAAAAATTATAGATACGACGGAGACGTATCAGCATCCCCAAGCTTAATTCTTGCTCGTCCTCGAGTAGGTAAATGATAAAAGAGATAACTTTTGATGTGGAATGCTACCTAGCACAATCTTCATCATGTAATCTTATCGTGGCACGAATATTAAGACACGAGTGATTCAAAGCAACAGTCTATCATTTGACATTAAGACAACAATACTTTAAGCATACTAATAAAACAATCATGTCTTTTCAAAATAACATGGCCAAAGAAAGTTATCCCTACAAAATCATATGGTCTGGCTATGCTCCATCTTCACCACACAAATTATTCAAATCATGCACAACCCCGATGACAAGCCAAGCAATTGTTTCATACTTCAGTATTCTCAAACTTTTTCAACTTTCACACAATACATGAGCGTGAGCCATGGACATAGAACTATAGGTGGAATAGAATTTTGATGATGGAGGTTGTGTGGAGAAGAAAAAAAGGAGAAAGTCTCACATCGACGCGGCTAATCAACGGGCTATGGAGATGCCCATCAATTGATGTCAATGTGAGGAGTAGGGATTGCCATGCAACAGATGCACTAGAGCTATAAGTGTATGAAAGCTCAAACTGAAACTAAGTGGGTGTGCACCCAACTTGCTTGCTCATGAAGACCTAGGGCATTTGAGGAAGCCCATCGTTGGAATATCCAAGCCAAGTTCTATAAGGAAAATTCCCACTAGTATATGAAAGTGATAACTCAAGAGACTCTTTATATGAAGAATATGGTGCTACTTTGAAGCAAAAGTGTGGTAAAAGGATAGTAGCATTGCCCCTTCTCTCCTTTTCTCTTTTTTTTTGTTTTTTTGGTGGGCTTCTTTGGCCTCTTTTTTTTATTTGGGCTTCTTTGGCCTCTCTTTTTTTAAAGTCCTGAGACTCATCCCAACTTGTGAGGGAATCATAGCTACCATCATCCTTTACTCACTGGGGCAATTAATGCTCTAATAATGATGATCATCACACTTTTATTTACTTACAACTCAATATTACAACTCGATGTCTAGAACAAAGTATGACTCTATATGAATGCCTCCGGCGGTATACTGGGACGTGCAATGATCTAGCGTAGCAATGACATCAAAAAACGGACAAGCCCTGAAAATATCATGCTAGCTATCTTACGATCATGCAAACCAATATGACAATAAATGCTCAAGTCATGTATATGATGATAATGGAAGTTGCATGGCAATATATCTCGGAATGGCTATGGAAATGCCATGATAGGTAGGTATGGTGGCTGTTTTGAGGAAGATATAATGAGGCTTATGTGTGACAGAGCGTATCATATCACGGGGTTTGGATGCACCGGCGAAGTTTGCACCAACTCTCGAGGTGAGAAAGGGCAATGCACAGTACCGAAGAGGCTAGCAATGATGGAAGGGTGAGAGTGCGTATAATCCATGGACTCAACATTTGTCATAAAGAACTCACATACTTATTGCAAAAATCTATTAGTCATTGAAACAAAGTACTACACGCATGTTCCTAGGGGGATAGATTGGTAGGAAAAGACCATCACTCGTCCCCGACAGCCACTCATAAGGAAGACAATCAATAAATACCTCATGCTCCAACTTCGTTACATAACGGTTCACCATACGTGCATTCTACGGGAATCACAAGCTTCAACACAAGTATTTCTACAATCCACAACTACCCACTAGCATGACTCTAATATCACCATCTTTATATCGCAAAACTATTGCAAGGAATCAAACATATCATATTCAGTGATCTACAAGTTTTATGTAGGATTTTATGACTAACCATGTGAATGACCAATTCCTGTCATCTCTCTAAATAGATATAAGTGAAGCAAGAGAGTTTAATTCTTTCTACAAAAGATATGCCCACGCTCTAACAGATATAAGTGAGGCAAAAGAGCATTCTACAAAAGGCGGGTTTCTACGTGTAGGGAAACAGGCAATCCATACTTCAAATGATATAAGTGAAGCACATGAAGCATTCTACTCAAAAGATATAAGTGAAGTTCAATGAGCATTCTATAAATCAACCAAGGACTATATCATACCAGCATGATGCATAAAAGAAAAGTGAAAACTAAATGCAAAAGACGCTCCAAGATTTGCACATATCGAATGAACGAAATGAATCCGAAAACATACCGATACTTGTTGAAGAAAGATGGGATGCCTTACGGGGCATCCCAAATCTTAGACGCTTGAGTCTCCTTAAATATTTACTTGGGGTGCCTTGGGCATCCCCAAGCTTGAGCTCTTGCCTCTCCTTCTTCTCCTCACATCGAGACATCCTCGATTTTTGAACACTTCTTCCACACAAAACTCAACAGAAAGTTCGGTAAGATCTGTTAGTATAATAAAGCAAATCACTACTCTAAGTACTGTTGCAAACCAATTCATATTTTGTTTTTGCATTGTAGCTACTGTAATATAACTTTTCCATGGCTTAATCCACTGACAAAAATCGATAGTTCCATCAAAACAAGCAAACTATGCATCAAAGACAGAATCTGTCTTAAACATGATAGTCTGTAGTGATCTGAACTTTCACAATACCTCTGTTACTCCAAAAATTCTGAAATAATGAGGAAAAATAAAAAATTGTATAGAAAGACAATGCAAAAAGATTCAGAACCGTTTGATGTTCCAGTAAAAAATATAAATCGCGCACTACAGCCGAAGTTTCTGTTTTGCACCGCACAAACCAACAAGCAATGTAAACATCCTAAAGGAAAATCTTGGCACATTATTTTTATAATACAATGGAATTGTACAAGGGGATAATTATTTTTGTTGAAAAGTTTCTGTAATTAAGATTCACAAAGTTTCCATGAGCATGAACAAAGTTCAAGGAGCTCTCCCACTTCAACAATGCTTGTCTCTCTCACTTTCGCTTTCCTTTTTGAAATGTTTTGGGTTCCCCTATATATTTTTTTGTTTTCAACAGAAATAAATTACTATCTAAAACTTCCGGGTTGTCTCCCTGGCAGCATTTTCTTTAAAGCCATTAAGCTAGGCATAAAGTGCTCAAGTAATGGATCCACCTGGATCCCAAGGTATATCAAAGCCAATTTTAATTAACAATGATTTGTAATTTAGTAGTGAGCACAAAGCAACATATATCAAGAAATGACGAAGTCTAACTCTCTTCCTATGCATCGGCATGTCATAAAAGAACAATTCATGCACACAAAGTAAAGGCCAATACATAGCATAAACAGTTTCTTGCAATTTTATCGTGTGGGAAACATAGAGAGGTGGAGATACAGTTCCTCTCTCATAATAATTGCAAGTAGGAGCAGCAAGAACATGCATATTATATTCATCACAATCATCATGTGCAATGGTAAAAGGCAATCCATCAATATAATCCTTAATAAGGGCAAACTTCTCCAATATAGTGTAGTCTGGAGAATTCAAAAAGATAATAGGACTATCATGCGTGGGTGCAATAGCAACAATTTCTTGTTTAACATAAGGAACTATAGCAAGTTCATCTCCATAAGCATAATTCATATTGGCATCTTGGCCACAAGCATAGCAAGCATCATCAAAAAGGGATATTTCAAAAGAATCAATGGGATCATAGCAATCATCCTACGGTAAGCACAAGGGAAATTAAACAATGTATGAGTTGAAGAGTTACTCTCATTAGAAGGTGCGCATGGGTAGCTAATCCGCTCTTCCTTCTTTTGTTCTTCGCTCTCCTCATCATCTTTTTCATCCAATGAGCCCACAGTTTCATCAATTCCTTCACCCATAGAGTCCTGCAAAATATTAGTCTCTTCTTGGACAGTGGAGGAGTCCTCAATATATAGTTTAACATAGGCATTAGAAGCATAATTATCATAAAAATATTTAAGTACGACAAAATTTTCAGATTTGTAAAGAGTAGCATCATACTTTCCAATCAAAGAAGCAATTTCATAAGCACCCTTAAAAGCAACAAATTCTTCAATTTGTTGAACATCATAGTAATTATAAACACCCTTAGCATACGAAGATATGATTCCATTATCACTAAACTCACATTGGTAGGGAAGGTGTTTCTTAGGGTCTTCAGAACAACAAGTAAAATCATATATTTCACATAAATTCCAAGCATAGCATTGCAAACGATGAATTTGATCCAGTAAAAGTTTCCCTTTTGAGATAAGCGGTGTCGCACATAACAAGCATGCTCATCTAAAGATTTGCCCTCAACTAAGCTAGTTGGGGTTTCAGCACGAGCACATGGGGATCGAAGATGATCCAAGTAAAAAGCTTCAGGAGTGTGATAGATTTTGAGTGGTTCTTCAACCATTGGTTCAGTAGGTACGACTAATTTTTTTTGTATTTTGCGTTTCCTACCCATAACTAAAGATAGATAACAAGAGCACAAAAATAAAAACTACTTGGTGATAAAGCAAACAAGCACACACGAGAATGTTCACCCCACGCTATAACTCCCCGGCAACGGCGCCAGAAAAAGGTCTTGATAACCCACAAGTATAGGGGATCAATTGTAGTCTCTTGCGATAAGTAAGACTGTTGAACCCAACGAGGAGCTAAAGGTATAACAAATATTCCCTCAAGTTTTATCGACCACCGATACAACTCTACGCATGCTTGACGTTAGCTTGACCTAGAACAAGTGTGAAACTAGAAGTACTTTGTAGGTGTAACGGGATAGGTTTGCAAGAATATAAAGAGCACGTAAATAAAGACTAGGGGCTGTTTAGATAAAGAAACAACAAAGTTAGTATAGCGAGTGTGGAAAAGTGGTAGTAGGAGTTGCGAAATTGTCCCTAAGCAATTGACTACTTTACTAGACAGATAGCAAGTTTTATGTGGGAGAGGCCACTGCTAGCATTTCATCCCTGACTTGGAATTCTATGCACTTATGATTGGAACTAAAGCATCCGCAACTACTAACGTTCATTAAGGTAAAACCCAACCATAGCATTAAGATATATTGGTCCCTCTTCAATCCCGTATGCATCAATTTCTATGCTAGGTTGAAGCTACTGTCACTCTTGCCCTCCAATACATAGTCCTATCAACATACAACTAACCCTATGGTGTGATCCGCGTGCGTGCTCATATGATGGGCACCAAAGGATAGCAACATAACAACAAGAAAATTAAACCAATCATAGCAATTCACCAATTACCGATAGGACAACGAATATCTACTCAGACATCATAGGATGGCAACACATCATAGGATAATAATATGAAGCATAAAGCACCATGTTCAAGTAGAGTAGAGCGGATTGCGGGAGAGTGGATCGCTGTAGATAGATGGGGGAAGTTGACGAATATGTTGGTGAAGATGATGGAGGTGTTGGTGTAGATTGCGATGACGATGATGGCCCCGGCGGCGTTCCGGCACCACCGGGTGAGAGGGGGAGTGAGCCCCCTTCTTCTTCTTCTTCCTTGACCTTCTCCCTAGATGGGAGAAGGGTTTCCCCTCTGGTCCTTGGCTTCCATGGCATGGGAGGGGCGAGAGCCCCTCCGAGATTGGATCTGTCTCTCTGTCTCTCTCTGTTTCTGCCCTCCAGATTCTGGCCTTTCACCATTTCTTATATTCCCGGAGATCCGTAACTCCGATTGGGTTGAAATTTGGACACGATTTTTATTTGGATATTGGATTTCTTGTGGCGAAAGAAGGGCACCAACCGCCTAACGGGGTGGCCACGAGGGTCAGGGGCACGCCCCCTGCCTCGTGGCCCCCTCGGGCATTGTCTCGCGTTGATTCTTCTTCCCAAAAATCACATATATTCCAAAAATTAAATCTCCGTCAGTTTTTATCCTGTTTGGACTTAGTTTGATATGGATTTTCTATGAAACAAAAAACATGCAACAAACAGGAACTGGCATTGGGCACTGGATCAATATGTTAGTCCCAGAAATAGTATAAAAAGTTGCCAAAAGTATATAAAAGTTGTAGCATATTGGCATGGACCAATCAAAAATTATAGATACGACAGAGGCGTATCAACATGGTCGACCCTTTTTGGAGAGATTACTAAATAACTTTGTTGTGTCCCATCTCGCAAAACGACGAGAAGCTTGCTTACTGCGCCCTCTCCCTCCCCCACACGCGTGCGGTGGCTCGTAGCACGAGGACAAGATTTTGGTTTATACAAGCGGTGGACGTGCAACAATTCATTCGATGTCAGATTGCCAAAAGTACGTATATAGTAGTACTCCTACTGTTGTACCATCATCATTGTTCGACTTCCGGAAGAGGCGAAGAGCCAAGCGCAAGGTCAACAGTACTATAGCCACAGTTGGGCCCCTTTTTAGAGCATTGTCGGTGTCAAAACCGGCGGATCTCGGGTAGGGGTTCCCAAGCAGTGCGTCTTAGGATCAATGGTAACAGGAGACAAGGGACACGATGTTTTACCCAGGTTCGGGCCCTCTTGATGGAGGTAAAACCCTACGTCCTGCTTGATTGATATTGATAATGTGGATATTACAAGAGTAGATCTACCACGAGATCAAGGAGGCTAAACCCTAGAAGCTAGCCTATGGTATGATTGTAAGGGTTGTTGTAATTGTTGTATATATCTATCGACTAGCCTGGCCTCGGTTTATATAATGCACCAGAGGCCTAGGATAACAAGAGTCCTAACCGAATCGCCCGGTGGGGAGAGTCCTTGTCTTGATCGCCAAGTCTTGTGGAATCTTCCTTGTATCGGCAGCTATCCGGACTAGCCCATGAGTATGCGTACAGGGGTCCTCGGCCCAATCAAGCTGATCGAGGAGGCGGCGTGGTGAGTACGCCCTAGTCCAGGACACCGTCGATAGCCCCTGAACCGGTCTTCAAGTTAGGGGCGCTCCTCGATTCTTCGAACTGTTCTTCATCTTGGCTCGTCGGTCTTGAAAACTGGTTCAACAAATCTTCTCATCTTGATCTCGAGGATCGCCGAAATGCATTCGACGAGTTTACACGTCGGGTATCCGAGGAGCCTTTAAGTTTCCGGCCTTTATCAATGCCTTGTTATTTTGTGCCACGCCTCGGGTTTGAAGTTGTTCTGGGTGGCAAGGTCCTCTTCGTCCGAGCTCCAACGCGGACTGCATTCGAGTATCTTTTGCAGCCGAGCACCAATGCGGACTGCTTCCAGCTCTAACGCGGACTATGTATCCGAGCTCAATGCCGGTCTGTATCCGAGCTCCAACGCCAGACTATGTATCCGAGCTCCAACGCCGGACTTTATCCGAGGTGTCATAAATCACCTTGGTTCAAAGAAGTTTGAAGGAGTTTAGCCGAGCTTAATGCCGGAAATGCCCTCTAAGGAGCCAGCCACTTGCATCCGAGCTATATGTCGAACTGCTTCGAGGTGGTTAAGCACCTCGTTAAGTGGGCTGATTTTTGGTCAATGTTTTTATTGATGTAATTTATTCTCGACGAGATATATAGCGATAGCCCTCAAGGTATGTATCGGTCTAAAACCGAGATGCACTGAAGGATGACATAAGACCGCTGATCCCGTAGCCGAGACTCGGTTGATTTGCAAAATCGGTCCGAGGATCAAGTCCTAACTTCGGCGAACACTTCGGGACACAAAAGCGGCGTGCTCGATCCTCGAGACTCAGGTTGGGTGCGGCCGACCAACCCGAGGATCAAAATCTCCTCGAAACTGTATTGCACTTAAGATTTTACGCATAGAACAAGCAATGCAGTAGCCCCGAGACAACGGTCGGGTGGCAACACCGGATCGAGGATCAATGTGCCCTTTAATATTTGTAAGTAATAAGCCCAAAGCCCAGTAGCCCCGAGCCTTAATGCGGGCACGGGTGGCGAATTAAGATCAATATCCATAGTAAAATCACAAATTATGTGTAATGACTCAATGTATCCAAGTACTTTATGTCATTAATGCTCGGATCCGCATTGTACAAAACTTTGTTGACCGACCATCGGCTTCCACCTCCTCGGCGATGGCGAGGAGGTTTAATCTACTTTATAAAGCCTTTATGAGGGCAAAGATTTACGAAAAACAAGGCAATCTGGTCATACGATTTTATAAACAAAGGTACGCAGAGAGATATGCTATATTATTGTTTAACAGAAGAAATGTCTTTCAAAGAAAATAGTCCCGCTATCGGTTCCTTTCTTTGGGTTGCCATGCTAAGCATGATCATGAAACCTCAGCTCAATGTAAGAGCAAAATATTGAGGATTTAGTTTGGGAGGTCGATTACTAGCCCCGAGTAGTGTTCGGCGACAGGCGAGGTCAAGCCGGAAACACTTCGGCCAATGTCATGAATGGCCCGTCATTTAATATAGTCATCAGATCGCTGACCAGTTTACACCTATTTGTGACAGTCAGTTTTGGCTTTCTCCATCGAGGTGCTTGACCATGCGAGCTGGAAGCACAATCGCATGGTTCTCCTGTGCGCACCTAGCCGAACAAAGCGAGCGTAGGAGGCAAGTGCGGGGCGGGCAACCCAACTATTGACCGAAGACACAATTGAAACTGATGCATATATAGCAATACCGAGAATGTTTTTGCGAGTCTCTAAAGGAGTCCGGCATTGCCTCGCGAGACTTGTGCTGAAAACACACAAAGAGTTTAAAAGTGCCAAAAGCTTGGAAAACCAAAAAACGCCAGTAAAAGCATGACGTCCGAACACTCGTGTCGAAAAAAGGAGAGATAATATAAAAACTTTGCAACGACTAAGAAGAAAAACACTTAGTATGAAATGGCTCAAATAAACATAAGAGCCCCCAAGTGACTTAGGTAAAGTTGACTATATAATGTAAGGTGACATGTAGAATGCCTTCTAGCGGATTGTAGATCGTTTGTCGTAGCGGACCTTTTCGCTTCAACCTCTGGATCCAATAGTCCGGAGTGTGTCCGAATACCCTCGAGGTTATAAAAACCGGGGCATGCGTGGAGACCAGGCGTAGGGGTCATTAGTGCTTTATCAGACAAGTGCCCAACTAGTTATGTTATATTACATGGTTAGTAAGAAACATCTTCCAGGGAGAATAGTTCCGTTAGGGGTTCCTTTCCCTGGGAGGCATGCCCTAAAGTGCATGTCCGGACTGCGAAAAGAGCAGAAAAACATCTGGGGGCAGGTAAATGAACAGGTAAAAAATCATCTTTTAGTTCACCGACCAAGTATTCCCTTAAGAACGCTAGCTTTCGGCTTCACCCAGTCTGAGGTACACATCCGGCTGACCCGGCAGTAACAATCGCAAAGGTGCTCCCTTTACCACCTAGCCGAACAATCGGGAGCGTAGGGGTAAGCACAGAGCCGAACAACCCAGCTTGGCCAAAACTTAAGTCATATCGATGCATATAATGGTGAATAAAAGGTACATGCGGAAGTGTGACACATGTGTTGGGCATAAAGCCCGAATTAATAAGCTTCATTAAAGAAGCCCCAGTATAATGGTAGCGGGTAGCGCGTCAAGTGTCTTGAACAAAGTTTTAACGAGGAAGATTTTTACAAGCAACTTTTTCCGAGAAAGTATAATGCTTGGTCAAACCGAACACAAGTTAGAAATTTTAAAACTTTGAGCATGAAGGCAACTTAGCTGGTTAATGTGTTGGGTATTGACGATGCGGTCCGAGCTTGATGCGGGACAAGGTTCCATCCCCAAGCGGTCCCGGGTGGCGGAGCAAAGAGCTCGGCACTGTGAAGTGGTGACATAGCATGGTCAATGCAGGACGGCAGAGTGATGCGAAGTCCACGGCATGGGGTAATGAAGTGTTGACGAAGCCCCTGTCCAGCCGAGGTGGCGTCAAAGGATATAGTCCGGCTGGATCATTTTCCTGTGCACAAAAAATAGTGCAGACCGGGGATAATAGTAATAATAGGAATAAAAAAATGTTGCATAATAAATAATTTATGCAAAGTGAGTAGTAAAAGAAATATGGCCCGACGCCGAAGTCAATGTCGATGCAGGTCGTCGGCATAATGCAATAAAGGCATGGCAATGCCTGAATTCACAGGTCGGTTCGAGTTCCGGGTGCGGCGTTCGCCGGACTATGTATGGAAACTGACCGAACCAACATGCGACCGTCGATAATGCGGCCACCATTTGATAGACCTGTGTACATATGATGGACAAACCAGAGTAATAATTCCTTGGGAAAATTAACCCGAACAAGCAAAAAGAAATACTAGGATTAATAGCACCTGGTTTATTTGTTGTAGCAATCCGAAGGAAGGTGATTCCCAAAATTGGGACTCGATCCGCGCACCCATCGCCTGGTCGGCTAGTGACGCCGAAGTGTCCGGAGTAGGTTGATGAAGAGATGGCGAAGCCCCCGGTCCAGCCGAGATGTCGAAGTAGGTCGGCGTGATGGACACCAGCTTGAAGAAGCAATAGTGCGGCCCTGCCGATGCAGGTCATGACGTGGTCGATGCCGGCTTGATGAAGCGACCGTGTGGCGATGCCGGTATGCCCGCTCCGTGTAATCCGTGGGGCGGCGATGTTGGTGATGATTTATCGCCGCGGTGCGGACTCTTGTTCGACTTGCCAAGATGATGATCCGAAGAAGTTGAGCTTGGCTCAACAGAGTGACAACGTGTCTAAGCGCAGGTCGGCGCCGTGGAACAATATTGCGGACTGGTTTGACACCAGCAATGATGTTGAAGATCATGTTCAAAAGATCTTAAGGTTAGTGGGATGTGTTTGGGAACAATACACAATATCCCATACAAAACTTCCTTCAAAAAGGATGTCCGAAATCCCGTTCATAAAAAAGATGAATTCGGGTCGGATTTGTTCTCGTGCAGAAAACAGATCCGAAAAGTCATGCACTAATCGGAAGGTTCCGGAGTTCTGGCGGTCGGATCGAGCTGAAATTTGGAGGGTGGTAGATATAGGAATTCCGCAGCCGATCAACGGTTGGATCTTCCAAAGGACGTCCGAGCTAGAAGCTGGACACCACGCCCTAAACTCGTCCGGATTCTCGTCCAAATTCAATGTGGCTCCGGTATATCGGAGATTGCGGAGATTCCTCCATCGAACTCGGCGAAATTTTCCAGGGTTGTTTTAGACTCAATTCCGCACAATTCCACGAAGCAATCGTTAAAACGGCGCTTGAGGAGGCGGTGGCGGCGGACACAAGTCCGCTGTCGAGAAAAACAATCTGATCGCCGAGGGCAATGTTGGCGTTGAGCCCGGGCTCCTGGATGATTCCTCCATGATCTTGATAGAGATCGGAGTTGATGTTGATGAAGGCCCTCATCCGAACATGACGATCGGAGGTAGGCGCGAGTCCTTGGTCGAACCAAGGTGACCAGATCAAGCTGGTGACGAATATGCGAAATCGCGATTGATCTGCAGGCGAGCCATCGACCTTTGCGAACACACGAGGAACTCTCAATGAAAGCACCAATGTCGGTGTCAAAACTGGCGGATCTCGGGTAGGGGTTCCCAAGCAGTGCGTCTTAGGATCAATGGTAACAGGAGACAAGGGACACGATGTTTTACCCAGGTTCGGGCCCTCTTGATGGAGGTAAAACCCTACGTCCTGCTTGATTGATATTGATAATGTGGATATTACAAGAGTAGATCTACCACGAGATCAAGGAGGCTAAACCCTAGAAGCTAGCCTATGGTATGATTGTAAGGGTTGTTGTAATTGTTGTATATATCTATCGACTAGCCTGGCCTCGGTTTATATAATGCACCAGAGGCCTAGGATAACAAGAGTCCTAGCCGAATACGCCGGTGGGGGAGAGTGTTGTGGAATCTTCCTTGTATGCGGCAGCTATCCGGACTGGCCCATGAGTATGCGGCCCTGGGGGTCCGCGGCCCAATCCAACTGATCGGGAGACGACGTGGTGAGTACCCCCTAGTCTAGGACACCGTCAAGCATGGTTAATTTATATAGGCGGCTCTTGGAGCGGCACATCATTTAGAGCTAGTACTCTCTCCGTTCAGGAGCAGGACGTCGGCTAAGCTCCTCCTTCCACCATTTTCTCCACTCTTTCGGCGGCATTCAACGAGCAGGAAGAGCAGTTCTCCGGCATAAAAGTCGTCTGGGTGGCCCACCAAGCCCGGCAGTTACGAGCGAGGCAGCTCGCTGCTCCACCTACCTTGCCTAGCCCGACGGAGCCAGTTGCCACCCTAAGCCAGCGCGTGGTTCCACAGCTGGCCGCTCCAATCCTGCTCGAGGAAGAGTGCCGAGTTGCTCCACGCCGGATTGTCGGGGAGCATGGTGGCACGGGCATCATCGCTACCCTTGATGCCGCCGTGTCGTACAGTGCCTCTAGTACCTGCGACTGCATCGCCTGCCATCGCCGCGTGCGTAGCCGCGCCGTGCAGGCAGAGAAAGAAGCCACAGCGGATGTCGACGAGGTGACGCAGCTATGCAGATGTCGACGAGGTGATGGCCAGCACGTCCCCGCTCGCCTCTATCATCGAGGAGAAGTAGAACACATGAGGCCATCGCCGATTGTATCCCATGAAGGCCACCGCCGAGGCAACGCCGGCGAAAACAACCGGTGTCTTGCACCATTCCTCTTCAGTCGGATGCTGGAGGAGGACAAAGAGATCGGCCGGTGACCATTTAGACTAGGTATATTAATTCTACCTTTAGCTCCGGACTAGCACAGCTTACTTAATGTAAATGTAATGAAATCTGTCATGTTTATATGAAATCCGGCCGTGTTTGCATGAATTTGCCTCCACGTTCGCACTTTCGGGAAAGCGCTGCCCGTCTCTGGAGTGGGACGATGGACTTTGTCTCTGACAACCCCGCAAAGTGCGTCACCACCTTTGTGATGGCCAGGACGCAGCGAAAGAACAAAGTCCTTCATCCCGCATGTGATGGCCATTACCGCGCGCTCGTCTAGACGGCTCGGTAGCTCATGAAGCAGCACCAACAACATGCCTTGTGCGTCTAGTACTCCATTGTAGTCGTAGTTGCTGCTTGGGCAACTCGGGTTGTAGTTTTAGGTGAGCAGGGCGAGGCTACGTGGCCATCCATCAATAGTGGCTGTTATGAGGATGACATCGCCATGTGCATCATATTTGTACTAAAAAATCATGAATGAAGAGTATAAACATGTTTACATACAACCTGAGTGGATTGCTCCAGTGGTCATCGCACGTGTAGTGTCATGCAAAGCTTCATTTATTAGGTTATAGAGTCATTTTGTTTTGGTATGTCATAGAATGAGTAACTAGCTATAAGTTACTCAATTTACCTCTCTCCTCATTAACTAGTTACCACATAGGCGAATTTTCTGAGAGTGACCCGATGTTATTACTCTTGAAGTTACTCCTCAGAGCCATCATCTCCTCCCACCAGGGCTCCGTTCAACGCCTCTGCATCTCGACACGCTACCTTATGCCCATACCCTGCATGGCGGACGCCTGGCTGACATCCCCTGAATTTGAAAAACTCCAGCAGTTTGAGTTCTACCATTACCACAAAAATTACATACCACGAACCGAAGGCCAAGAATTTGTGCCCACACCACCGTTGTCCATCTCGTGGTTTTCCTCCTCTCTCCACACCGCCACCTTCGCCCGGTGCCATCTACCAAACGATCTGTTACAAATGCTTTGACTCGCAATACTAAAAAAACTTTTGCTTGTGGTGGTTTATATGTCGGGGGCCTCACTGCATAGCATCATCCACTCCAGTTTCCCTGCCCTGGAGTGCTTGCTGATTGTTTTGGCAATAGAAATTTCTATCAGTTGTCTCCAAATAAAGTCACCTCACCTTAAAAGCATTGGAATTTTCGTTGAAGGACAACAGCTCATCATCAAAGATGCCCCTTCACTTCAAAGGTTGCTCCTTCATTATCGTTATATACCTTCGCGAATAAATGTCGTCTCTACGCCTAAACTAGAGACCTTGGGTGTAATTCCTGATCTATTTAATTATCACAAGTTGGTGTTTGGCTCCACACTTATTCAGGTACCGTATATTATCATCTACACATTTGTAATCGTAAGCTGCATTTTTCATTTGTGCCCATAAGTTTTATATCATCTTGGAGTACACTTTGGGTACTAATATTATGTTATATGCTCAATGAAAAGTTCATCCATGGATAGCCTATCAATGGTGTTGGATTCTATCAAGATCTTATATATTAGAATGTTTAGTTATGATCTGAACACAATTATTGGCTTGCTGCAATGCTTTCCATGTCTGGAGAATTTTTATATAAAGGTGATGATTTCATGCACATTGAAAGCCCATATATATTGTACTAGAATTAACCGTTCCGCCGTCGCTCTTTAGACATACTCTTTTTTTAGACCTTAACTGTTTTCAATCTTCATGTCTACTTATGCACTAACACATGGAGAAAAAGATATAACCAATCGGTGGCGTAATAAGCACCAGGATTTTCTCAGTTCTCATGACATTCGTTTGAGGACAATAACGATGGAAGGATATGCATCCAACCAGGCAAACAGAAGCTTTGTCACATTCTTCCTGTTGAGTGCGAGGTTACTATTGTCCACGAGGCTTAAGTTTTTCAACAAGAAATTTCTCACGGATGGATATGTTGAACAGCAAAAAAGAAGTTTCAAGTGGACAAATGGGCTTCTGAACGTGCTCGGCTTCTATTTAGAACAACTTGTCGTCATGTTGTAGTAAGAAATTTCGCACATGATGTTGATTTTATGGATCAGACCGATCCATTTGTTTGTGACTACCAAAAACAGTGGTTGGGTTAGATGTTATTGCCATGTTCAATCTGGGTTTTGTCTAAATTTGATGAATAATTAATCATTTGGCTTTTGTACCATTTGTAAGCTTGAGTTATATGTTGTTTCCCTTTTTAACTCGGCTGTGACTATCATATTTTCATTGAAACAAGGCAAATGGCTTGCCATTTCCTTTATTAAAGAGAGAAATACTATAACAATAGGGACCCAACAGCTCGCCTAGTTGTTTTTTAATTTTAGAGACAGAGCAGGGTATCAACTGCGCTGTGCGGGGACTGTGACCCGTTAGCCCAGGCTTTTATTTAAGCACATGACGAGCCTAGTTGATATCTTTTTTCTTTCTAAAAATGGCTAGCCATGTTCTTTTTTTTTGGACAATACCCAACACAGGCCTACTTTCTTTTCTCTGCCCTGCTGGGCTGCAAATCTTTAAAGACAAGGAAATGTATTCGGCTTCCCCAGAAAATGGGCTATAAGTAGTAAGAAACGGGCTGTAAATTTTAAAAACACAGAAAGCCGACAACTAGATTCAAATTTCGTTTTTTCAGGATTTCAAGATTTTAAATTTCATTGTTTTTTTGCAGGAAATTTTTCATTGTATTCTAATTTGAAATAAAATTATTTTTATAATTATTTTTATTGTGACTCAAAATTTCTTGATTAAAGAGTTCGGACCCCACCGAATATGCAAAATTTTGTTGAATTTTTTAGCAGTTGCCAGAATATGGTCTGTAATGCTAACACAAAGAATATGGGCTTCAAAATATCCTTAAGAATTAGAAAATGGGCGGTAACCTATTAAAAATAATGGCAAATGGGTTGTATGCTGTTTTTCCACAGATTTGGAGGCTGACTTGTGGGCCTACTAGTGACTCTTGGATGTCCATCCAATCGCCGTTGTGCTTCTTCAATCTCTGATCTTCTTGCTCCAGCCGCCCAAACCAGCGCTGGCAGGACTGCCTGCTACCTCCTTCCGTGGCCGGCTGTGCTGCCGCACGGGCCTCACCATCCCACCCTACTCCCACCGCTGGCCAGACCATCCCTCTACCCACCCGCACATCCTATTATTTTTTGGCCACGACAGCCTCACCCCGCAACCAACCAGTGAGCCCTCGTACTCCCTTCAGCGTGGGCATCCACTGATGTGGGTTCGTCGGCTCCGGGTCATTCCCTTCATGGGCCTCGCCGTCGTCCATCGCGTTTTTTACATGGATCGTCCATCGCGTAGGTGCTCTCAGCGCGGCGTGGTCAACATGGTCAACAAACAACAACCACCGGGAGAGGGATGTAAGTGGAGAGGCTAAAAGTAGGGACCAACAGAAGCAAGTGCCTCCTTATTACGTGAAAAAATGATTGCTCCTGCCGACTGTTGGGACCCACCGGCAAGGTCTTCGCACGGAAGGAAGTGCCTCCTTATTATGCGAAAAAAACTATTCCTCCCGATGATAGCTTGGACTCGGTAGATTTGGTGGCTGAC
Source organism: Aegilops longissima (assembly GCA_021605205.1). Taxonomy (NCBI): domain Eukaryota; kingdom Viridiplantae; phylum Streptophyta; class Magnoliopsida; order Poales; family Poaceae; genus Aegilops; species Aegilops longissima. The sequence goes on along the minus strand of CM038681.1, from coordinate 418,021,155 downwards.
TTGTGGGCCTACTAAGCTAACATGTACGCAGGGCTTTGTCAACTTAGTCAACAAATGATTCTAGCAGCTCGAGGATGTTAATCCAACAGCCGTGCTGCTTCTTCAACCTTTGATCTTCTTGCTCCAGCCGCCCAAACCAGCGCCGGCTGGACCGCCTGCTCCTGCCTCCCGTACGTATATCTTCGCAAGGAAGGAAGTGTGTCCTTATCTTGCCTGACAGCTGGGACCCACCTGCTTGAAGCGTACGTAGCGTTGTCTGTCTTGTCGCGAACGTGTACGTACATACTGGTCGATCGGTCGCTCTGCCACGATGAACCGTGGCCGAGTAAATAGCGGCACATGTCATAGTAGAGGCCCCCACGTAGCAGTTCAGGCTGTCCCTCTAAACCCTGTACACGTACATACAACCACATGCCAAAAAATACGGCCACGTACATACAAACGAGCGGGTTCTTGAAACGCATACTCGCGCATACGGACAGCCAGGGCTCGTGTACATGGAGCGGCAACAGACAACAGTGACGTCGGTAGGTAACCGGCTAGGTCGGAATGGAGGAAACGGTGTTGTGTTCACCGGGAGCCAAGTGATTGGGTCAGAACGCGTCTTGTTCATCGGGAGTGAAGCCACTGGGTCGGGTCACGCCTTGTTCATCGGGAGCCAACCAGCTTGGACGGAACAGCCGGAACAGGGTCTGGCATACCGCAAAACGAAAGAAAACGGCCTTCCGTTCGACCGTATGCAGTCGGCTGAATCTGTTCATCGGGAAGGTGCAGCGTCTTGCAAAAGCGAGAAGCGGCCTTACATGCAAGTCCCTCTTGTCAAAGCGGGTGCTGTTTATCGGGAGGGGTGTGGCGTACCGCAAATCGGAGGAAACGGACTTATGTTGGACCGCCTACGGTCGAAACGGGCCCCTGTTCATTGGGGGGGTGTGGCATACCGCAAAACGGGTCTCCACGAACTACTGTTCATCCACCTTCGACTTCCTCCAGCCTCCACCTGCTACTGTTCATCCACCGTCGACTTCCTCTAGCCTCCACCTACTACTGTTCATCCACCATTGACTTCCTCCAGCCTCCACGGGCTACTATTCATCCACGACTACTGTTCAACCATCCCTCCACGGGGTCCTGTTCATCCACCCCCGCACCTCCTCGATCGGGGTCCTGTTCATCCAGCGGCAACAACCTCTACTATCATGGGGTCTTGTTCGTCCAACCCCCACTAGGGACCGTTCATCAAGAGGCAGCTTCGATCGCCTTCAGTTAGCAGCTTCGATCACCTTCAGTTAGCAGCAGTAGCGAACGAATCACTCGGGTTCAGTTAACAGCCAAGGGATCGATCGGAGTGTAGTAACGTAGCTAGTGCAATCGCTCGGGTTTAGTTAGAGCCCAATGCCTCGCACACACGCCTACGTGTACAAGAGAAACGCGCAAACCTCCGTGCATCGCTGATAACCCACAAGTATAGGGGATTGTTTGTAGCTTTCTTCTATAAATAAGAGTGTTGAACGCAACGAGGAGCTAAAGGAAGAACAAATATTCCCTCAAGTTCTATCAACCACCGGTACAACTCTACGCACACTTTAACGTTTGCTTTACCTAGAACAAGTATGAAACTATTTCGCAAGAATAAAACTACGAGTACTTTGCGAGAATAAAACTACGAAAAAATTTCAAGGTAATAAAAGTGGATAGCTTTTGTCAACAAGAAAGTCATTTGTCCTTGGGAAATCGATAACAAGTATCGGTAATCATTCTTGTAATTTTATATGAGGGAGAGGCATGAGCTAACATACTTTCTCTACTTGGATCATATGCACTTATGATTGGACCCCTAACAAGCATCCGCAACTACTAAAGATCATTAAGGTTGTGAAACCCAACCATAGCATTAAGTATCAAGTCTTGTTTATCCCATACGCAACAACACACTTACTCGGGTTTAAGCTTCTGTCACTCCCACAACCCACCATAAGTGAATCATGAACATATTGCAACACCCTACAGCGGGGGCCCCTCACGTTTGTGCGAGACGTAGGGCACCGTAGGATAGCACCATAAATGAAATATACAATCATACCAACCAAGATCAATATTAACCCACAGGACAAAACGGATCAACTCAAACATCATAGGATAGCCACATATCATTGGGAAATAATATATGGAGTTGAGAACCATGTTTAAGTAGAGATTACGGCGGAGAGAAGGGAGGTTAGACTGCTGCATAGAGGGAGAGAGAGAGTTGGTGTTGACGGTATCAAGATTGTTGATGTAGATCGCCGTCACGATCCTAGCCCCGGCGGCACTCCGGTGCCACCAGGAGAGAGGGGGAGAGAGCCCCCCTCCTTCTTCTTCCTTGGCCTCCACCCTAGATGGGAGGAGAGTTCCCCCTCTGGTCCATGACCTCCATGGCAGTGGAGGAGCGGGAGCCCCTCCGAGATTGTATCTATCCCCCTGTTCTCTTCTGTTTCGCGTTCCCCAGATCTGGCCCTTCACGGTTTCTTAAATTCCCGGAGATCCGTAACTCCGATTGTGCTGAAATCTTTACACAATTTTTTCCATAAATTATCTTTCTTGCACCAGAAGAAGGGCCCCAACCAACGTTCAAGGAGGGCACAAGATACCTGGGCGTGCCAGGGGGTGCCTGGCGCGCCCTGGTGGGTTGTGGTCACTATGGGCCCCTGTTTGTGTTGATTCCACCTCCCAAAATCATACATATTCCAATATATTCTCTGTAAATTTTTATCACGTTTGGACTTCGTTTGATACGGATTTTCTGCGAAACAAAAAACATGCAACAAACAGGAACTAGCGCTGGGCACAGGGTCAATAGGTTAGTCCAATAAATCATATAAAAATTTGCCAAAAATATGTGAAAGTTGTATAATATTGGCATGAAACAATAAAAAATTATAGATACAATGGAGACGTATCAATCGCTCGGCACCGACCACCCACCGTAACCGGGAACTCCCCGAAATGTTCCTCGCCCTCACTTCTACCATGAATTTTCCATCGTGGACGGCCCAAAGAATGTCATGCAGGTGCGTCCTGGCCCGCCATGGACGAAAAAACCATTTTCTATCATGATTTTTTGTCATAGAAGTAGGAGCCCATCACATCTATGATGATACGTGGTTTTGTTATAATTATCGTCATAGAAGTGTCATAAGCATGACAGGAAAAAAATTCGTTCAGCCCAAAATGTCATGGATGTGTCTTTTTTTGTAGTGAATGAAGATAGCAGGTGATATCATTATCGAGGCCTTTTAGTTGTATGGTAACATGAATGAACATATGACAGTGGCAGTGGCATTTTGTATCTATATTTTGCATCAATGATCATCATGTGGATGTTTAGATCAGGGTTCCATTGTTTACTCCCATAAAAGAACATAATTTCCTTCGTTTACTTGACAGGTTAAGATGCCTCTCAATAGATCAGTTAGGTTGTAGAATTTTTGTAAGTGTATTAGATCACTTGCCATACTTAGATTGGCATTATTATCAACTTACTTGTTATTATTGTTATGATTGGCATTCGATCACTTGCCATACTTTGATTGGCATGATTATCAACTTACTTGTTATTCTTGTTTGATCAGCAAGGCAATATTATCAACTTACAAATCATTTTCCAACTTGCAACACATATCAAAACTGGGCATGGATGCAACCTACTTGTTATTCTTGTTTGACATGTGTGTTTGGTTCTTGTCGAACTAAGGAAATTTTTGTTAGCACTAAGGAAATTCTTGTTTGGCATTGTGATGCTATATATATATATATATATATATATATATATATATATATATATATATATATATATATATACATATATATATTTGTAGTGATTGGTATTACATCACTTGCCGTACTTTCCATACTTTGATTGGCATTATTATCAACTTGCCATACTTGCTATCTATATATATTCTTGTAGTGATTGGCATTACATCACTTGCCATGTGTGTTTGGTTCTTGTCATAATAACCTATACTTGTCATTATTTTCAAGTTCCAGCCATGACTAGCTGGAACAGACACTACCAGTCCTCGTGCAACTTCGCCGCCTATGATGAAGTTGACAAAGGCGAAACGAGCAGCAACCAGGTAATATTAAAAAAACATCCATGAGCATTGCAAACACATGCATATCACTACTGCAGGATGCTGCTAACGTGACACTACGATCAGAGACCCTTCAATGAAATTCTGTGCGATGCATTAATCATAAAAAAGATGGAAAACGTTTGCGATGAAGGATAAATCAAACACGGTTCATATTTTAGTTGTGTGTGCGATGAGGGGCATACGGTTCAGTTGAATGAACTGTTTACGATGAGGCAAAACAAAAGAAACGGGCAGCCAGATGAAGGTGTGTGCGATATACAGCATATGGTTCACTCAGATGAACTATTTGTGATTAGGCAACACAAAAGAAACGATTAGCCAGATCAAGGTGTGTGCGATATACGGCATACGGTTCACTTGGATGAACTGTTTGCTTTGAGCCAAGAAAACAGAAATGGTTCAATTTAACAGGATGTGTGTGATACGTGGCAAACAGGTCTGTAATCAGAAATGTGTGTGAAGACCGATAATAACATAGAAAGTTGCTGCTAATAAGCTGTGTGTTTTGTGGAAAAACGCTTGGTGGTATACAATTGTCAGCGATTGATGAAATCATCACCGACAGGTTCCAAGTATGGTCTGTGTGCGATGTCATTGCACACAGAACAACAACATATGTACTTATAACTTATAAGGACTTGATTCCATAAATAGATTGAACATCCAATTACATATGTGGCTAGTACACACATGACATTTGCACACAGCAAAGTATCTTCCGAAATGCCTAGAAAACTCAAATAATGTATAAAAAGGCAACACGAACCATGAATAATTTTATATTTTTAGGACGACGTTACTATAGTTGCATATTGCCTCTGTAAAATAAATCAAGGTGGGAAGAGACAGTGTATGTCGTTTCGCTCACATAGGTGACAAGGTCCCTCTCGGAACCATGAGCCTTTTTGAGAGAAGCTCCGGTTTGTAAGAAGTTTGTACCGAAACTTATCCCAAATTGGACTAATTTTTTACCACAACATGTTGGTGCTATGTCATAACACCATGCCAAGTTTCATGATTTTGAGGCGAGTTTTGGATTTACAGTAATTTTAAAACCAGGTTTCTCAATGTTTACTATCGAGTCCGCACTGCCCGGGATAGGTTTTTTCCTCGTGGGTCCCAAATGACAAATCCAAATCTTTCACTACCATGCAACTTTTCTTATTAATAATTAAAGCACATTTGGTGTGCCAGCTGAAAATAAGTTTGTGGGTGCTGGTGGGCGCTAAGAACTTGCGGTTCTGTAATGAACAAAGATCAAAAGGATCCCTCGAGAGTGAGGTTCTTTCCCTATGTTGTGAATGCTTATAATATTTATGTATTAATTAAAGAAATGGCAAGCCATTGGCCCAGTATGAAAGAAAATATGGGTCAAAGCCGAGTTGAAAAGGGCAACAATATCTAACTCCAGCTTACAAACAGTACAAAAGCATGAGGATTAGTTGCTCATCAGGTTTACACAAAATCCAGATTGAACAGGACAATGACATCTAACTCAACCAAAGTTTTCGGCAGTCACAATCAAATGGATTGGTCTGATCCATAAAATCAAGATCCCGGGCCAGAAATTCTACTGGTCCATGACGACAATCAGTTGTAAATAGAAGCCGAGCACAATCATAAGCCCTTAGGTCCACCTGAAACTTCTTTTTATGCTGTTCAACACTTGCAGCCGTAAGAAATTTCTTATCGAAAAACTTAATCCTCACGGACAATAGTGCCCTCGCATTCAACATGAAGAATGTGACAAAGCTAGTGTTTGCATTGTTGGATGCATATCCTTCCAGTGTTACTGTCTTCAAACGAATGTCATGAGATCTGAGAAAATCCCGGTGCTTCTTGAACCATCGATTGGTTATACTTTTTCCTCCATGTGTTAGTGCCTAAATAGAGATGAAGATTGAAAACACTAAAAAGATTATGTTGAAAGAGTGGGCTGAACAATTAATTATAGTACATTATATATGAGCTTTCAATGTGCATGAAATCATCACCTTTATATACAAATTCTCCAGACATGGAAAGCATTGCAGCAAGCCAATAATCGTGTTCAGATCAAAACACCACATGCTGATATGTAAGGTCTTGACAGAATCCACCAGCACTGATAGGATGGGCAAGCTCTTAATTGAGCATAGAACATAATATTACTACCAAAAGTGTACTCCAAGATGATACTTATGCGCACAAATGAAAAAAGCAGATTACAAAAGTTCACGTGAATAATATACAGTACCTCAATAGGTGTGGAGCCAAACACCATCTTGAACCATCTAAAAGGATCACGAATTGCACCGATGGTCTCCAATTTAGGCGTAGAGACTACAGTTATTTGCGAAGGTACTATAACAGAATCAAGGAGCAACCTTTGAAGTGAAGGGGCATCTTCGATGATGAGATCATGTCCGGAAAAAAATTCCCATGCTTACAAGGTGGGGAGACTTCATTTTGGGAAAAAAGGATATGAATTTCCATTCCAAAAATAAGCAGCAAGTGATCCAGGGCAGGGCAGCTAGAGTGGATGATTCTGTGCAGTGCGGCCTCCGACAGATCGACCACCACAAGCGAAAGTTTTTTAGGAGTGGGAGTCGAAGCATTTGTACCAGATTGTCTGCTAGATGGCACCAGGCGAAGGTGGCGGTGTGGAGAGAGGAGGAAAACCACGAGATGGACATCGGTGGTGAGGGCACAGATACATCGGTTCGTGGTATGTTACATACATAGTCATGGTAGAACTCAAGCTGCTGGAGTTTTTCGAATTGATGGGAAGTCAGCCAGACGGCCACCATGTAGGGAATGTACAACAGGTAGCATGCCGGGATGCAGATGCGTTCAACGGAGCCCTAGTGGGAGGAGATGATGGCTCCGGGGAGTTCAGAATCATCATCGACAGATATCTGACGACAGTCGAGATTAAGGCGCGACGCCCACAGAGTGCGCCACCAAGATGCGGGGACTTGTGTGCGGCAGCCATCCTTGGTGGGGAGAAGGGAGATGATCTCCCCAAGGATGCCGTCCGGGAGATCGCTACTACCTCTTGAACACTGCGTTCGATTTCCTTGAAGAGGAAAGGGTGATGCAGCAGAGTAGAGTAAGTATTTCCCTCAGTTTTTGAGAACCAAGGTATCAATCCAGTAGGAGGCTATGCGCGAGTCCCTCGTACCTACGCAAAACAAATAGCTCAGCGCAACCAACACGATTAGGGGTTGTCAATCCCTTCACGGTCATTCACGAGAGTGAGATCTGATAGAGATGATTGATAATATTTTTGGTATTTTTGATATAAAGATGCAAGGTAAAATAAAAGGCAAAGTAAAAAAGCAAAGCAATAATAAAGTGATTGAAGATTGGTATGATGAGAATAGACCCGGGGGCCATAGATTTCACTAGTGGCTTCTCTCAAGAGCATAAGTATTCTATGGTGGGTGAACAAATTACTGTTGAGCAATTGATAGAATTGAGCATAGTTATGAGAATATCTAGGTATGATCATGTATATAGGCATCACGTCCGAGACAAGTAGACCGACTCCTGCCTGCATCTACTACTATTACTCGACTCATCGACCGCTATCCAGCATGCATCTAGAGTATTAAGTTCAAGAAAACAGAGTAACGCCTTAAGCAAGATGACATGATGTAGAGGAATAAATTCATGCAATATGATAAATACCCCATCTTGTTATCCTCGATGGCAACAATACAATACGTGCCTTGCTGCCCCTATTGTCATTGGGAAAGGACACCACAAGACTGAACCCAAAGCTAAGCACTTCTCCCATTGCAAGAAAAACCAATCTAGTAGGCCAAACCAAACTGATAATTCGAAGAGACTTGCAAAGATAACCAATCATACATAAAAGAATTCAGGGAAGATTCAAATATTGTTCATAGATAAACTTGATCATAAACCCACAATTCATCGGTCTCAACAAACACACCGCAAAAAGAAGATTACATTGAATAGATCTCCACGAGAGAGGGGGAGAACATTGTATTGAGATCCAAAAAGAGAGAAGAAGCCATCTAACTACTAACTATGGACCCGAAGGTCTGAGGTAAACTACTCACACTTCATCGGAGGGGCTATGGTGATGATGTAGAAGCCCTCCATGGTGGGTTCCCCTTCCGGCGGAGCTCCGGAACAGGCCCCAAGATGTGATCTCGTGGGTACAGAAGGTTGCGGCGGTGGAATTAGGTTTTTGGCTCCATATCGATCGTTTGGGGGTACGTAGGTATATATAGGAGGAAGGAGTACGTCGGTGGAGCTTCAGGGGGCCCACGAGGCAGGGGGCGCGCCCTAGGGGGGGGCGCCCTCCACCCTCGTGACTGCCTCCCTCCTTTCTTGACGGAGGGTCCAAGTCTCCTGGATCATATTTGTTGAGAAAATCACGTTCCCGATGGTTTCATTCCGTTTGGACTCCGTTTGATATTCCGTTTCTTCGAAACACTAAAATAGGCAAAAAAACAGCAATTCTGGGCCGGGCCTCCGGTTAATAGGTTAGTACCAAAAGTAATATAAAAGTGGAAAATAAATCCCAATATGGTCCAAAACAGTAGATAATATAGCATGGAGCAATCAAAAACTATAGATACGTTGGAGACGTATCAGGCATCCCATGCTTAATTCCTGCTCGTCCTCGAGTAGGTAAATGATAAAAAGAGAATTTTTGATGCGGAGTGCTACTTGGCATAATTTCAATGTAACTCTTCTTAATTGTGGTATGAATATTCAGATCCGAAAGATTCAAGACAAAATTTCATATTGACATAAAAATAATAATACTACAAGCATACTAATAAAGCAATTATGTCTTCTCAAAATAACATGGCCAAAGAAAGTTATCCCTACAAAATCATATAGTCTGGCTATGCTCTATCTTCACCACACAAAGTATTTAAATCATGCACAACCCCGATGACAAGCCAAGCAATTGTTTCATACTTTTGAAATTTTCAAAACTTTTTCAATCTTCATGCAATACATGAGCGTGAGCCATGGATATAGCACTATATTTGGAATAGAATGGTGGTTGTGGAGAAGACAAAAAGAGGGGAAGATAGTCTCACATCAACTAGGCGTATCAACGGGCTATGGAGATGCCCATCAATAGATATCAATGTGAGTGAGTAGGGATTGCCATGCAACGGATGCACTAGAGCTATAAGTATATGAAAGCTCATCAAAAGAAACTAAGTGGGTGTGCATCCAACTCGCTTGCTCACGAAGACCTAGGGCATTTTGAGGAAGCCCATCATTGGAATATACAAGCCAAGTTCTATAATGTAAAATTCCCACTAGTATATGAAAGTGACAAAATGAGAAACTCTCTATCATGAAGATCATGGTGCTACTTTGAAGCACAAGTGTGGTAAAAGGATAGTAACATTGTCCCTTCTCTCTTTTTATCTCATATTTTTTTATTTGGGCCTTTCTCTTTTTTTATGGCCTCTTTCTCTTTTTTTTCTTCTTCTTTTTATTTTTCGTCCGGAGTCTCATCTCGACTTGTGGGGGAATCATAGTCTCCATCATCCTTTCCTCTCTTGGGACAATGCTCTGAAAATGATGATCATCACACTTTTATTTTTCTTACAACTTAACAATTACAACTCGATACATAGAACAAAATATGACTCTATACGAATGCCTCCGGCGCTGTACCGGAATATGCAATGAATCAAGAGTGACATGTATGAAAGAATTATAAATGGTGGCTTTGCCACTAATACAATGTCAACTACATGATCATGCTAGAAATATGACAATAATGGAGTGTGTCATAATAAACGGAACGGTGGAAAGTTGCATGGGAATATATCTCGGAATGGCTATGGAAATGCCATGGTAGGTAGGTATGGTGGCTGCTTTGAGGAAGGTATATGGTGGGTGTATGATACCGGTGAAAAGTGCACGGTATTAGAGAGGCTAGCAATGGTGGAAGGATAGGAAAAATGCGTATAATCCATGGACTCAACATTAGTCATAAAGAACTCATATACTTATTGCAAAAATTTAGAAGTTATCAAAGCAAAGTATTACGCGCATGCTCCTAGGGGGATAGATTGGTAGGAAAAGACCATCGCTCGTCCCTGACCGCCACTCATAAGGAAGACAATTGATAAATAAATCATGCTCCGACTTCATCACATAACGGTTCACCATACGTGCATGCTACGAGAATCACAAACTTTAACACAAGTACTTCTCAAATTCACAACTACTCAACTATCATGACTCTAATATCACCATCTTCATATCTCAAAACAATTATCAAGCATAAAACTTTTCTTAGTATTCAACGCACTCAAAAGAAAGTTTTACAAATCTTGAATACCAAGCATATTATTATTAAGCAAATTACCATGCTATTTAAGACTCTCAAAATAATCTAAGTGAAGCATGAGATATCAATAGTTTCTATAAAACAAATCCACCACCGTGCTCTAAAAGATATAAGTGAAGCACTAGAGCAAAACTATAAAGCTCAAAAGATATAAGTGAAGCACATAGAGTATTCTAACAATTTCCAATTCATGTATGGCTCTCTCAAAAGGTGTGTACAACAAAGATGATTGTGTTAAACTAAAAAGCAAAGACTCAAATCATACAAGACGCTCCAAGCAAAACACATATCATGTGGTGAATAAAAATATAGCACCAAGTAAAATTACCGATGGAAGTAGACGAAAGAGGGGATGCCTTCCGGGGCATCCCCAAGCTTTGACTTTTTGGTGTCCTTGGATTATCTTGGGGGTTCCATGGGCATCCCCAAGCTTAGTCTCTTGCCACTCCTTGTTCCATAATCCATCAAAAGATTTCACCCAAAACTTGAAAACTTCACAACACAAAACTCAACAGAAATCTCGTGAGCTCCGTTAGCGAAAGAAAACAAAAGACCACTTCAAGGTACTGTAATGAACTAATTTTTTATTTATATTGGTGTTAAAACTACTGTATTCCAACTTCTCTATGGTTTATAAACTATTTTAATAGCCATATATTCATCAAAATAAGCAAACAACACACGAAAAAACAGAATCTGCCAAAAACAGAACAGTCTGTAGTAACCTGTAACTAACGCAAACTTATGGAACTCCAAAACATCAGAAAAAATAGGAAGACCTAGGCAATTTGTTTAGTGATCAGCATCAATTGGAATCACTATTTTATCACGTTCTGGTGATTTTTAAGAATTGTTTTCGTGAACAGAAAGTTTCTGGAAATTACAGCAAGATCAAGTAACTATCATCCAAGAAGATCCTATAGGTTTAACTTGGAACAAACACTAATTAAAAGATAAAACCACATCTAGACAGAAGGTAGATGGATTATTTATTCTTAAAAAGAAACACAAGCAAAAAAAACTAAAATAAAATTGGGTTGCCTCCCAGCAAGCGCTATCGTTTAACGCCCCTAGCTAGACATAAAAGCAAGGATAGATCTAGGTATTGCCATCTTTGGTAGGCAATTCTTCAATGAGGCATCTACCTTCCTTAGAAATTTCTTTCTTTTTAGTAATTATCAAACTTTTAGGCACAAGATCAAAAAATTCATTCATAGCAAATGGTTCCTTAATGATAGCAAAAAGATTGGGATGAATACTTATAGATTTAAGATCCGCAGTTTCTTTACTAGAAGATTCACCCTTATTTTTAGGAACATACATAAGCTTGGCATTTTTAGTAGGAGGACTTGGAGTGTTCTTTACCGAAGAAAAAGCGGTTCCCAAGTTTGTAATGATACCCTCAAGTTTATCGATTCTAGTGGAATCTTGATTTATTCTTTCATTAACTATGGGTTCCTTTTCCTTAATATTTTTCAAAGTTACTCCTACCTTAGATCCATATTGGGTAATTTGGTTGTGGATATTTTTATCCAAATTTTCAATTAACTCAACGGTAGCAACTTTATTTTCAATAATTTCAAGTCTTTGCATTACGTGCTCCAAAGTTAACATAGTTCCATTAACCAAAAGAGGTGGCGAGCCAAATAAATCTATCATAGCATTATAAGAATCAAAAGTATGGCTACCCAATAAATTCCCTCCGGTAATGGTATCAAGGATATATATATACCAAGGATTAGCACCTACATAAAAATTGCGGAGAAGAACTGAAGTAGATTGCTTCCTGGAAGATCTATTTTGAGCATTGCAAATTCTATACCAAGCGTCTTTTAGATTTTCTCCCTCCCTTTGCTTAAAATTTAGAACTTCATTCTCGGGAGACAACAGAGAAGATATAAGACTAGCCATGACGACAAGGCAAGCGGGAAAAAGGCAAACGGAAAAAGAGAGGGCGAATAAAACGGCAAGGGTGAAGTGGGGGAGAGGAAAATGAGAGGCAAATGGCAAATATTGTAATGCGAGAGATAAGGGATTGTGATGGGTACTCGGTATGTTGACTTTTGCATAGACTCCCCGGCAACGGCGCCAGAAGTCTTCCTGCTACCTCTTGAGCACTGCGTTGGATTTCCTTGAAGAGGAAAGGGTGATGCAGCAGAGTAGAGTAAGTATTTCCCTCAGTTTTTGAGAACCAAGGTATCAATCCAGTAGGAGGCTACACGCGAGTCCCTCGTATCTACACAAAACAAATAGCTCAACGCAACCAACGCGATTAGGGGTTGTCAATCCCTTCATGGTCACTTATGAGAGTGAGATCTGATAGAGATGATAGATAATATTTTTGGTATTTTTGATATAAAGATGCAAGGTAAAATAAAAGGCAAAGTAAAAAAAGCAAAGCAATAATAAAGTAATTGAAGATTGATATGATAATAGACCCGGGGGCCATAGATTTCACTAGTGGCTTCTCTCAAGAGCATAAGTATTCTACGGTGGGTGAACAAATTACTGTTGAGCAATTGACAGAATTGAGCATAGTTATGAGAATATCTAGGTATGATCATTTATATAGGCATCACGTCCGAGACAAGTAGACCGACTCCTGCCTGCATCTACTACTATTACTCCACTCATCGACCGCTATACAGCATGCATCTAGAGTATTAAGTTCAAGAAAACAGAGTTAACGCCTAAGCAAGATGACATGATGTAGAGGAATAAATTCATGCAATATGATAAATACCCCATCTTGTTATCCTCGATGGCAAAAATACAATCGTGCCTTGCTCCCCTCATCACACCGGGAAAGGACACCACAAGATTGAACCCAAAGCTAAGCACTTCCCCATTGCAAGAAAAACCAATCTAGTAGGCCAAACCAAACTGATAATTCGAAGAGACTTGCAAAAATAACAAATCATACATAAAAGAATTCAGAGAAGATTCAAATATTGTTCATAGATAAACTTGATCATAAACCCACAATTCATCGGTCTCAACAAACACACATAAAAAAGAAGATTACATCGAATAGATATCCACGAGAGAGGGGGAGAACATTGTATTGAGATCCAAAAAGAGAGAAGAAGCCATCTAGCTACTAACTATGGACCCGAAGTTCTGAGGTAAACTACTCACACTTCATCGGAGGGGCTATGGTGATGATGTAGAAGCCCTCCGTGGTGGATTCCCATTCCGGCGGAGCTCCGGCACAAGCCCCAAGATGGGATCTCGCGGGTACAGAAGGTTGCGGCGGTGGAATTAGGTTTTTGGCTCCGTATCTGATCGTTTGAGGGTACTTAGGTATATATAGGAGGAAGGAGTACGTCGGTGGAGCTTCGGGGGGCCCATGAGGCAGGGGGCGCGCCCTGATGACCCACAAGTATAGGGGATCTATCGTAGTCCTTTCGATAAGTAAGAGTGTCGAACCCAACGAGGAGCAGAAGGAAATGATAAGCGGTTTTCAGCAAGGTATTCTCTGCAAGTACTGAAATAAGTGGTAACAAATAGTTTTGTGATAAGATAAACTGTAACGAGCAACAAGTAACAAAAGTAAATAAGGTGCAGCAAGGTGGCCCAATCCTTTTTGTAGCAAAGGACAAGCCGGAACAAACTCTTATAATAGGAAAAGCGCTCCCGAGGACACATGGGAATATCGTCAAGCTAGTTTTCATCATGTTCATATGATTCGCGTTCGGTACTTTGATAATTTGATATGTGGGTGGACCGGTGCTTGGGTGCTGTTCTTACTTGAACAAACATCCCACTTATGATTAACCTCTATTGCAAGCATCAGCAACTACAACAAAAGTATTAAGGTAAACCTAACCATAGCATGAAACATATGGATCCAAAACAGCCCCTTACGAAGCAACGCATAAACTAGGGTTTAAGCTTCTGTCACTCTAGCAACCCATCATCTACTTATTACTTCCCAATGCCTTCTCTAGGCCCAAATAATGGTGAAGTGTTATGTAGTCGACGTTCACATAACACCACTAGAAGTTAGACAACATACATCTCATCAAAATATCGAACGAATACCAAATTCACATGACTACTAATAGCAAGACTTCTCCCTTGTCCTTAGGAACAAACGTAACTACTTACAAAGCATATTCATGTTCATAATCAGAGGGGTAATAATATGCATAAAGGATCTGAACATATAATCTTCCACCAAATAAACCAACTAGCATCAACTACAAGGAGTAATCAACACTACTAGCAACCTACTAGCACCAATCCTGGACTTGGAGACAAGAATTGGATACAAGAGATGAACTAGGGTTTGGAGATGAGATGGTGATGGTGAAGATGTTGATGGAGATTGCCCTCTCCCGATGAGAGGAGCGCGTTGATGATGATGACGATGATTTCCCCCCCGAGAGAAGTGTCCCCGCAGAACAGCTCACGGAGCCCTAGATTAGTTCCGCCTCGTGGCGGCGAGTCTCGTCGAAAGATTGCTTATGATTTTTTTCTCATCGAAAGAGCTCATATAGGAGAAGATGGGCGTCAAGAGCCACCGGGGGCCCACGAGGTAGGGGCGCGCCCGGGGAGGCGCCCCACCCTCGTGAGCAGGGTGTGGGCCCCCTGGCCTTCATCTTTGGCGATGATTTTTCTTTATTTATTTTAAGACATCCCATTGAGTTTCAGGACTTTTGGAGTTGCACAGAATAGGTCTCCAACATTTGCTCCTTTTCCAGCCAGAATTCCAGCCGCCGGCATTCCCCCTCTTCATGGTAAACCCTATAAAATAAGAGAGAATAGCCATAAGTATTGTGACATAACGTAAAATAACAGCCCATAATGCGATAAATATCGATATAAAATCATGATGCAAAATGGACGTATCAACTCCTCCAAGCTTAGACCTCGCTTGTCCTCAAGCGAAAAGCCGATAACAATAAACATGTCCTCATGTTTAGAGGTAGAGGCGTCGATAAAAATAAAATACGGACATGAAGGCATCATGATTATTCTCATAACAGCAACATATATTGATTTGTCATATGATTACTCATGTTCAAATGATGATCTTTTCACAAAGCCAAAGTATGAATCAGAAACCTTATTGAGCACCAACAAATTATACCCTTAGTCATTGAAACAACTGCAATTTATCATAACATCGGAAAGAGTCTATGTCAGAGCTTAAAAGCAAGTCCACATACTCAACTATCACTTAGTCCTTCATAATATCTAACACTCACGCAATACTTGTGGTTACGGAGTTTTAACCGGACACGGAGAAAGATAGGGGCTTGTAGTTTTGCCCCACAACCTTTTACCTCAAGGGTAATGTCAACAATAATAATTCATGCTCCCCACATCCAATATATATATATATATATATATATATATATATATATATATATATATATATATATATATATATATATATATATATATATATATATATATATATATATATATATATATATATATATATATATCATGTTCTTTCCAACATGTTGGGCTTGCCAAAGGACAAAATGAAAAGGAAAGGTGAAGATCACCGTGACTCTTGCATAAGGTAGAGGATAATAATAAAAGATAGGCCCTTCGCAGAGGGAAGCAGAGGTTGCCATGCGCTTTTATGGTTGGATGCACAAAATCTTAATGCAAAAGAACGTCACTTTATATTGCCCCTTGTATGTGAACCTTTATTATGCAGTCCGTCGCTTTTATTGCGTCCACAACAAGTTCGTACAAAGCTTATTTCGCTGCACTAATAAGTCATGCATATTTAGAGTGCAATTTTTATTGCTTGCACCGATGACAACTTACTTGAAGGATCTTACTCAAACCATAGGTAGATATGGTGGACTCTCATGGCTAACTGGTTTAAGGGTATTTGGAAGCACATGTAGTATCTCTACTTGGTGCTGAGAATTTGGCTAGCATGAGGGGGAAAGGCAAGCTCAACATGTTAGGAGATCCATGACAATATACTTTATCTCAGAGATAAGAAAACATAACTCATTACATTGTTTTCCTTGTCCAACATCAACTCTTTAGCATGTCATATTTTAATGAGTGTTCCCAATCATAAAATATGTCAATGATAATATATCTATATGTGAAACCTCTCTCTCCTTATTACTTCCTATTAATTGCAACGATGACCAAAGCCATATTTGCCAACTCCCAACAACTTTTAATCATCATACTCTTTCTATGTGAAGTTACTACTTTCACTAAAATCAATATAAACTCTTTGATTCTTTTTATTCTTTTCTTCTTTCTATTCAAGATCATGGCAAAGTAATCAAGCCCTTGACTCAACACTAATTATATATAGCTCGCGGGCTCGATTACAAAGAGAAATCATAAAGCAAAACTGAAAACTAGATCATGCCATGACTTTTATTCTACTAAATCAAGATACCACTAATAGGATCGAACTAAGAAAAACGGTAAAGATAGGAGTTGTGATGGTGATACGATGCCGAGGCACCTCACCCAAGCTTGGCAGTTGCCAAGGGGAGTGCCCATACACATGTGATTATGTCTCCGTCTTTGTTGTTGGCGGTGGAGGTATTGTTGATGATGCAAGCTTGTCTTCCACCTTCCATGGCATAGACTCACCCTCATAGAAGGATGATCGAGTCTCCGGAATCCTCAAATCTGCAACGGAAACAGCTCGAAACGAAAACAGAGGATATTTGCGTGATATAGTCGTCAAAACCTTCGGGAGAATATATAATGAATTTTTACCGACCAAAATACGTATCGTGCAAGAAAACAGAGTCCGGAGGCTACACGAGGTGCTCACGAGGTAGCGGAGCGCGCCCAGGGGGGTAGGGCGCGCCCTCCACCCTCGTGGAGGCCTCTTGTCCTCCCCGGACTGCTACTTATTTTTCTATTTTTCTAAATATTCCAAAACGGAGAAATATTTCTTTAAAAATTGTTTTGGAGTCGGTTTACTTACCGTACCACATACCTATTCCTTTTCGGAGTCTGAAACGTTCCGGAAAGTGTCCCTTATGTATTCCTCCGGGGTTACGGTTTCAATAACATTGGTTTCAACATTTATAGGATTACCGAGATATAGTGTTTGATTCTTTGACCGTTTACCACCTTGGTTTGTGCCTTGAAATTGTTGATTTTTATGGCACCGGAACGATAGATCTCCTCGATAACGTAGGGACCTTCCCATTTAGAGAGAAGTTTTCCTGCAAAAAATCTTAAACGAGAGTTGTATAGCAATACATAATCACCTACATTGAACTCACGCTTTTGTATCCTTTTGTCATGCCATATTTTAACTTTTTCTTTAAATAACTTGGGCATTTTCATAGGCTTGGGTTCTCCATTCATCAAGTGAGCTAATGTCAAATAACCTCTTCTCACCGGCAAGTTTGAAATCATAGTTGAGCTCTTTAATAGCCCAATATGCATTATGTTCTAGTTCGAGAGGTAAGTGACTTGCTTTTCCATAAACCATTTTATACGGAGACATACCCATAGGATTCTTATATGCAGTTCTATAGGATCATAGTGCATCATCAAGTTTCTTGGACCAATTATTTCTAGACCTATTAACAGTCTTTTGCAAAATTAATTTGAGCTCTCTATTGCTCAATTCTACCTGACCACTAGACTGTGGGTGATATGGAGATGCAATTCTATGATTAACGTCGTATTTAGCAAGCATCTTACGGAAAGCACCATGAATAAAGTGTGAACCACCATCAGTCATTAAATATCTAGGGACTCCAAACCTTGGAAAAATAACTTCCTTAAGCATTTTAATAGAAGTGTTATGATCAGCACTACTAGTTGGAATAGCTTCTACCCACTTAGTAACGTAATCAACAACAACTAAAATATGTGTATATCCATTAGAGGCAGGAAAAGGTCCCATATAATCAAAGCCCCAAACATCAAATGGTTCAATAACAAGTGAATAATTCATAGGAATTTCTTGACGTCTACTAATATTACCAATTCTTTGACATTCATCACAAGACAAAACAAACTTACGGGCATCTTTGAAGAGAGTAGGCCAATAAAAACCAGATTGGAATACCTTATGTGCAGTTCTATATCCAGCATGGTGTCCTCCATAAGCTTCGGAGTGACACTTGCGTAGGATCTGTTCCTGTTCTTGCTCAGGTACACAACATCTAATAACACCATCTACTCCTTCTTTATAAATATGTGGGTCATCCCAAAAGTAATGTCGCAAATCATAAAAGAACTTTTTCTTTTGTTGGTATGTGAAGCTAGGCGGTATAAATTTAGCAACAATATAATTAGCATAATCAGCATACCATGGAGTGCTACGAGAAGTGCTTACGACATTTAATTGTTCATCAGGAAAGCTATCATCAATAGGTAGTGGGTCATCAAGAACATTCTCTAACCTAGATAAGTTATGCGCAGCGGGTTCTCAGCTCCTTTTCTATCAACAATATGCAAATCAAATTCTTGCAGCAAGAGAACCCATCTAATAATTCTAGGTTTAGCGTCTTTCTTTTCCATAAGATATTTAATAGCAGCATGATCAGTGTGAATAGTTACTTTAGAATCAACAATATAGGGTCTGAATTTATCACAAGCAAATACAACTGCTAAAAGTTCCTTTTCGGTAGTAGCATAATTTCTTTGAGCATTGTCTAGAGTCTTGCTAGCATAATGGATAACATTTAATTTCTTATCAACTCTTTGCCCTAGAACAGCACCTACAGCATAATCACTAGCATCACACATAATTTCAAAGGGTAAATTCCAATCAGGTGGCTAAACAACAGGTGCAGAGACTAAAGCTTTCTTAAGTATTTCAAATGCTTCTACACAATCATCATCAAAGACAAATGGTACATCTTTTTGTAATAAATTAGTGAGAGGCCGAGAAATTTTTGAGAAGTCCTTAATGAACCTCCTATAAAATCCGGCATGACCAAGGAAACTTCTTATACCTTTGATGTCCTTGGGACATGTCATCTTTTCAATAGCATCAACCTTGGCTTTATCAACTTCAATACCTCTTTCAGAAACTTTGTGCCCCAAGACAATACCTTCATTAACCATAAAGTGGCACTTTTC
Source organism: Aegilops longissima (assembly GCA_021605205.1). Taxonomy (NCBI): domain Eukaryota; kingdom Viridiplantae; phylum Streptophyta; class Magnoliopsida; order Poales; family Poaceae; genus Aegilops; species Aegilops longissima. The sequence continues at coordinate 418,001,622 of CM038681.1, read as the reverse complement.
CCAATTCAAGACAAGATTAGTTTCTTCACATCTCTGCAAAACTCGATCAAGATTGCTCAAGCAATCATCAAAAGATGATCCATAGACAGAAAAGTCGTCCATGAAAACCTCACAAATATTTTCACAAAAATCAGAGAGTATATCCATCATGCATCTTTGAAAGGTAGCAGGTGCATTACCTAAACCAAAAGGCATATGTCTATAAGCAAAAGTACCAAAAGGGCATGTAAAAGTAGTCTTTGATTGATCTTTAGCCGACACAGGTATTTGAGAGAAACCAGAATAACCATCTAGAAAGCAATAATGTGTATGTTTGCATAATCTTTCTAGCATTTGATCAATAAAAGGTAAGGGGTAATGATCTTTCTTAGTAGCTTTGTTTAATTTGCGGAAACCAATTACCATCCTATAACCTGTGATAATTCTTTGCGAAATTAATTCATCTTTATCATTAGGGACAACAGTAATACCTCCCTTCTTGGGGACACAATGGACAGGACTTACCCACTGACTATCAGCAACGTGATAAATTATATCTGCCTCCAGAAGCTTGAGTATTTCTTTTCTTACCACTTCTTTCATTTTGGGATTCAAACGTCATTGAGGATCACGAACTGGTTTGGCATCCGCTTCCAAATTTATTTTATGCTGACATAGAGTGGGACTAATGCCCTTAAGATCATCAAGAGTATATCCAATAGCGGCACGGTGCTTCTTCAGAGTTTTCAATAATCTTTCTTCTTCATGTTCTGAAAGGTTAGCACTAATAATAACAGGATATATTTTCTTTTCATCAAGATAAGCATACTTAAGATTATCAGGCAATGGTTTAAGCTCAAACTCGGGATCTCCCTTGGGTGGAGGAGGATCCCCTAGGATTTCAACAGGAAAACTGTGTTGCAGAATAGGTTCTTGTTTAAAGAATACTTCATCTATTTCCCTTCTTTCATTCATGAACATATCATTTTCATGGTCTAGCAAATAATGTTCTAAAGGATCACTAGGAGGCACGGCAATAGAAGCAAGACCAATAATTTCATCCTTACGAGGCAATTCTTCCTCATGATGTTGTTTACTAAATTTAGAGAAATTAAACTCATGAACCATATCATCCAAGCCAATAGTAACAACATTCTTTTCGCAGTCAATCTTAGCATTAACAGTATTCAAGAAGGGTCTACCAAATATAATGGGACAAAAGCTATCTTGTGGACAACCGAGAACAAGAAAATCAGCAGGATATTTAGTTTTCCCACACAAGACTTCAACATCTCTAACAATTCCCACTGGTGAAATAGTATCTCTATTGGCAAGCTTAATTGTGACATCAATTTCTTCTAACTCAATAGGTGCAATATCATGCATAATTTATTTGTATAATTCAATGGGTATTGCACTAGCACTAGCCCCCATATCACATAAGTCGTGGTAACAATGATCTCCTATTTTAACAGAAATAACAGGCACGCCTACCACAGGTCTATGTTTATCTTTAGCACAAGGTTTAGCAATTCTAGCAGTTTCACCACAGAATTGAATAACATGCCCATCAATATTATCAGACAAGAGATCTTTAACAATAGCAATATTAGGTTCTACTTTGACTTGCTCAGGGGGTGTATAAGTTCTAGTATTGCTTTTACGAACAACAGTTGAAGCTTTAGCATGATCCTTTACTCTAACAGGGAAAGGTGGTTTCTCAACATAAGAGGTGGGAACAATAGGATCATTATAAGTGATAGTCTTTTCTTCAACTTTAATAGGTGCAGCTACTTTTACTTCTATGGGAGGATGATATTTAAACCACTTCTCCTTAGGGAGATCAACATAAGTAGCAAAAGATTCACAGAAAGAAGCTACTATCTCAGAGTCAAGTTCATATTTAGTGCTAAACTTACGGAAAATATCGGCATCCATAAAAGATTTAATACAATCAAACTTAGGTGTCATACCTGACTCCTTACCTTCGTCGAGGTACCAATCTTCAGAGTTGCGTTTAATTCTATCCAATAAATTCCATTTGAATTCAATAGTCTTCATCATAAAAGAGCCAACACAAGAAGTATCAAGCATGGTGCGATTGTTATCAGAAAGCCGAGCATAAAAACTTTGAATGATTATTTCTCTTGGAAGCTCATGATTGGGGCATGAATATAACATTGATTTAAGCCTCCCCCAAGCTTGAGCGATGCTTTCTCCTTCGCGAGGCCAAAAATTATATATATAATTGTGATCACGATGAACAAGATGCATAGGGTAATACTTTTGATGAGATTCCAATTTCAATCTTTTATAGTTCCATGATCTCGTATCACATAGCCTATACCATGTCAATGTGTCTTCCTTCATTGATAAAGGAAAAGCCGTCTTCTTAACAACATCAACGGGTACACCTGCAAGCTTAAATAATCCACAAATTTCATCCACATATATTAAGTGCTCATCAGGGTGCTTTGTTCCATCTCCTGTAAAAGGATTAGCTAGCAGTTTTTCCATCATACCCGATGGAAATTCAAAAGGAGTTTCATTTTCAATAGGTTTAGTAGGTTGAGGAGCAACTCTTTGCTCTACTAGACGGGGTGAAGATACCCCGAACAAGCCCCTCAGAGAATTACTTTCCATAGTAACAAGTGACCGAAAATTTCAGCACACTATATAAATTTTTCCTTACCAAATTCCACTTACCAAAGGCGCTACATTCCCCAGCAACGGCGCCAGAAAAGAGTCTTGATGACCCACAAGTATAGGGGATCTATCGTAGTCCTTTCGATAAGGAAGAGTGTCGAACCCAACGAGGAGCAGAAGGAAATGATAAGCGGTTTTCAGCAAGGTATTCTCTGCAAGTACTGAAATAAGTGGTAACAGATAGTTTTGTGATAAGGTAAATTGTAACGAGCAACAAGTAACAAAAGTAAATAAGGTGCAGCAAGGTGGCCCAATCCTTTTTGTAGCAAACGACAAGCCGGAACAAACTCTTATAATAGGAAAAGCGCTCCCGAGGACACATGGGAATATCGTCAAGCTAGTTTTCATCATGTTCATATGATTCACGTTCGGTGGACCGGTGCTTGGGTGCTGTTCTTACTTGAACAAACATCCCACTTATGATTAACCTCTATTGAAAGCATCCGCAACTACAACAAAAGTATTAAGGTAAACCTAACCATAGCATGAAACATATGGATCCAAAACAGCCCCTTACGAAGCAACGCATAAACTAGGGTTTAAGCTTCTGTCACTCTAGCAACCCATCATCTACTTATTACTTCCCAATGCCTTCCTCTAGGCCCAAATAATGGTGAAGTGTTATGTAGTCGACGTTCACATAACACCACTAGAAGTTAGACAACATACATCTCATCAAAATATCGAATGAATACCAAATTCACATGACCACTAATAGCAAGACTTCTCCCGTGTCCTCAGGAACAAACGTAACTACTCACAGGGCATATTCATGTTCGTAATCAGAGGGGTAATAATATGCATAAAGGATCTGAACATATAATCTTCCACCAAATAAACCAACTAGCATCAACTACAAGGAGTAATCAACACTACTAGCAACCTACTAGCACCAATCCCGGACTTGGAGACAAGAATTGGATACAAGAGATGAACTAGGGTTTGGAGATGAGATGGTGCTGGTGAAGATGTTGATGGATATTGCCCTCTCCCGATGAGAGGAGCGTTGGTGATGATGATGACGATGATTTCCCCCCGAGGGAAGTGTCCCCGCAGAACATCTCCGCTTGAGCCCTAGATTGGTTCCGCCAAGGTTCTGCCTCGTGGCGGCGGAGTCTCGTCCCGAAAGGTTGCTTATGATTTTTTTCTCATTGAAAGAGCTCATATAGGAGAAGATGGGTGTCGGAGAGCCACCAGGGGGCCCACGAGGTAGGGGGCGTGCCCAGGGGGAGGGCGCGCCCCCCACCCTCGTGAGCAGGGTGTGGGCCCCCTGGCCTTCATCTATGGCGATGATTTTTCTTTATTTATTTTAAGACATTCCGTGGAGTTTCAGGACTTTTGGAGTTGCACAGAATAGGTCTCCAACATTTGCTCCTTTTCCAGCCAGAATTCCAGCTGCCGGCATTTCCCCTCTTCATGGTAAACCTTGTAAAATAAGAGAGAATAGCCATAAGTATTGTGACATAACGTAAAATAACAGCCCATAATGTGATAAATATTGATATAAAGCATGATGCAAAATGGACGTATCATGCCCTAAGGGGGGGCGCCCTCCACCCTCATGACCGCCTCCCTCCTTTCTTGACGGAGGGTCCAAGTCTCCTGGATCATATTTGTTGAGAAAATCACGTTCCCGATGGTTTCATTCCGTTCGGACTCCGTTTGATATTCCGTTTCTTCGAAACACTGAAATAGGCAAAAAACAACAATTCTGGGCTGGGCCTCCGGTTAATAGGTTAGTCCCAAAAGTAATATTGAAGTGGAAAATAAAACCCAATATGGTCCAAAATAGTAGATAATATAGCATGGAGCAATCAAAAATTATAGATACGTTGGAGACGTATCAATCGCTGACGCGGTCCGCCGGAGATTCTACTAGTTCCTCCGGTCCAGGAGCGTGGCCGCTTCTGGCCACGCAGCCGGGTCCAAGATCTACATCCGGTGACGACACTAGCCGGAGCCTCATCTATGTACATAACAATCTGAAAGAAAAAATGGCATAAACATCCATGTAGGACATTCAAAATCAATTCTCAAGATCTAGAAGAAAAAAGGCACAAACATATATGTACGACATTCAAAATCAATTCTCAAGATCTGGCCATGAATTATTAGTACGCAAGCTAAACGTAGTCAGATTTTTAGCAAAAATCATTTGTACAAAACAAACAATTAATCACTAACTCTATACGGATAACATTCATACAATCAATACAATACGTGCATCTAACGAATCTTAATTACTCTGATTTCATGGACTGAGAGAACATAAACATAGGATTTGTATTCCAGAAAAATTATAGAGGGGGGGGGAGTAACCGGAGAAAACACATGATATGTTTGCCGCAAAAATGGGTATATAGATGACTAACCGGCTTTCCGTCGGAGTCGCAGTCGTTGCAGGAGTTGCTGTTGACCTCCGGCTCCGACTTGGGGGGGCATGACGACACCGACAAAGTCAAGGTCGTGTTGCTGCCCACGCCAGACCTCGTCGTCCGTGACGGCAACCTTTGTGCACAGCTTCACGCGTTGTGCGGGTACCAGCCCCGGTGTCGCCACTCCCTCCGATGGTGCGCTTTGACGGCATCCTCATACACTCCAGAGTCTAGACGTTGGTCACCACTGTGGACCGGGGGTGCAGTCACCTATTATGGCCGGCGGCTTGGGCGCGCAATTGATATGGACCAGTGGGAGCGAGGCAGGCTGCGGTCAAAAGCTGTCTCACCTCCCGGTGAGCCTATGCGGCGGACTTTTGCCATTCCTACCATTATTTCACACAGCTAATCGCACGGCTCCCGTAAATACGCACACCTGCATGCACGCCTCCCGGTATGCCTGCATGGTGGACTGCTCGCATGCGTCCCGTCAACTCACGCCTGCTTGCACAACACACGGGGCGTGTGGCAGCACGTATATTTTTTGGTTTACTCATGATTCATTCTGCCACTTTACTGCTTAACTGAAGCATGGCACGGTCTAACGCACACGGTCCGTATGAGATATTGGTTGCCAGTTTTTAATAATCTCCTGTTCGTAAGAAGATTATATCAAAACGGGTCTAATTGACGAAAAAATTCAATGTCACAGTCTACTGGTGTTCATATATGACACCACGATAAGTTTCATGAATTTCAACTCAGTTTTGGATTTACTGAATTTTAGAAATAAATATTCTCAATATTTTGAAATCTCTTGCACAGAGAAACATGCACCCAGGGACACATATGATTTTGCAACCCATTTTGGTGGACATGTAGCTCAAATTTGATTTTTGCACATTAAATCCCTAGGAAATCAATCAATGTATAAAAACAGTCGAATGATGTCTGTTTTTTTATTTTAACACGATACTCCACCTTTGGTCACATGTTCACTGCAAAAAAGTTTGACATGCCTCAGAGTGGCTGTGGTGGTGCGGATGTGTGTGTCTGTGTGTGTGTGGGGGGGTCCGGGGTCGGACACTACTGAGTCATGAACCTCTGTGTGGGATTATTGATCATTTTGTGAGTCATATATGCCACATCGAAGTCGTGAATTGGTTATTTAAAGCATTACACAACCCTTTCATACATAATGTTCGACCCACATGCATGCATTGGTGGTCCTCTCGGACACTCTCCCTCGTGCGGTTATCAGCGACGTGCCCATTCGTTAGCCTGCAAAGGTTCTCAGTTTCCACCGACAACGAGAGGCATTTGACCAAAAGGTGGATTCATCTTGGCATGTGTGTGGTGTGGTTCATGGTGGGATTCCATATCAAAGTTTGAGCACGTACATACACACTCCCACTGGCTTGAAGTGAGGGGGCTACACGCATCGTGGTGTAGTGCGTTTCCGGTTTGCGAAGCATGTGCCACGTCAAAGTTGTGCCTTGGGTATTCAAACATCACATAACACACGGGCGCATGCACATGGTGGTTTTGTCATATGACATCACTCGCATGTGCCTTTCTCTGTGGGCCCACGAGGTCATCGTCGACCAGTTGAATGTACAACGAGAGAGAGGTTAATTTGACCAACACGGATGGTTCTTTTTTGGTTTGTGTTACGTATATGCACAGTATAGGAGTATGTACATGCCAAAGAGGGGGCAACATGAATACTCTCTATATATGTGTGTCATAACCTCACTCCATGTGGGGACTTTCCGGTTCCCGAGGCAGGTGTCACATCAAAGTTGTACATTATATTGGTATTCAAACATCACGCAATACCATGCATGCGGTGGTTGCCCTATATATAGGAACTCGCTCGCGTGTGGCGCTTCCATCCGTGGGCATGCGAGGTTGTCCTCCATCACTTTGACCCAATGAGGGAGTGGTTAATTTGATCATCAAGGAATGATTCTTTTTTGGTTTGTGCTATACAACAGAAGTACATATATACCACGCGTTGAATGGGGGCGTACATATAGCACATACCACGCGTCATGAACCTTGCACTCTCTATGGGGACTTTTTGGTTTCCTATATACGTGGTGCCACATCAAAGTTGTGCATTGTGTATTCAAACATCACATAAACAGCTCTTTGGGCAACATGCAGACGGTGGTACGTAGTCCTATATAGGATGATTACACGCGTGCGATATATGCTTCTCTTCTGTCTTGGGCCCGCGAGTTCACCGTCCTTCACTTTGACCCAGCGAGAGAGAGGTATGTTTGACAAACAAGGAGGATTAATTATTTTACAGTTGTGTTACTAGGGTTATATAGTACGTCTCGAGGGGGGTGACCAGCTTGGTCCATCACTTTCACCGACAACGCGAGAGATGTTAACTAATTTGACTTAGGAGGGGATTAATTTTTTGTTTTGTCTTGATATAGATCATGATGTGAGATTACATATATATATAATAGCACATCTGTACACATGAATCCATCCCACTGGATCGAAGGAGGGCGAGCACACGACACATCAAGAACGACCTCTTGCTTTGTGTGGGGACCTCTGCGATTTTCAACGCATGCACCACATCAATGTTGTGCATTGGGTCGGGTATTCAACACATATGCGTGCATCACACACCTCCATAAATATGTTTGGGACACACACATGCAATAATGGTTGTCTTTGGGCACACTCTCACTCGCTTGGTTATTGGAGGCAAGCCTATATATATTCGTGGGCCTGCGTGGACGTCCATCATTTCAACCAACGACGAGAAAGGTTACCAGGGTGGATTATTCTTGTTTTCTTCGAGTTACAGTATAGTAGGTCGACCCATTCCAAGCCTAATTAAGTTTGAGCGCATGCTACGCGTCGTGAACCCTCTCTTGGTGTGGTGATTTTATGGTTCCAAAGCATGGTGCCACATCAAATTTGCACACTAGATATTCAAACACCATACGCACCACTTCCATATACATACTTGGGCCACATGCACAGAGTGGGTATGTATTCATACAATACTCGCTCGCGAGGTTATCGGTGACAAGCTAGCCCATTCTGACCAACAACATGCAGGGAGAGGTTGTACGACCAAGTTGGATTCTGCTTGGTCCGTGTTATATAGTACGTCTTGGTGAGATGCCCTCCCCCCGACATGTGTGTGTGTGGGGGGGGGGGGCTACTTCGTGCTACCTATAACCTCTGTGGGGTCGGGGAAGTCCGGTTAATTTGCGAGGCACACGTGCCACATCAAAGTTGTGAATGGTAGTTAAATATCACACACCACACCCTTTTCATACGTATAGTAGGGCCACCCGCATGTGGTTCGTATGTGGTCTCACCCATCTCGAGCCACAAGCACACATTTATGGGTTGGCACACAGTCCACCTTTGTCGGGGAGCGAAAGGGGAAGTTTGACCATATATATATGATGGCCTCCTATAGGTTTTGTGTTACGGTAGGGTGAGATTTCAGACCTAGCTATTTGGGGGCATGCATTCGTAGCTAGGATTCCCTTACCACTGACACGAAGTGGGTTTCGTAGGGGGTGGCTGACTAGTCCCTCACATCAGCACAGTAGATTGGGCTCCACAAGGCTTGCCTCCCGGTCTTGAAAATATCTACTACCTCGTAATCTCGAAAATATCTACCGCCTGGAAGGTTTTAATGTTTGATAGCACACGATTAGTATGTGCAGGCCGTGTGCGATGTCTGTTACTCCCGCTCTGGTTCAGTCCCTTGATTCAAATTTTCAGTAGCCCCAGCATTTTACTCCCGCCTCTGCATACCTCGCAATCTCAAAAATATCTTCTCGCCCTTGATTCAAATTTTTAGTTGCCCCGACATTTTACTCCCACCTCTCCATCCCTCGCAATCTCAAAAATATCCTCGCCCTTGATCCAAATTTTTAGTAGCCCCGCCTTGTTACCCCCGCCTAGTAAAATTTTCAGTTGCCACGCACTAGTACAGTGAGGTGCTATACAAACGGTTTTTAACCCCTTTCCGCGACGGCATGTGGAACCGTCGCCTAGTGAGTGTCGGCGATAACGGGGTCCTTTCCACACGACCCAAAAACCGTCAGGGATATGGCCTCCTGGCACACACGCTCGGCAAAATGAGGTCGTGTGCGACCAGCGAGCGCTCAAATACGGAAATACTTATAGTAGAGCTAAAAAAATACAATTATACAGGCTAAATCATTTCCGGTCGCAAGTACATCCCACATAGTCAGTCACCGCTAAATGTTTCCGTTCTTATATACATCCCACACAGTGGCTCCAAGGAAAACATTTATGTTCGCAAGTACATCACACACAATGTTCCCCATTAAATCGTTTGTGATAGCGTTTCCATTTCACACGGTATTAACAATTTTATCGTTTGTGTTATTGAATGCATCACACACAGTGCGTGGAACTAACTGTGTGTCAAGGGTTGTCCATCACACAACAGTTTTTATGTGGTAAACGTTTGCGCCAGGTGGCCTAATGCAAATAGTTTACAAGAGGATGTCGTGTGTGATTGTTCATTAATCTAACACAGTTTATTCCTAGAAACTGTGTGCGTTATTGAATGCATCGCACACGGTTTTTTCTCAATAACCGTTTGCAATAGGAAAACCCAATTAGAAGGCTAATTATCTAATTATTAATAATCCATTTGTTAATCTAATTGACATTTCATATTAAGCACACAATATATTTCATTTTCATAATTGAAATACATCAGAGTACAACGTCATATAGCTTCAGCACTCAGCTACCCCATTACACAACTACACCAGCACCAAGTTTCACATGCAACATCTATAACCTTTCGAAATTAGGATCTTAGACGGTACATAGACATATGTATCTCATCTGGAAAACTGCTGAAGCAGAAGGCAAATATTGAGCCTTCACCGATGTTGAAGGTCTTTGTAACTTTAGGCTAGTGCATGTGGATGATTGACCGTCCATCCTTCGTCCTCTTCAGGAACACTTCAATATTGAACCGTTGGTGTTGTATGAATACCTTCCTCGCCTCCTGACCATACAGGTGGTTTGAGAGGTAATCATCAGTGAACTGCTTTGGAAAGGCCTGAAAACAAGGATGTGCACAAATATCTTCTATATATTGGAAATGGGGCAAAGGAATAAAAAAGGCAAGGTATAATAGTTAGTACCATCCTATAGTGAAATGATGTCTTCTTCATTGTGCACACAAAGATCTTGTTTGTTTTTTGTCGCTAATTTCTTTACCCTAGCAATCTTTCTGAGTTTCTTGACTTGACTGATATTCATGGACAACTCATTTCCCCATATGCAAAAAGGGTCGAACAGTGGGTCAAAACCTCTAACAGCGGGACCTACATGTGCAAGACCAAATTGTTAAAAACCTAAATATTAGAATGGTTCCTGCAATTGCACAATAATGTGTTATTAGACAACGGATCATGCACGTCCGAACCTCGATTGTAAACCTCGGTGCTTCCCATTGTTTCCCTGCAACACATATAAGGTAGTTAGTCATCATGTTATGTAAGGGTTCGCATGCTATTAGTAAAATATGTTGATGAAAAATAAGCACATTGCAAATTCATCAGATTAATTCAAGCCACAAGGAAAACCCATTTATCCAAACCAAGCAAGATTAAGAACTAGGAAATATAGCACTTGTATATGTTTCTCATGTATTTAGTGCAGCCAAATTCGATTTATTCCTCACATGCACAACAATACAAAATTCTACCCACGACAATTGGACATCGCATTGCGGAATTGAACCAAGCAGTTAACTAAACAACACAACAAATGAACCAAACATTAACTGAGCACCACATTGCACAATATAACATACTCCTAATAGAAGATCAGATAGTTAACCAAACCAAGCATGCTTAACAACTTGGAAATATAGCCATTGTATTTATTTCTTATGTATTTAGTACATCCAAATTCAATTTATTTCTCACATGGTATACAATAACAGAATGCAGCCACAACAGTTGGACATCGCATTGCAGAATTGAACCATGCAGTTAAGTAAACACCACAACAAATGAACCAAATATTAACTGAGCACCACATTGCACAATATAACATACTCCTAATAGAAGATCAGACAGTTAACCAAACCAAGCATGCTTAACAACTTGGAAATATAGCAATTGTTTTTGTTTCTCATGTATTTACTACAGCCAAATTCAATTTATTCCTCACATGGTATACAATAATAGAATGCACCCACAACTATTGAACATCGCATTGCAGAATTGAACCAAATAGTTAACTAAACACCACAACACAAATGAACCAAACGTCAACTGAGCACCACATTGCACAATGTGTAACCAAACCAAGCATGCTTGACAACTTGGAAATATAGCAATTGTATTAGTTTCTCATGTATTTTGTAAAGATAAATTTGATTTATTTCTCACATGGAAGACAATACAAAATTTTAGCCTAAAGAATTGAACATCACATTTGCAGAATTGAACCAAACAGTTAACTGAAGACGACAACTAATTAAGAAAACAGTTAATAAGTGAGCACCACACTGCATGACATATAGAACATATACACTAGAGCAACAGATTGCATGGTAAAATTAGATAGCACAATTCACTAGAATTTGTGAAGGAAGGGCAGGAGCAGCACACGCAACGGGGAAACCGAGCATGCTTAACCGGCATAACTAGCAAATGTCAAGGTGCTCCTCCAAAATCTGGGGGTCGACATGAATGGCAGCCATCGCGACCTCATCCGCGCCTGCGGCCGCGATTTGCTTCTCCGCTGCCAAATGCTCCTTGTGATCCTGACTATATTGCGTGCACCATGGCTTACGGCGGCGCTTATTTGGTGGAGGGGTCGGTGATTTGGGTGGAAGGTGTCGCGCTCACGCCGGCGGACGGGGCATGTGGGATGTGGAAGCAGGAGGAGGATGGGGGTCAGGTGTGGATTACCTGCCTGGATAGGCGAGGCCGAGCAGCGTGAAGGAGGGTCATCGGCGAGGAGGCGGCGCTGCAAGCAAGGAGTGAAGGTTTCAACTTGGAAAGGAAGGCAGAAACAGGGGAAATGTGGCTTTTGGTAAGGGCGGGGGCGAGAGGTAGATATTTCATGAAGCCGAAAATTTGGAGTCGCTTCAATGAAAGAATCAAGGCAAAGTGTCATCAGACACGGTCCCATATTCAGAACTGTGTACGATATGTGAACATCAGAAATGATTCAGATAGCTTAACCCGTGAGTGATGAGTTTGAACGTCAAAAATTTTGGTTCGAATTTCCATGGTTAAAGTGGTTATCCACGTCATTGCATAATTAGGGTACACAAAGTGGACTAGAGCACACCCACACTTTTTAATCGAGCAAGTTCAATAATTAAACAGAGCTAGCTAACATAAACATTACTCTAACAAACTAAAGACCGGCACTCTTAATTAAACAAAACAAAGAGTACTACTACGACTGGTGCTCGTCGATCTCCGCCGCCGCCTCCATGTCTAGCTCGCGCCCGATGGTCTCCTGGGGAAGGGGCTCCATGGCATCCATCGCACCATACTTGGCAAGCATCTCGCCATCCGCGTCCGCCATATCTTTGGAATAGGCCGCCATGAGCTGGGCGTGGGCGGCCGTGATCTGGGCTTTGGCGGGCTCCGTCGTGGCAAGGTATGCCGCACAGGAACGGATGGCTGCTCAAACTCTCTCGGCGATTTCCAACTCTTCGGCCATGGGTTGCCAACTGTTGTCGGAGAAGCTTCCTTCGATTCGTGCGGTGACCGCCACGAGCTGGGCGTGGATGGCCTTGACATGGTGGTGGGCGGCCTCCATCAGGGCTAAGGCCGCCGCTGCGGAACGGAAAACTGATGTGCCTCTCTCGCGAGTTGCTATCCCAGAGGCAGATGCTGTTGCCGCCGCCTGAGAAGCAACAGCAGCAGTTTGGGCTGCCTTGGCTGCCCGGATGCAGATTGCAGTCGCCCTCACAAAGCTTGTTAGCATGCGCCTCGCGGTTGCGGCCGCGCTCTCGCCGGAGTGGGCCGCAGAAGTTGCCCTCACGACGCGGGTCCACATTCCCGTCTTTCACCGGCGATGATTGAACAGTGAAATGATATTTGGGGAGTGAGCTAGTGTGCTTGACACACCGGTTGCGGACGGTAGCCGACACACCTTCTCGTGTAAGCCATAGGCTTACTATACACCGAAGGTGCTCCAAGATATTTTATGCTGCATCTCACACGGTTCGTGATAATAAACTGTGTGCGATCTACTTGATTTTTCTTCTTGATTTGAATTACGTAATGGGGTCACAGCTGCAAAGGATGGTGTTTGAATTGCTAGAACTTTTATCTGCAGTGAACATGCAACTATAGGTGTGTCATCAAAAAAATTGTAATTATTCAGGGTTCGTTTGGACGTTTTTATACATTAACTTGGTTCTGTAGGCATTTCAGGTGCATAATTCAAATTTGAACTACATGCACATGCTCCAGTGCATATAAACTAGTTGAAAAATCAAATATGTGTCCTTGATTGCATGCTTAGGTCCCATGCAAGAAATGGGAATGAATGTCAAACACCCTGCCACCGTCACTCGGCCGCAAACATTGAGAAACTAGGTTTTTAATTCTATTAAATCCAAAACTCGTCTGAAATTTATGAAACTTGGCATGCTATCATGGAGCGGCATCAACATGCCGTGGTAAAAAATTTGTCCCATTTGGGGCAGGTTTGGGTATAAGCTTCTCCCAAACCAGAGCTTCTCACAACAAGCATGATGGTTTCGGTAGGGAACGTGCCACCTTTGGGACGAAATGATATCCGTTGCCTCTTATTGCTTCCAAAAAATTTCTAGTGTCAACATAGAACAACAAGAGTGTTGTGTTTAATTTTGGAATCTTTTGGGGTTCGTTTGGACATTTTTATACATTAACTGGGTTTTCTAGTCATTTTATGTGCACAATTCAAATTTGAACTACATGCACATGCTCCAGTGCATATAAATTGGTTGAAAAATTAAATCTGTGTCCTTGGTTGCATGCTTAGGTCCCATGCAAGAAATGGGAATGAATTTCAAACACCCTCCCACCGTCACTCGGCCACAAACATTGAGATACCTGGTTTTTAAATTCTAGTAAATCCAAAACTCGTCTGAAATTCATGAAACTTGGCATGCTATCATGGAGCGGCATCGACATGCCGTGGTAAATTTTTATCCCATTTTGGGCAGGTTTGGGTATAAGCTTCTCACAACAAGCGTGATGGTTTCGGGATGGAACGTGCCACCTTTGGGGACGAAACGATATCCGTTGCCTCTTATTGCTTTCAAAAATTTTCTAGTGTCAACATAGAACAACAGGAGTGTTGTGTTTAATTTTGGAATTTTTTGGGGTTCGTTTTCACATTTTTATACATTAACTGGGTTTTCCAGGCATTTTATGTGCATAATTCAAATTTGAACTACATCCACATGCTCCAGTGCATATAAACTGGTTGAAAAATCAATTTTGTGTCCTTGGTTGCTGATGACCCACAAGTATAGGGGATCTATTGTAGTCCTTTCGATAAGTAAGATTGTCGAACCCAACGAGGAGCGGAAGGAAATGATAAGCGGTTTTCAACATGGTATGCTGTGCAAGCACTGAAATTATCGGGAACAGATAGTTTTGTGATAAGGTAATTCATAACGGGTAGCAAGTAACAAAAGTAAAAAAGGTGCAGCAAGGTGGCCCAATCCTTTTTGTAGAAAAGGACAAGCCTGGACAAACTCTTATATAAAGAAAAGCGCTCGCGAGGACACATGGGAATTATCGTCAAGCTAGTTTCCATCACGCTCATATGAATCACGTTCGTTACTTTGATAATTTGATATGTGGGTGGACTGGTGCTTGGGTACTTCCCTTCCTTGGACAAGCATCTCACTTATGATTAACCCCTCTCGCAAGCATCCGCAACTACGAAAGAAGAATTAAGGGAAACCTAACCATAACATGAAACATATGGATCCAAATCAGCCCCTTACGAAGCAACGCATAAACTAGGGTTTAAGCTTCTGTCACTCTAGCAACCCATCATCTACTTATTACTTCCCAATGCCTTCCACTAGGCCCAAACGGTGGTGAAGTGTCATGTAGTCGACGTTCACATAACACCACTAGAGGAAAGACAACATACATCTCATTAAAATATCGAACGAATACCAAATTTAGATGACTACTTATAGCAAGACTTCTCCCATGTCCTCAGGAACAAACGTAACTACTCACAAATCATATTCATGTTCATAATCAGAGTGGTATTAATATGCATAAAGGATTTGCACATATAATCTTCCACCAAATAAACCAACTAGCATCAACTACAAGGAGTAATCAACACTACTAGCAACCCACAGGTACCAATCCGAGGTTTTGAAACAAAGACCGGATACAAGAGATGAACTAGGGTATGAGATGAGATGGTGCTGGTGAAGGTGTTGATGGAGATTGCCCCCCTCCCGATGAGAGGATCGATGGTGACGATTTCCCCCTCCTGGAGGGATGTTTCCCCGGCAGAAAAGCTGCACCGGAGCCCTAGATTGGTTCCGCCATGGTTCCGCCTCGAGACGGCGGTGCTTCGTCCCTAAAGCTTCCTCCCGGAGGGATGTTTCCCCGGCAAAACAGCTCAACCGAAGGCCTGCCAGGGGGTAGGGCAAGGAAGCTCGTCCCAGTTGTCGCCGCCTCGCCTGGCTTCGATGCGCGTCCAAACTGACGAGGCGGGTAGTGCCACGCTGGCTGGCTGACTGCTGAGTTGGTGCGGCGGCAGAGCCTTCACGAAGATCGGCATGCCACCACGCAGGTGCTTGCTGAGTTGGCCTAGAGGCCTCACATCGCCACGCAGGTGTTCGCCTAGTTGGTGGGCTGGCAGCTGCATGGGAACGGCGGCGGGGCTTTGGTAAATGTGGGCCTGGCTGCGCCCCCGCGGATGTCTTCGGCAAGAGTCTTGGCGGGGCCCCGGCAAGTGTCTTGCCGTGGCGTCGTGGTCGTCCCCGACAAGGGGCTTTCCGGGGGTCTCGTGGGTATCCTCGGCGAGGATCTTGCCGAGGATCTCCGTCTTCTGATTCTCATCTGATCTTGCACGTTCTTGGTCTTCACAAAGATCTGCATGCCACCATGGAGGCACCTCCCGAGCATTGGTTCCGATGTGGTTGAGGGCGTCAGAAATCTTAGGCTCAAGGGTGGTAGCCCTGCTGGCGTTGGGCAAGTTGCCACGGCAAGGCTCTTGTCGGCGCTATGGAGGCCGCCCCCGGCAAGGGCCTCGCCGGGGGAGCCCACCTCGCCCTACTGCTCTTTGTGTTTCCAGCTTGGCGTTGGTCTAGTCATCTTGTGCCTTTAGCTTCTTCCGCCCGCCAAGCGTGGCTAGGGGCGTATTGCGATCGCTCACACAAGTAAAGGGGTGCTCAAAGGACCCCTACTTTTGTACATCGACAGAGCCCCGGCCCGGCCACATATATGCGCTGCATGCGTTAATGCACCACCAACGGTACATGGGTGCGCGTGCGGTGGAGCTTTTACGGCAGTAACTCCCTTGCTCGTTGCATTTCCCCATGACCCGCGTTGAATGCGCGACGTGGGGGTCGTGCATGACGTGGGGGTCATGCGTGGGGCGGTTGCTGCCCTCATGCATCACATCGTAGTAAATAGTAAAGAGGTGGCCCGCGCCTTCCCAATAGAAAACGAAAAACCGCGGGCGCGCTGATCATTTACCCTCTGCGCCTCCTCCAATCTCGGAACCGCCGTTCCTCTCTTCTTCCTCAGGCGAAAGATTCGAAGTTCTTGCCTCTGCTTGCTGCCGCCGCCCCCATTGCTCTTGATCCTTCGCCCCCTTCCAGCTGCTATGGCGCCCAAAACCAGCAGGGGAAAGGGAGCGGCCAAGGATGCCGGAGAGAAGGAGGTGCCGGATAGCGAGTCGGCGGCACGGCGGACGCAGCTCGCCTACTTCCTGTCGACTGTCGATGCGGTCCACCTCAAGAACCTCTTCTTGCCCCTGTGGGGGAGGAAGAAGACGGGGCATCCCGTCACGCGCGTCGTCCCCGTTGATTTTGCCAAGGACGGCCCAAATTGGTACCCCTTCTTCGTCGATTTCTTCTCATGCGGGCTCTGCTCGCCTTTCTCTGACTTCTTCAACAACGTCATGCACACCTACGGCTTTCATCTTTTGGATCTCACGCCAAATGTCGTGGCGTGCCTGGTCTCTTTGCCCACCTCTGTGAGGGCTTTGCCGGGGTGCTCCCCAGCATGACGCTCTACTGTCACTACTTCTACCCTCGCATCCAACTAGGGGGCGCCATCTCTAGGAGCATCGCCTGGATCTGGAGGACCCAGGAGACATACCCGGAGGGTGCCCAGAAGGAGAGGTGGGAGGAGTGGCGGGGCCGGTGGTGCTGGATCAAGGAGAAGGACCCGCCGGAGTTCTGTCGGGTTCGTCAGAGCGTGCTGATCCGCCGCGGGGACTGGAGCGACCTCGACGCCAATGACGAAAAGCTCACGGTTGCCACCACCAGGATTCATCGCCTCACCATGGCCAGGCTCACCCTTGAGATGATCGGGCCCGATTTCATCCGCCGCTGAATTCCTCCACTGAACAACAAGGGGAGGCCGACTTGGCTCTTCAGGAACGCTGCCGACATCATGAGGCTTCGCCCTGGTTTGAAGCACAACTTCACGGTGATGGGGCATGCTCACTTCTGCCAAAGGCTCTTCCAGCTCGACATGAACAGCGACGACAAGGCGGAGAGGAGCGGCAAAGCCGTCATGGGGCCCCTGTTCGGGTTGCCGACTGGAGTGGTCCCGCTGAGCAACAACTCTCGCCAGTCCGCCATCATTGCCATGATGCCGGACTTCAACGCACATGACCTTGACCCGGCCTGGGCCGAGCCGCCGGCGGAGAAGGTGCGGGAGTTCTTCGACACCTTGTCGGAGGCTTACGTCCGCGACGAGCCGCTGCTCTGAAGGAAATATGCACTAGAGGCAATAATAAAGTTATTATTTATTTCCTTATTTCATGATAAATGTTTATTATTCATGCTAGAATTGTATTAACCGGAAACATGATACATGTGTGAATACATAGACAAACAGAGTGTCACTAGTATGGCTCTACTTGACTAGCTCGTTGAATCAAAGATGGTTATCTTTCCTAGCCATAGACAAAGAGTTGTCATTTGATTAACGGGATCACATCATTAGGAGAATGATGTGATTGACTTGACCCATTCCGTTAGCTTAGCACTTGATCGTTTAGTATGTTGCTATTGCTTTCTTCATGACTTATACATGTTCCTATGACTATGAGATTATGCAACTCCCATTTACCGGAGGAACACTTTGTGTGCTACCAAATGTCACAACGTAACTGGGTGATTATAAAGGTGCTCTACAGGTGTCTCCAAAGGTACTTGTTGGGTTGGCGTATTTCAAGAGTAGGATTTGTCACTCTGATTGTCGGAGAGGTATCACTGCCCCACTCGGTAATGCACATCACTTAAGCATTGCAACTAATGAGTTAGTTGCGGGATGATGTATCATGGAACGAGTAAAGAGACTTGCCGGTAACGAGATTGAACTAGGTATTGAGATACCGACGATCGAATCTCGGGCAAGTAACATACCAATGACAAAGGGAACAACGCATGTTGTTATGTGGTTGTTGGAGTAATGGGCCACGGGTAGGCTAACCCGAAGCCCAGAACCTTTCAAGGAATCGGGGCTGATTGCGCCCCTCAAGACGCCAAGATGAAGAGCCTCCTTCTGGAGGCCGGCAGGAAGAACGGCCGACTGCCCACGCGCGGCCGAGTCCTAGAGGCGAGGTCAAGACAAGCCAACTCCTACCTAGCGGCTTCTAGAGAAGCCGGCCCTGAGGAGTCGGCCCACGGCACCAGCCAAGCCCATGTCCTCATCAAGTGGGACGGGGGATGGCTACAGTACGGCCCATTCCTCCCTTTCTGTGGATGGCGTATACAAAGACGCTGCATCAGCCGAGATCTTCGCCTCGACGCCAATCGCTGCATATCATCCTCGACATCATCACCAAAGAAAGCGGAGTCCTCGCCCCACAACGGCCTGTCTCAGACGGCCCTGTGACGATGGGCCCCACCACCAACGAGAGTCCAGAAGACGGCGGAGCTCTACCAAATGGACCCGAGGGAGGTCGGTCCTTGAGTCGGCCTGCCCCTTCCTCGGCCAGCGCGCCATTATCTAGAGGATACGGGAGTGGCTACAGAATCGCCACCAGCGGCGGGATCAGCCACGACTTCCCGACCGAGCTCAAGATCATTAGAGACACGGTTACAAGAATCAGCAGCCGGCAGACCTGGCAGCGGCGGTACTACCTGTCGACTTCTGCACTGCATCAGCCAAGTGAGAAGCCAAGTGGTCGAAGAGATCGACGGTCGGGCCTTGCCCACCGATTACTTTCATTGTACCTCGGGGTAGGCCTATATAAACCCCCCGGGGCACCCATGCAAAGGGTTCCAACCCATTAGAACTAGATCAGATCCTAGAGGAAGGAAGGAGCTAGCCTTGCCTTCTCCTACCTTTAGCATACAGCTCGAGGAGCACCTTTGTATTCACTTTGCCTTAGTGATCATGCGGAGACCCCGCAGAGCAGGACTAGGGGTGTTATCTCCTAGGAGAGCCCCAAACCTGGGTAAAGTAAGCCGGCGTTCGTGTCTACGCCTCATCCCGCTTCCGGGCACCGACGACGTTCTACTCGCTCCCACCATGATAAGCCATCCCTTGGCATATGTCGCACCTAACACCCGAAATTTGGTGCCCACCGTGGGGCGAGGTGCACCGTCGTCCGGAGGCCTGTTCTGGACGAGAACCCTTTTCCTCCCTGGCGAGCGCAGCCAGCCCGACACGCCAGACGGAGTCTGCGCCGACGCGCTCCATGGCGCGAAAATCGCCTGTGCGGCCAGTTGCCTCGCCAATCTTGTCGGCGAGGTTCGCCTCTCCGACGAGCCCGCATCCGATGCGGGCATAGACGGCCCCGAGAGCCTCCTCGCGGGCCTCCTCGACCAACTTCACGTTTCCAGCAAGCCAGCTGTGGACTTGGAGTCCATAGGCTCCACCGACCCGATGTTGGTATACGACGAGCCGCTCCCCCGCGCGGAGAGCGGCGGAAGCACCGTCACTGAGGTGCTTGTCATCGGTCATGGCAAGCACTCCGGCGGGGGTGCTCATGACCCGCTCGACGCGGCGCTGCAAGACCTGACCGCACCCATTCCCGAAGACACGGACACCGAGACGCTGGAGGCACGCCGCCTTCAGCTTGTCGAAGGCGCCAAGAAGCTGGCCAGCATGAGACGCCACTCGGAGGCCTACCAGCGAGATGGATCAAGGCTAGGCGGCACGCCGCTTCCCGCTGGGTTCAGCCGCTTTGGCACGGTCCAGCAGCGCCATGCGGGCTATCGCCAACCTGTTCGGGCAACGCCTGCCTAAGCCACGCCGCGAAAACATCCGAGCTGCTCAGACGGGCGCATTTAATCCAGACAAGTTCGAGGGCGAAGAACGCCGCCGATGACGGAGCGCCCAGCCGCCTCGCTGCCGCCAAGGTATCGAGGCCGGTTGCCGACCGATGCGCCGCAACGGCAAAACGACGATTCCGCTTCCCCGCCGAGATCAAGGCGCGACATCTCGGACGCCGACCGGTGGCGCCCGCGAAGAAAGACAAGGAGCCGGCTGCCACCGCAATGGACTTCAGATTACCATAGAGTGCTACCAAGACGGCCGCCTAAGAGCAAAGTGGAACGACGGACGATCGTCCGCTTTCCCCTTGCAGGAAAGGCGAAGTCTCCCCGCCGCCGCTGACCACTCGACACTAGGCGACCGCCTTGGCCGCCGAGAGGGAGTCGGAGAGAATGATGCCCGCCACCGGATCGACCATCTCCATCGATCCCTGGCGCTAGAAGAAGAAGATGAGTTGGGTCTGCCGTGTTTCGGCCCCCGCATTCGAGATGAACCCTTCCCCAAATGGTTCACGCTCCCAAGAGACACGCCCAAATACACCGGCTCCGTGAAGCTGGAGGACTGGCTGGTCGACTACTCCACAACCGTCAGCATAGCAAACGGCAACAAGCGTGTTGCCGTAAAATACGTTCCACTCATGCTCCAGGGCACGGCCCGGACTTGGCTGAACAGCTTGAAGCCCCGCGGCATCAACAGTTGGGTCGACTTCACCGATGCCTTCGTCCACAACTTCACCAGCACGTACAAGCGGCCGCCCAAGCCCCGCCAGCTTTCCTTGTGCGTACAAGGTCCCAATGAGTCGACTCGCGACTACCTCATGCGCTGGGCCGAGCTCCGCAACTCTTGCGAGGGCGTGCACGAGGTGCATGCCATCGAGTACTTCACCGCAGGGTGCCGAGAGGGCACCGTCCTCAAGCACAAGCTCCTCTACGATGAGCCGGTGACCCTCGATGAACTGCTGATCATAGCAGACAAATATGCCACGACCGGCTCCTCCATGAAGGCAGAGATCCAAGTTAGTGCGACTGGCAAAGTGGCTCCTCAGGCTCCTCGAACCCCGCCGAGACGCCACGGTGTCAACAGCGTAACCACTATTAAGCGATGGCCACATAGCCGCTTCCACCAGCCGGCAGTGGCAACAAATAAGACCAAAGAATGGAAGGGCAACCTCCGCCTAAACGTCAAGGGCGGCAAGCCCAACTCGTTGCCGCTTTCATATGAGCAGATTTTGATGCTCCTTACAAATTCCATAGTGGTGCAAAGTCGCCCAACCACACCACTCAGAGTGCCATCGCTCACCAGATCGCTAAGGGAGACGGCCTTCTGTTTCCCCCGCCTGCTGGTGCCACCGCCTCCTCCATCCCAAAGAACCGCGGTCGACTACTCAAGGCGATACAAGATGAGTACCCAGAAGAGCATGGAGCCTATGTCGTGTTCACTAGCGTGGCCGATGATCGACGCAGCAGACGGCTGCGGCAACAAGAACTGAATGCAGTGGCATCAGAGACACCAGAGTTCAGGCATTGGTCCAAGAAGCCCATCAGCTGGAGCAGAGCTGACCACCCGGAAGTGATGCCTAACCCCGGCTCCTGTGCCCTGGTTTTGGACGCCACTTTTGCCATGGACAGGCGAGCTGCTCGCTTCTCCCGAGTCCTGATAGATGGCGGCAGCAGCATCAACATCCTGTATAAGGATACCATGGAGAAATTAGGAATCAAACAGAGGCAACTTCAGTCCAGCCGGACAGTATTCCATAGCATGGTTCCTAGCCTCTCCTGCTCACCAATCGGCAAGATCCTGATAGACGTCCTCATCGGAGACAAAGATCACTTCCGCCGAGAGTCAGTTTGGTTTGAGGTGGTGGACCTTGAGAGCCCATACCATGCATTACTTGGCCGGCCTGCCCTGGCCAAGTTCATGGCTGTCCCCCACTATGCCTACCTCATGATGAAGATGCCGAGTTCCAAGGATTTCGACCATAGCCGGGCGATCATAATAAGTCGCCCGCCGCAGCAGAGAGAGAGCATTGATCACGAGTCCTCGTGGATCGCAGCCGAGAAGCTGCCCTTGACCGGTTGTGGCAATGGCAAGCAAGCAGCCGAGATGTCAGTCCGATCCCAAGGAGTCAAGATGAGGGCCTGCCTGCCGGCCAAAGAAACAAAGAAGATACCTTGGACCCGAGCACTGAGAGGTATGTCAGAGGTACGAACCTCGACAAAGAATAGGAAGGCGAAGCTCACGATTTCCTCCGTGAGAATCGGGACATTTTCGCATGGTCCCCCAAAGACATGCCGGGCGTCCCGACGGATTTCTCCGAGCACAAGTTACATGTCCGGTCTGATGCCAAGCCAGTCAGGCAGCCCTTGCGCCGCCTGTCAGAAGGGAGAGATAAGAGTCATCGGAGAAGAAATTGCCCGACTGCTGGCAGCCGGCTTCATCATGGAGGTGTTCTTTCTAGAGTGGCTGGCCAACCCGTCCCTTGTGCTGAAGAAAACAAGCAGGGCGAATGTATTGACTACACCAGCCTCAAAAAGATGCCCCAAGGACCCGCTTCTTTGCCACGGATCGACTAAGTGATAGACTCCACACCGGATGCAAGCTGTTGAGTTTCTAGATGCATATTCAGGATATCACCAGATCGTTGAACCAGCCCGACAGATCAAGACCGCCATCACGCCGCTTGGAGCCTTCGCACTTAACCATGATGTTCGGCTTGAGGAATGCCGGCGCCACTTTGAACGTTGCATGCGTAAGTGCTCTCGCTAATCGCGTAAACGCCCATGTTCACGTGGACGATGTGGTGGTGAAGACGGAGAAGCATGGAACACGCCGAAGACCTCGAGGAGACCTTTGAGAACCTACGCCGTTTCAGATCAAGCTCAATCCAGAGAAATGCATCTTCGAGTACCAGCCGCCAGCTTCTTTGGTTTCGGTCTCCAACACGATAGAGTGCAACCTCGAAGATCAAGGCCATCGAGCAGATGGAAGTACCCACCGATCGCCGGATGTGCGAAGTTCACCGCTGTTTGGCATCCATCACCGGCCGGGTGAGAAGGCTTCACCGCACTCAACTCATGAAGAAGACCACTTTTTCGAGTGGAACGACAAGGCGGACGTAAGCTTTTCTCCAAATTAATAAGATGTTGACTACTCCACCGTCCCGGGCGGCTCGACTTAAGGAGCCCATGCTCCTCTACATCGCCGCCACCACCGAGTGGTCAAGACAACCATCGTAGAGCCCAAGGAGGAAGGCAAGGCACTACCGTCCAAAGACCGGTATATTATTTGAGTGAAGTAATCCGACCTCCGCGTAACTACCCCACTACCGTAAGATGTGCTACGGTGTGCACTTTGCCACCAAGAAATCGGTCCGCATTTTCAAGAGCATCCAATCACCGTGGTCTCGCATAGCCCAATCGCCGAGATCATTGGTAGCCGAGATGCTTCGGGCCGAGTGGCCAAATGGGCCATAGATTTGGCCCCCTACACCATCTACTACTAGCCTCGCACCGCCATCAAGTCTCAAGCGCTGGCCGACTTCCTTGTCGACTGGGCCGAGACCCAGTACTTGCCACCAGGGCCCAACTCCACCCATTGGCGGATGCATTTTGATGGTTCCAAGATGTGCACCGGCTTGGGAGCCGTCATCGTCCTCACCTCTCCCAAAGGCGACAAGCTCAAATATGTGCAGAAATCCATTTTGCCGCCCAACAACGCCGCCAATACGCAGGCACTCATTCACGGGCTCCGGCCATTAAAGAGCTTCTGCATTCGCCGGATCCTATGCTATGGTGACTCGACTTGGTGGTCCAAAGCCGTCAGCGATCGACGCCAAATATGCAAACATGCGACCTACCGCTCTCGTGACAAAGAACTCAAAGGATATTTCGAGGTGCGAAGTTTCTCCACATGCCAAGAAACGACAACGAAAGCAAGCAGATGCCCCGCACGAATTGGCTCCACCCGGCCACATTACCAATCAAGGCCGCCTTCTTCAAGCCGCCTCGTTGTAAGCATCGCCAGAGTCGACTTATCTTCGTGCTCGCTCTCCGGCAGCCGGATCCGACTTGAGAGCTCCAACAGCCGCACAAGAACTCGACAGACGGCCGGAGGGTCATGGTAGCAATGACTCGCCCGGGGACCGAGAACTCGCCCGGGACTGCAGCAGCCAGCCTAGAGATTCCAGAGCCCGGCCCGGGGACTGCACCAATCGGCCCGGGGACTTCATCGACCCAGCAAGCGGCTGCCGACTCCAACCCGGCGCCTCCCGGCCCAGCTGCCCTTGTCCAAGTTGCAGTCCTGACAGTTCCAGAAATCACATCACCTTCATGGGCCCAGCCCATCCTCAAATTCCTGGTAAACAAAGAGGTGCCAACTGATGAGATCTTAGCTCGGCTAGTACAACGCCGGGCAGCAGCCTACACCATAGTCAACAAAGAGCTTGTGAGGCGCAGCGTCATTGGTGTCTACCAGCGCTGCATGGAGCCGGAGCAAGGCAAAGCGATCCTCAAAGACATCCATCAAGGCGAGTGTGGCCACCACGCGGCCTCAAGAGCACTCGTCGCCAAAGCCTTCCGCCATGGTTTCTTCTGGTCGACTGCTCTTGAGGACGCCAAATATTTGGTCCAAAAATGCAAAGGGTGCCAGAAGTTCCATTCCAAGCCACATCAGCTGGCTTCCACACTCAAGACTATCCCCATTGCCTGGCCCTTTGCTATCTGGAGCCTGGACATGGTGGGACCATTCAAAACAGCGCGAGGCGGCATGACCCATCTGCTTGTCGCAGTGGACAAGTTCACCAAGTGGATAGAAGCCAAACAAATCAAGAAGCTGAACGGTCCGACTGCTGTGACTTTCATCTCCGACATCACCATCAGATACGGCATACCGCACAGCATCATCACCGACAATGGCACAAACTTTGCCAAAGGCGCCCGCCTGCTTCTACGCTGGCGGGCATCGCCCGACTTAGCATCCGCCCCATCCGCAATAAACGGACAAGTAGGGCGAGCAAATGTCCTCATCTTGTCCGCAGATCAAACCTCGATCGTCGAGCTCTAGAGCGCCTCGCCTGCCGTTATTCTCGACGAGCTGCCAGCCATCCTCCGAGCCCGCGACAACTCCAAACAAGTCAACCAGCTTCACGCCTTCTTCCTCGCTTCACGGGTCCCGGCCGCCATCCCAACGGACATAGAATTTGACTCTCGAGTCACCATGTACACCGAGGAGGAGGCGAAGAGCATGCCAAGACGGTGTCGACCAGCTGAAGAGGGCCAGCCTGTTGGCACTCAATGGTCCAAAGATCTACCAAGAGAGTCTGCACGACATTTCAATCGGAAGGTCAAGCCGAGATCTTCCAAGAAGGAGACCTTGTGCCCGGCTGATCCAAATAATAGCCGCCAGCATAAGCTCTCCGCTTTGGGAAGGCCCTTCATCATCCGCGAAAGTGCTAGGCAACGACTTACTACCGATCGACGCCGTAAGCCTCGAGCACGAAAGAGGGACGATTCCGCAAGGAGATGAGCGGTTATGGAATGCAAATCTCCTTCGAAGATTTTACAGTTGATGCAATATGTACCACGCTACCTTTTGTACTAAAATACGGAAACTCCGGGCCTCCCGAGAAGAGCTCGGGGCTGCCCTCTTTTATCTATATGACAAGAATTATGCCTACGAGTATGTTATTATTTATTATGCCGCTTGGCACCGGGATCGACTAGTCGGCCCGGGGACTTGCCGTCTTGTACTATGAAATTCTTCCTGGAGCAGGACAAGTAATGTGTGGCACTTAAACCATCTCTGCCGTGGTCGCAGTCATAGAGCGACCTCGGTAAGGCAGGAGCAAGGTAGAATGGGTGTCCACATGAAAAATGGCTAAGGACCCAAAGCGTACATAGTTTAAGCCGCTTCCAAATTTTTACAACCGACTTTGAACAGCCGCTCATTGCTTTCTACTCGACTTGCTAAAAAACTCTAAACGGCTAAGTTTTTGCCTTTCCAAAAGAAGCTAAGTACTTGATCCAGCAACAGTCCACAGAGCGGCTGTCTGACTGGCAAGACGGCAACCAAGGGAAGGCGGCAAAGGAAAAAGCCAAAGAGCAATAGGCAAGAAGAGAAAGAACTCGGAAAATATTTACATAGCAAAGGCCCTTGGCCAATCCCCAACACAAGTTCAAGATACACACCGCGGGTGGAATTGTGCAAAATTAACAAAGTTCGTCGAGACCGATAAGCAGGTAAAAACTAAGATAAAGCGGCAAGCCTAGGAAGCACTAGACTGGTTCGGAGGATCGGAGGAGTTGGCGTGCCGCTGTCGAGCGGCCGCAGTCGGTTCTCGCTATCGCTCCCCGCAGCTTGGTTTTGTTGGCGCTGCTTGTTGTTAGAGGCGCGGGTCGAGCTGGGGCTGACCGCCCTCGACTCGGGCGCCTCTTCGCTTCGCCTTCCGCCTTCACCTTCTTCTTCGCGCTAGAGTCGATCACCTCCGCCAGTCTCGCCGCCCCGCTTCAGCTCGAACTATTCCGGCGGGCGCTGTCGCTGCTTCATCCGCCCGGGACGAAGATGCTGGTTTCGTGTACGGGATCGACGCCGCGCTTGACGAGATCGCTTCCACGACCGCCAACTCTCCCGAGCTTTATTTGAACGTGGCTAGCTAGGCTAGACTCAGCCCAGATACCACGCCTTGACAAACTCTAAGGCCCGCACGCCCAGCCTGGCCGAAGAGCTCCTTCCAGCCTCAAGGCCACCGCTACTCTCCACGCAATCGGCAGTCCGCTTGGGGTGCGCGGTGCCGCATGACGCCACCGGCGGCGATCGTCGGGCGCCAACACGCTGAAGCCGGGCGCAAAGCATCCGTGGGCCGGCCAAGAGGAGCCTCGATGCTCAGATCTCGCTCGAAGGGTTCTGGGGCGCTGGCAGTGATCTTCGCGCATCCACCTCCGCTTCGCGATCAGCCTCGGCGTCCTGCTGGCATCTGAGTGGCTGTGGATGAAGTCTTCCAAGACAAAAAGCTAAGAAAAATTAAAGACTAGAAGCCGCTCACCAACCAGCAGCAGCTCAAAGAAGGAAAATGAGGGGATGTCACTGCCGACGAGATCCTCGATCTCATGGAAGCCGGAAGCCAACATCGCCTCCTTGTCAGTCCAGGAGGAGCGCTCGATCGCGAACTCAGCAATGAGGGTGGTCTCCTTGTCCTCCGCCTCCTTCTGGGTTTTCTTGAGCAGCTCCTTCTGTTCTGCCAGCTGCGTGACCAGCCGGTCGCGCTCCTCGGCCAGCTTGCTGCACTCCTCCTCCTTGGTGTGCAGGGTAGTGTTGGCTTCTCCCAGCTGCTGCTGCAAGGCGGCGTTGGCCTCTGCAGAAGAAAGAAAGAGAACAAGGTGTTAGTTGTCAACAAGGAAGAATACGCCGGGAGATCCGCCCGACCACTCAGAATCGGGCCGAATCTGGGACTATAGCCTGTGGTGCGCCAAAGCGCCTCGCAAAAAAAAAAGGAGTCGCCACAAAAAGAAGAAGGCCGAGGAGATCCGCCTCGACTGCTCAGCAACGCCCGAATCTCGGGATTACAGCCTGAAGCGCCAAATAGGCCTCGGGCAGAGAAAAAGAGAACTTACTCCGGCTCTCTGACAAGTCGGCGGTCCGCTTGGGGAGATCCTCGACGTTGGAGTTGAAGGCGGACATGCGAAGATTGTGGTAGTCCTATGACGAAAATTCCAAACAAGTGTTAGTGCTTGGAACTCACCGATTAGAGTTCCGAGCCACCCGCCAAAGAGCCGCCCAAACTCGGGATTACACTCAGCAGAGGCCATGGCCGCCTCACAGAGAAGCACAAGAAACAGAAACAAAGAAGAAAGAAATGTACTCGGACGACCTCTCGCACCGCCAGGTGCGCCTTGTTGCAGCTCCTGATGGTGTCGCCCTCGGCTCGGATTTTGGCTTGGACATCCAAAAGCGCCTGCTCACGGGCCCATCTCGCCTCCCGCACCCTCCTGGGTGCGGCGCCATCGCCTCGGGTCTCGATCGAGGAGCCATGGCGCCAACTTCCGAGGGCGCGCGCAAGCCGCTTTTGTAAGACGGGCGGACACGCCAGGCCGACTGAGAATTAGGCCCGCTACCACTCGTTTTCGGGCTGGCGGCACCGCGGGTTCAGCCGGGCGTCCCGCTTCAGACGCCCCGGACGGGCGGCGATTTAACGATCACGTCCGCATGGCGGTAAACGCCGCCATCCTCTCCATGATCGGGTTTCGCCACGACCTCCCTACCACGCGGAATCATGGAGTTCGGGAGGAGTAACAAAACCGCCGATCGGGCGGTGTGGCTTCTCCAAACCGCCCTCGTCGCGCGATGGCAGCCTCGCCTCCGCCTGGCCTGGGCGGCTCCGCCTTCTCGCCTGCTCCAGAGGGCGGCCGTCGCTTTGCGCTGCTGGCTGCCTGCCTCCCGAGGCTCGGCTGCCGATCGATCCGCCGAGTGGTGGCGAGGACTCACGACCCCACTGGCGGAGGCGGCGCGACCTTATCGAGAGAGAGGGAGAGTTAGACCAAGGGAAAACAAGCAAAACTCGCACAAGATCAACGAAAGAAAAATAAAGGCGAAGGAAGGTAGCACTTACGCTGGAGACCAACGGTGGCTTCTTCACCTCTTGAAGCGGGTTACCTTCGCGCCGCCTCTTCCGCTTGGTCGCCAATGCCGATCTTTTGATTTCTTCGCCGATCACGAACATGCTCGGCGCGCCTCAAGGCTTCACGCCGCCAGCCGTCCGGCCACGGCGGAAGAGCTCGCACCACTCGCCGGCCTCGGCTGGTGGTGGGCGATTTCTGCCCATTGTCGCCAATCTCGGCGTTTGCTCGAGCCTCGAGTCGCCATCATGCCGCCTCCTTCAAGGCCATCCTCCATTACCGCCACCTTCAAGTCGGGTCGCCGATGTCGATCTCCGCCACCTGGGGATTGGCGGCGCCCCTGCGGTGCCACCGGCCGGGCCGGAGGAGGGGGCTCTGCTCAAAGGCCGACCGTCGACCGACAAGACGGACTCGGATGCAAAGAGTCAGCGGAAAAAGAAAAGAGACAACTTACCATGGGCGGAGGGTTGGCGCGTGAGTATGGCTCCTTGCCGAACTGCCAATCTTCCCTGAGCTCGTAGTTCGCAAGGTAGTTCACCATGTGGGCCACCTCTTCATGAGGCATCTCCTTGGTGCACAACCGACTCGGGTCCCGATGCCCGCTCATTTGGCAGATCATGTGAGGGCGGCCCTGGAGCGGGAGCACTCGGCACGCCACGAAGGTGACCAGCAAATCAGACCCAGCCAGCTTCCGATCATACAAGACTGGAGTCGCTGCGATGGCGGCGGCCCCGGCAGAGTCAGCCTCCCCGGCCCGGTACGGCCCAGCGCTTTTCCACCGGGCGGGCCGCCACGTAAGCCGGCAGGTTGATCTAGTCGCCTCCCGCCAACATGCTCTTCACGAGATGTATCGATCACGCCACATCTTCACCGACTTTATCACGTAGATGGGGGAAACAGGTTGTCGGGCCCCAACCTCCGCAGACCGCAATGAACGCTGCCAAGATCGGGTCGCAGACGCCGCGGCTTCAGCAAGGCCGAAGCTTGGTGAGGAAGAACCCCCCTGAGCCTCGGCGGGGGGAGGACGCCGAGGAAGCCTTCAGACAAGGAGATGAGGGCGACAACATCACCACCGATTGGGGGTGAGGTAGCGGCCGGAGGCCATAGAATTGAGGAAGGAGCGAAGAAGCCACTCGGCCAGTGTGCTAAGGCCACAGCAGCAAAGGCGAGCGGAAGATCCACTCCGCTGCCCTCCTCCGCGCCAAGCGAGATTTCCTTCCTTGGCGCGAGGCGGACCCTCACGAAGTCCTTGCCGGCAGCCGCCGCGTCTTGCGGAGGAAGTCGAGGTAGTCGTCATGGACTTCCGCCAATCTGCCCCAGTGCCGGAGCACGGGCGTGGGCGGACGGCGAGGAAGAGCTCATTGGGAGCAAACCACCGCAGCGCTCAAACGTAGCTTGGGGCGCGGCGGGAGAGGAAGAAGAAGAGGAAGTACTGAGGAGGAGGGGGGCGCGTGCCCTGCCGCTCCCCCTCCACCGCCTACTTGTAGGCCTATGGGCTGCAAAGCCGAGAGGGCGATCATGAGATTTACTGCGCCCACTACCCCACGCCTCATCGCTATCGCGCACGCTATCGCTGCCAAGAAGAATTTTGCGGGAACTCAATCGCCCACCCGCCGCAGCGGATCCGCTTGCAGGTGCCGAGGCGCGTAGTGGCGGGCCCCACTAGTAGGCGTGTCCGTCGCGCGCGTGGGTGGGCAGACTGGCCCGACCGCTCGTCGCCACGTGACAGGCCCGAAACGGGCGGCGGCCTGGAAGCTTAGTTAGCACGCCACTTGGATCCCGCAGAGGCATTCGAAAATTTTGGATAAGTCAGATGGGGCGAGTCCGATTGCTACCAGTCGGCCCGGCAGAAGTCGAACGAGGATTTACCTCAAGCACTCGGAGAAACAAACTGCTGAGGCTCCTCGAATGATCATCCGCGGTGCCTCACCAGCTTCGGGGACTACTGTCGGAGTAATGGGCCACGGGTAGGCTAACCCGACGCCTGTAACCTTTCAAGGCATCGGGCGATCGCGCCTCAAGACGCCAAGATGAAGAGCCGCCTGGAGGCCACCGAAGAACGGCCGATCGCCCACGCCGTCCGAGTCCTAGAGGCGAGGTCAAGACAAGCCGACTCCACCGGCGGCTTAGAGAAGCCGACCCGAGGAGTCGGCCCACGGCACCACCAAGCCCATGCCCTCATCAAGGGGACGGACGGGATGGCTACATTATTTACCCATTCCTCCCTTTCCAGGGATGGCATGGCCACAAGCAGGCGTTGTACCAATGGAGATATCCGTCCCCAAGGCAATCGCTCCATATCATCCTCGACATCATCACCAGCAGCCTGGAGTCCTCGCCCCATGACGGCCTCGTCAGACGGCGCCCAGATCTATGGGCCCCACCAGTCAAGAGTCCAAGACGGCGGAGCATTACTAATGACCCGAGGGAGGTCGGCCTCAGAGTCGGCTCCGCCTTCCTGCTCGCGCTGGCCATTATCCGACGAGACGGGAGTGGCTACAGATCGCCACCAGGCGGGATCAGAGCCACGCACTGACCGAGAGCTCTCACTATTAGAGGCACGGCCTACAGAATCAAGAGCCGGCAGGACTCCACAGCAAGTGGTACGGCCTGTCAGCCTCCAGACAGATTTCAATGACGGGCCCACCAATGGAGGGCCCCAAAGAAGGCAGGAGAAGCCGGGGTCAAGAGATCGACGGCCTGGGCCTCGCGCCCAGCCGGATTACCATTTTACCCCTGGGGGGTAGGCTTATATAAACCCCTCGGGGCACCCATACAAAGGGTTCCAACCCATTAGAACTAGACCAGATCCTAGGAGGGATCTAGCCTTGCCTTCTCCTACCTTTAGCATACAGCTCGAGGAGCACCTTTGTATTCACTTTGCCTTATTTATCATGCGAAGACCCCGCAGAGCAGGACTAGGGGTGTTATCTCCTAGGAGAGCCCCAAACCTGGGTAAAGTACGCCGGCTGCTGTGGTTCACGCCTCATCCCGCCTCCGCACCGGCGACGCTCTACTCGGCCCCACCATGATAAGCCATCCCTTGGCATATGTCGCACCTAACCCCCGACAGCGGTTTGAACGATAAAGATCTTCGTAGAATATGTGGGAGCCAATATGAGCATTTAGGTTCCGCTATTGGTTATTGACCGGAGACGTATCTCGGTCATGTCTACATAGTTCTCAAACCCGTAGGGTCCGTGACGCTTAAAGTTTGATGACGATTATATTATGAGTTTATGTGTTTTGATGTACGGAAAGTAGTTCGAGTCCCGGATAATATCGGGGACATGACGAGGAGTCTCAAATGGTCGAGACGAAAGATTGATATATATTGACCACTATATTCGACATCAAAAGGTTCCGAGTGATTCGGTATTTTCGAGTACCGAGATTTATGGAATTCGCCGGGAGTATATGGGCCTTATTGGGCTTTTAGAGGAAAGAGAGAGGAAAGGTCGGGCGCCTGCAAGGCCTAGCCCGAATTGGACTAGGGGACGCCTGCCTCCTCCTTCTTCTCTTCGCCTCCCTTTCCTTTACCCCTACTCCTACTACTTGAAGGGGGGAATCCTACCCGTGGGAGAGGATTCTCCCCGCGCCTCCCCGCCCGCCGCTTCCCCTTTCTCATTTAGAATGAGGGCAGGGGGCACCCCAAAGACACAACAATTGATCCCTTGATCTCTTAGCCGTAGCGTGTGCCCTCCACCATAATGCACCTTGATAATATCGAGCGGTGCTTAGGCGAAGCCTCGCCGGTAGAACATCATCGTTGCCACCATGCCGCCGCGTACGACGGAACTCTACCTCAAAGCTCGATCGATCGGAGTTTGAGGGACATCATCGAAGTTAAACGGTGTTGAACTCGAGGTGTCGTTTGCTCGGTACTTGATCGGTTGGATCGTGAAGACGCATTTACTACATCAACCTACAGTTAACGCCGCTTATGGTCTACGAGGGTACGTGGATACACTCTGCCCTCTCATTGCTATGCATCACCATGATCTTGCGTGTGCGTAGGAATTTTTTCTAAATTACTATGTTCCCCAACATGCTCATCCAGGACACCACCAATGAGGAGCGGGACTACATTGCCGCCAGGGCGGCGGAGACGGCGTTTGCCCGGGAGGCCGGCAGCACTGGCCACATGGAGGATGAGGCCAACTCGGCCGCGGAGGAGAAAGAACTTGCCGGATGGGCGGAGTCTCGCCGGGAGGCCAGTGCTGCGCCAGGCCCTCTTGTCGAAGACGCGCGCGATTTGAGCCGGTGAGGAAGAGGAGGTCGAGGCCGACGCATCCTCGCCACACGAAGAGACACGCCCCTGCACCGGCTGGTTCGCGACTAGTCCGGAGAAGGCAAGAGCGCACAGTGCCGAGGATGAGTCCATGCGCCAGACAAGGGCTGCAGCAGCGAAGAAGGTGGTGAAGGCCGCGGTGGGGAAGAAGAAGGCGACCGCCTCTTCTTCGTCCAAGCATCGTCGGACTCCATCCCCTTCCTCTCCTCCCGCAGATGTCGACCTGGAGGTCAACTTCGATCTTGGGTCTCTAAGCCCAAGGAGGAAGAGGAAGGCAGCGAAAGAGGAGGTGGAGGACGAGTAAGCATCCTGCCCTTCATTATCCCCGACCATTTAGATTGCGTCGTTGTTCTTGACTTGTTATCATCTTTGTAGGGATAGGGAGAAGTTGGCCCAGAGGGTGGCGAAGAAGGCCAAGGCCGCGACGGGCGGCAAGCCTCCGGCGGGTACTTCACATACGCCGTTGCTGGTGGATAGCAGCCCGGATAGCAGCCCCTCACAGCCCCCGCCTCAAATTTCCCCCAAAGGTAAGCTCATCACCACTCCCCATTGATGAACTTGGGGTGTGAACTTGGTGCTAATCTTCCGGTTCAGAGAGAAGAACGGCAGCAGAGGAGCCGCCGAGGGCCACTCCCAACACGCCGCCTCTCCGACTACGCCCGAGGACGCCTGCAGGGCATTCACTATCGAGCCCACGCATATGGAGGAGGAGGAGGCGAATTTGGGTGCCGGGGGTTCTACCCCGGCAATGAATGCTGGCGGGGAGGGCGGCACTTCTTCCCAGCCCGGCATGGGAGAGTTATTTGCTTTCTATCGTTGTTCTTTCTTCTTCTTTTTGAACCTCGATCTTGGCTCCGCCTCATTCCCCTTCTCGGTATCCAGATCCTTCCTCGGCGGACTGGGAGGACATCGACACCGTCATTGAGGAGGTCGCCAGGGACGCTGATGCCGAGGCCGAGGCCGACAAGAACGCTGCCGAGGAGGCCGCCAAGACCGCTGCTAAGGATGCCGCCAAGGGGCCTGCCGGGGAGGCCGGCAAGGCCACTGCCGAGGAGGCCGGCAAGGGGCCTGTCGGGGAGGCTGGCAAGGCCGCTGCCGAGGAGGGGATGGTTGACGACCAACCTTCCTCCTCTGCTGCCTCCGTCTCGGGCAAGTACTTGAAGGTTGGCGATGACTCACTGGTCCACCTCCCAGAACGTAAAGCACCTGGGCGCCAACCGAGGGGAGGTGTTCGATGATGATGGCCGCGCCGCCGCTGGCTCGAGGTTGTTGACGAACCGAGCGCCGGGCAGCGGTTCCCAAGAGGAGGAGCTCCTTCGGGCCACGAGAGCCAACTTCCAGAAGCTCCGAGCGCTTCACCGTGCCCGCTTGGACAAGGAAAAGTCCAGGATGGCGGCGGTGGACAAGGCGGAGGCGGATCTCGCAGGGCGCGTTGCCGAGACGTAGGCCTGGTTCCGCCAGGCCCACGAGGAACTGAAGGTCGCCCAGGATCTGCTGGCTGAGCGCAAATAGGAGCTCATCCTGAAGCAGATCGATGTCGAGAAAGCCTAAGAGGCGGTGAAGGAACATGCCGCCAAGGACGAGGCCACTCGACACCAGCACTAGGCCGAGCTGAACTCCCAGGAGGAGGACCTTGCCGCTCGTGAGGAGGCGCTCACCGCCACACTCCACGGCAAGGATGAGGAGGTCGAGAAGCTCGTCGCGCAGCGGACCTAGGAGCTGGAGCAGAGGCACAGACAGGCGCTCAATGCCCAAGCCCTGGTCCATGCCGGCAAGGTGAAGGAACTAGAGGTGGAGCGGGATGGCCTGAGGAGACAGGCCTTGGAGGTGGCGAAGGAGAAGGACACACTCAATGGTGCTTTGGTGGAGGCGCAGGCTGCAGTCCTCGGCAAGGCCGAGCTGCTCTCCAAGGCCAACGACTCCATCAAAGACCTGAAGCTGAAGCTGGAGGGTCTTGAGGGGAGATTGAGGTCAGGCTCGAGAGGAGACTCCGACCAAGGGCCTGGAGGAGGAGAGGCAGCTGCGGAGGAATGACGCTGCCAAGCATGAGGATTACATGAAGGGCGAATACCTCTGGATCAGCCGCCTCGCCGACGTCACCGGCAGGATCACCACGAAGCTGGCTGCCATGGGGATGCCAAATATGAGGTACGCCCCAGAGCCGAACATGAGTCCCAACGCCAAACTGACCCTGTTCTTCGAGGGCGTTCTTGGAGCCTCTGAGCGCTTGCGCCCAACAGGCGACCTCTCACGGCCAATGAGGCCCAGAAGCTTTGCCGGGGTGCCCTGACCAAGGTCCTCACCAAGGTGGCGTACTGGAACCCCAACCTCGACTTCGACGCTGCGCTGGAGAGCTTGCCGGAGGATGTGGACCTCGCGGCGCTTGAGGAGCGTATCCAGCCCATCATCAGCCACGTCAACGTAGTTCGGAGGATAGAGGGCCAGCGCCGGGACTAGGCACCCCGTTTCTCATCGCCCCTGCAGGTTCATGACCAAGACAATTTTATCTTAAGTTAGATCGTAGCGATTATTTGATGTAATATAACTCTGCAATACTTTAATATCACACATGCTATCTTCCTGTTAGATCTTTCTTTGTATGTTTGCACCCTACGCGTGTTGAGATAAGGCTGCTGGCGCGTAAACCCAAGCCGTGGTGCTTTGAGGACGGATCCTTAGCACCCTGCCGGAAGGGCGCTTGCTGCCGGGCAAGCCACCTTCTCGCTGCCAGCGTGGTCGCTTGAATTGTCGAGCGGACTCAAAATAGGACAAGAGCGCTGCTGGTACCGGGTAGGCCACCTTGCCGCCCTCGGTGCCGCATGAACCGCCAAGCGACTCGAGATGCGAGACAAAGAGGCTAATAGCGGAAGGGTCCCATTGCGTACAGGTTTCCCGTACAAGGAATGAGATCTTTCGGGCAGGACAGACTTATATAAATGAAATTAGCCAAAATTTCGCATGACTTAGCTTTTTGGGGCCACGTGCATGGCTGTTGAGGCTGCGGACGGCACCAGGGGCGGTTGATTGATGTCGCCCTCTCCCTTCGAGCCATCCTCATGGAAGAGTTGCTGCGTCGGCTCCAAAACCAGATTTCCACGGCTTGCGCCCCCTACCTGGCGCGCCAAAGATGTCGGGGGAAATGACACCTACGGGATCACGAGGAATCCCTTTTGCTATAGTTGGCAGGCACGGGGCTGTGGAAAGAGCGGGATTGAGAGATCAACGCGGGTGGATTATCCAGGTTCGGGCCGCAAGTGATGCGTAATACCCTACTCCTGCCGGTTTTTGTTTATCTAGTGTTCTTGGACTAGCTACAAGGCATGCAGGGTCCAAAAAGTCAGAATCCTCTCCCAGTACACTGCAGGCCTCCTTTTATAGACAAAGGGGCTGCCACAGTGGCACACACGAGGTGGAAAGCTATACAGTGGTCGAGTCTATCCTCTGGCACCGCAGGACAAACACATTTAATGTGCTGCCAACGTGCCCTTCTTGCTTTATCAGGGACGGCAAGGAAGCTCGTCCCAGCTGTCGCCGCCTCGCTTGGCTTCGATGCGTGTCCGAATTGACAAGGCGGGTAGTGCCACGCTGGCTGGCTGGCTGCTGAGTTGGTGCGGTGGCAGAGCATTCACAAAGATCTGCATGCCACCACGCAGGTGCTTGCTGAGTTGGCCTAGAGGCCGCACGTTGCCATGCAGGTGTTCCCCTAGTTGGTGTGCTGGTAGCTGCATGGGAACGGCGGCAGAGCTTTGGCAGATGAGGGCCTGGCTGCGGCCCCGCGGATGTCTTCGGCAAGAGTCTTGCCATGGCCACGGCAAGGGTCTTGCCGTGGCGTCGTGGCTATCCCCGGCAAGGGGCTTGCCGGGGGTCTCGTGGGTATCCTCGGCGAGGATCTCGCCGAGGATCTCCGTTTTCTGATTCTCATCTGATCTTGCACGTTCTTGGTCTTCACAATGATCTGCATGCCACCACGGAGGTGCCTCCCGAGCTTTGGATCCAATGTGGTTGAGGGCGTCGAAACTCTCAGGCTCAAGGGTGGCAGCCCTGCTGACATTGTGCAAGTTGCCCCGGCAAGGCTCTTACCAGGGTTGTGGAGGCCGCCCCCGGCAGGGGCCACGCCGGGGGAGCCCACCTTGCCCTCCTGCTCTTTGTGTTTCCGGCTTGGCTATGGTCTAGTTGTCTTGTGTCGCTTCCTCTGCCCACTTAAGCGTGCCTGTGGGTGGTCAATAGACTGCCGCAAGACAAGTAAAGGGGTGCAAAAAGGGACCCCTACTTTTGTACACTGACATCTCCTATTTTAATAGAAACAACAGGCATGCTTACAACAGGTCTATGTTTATTTTTAGTATCGGGTCTAGCAATTCTAGCAGCTTCATTACAGAAATAAATAACATACCCATCAATATTATCGACCAAGAGATCCTTAACCATAGCAATACTAGGTTCAACTTTAATTTTCTTAGGGGTTGTAGGAGTTCTAGCATTACTCTTACGAAACCACAATTGAAGCTTTAGCATGATCCTTTATTCTAGCAGGGAAAGGGGGTTTCTCAATATAAGCGGTAGGAACAATAGGATCAACATTATAAGTGATAGTCTTTTCTTCAACTTTAATAGGTTCAACTAGTTTTACTTCAATGGGAGGATGATATTTAAACCACTTCTCCTTAGGGAGATCAACATGAGTAGCAAATGATTCACAGAAAGAAGCTACTATCTCGGAGTCAAGTCCATATTTAGTGCTAAATTCACGAAAAACATCGGTATCCATAAAAGATTTAACACAATCAAACTTAGGTGTTATACCTGACTCCTTACCTTCGTCGAGTCCCCAATCTTCAAAGTTGCGTTTAATTCTTTCCAATAAATCCCATTTGAATTCAATAGTCTTCATCATAAAAGAACCAGTACAAGAAGTATAGAGCATGGAGCGATTATTAAGAGAAAGCCGAGCATAAAAATTTTGAATAATAATTTCTCTTGAGAGCTCATGATTGGGGCATCAATATAACATTGACTTAAGCCTCCTCCAAGCTTGAGCGATACCTTCTCCTTTGTGAGGCCAAAAATTATATATATAATTACAATCACGATGAACCAGATGCATAGGATAAAACTTCTGATGAAATTCCAATTTCAATCGGTTGTAGTTCCATGATCCAATATCATCACATAGCCTAAACCATGTCAATGCCTTTACCTTCAAACATAAAGGGAAGACCTTCTTCTTGATAACATCCTCGGGCATACTACAAGCTTAAATAATCCACAAACTTCATCCACATGGATTAGGGGCAAATCGGGATGTAACGTTCCATTTCCTGTAAAAGGATTAGCTAGCAGTTTCTCTATCATACCCGAAGGAACTTAAAAGTAAACATTTTCAGCAGGTTCAGTAGGTTGAGGAGCAAATCTTTGCTCTACTGATCGGGGTGAACATACCCCGAACAAGCCCCTCAAAGGATTACTTTCCATAGTAACAAGTGATAGTAAATTTCAGCACACTATATAATTTTTCCTTAGCAAATTCCACCTACCAAAGGCACTTCACCCCTCGGCAACGGCACCAGAAAAGAGTCTTGATGACCCACAAGTATAGGGGGTCTATCGTAGTCCTTTTGATAAGTAAGAGTGTCGAACCCAACGAGGAGCAGAAGGAAATGATAAGCGGTTTTCAACATGGTATTCTCTGCAAGCACTGAAATTATCGGTAACAGATAGTTTTGTGATAAGGTAATTTGTAACGGGTTGCAAGTAACAAAAGTAAACAAGGTGCAGCAAGGTGGCCCAATCCTTTTTGTAGCAAATGACAAGCCTGGACAAACTCTTATATGAAGGAAAGCGCTCCCGAGCACACATGGGAATTATCGTCAAGCAAGTTTTCATCACGCTCATATGATTCACGTTCGTTACTTTGATAATTTGATATGTGGGTGTACCGGTGCTTGGTTACTGCCCTTCTTTGGACAAGCATCCCACTTATGATTAACCCCTCTCGCAAGCATCCGCAACTATGAAAGAAGAATTAAGGTAAACCTAACTATAGCATGAAACATATGGATCCAAATCAGCCCCTGGTGAAGCAACGCATAAACTAGGGTTTAAGCTTCTGTCACTCTAGCAACCCATCATCTACTTATTACTTTCCAATGCCTTCCCCTAGGCCCAAACAATGGTGAAGTTTCATGTAGTCGACGTTCACATAACACCACTAGAGGAAAGACAACATACATCTCATCAAAATATCAAACGAATACCAAATTCACATGACTACTTATAGCAAGACTTCTCCCATGTCCTCAGGAACAAACGTAACTACTCACAAATCATATTCATGTTCATAATCAGAGGTGTATTAATATGCATAAAGGATCTGAACATATAATCTTCCACCAAATAAACCAAATAGTATCAACTACAAGGAGTAATCAGCACTGCTAGCAACCCACAAGTACCAATCTGAGGTTTTGAGACAAAGACCGGATACAAGAGGTGAACTAGGGTTTGAGATGAGATGGTGCTGGTGAAGATGTTGATGGAGATTGACCCCCTCGCGATGAGAGGATCGATGGTGATGACGATGGTGACGATTTCCCCCTCCCGGAGGGATGTTTCCCCGGCAGAACAGCTCCACCGGAGGCCTGCCAAGGGCCCACGACGCAGGGGGCGCGCCCAGGGGGGTAGGACGCTCCCCCACCCTCGTGGACAAGGTGTGGCCCCCCTCTGGTGCTTTCTTCACCCAATATTTTTAATATATTCCAAAACTGACTTTCTGGAGTTTCAGGACTTTTGGAGTTGTGCAGAATAGGTCTCTAATATTTGCTCCTTTTCCAGCCCGGAATTCCAGCTGCCGGCATTCTCCCTCTTCATGTAAACCTTGAAAAATAAGAGAGAAAAGGCATAAGTATTGTGACATAATGTGTAATAACAGCCCATAATGCAATCAATATCAATATAAAAGCATGATGCCAAATGGACGTATCAGTTGCATGCTTAGGTCCCATGCAAGAAATGGGAATGAATTTCAAACACACTGCCACCGTCACTCGGCCTCAAACATTGAGATAGCTGGTTTTTAAATCCAAAACTCATCTGAAATTCATGGAACTTGGCATGCTATCATGGAGCGGCATCAACATGCCGTGGTAAATTTTTTGTCCCATTTGGGGCAGGTTTGGGTGTAAGCTTCTCACAAACCAGAGCTTCTCACAACAAGCGTGATGGTTTCGGTAGGGCACGTGCCACCTTTGGGGACAAAACAATATCCGTTGCCTCTTATTGCTTTCAAAAAATTTCCAGTGTCAACATAGAACAACAGGAGTGTTCTGTTTAATTTTGGAATTTTTCGGGATTCGTTCGGAAATTTTTATACATTAACTGGGTTTTCTAGGCATTTTATGTGCATAATTCAAATTTGAACTACATGCACATGCTCCAGTGCATATAAACTGGTTGAAAAATCAAATCTCTGTCCTTGGTTGCATACTTAGGTCCCATGCAAGAAATGGGAATGAATTTCAAACACCCTGCCACTGTCACTCGGACGTAAATATTGACGTACCTGGTTTTTAAATTCTAGTAAATCCAAAACTCATCTGAAATTCATGAAACTTGGCATGCTATCAGGGAGCGGCATCAGCATGCTATGGTAAAAAAAGTGTCCCATTTGGGGCAGGTTTGGGTATAAGCTTCTCACAAACCAGAGCTTCTCACAATAAGGGTGATGGTTCCGGTAGGGAACGTGCCACCTGTGGGGACGAAACGATATCCATTGCCTCTTATTGCTTTCAAAAAATTTCCAGTGTCAACATAGAACAACAGGAGTGTTGTGTTTAATTTTGGAATTTTTTGAGGTTCGTTTGGACATTTTTATACATTAACTGGGTTTTTCAGGCATTTTCTGTGCATAATTCAAATTTGAACTACATGCAGATGCTCCAGTGCATATAAATTGGTTGAAAAATCAAATATGTGTCCTTGGTTGCTTGCTTTAGGTCCGATGCAAGAAATGGGAATGAATTTCAAACACCCTGCCACCGTCACTCGGTCGCAAACACTGAGATGCCTGGTTTTTAAATTCTAGTAAATCCAAAACTCGTCTAAAATTCATGAAACTTGGTATGCTATCATGGAGCGGCATCAACATGCCGTGGTAAAAAATTTGTCCCATTTGGGCCAGGTTTGGGTATAAGCTTCTCACAAACCAGAGCTTCTCACAACAAGCGTGATGGTTTCGGTAGGGAACGTGCCACCTATGGGGACGAAACGATATCCGTTGCCTCTTATTGGTTTCAAAAAAATTCTAGTGTCAACATAGAAGAACAAGAGTGTTGTGTTTTATTTTCGAATTTTTCGGGGTTCGTTTGGACATTTTTATACATGAACTGGGTTTTCGAGGAATTTTATGTGCATAATTCAAATTTGAAGTACATGCACATGCTCCAGCGCATATAAATTGGTTGAAAAAACAAATATGTGTCCTTTAGTGCATGCTTAGGTCCCGTGCAAGAAATGAAAATGAATTTCAAACTCCAGGGCACTGTTGATTGCCGGCAAAACATTGAGATACTTTGTTTTTAAATTCTAGTAAATCCAAAACTCGTCGGAAATTCATGAAACTTGGCATGCTATAATGGAATGGCACCCAACATTCTATGGTATTTTTCGTGTCCATTTTGAGAGAAGGCGCACTCGAATAACAGCCAACAAAGGCATTTTGAAACAAATAGCTGCCACTGTAACATCTCAAATGTTTTATATCATTTAAACTGTGTGCATTTGTTAACCATTCACGTGACGCCAACCCTCACTCTTTTAATGGCTAGGAGGTGCCGTGCGGACAGGTGCTTGAGTGCTTGACTAAATGGGAGGCGTGCGAGCTGTACTCCAATGCGGAGGCTCACGGAAGCGTCACGAGCTGATGCCATGGCGAGATCACCGGAAGCGAGCCCTTTGACTTCCATGGCCGCCCGCCTTGCTTGCATCCTCTACATTAATGGCGCCCAAGCCGCAGTTTAATACGGTATGGAAAATTTAAAACACCATATGGAAAAACGACAACTTCCCCAGGAAGCCAAGGGAAAATGTGCCTAGCAGGATTTGTGCGGCTCTTGATCGCAAACGTTTTAGTTAGAACACCCGTATGCAAACCGACGGCTGCGGTAAGGCTCTTTGCATGCTCGACGAGGCGCTCCTCCTCCTCCTGCAACAACTCGATGTAGCATGCTGATGCACGTGCGGGCCTCCACCTCCGCCTCCCTCCTTCGGGCGGCGGTGGTGGAGCGGGTGAAGATCCCGGCGGTCGACAGTGGGCTGGCGGCCACGGCGACCGACGATGGGGTGGCAGCCACGACCACCACCTCCCGCCTTTGGGCCGCGGTGGTAGAGCGGGTGATGGCCACGGTGGCCGGTAGTGGGATGGCGGCCACGACAGCCACCTCCCGCCTTCGAGCCGCGGCGGTAGAGCGGGAAATGGCCCTGGCTTTCAATGGTGGTGTGGCGGCAACGGCGGCCGGCAACCTTGCCATGTCGTGAGCGATGGACAGCAGAGCGTGTGGTGGGTGTTCGCGCACACCCAGCAGGGACGCCACACTACACTACACTATGGGGACTGCGCCGCCGCGGTGTAGCCTCCCAGTGGAGCTGTCCTCGATGATGGCGGCGAGTGGCTGAGCGATGATGACGGACTGGTGCCATTGGCGGTGTGGGAGAAATAAGCGAGATAAGCTAAAGGAGGGAGATGAAAATCGGCCTGAGACTCGCCGGCCGTGAGGGTTTATATAGCAGGCGGTAAGCATTGGGATTTTGGGGATTTCACCGGAGTCGGGCGGAAGCTTGCGGGGAACCTGCGAGGTTCTTGAGAACAGTCTCACCGACGATTCATTGGCGCCACTCCGAGCCACGGTTGGCCAAGGGCGCCCCATGAACTGCGCAATCTTGCGTTATGGCCGTGTCTTGACAGCGGGGTGACAAAGGCGTCTTGAGGGGCGAAAGGACACGTACACATACGGTCAATACAAAAAAAAACGTTTGTGATTTAATTGTGTACTATACCCCCATCCTGGCTTATAAGTAGGATTTGACTAATAAAATACGAATGCATGTCGCCAAAGATTATATCGTTGGAGTCGTATTTGAACATAGTTTCCAGCTATACAATTTTTGTAACATGCATTAACACTTTTTTAAAAAAAAATTAAGGTTATATACCAGCAAGCGTTCGCCAGCAACACACACGTCTTATTCCATCACAAACGGCTCGGATGGATCAATTGTATGCCACATACCGCACATGCAACTCTAATCTGATTCGTGCTTGATGTCTCCGACATCGCTCGCTCATTTTCCACCTATCACTGTGCCTTCCTCTGCTCGCCGTTAGGTGCCGCGGCACGCTCTGCTCGCGTCTGTCGGTGCGCTGGGCTTGTGGACACCTTTTCCTTGTGTGTTCAACTGCTATATGCATATATATATATATGCATATATATATATATATATATATATATATATATATATATATATATATATATATATATATATATGGTTGCTACCATTGGGACAACCATGAGCCTCTCCTAGCGCCCTCGGCCAGCGCTACTGCCAAATGTTGGGCGTCTTGCATGATCACATTTGGGGCCCCATATGCATGTGGTTGCGCCGCGCATGTTGCCACGCGATGTAGTTACGTGCGACACGATGGAGTTACGTGCTGCAAATTAGAACTGCCATCAGGGCCTGCCAATATTCCTGGCCGTCCAGCTTCTCCTTT
Source organism: Aegilops longissima (assembly GCA_021605205.1). Taxonomy (NCBI): domain Eukaryota; kingdom Viridiplantae; phylum Streptophyta; class Magnoliopsida; order Poales; family Poaceae; genus Aegilops; species Aegilops longissima. Next base: position 417,957,397 of record CM038681.1, on the reverse strand, counting down.
AATTCCTGCGGCCATTATAACCTTAGTCTCTTCAACCTTTCGATCATGCCCTACAACACAACAAGCACACCCATGACGACACATAGAGAGGGGATTTCTAGTGGCGCTCCAATGGAGTTCGGCGAGTATAGAGTGGAGACCCACGCGAGGGAGATGGATCTCTCGGTGGTGTACACCATCGACCCGGCCATGGTGGACGACTACATCGACAGCATTGAGCAGTTGCTTGCTCGAGACAAGTACAAGGTGGTGCGACGCCGACCTCGATACACCGCGATCGTCTCCGCCATAGATCGAGAAGGTTGTTGTTGCCCGTTGTGTGTGTCTGTCATGTCCTCATCTACCACTCTTTGCGCGTAGCCACGAGCCTTGCGACCATTTCAACAGGTTTGTCAGCAGCACCGACTACAAGTTCGTCATGGTGGAAACCAAAGGCGATGTAAAGCGCTCAATGTTATGGGCTTGGCCTGCAAGAACCTTATCAAAATCCGTGACCACTACGAGTGCAGGCAGCACGAAGGACTCCTGGTCGAACTTCGCCTCCACCATCGCCGACCCTACTACGAAAAGATGAAGCAGGATGACGGAGAACAGGTCCGTATCACAGCACGGGGCCTCGATCTGGCAACTAGATGAACCTCACCTCGGGTTCACGGCCAAGAGCGTGTACACATGCTACGAGATGCACAGGCGGATCGTTGACATGAGGACGTGCCTCATTACCCAAATAGACGAGCCCAGATCGAGCCACAAGCAGAGCAAGCATCACAAGAAGTAGATGATGATCAGATGATCGTTTATGCTAGTTAATTATGCATGTAATATATAGTTTACTTCATTGGTGCGCGGAAATGTCTGTCGGATGTGGGGTTCCGGCAAACCCTTAAGGTTCGAACACTGGGGTGCACGCGAAGTCTTTCCCTCCTACCGATCTACGCTCTAGCTCACTAGATCTTGCATGGACGAACAGCGAACTTCATAACCACGAGAAAGAGACACGGGGTTTATACTGGTTGGACCCGCAGTTGTGGTGTAATACCCTACTCCAGTGTGGTGGTGGTGGATTGCCTCTTGGGCTAATGATGAACAGTACAAGGGAAGAACAGCCTCCTGAGGTTGAGGTGTTCTTGTGGCTAGACTCTCGATCGGATTGGATCAAGCTAAGATGAGATGCCTCTACTGTGGTGGCTAGCTCTACTTATATAGGCCCTGGTCCTCTTCCCAAATATCGATTGGGAAGGGAGCCAACAGCGGCGGGCAAATTTGAAGGGGGACAACTAGTACAAGCTATCCTGACTAAAGCGGTCTTCGCCTGCGAAAAGCTCTGTGGTGACGCTGTCTTGGGATCCACGATGACCTCCGCCTTGCCGTCCTCCTGGTCTAGGTCTTGTTGCACCAATATGGCAACCTTTTCCTGATGCCACGGTACTCTTCTCCTGCGCTTGCCTCCTTAGCACCAAAGAGGAAATAAGGACGCTGCGCGCACCGGCGCCCGCCTAGCACCCGCCGAGCACCGTTTGTCATAGCTCACGTCACAAGAACCTTGTGAGGTTTGCCTTGCCTTGATATCTCCGCTCCTCGTGAGCCTGCCTAGCTAGACCACTCCAGAGGAGGTCTTGCGTCATCCGCCTCACGAGGCTTGGACCCTCGTGAGGGTCTTGGATGCCTTGTTGATGAAGATGGGTCATCTGACTGCTGCTTATGCCGCGTGTAGGTACGGCGAGAAGCAAGTCTGGGACCCCGTTCCCCGAGCCGACCTGCCCAGGCCCAAGGTGCGCTCGGGCTTGGCTTCTGGCGAAGCCAAGGGTCAAGATTCGCGCCAGCGAGCTGCCCAAAAGCTCTCGGCCTCGGTCGACGTGTGGCGGTTGATTGGACGTGGGCGTCTCTACTTCCCCACGCTGCCTCGGCAACTGCTCGACTTGATAGGTCCCTACGACATGCAAGGAAAACCATCATTACCTGCGATCGTGGGAGACGTCGGTTGGCCTTCTCTTGCTATAAATGGGGAGGGGGGCGGAGCCCCCGTTGCCCATCTCTGTCTCGCTTGCTTGCTTCATCCTCCTTGCTCCTCTACTGACAACAATGGCGCCCATTAGAAGGTTTTCCGCCGAAGAGAAAGGAAAGGCTCCCCGTGATGACCCAGGGCCACTTCCGCCGAAGAAGCGGTCGATCCATCGCCGTGATGAAGCGGCGATGCAAGTGGTGACGAGGCCGTGGTGCGAGGGCCTCCACCGGGGTACTCGCTACCCTTGTACGCCCGAGCCGAGGGCTCGGGAGGTAGGAGTGACGAGCAGCGCCGCCGTGCAGCGTCAAAGTCGCGCGCCACGGCACGCGTGCCGTTGCTCTGGGGTCCACGCCGCTGACTACTGCCGGCGAGTTGATCTTGCTGTGGCGCCCGATGCCACCAAGCTCCTGGATCCGCTTCCTGCGGTTCTTCTCTGACGTGATGCCGCCGAGGGGGCCGCTCGAGCTTTGGCTGCAGCATGCCGACTGCAGTGCTCCGGCGACCGGAGCGGAGATCGAAGCGGTCCCCACTGGCAAGATCTTCATGACTCGCGGCTGGGGCGAGATCGCGCGGGTTTATCGTGCGAGGGGAGCCCTCGCGATCCACTTGGAGTATGACGGCGCCTCCACCCTCTTCTTCAAGGTCTTCGACACCGAGGGCCGCCGCTTGGGGTGCTGCTCTGGAGAGGAGCGCCAGGTCGTTGTGCACTCCGATCGCGGCCTCTCCAACAGCAGCAGTAGTTCTTGGGAGTCCGGCAACTCTCCCGAGCTTTACAAGACTCCGGAGAATAGTGACGACAGCTACATCCCCCCGAGCTCTCGCCGCGCTTGGAGCAGGGCTGCCGCGTCCGGCCGCCGCCACCGCTGATCTGGATGGGGTTGGCGCCGGCCTCCCGTGGCCCACTGTTGATGATGGCGTCTGCCACGGGAGGGTGTAGATAGGATTCCCCTTAGTATCAGCTTTTGTTTCTTGCGGAGGATCACGAATCACCCCGTGGGGGCATGTAAGGGTCTATAATGTCTTTCATGCTTATCTTCCTTGTTATAAAAATTGGGTGAACGCACGCCCCGTTAAGGCTCGGTCCCCCCTTTCTTTCCTCGCGATAGCTTGTTGCTCTGTTGTGGGTCCCGGTCCCAAAGCTCTGACCGTCGCTGGTATGCCAGGTCACGTGTCATGGTCAAGGCCAGGAGGTGCGCGGCCCGAGGTCCAGTAAGAGCCCCTGAGGCGCGATGCTCAGGAGGTCCCCCTTAGTGCTCAAGCAGCCATGGTAAGGCGAGAAAGGGAGTCGACATGGCCGCAACGGGGTTGCGGCAGGGCGTGAGCGACCGTTAGGCCCAAACATTTAGCCGATCCGGGTGCAGGACTTATCTCGTTGATTTAGTGGTGACTCCTAACGTGGCGCCAGAGCTGCGCGCCTACTTGTGCGGCATAGCTAGTCCGGTCCATACGAGTTTCCCTTCCCCCATGCTCTCCTTAGTGCTCTACGTCTTCAGGTCCCGGCCCTCGAGCGAGCTCAGCCGCCGCTGGTATGCCAGGTCGCGATGTCGTGGTCAAGGCCGGGGTGAAATTTGGAGAGCGATAAAAGCTCTGGTCGCGATGCTCAAGAGCCCCCCTTTTAACGTGCAAGCGAATCGCACGAGGAAAAGGAGACTCGCGGTGCCATCTGCTACCCTTCCCTCAGGATTCCTGTGAACAGGCACAAGAAGAAACATGGTTGACCGTTATAGCTGCTAGCCTGCCGCTGGTTGCTTTGGGTGAGGAGAAGGCACCGAGGGCCTGGTGAGGTGACGTGCATGGCGCGTGCCGTGAGCCAGAGCTCGACCACTCAGATTTGTCAGTCGTGGCAGGGACAGACCCATGCACCAGCGCCGTGCCTGTATGAAGGCCTCGGGGGAGGCGATGATTGAGCAGGCGGTAGCCGTTGGCAGGTTAAGCATAAAGAGCAGATCGGCTTGGATAAATGCGAAGATACATGCCCTTTGGAGTGCAGCACGGCGGCTTAGGGATGATGCTGCCCGAGGGCGCCTACAAAGGTAAGCTAAAGACTTAAACAAAAGGGATACATGCCACAGGGACGGACCCATGTGGCCTGGAAATAATGCAGCCCGAGGGGCGCTCCCAGCTTAAACGAACTTGGAAGATGTCACCTGGTTCTGTAGACGAGGTAGAGTTGGTGTACCTAAAGCCACGTGTTGAAGGAATGACTCCTCATGAGCCACCGGGACCCTGAGCCTCGGGAGGCTTTGGGGGCTCAGGAGGTTCCACAAGCCGTCTCCATCTCCTCGAGCAGGCGTGGATCCTGTCCTCTGAGGCGCGGGACCTGCCGCAAGATTGCGTTGGTAGGCTAGCGCCACGCCTTCGGCAAGCCCGAAGGGCATCACGAACATTGTTGTGCAGTTGGCCCTCACAGCAGCCCCTGCGTGATGGCGAGCGCTCCGAGATCTTGACCTGTTGAGCCACAGGGACATCGGCGAACCACGCAGCCCGGCATCCTCGCATGGATGGGGAGCTGCACCTTGTGTGGTGTGGCGCGCATGCTCTTGCTTCTTGCAGTTCCTGGGTGGTCTTGTTGATGCTCCTGGGTGGTGGGCACTCCTTGCCTGTGTTCTCCTGAGGAAAACGTGCCGTGAAGCACGCCTCCAAGTGGTGCCCAAGCGCCTCCATTTTGAGGTTGGCAAGGTCTGAGGCCCTCCAGGAGATAGCCCCCGTGCCCTGCCTGAGGAGGGCGCCGGGCGCGCCTTCCTATGCATCGAGGGCGCCCACGAACGGGCGCTGATCCTGACGAGGCTCCTGACGCAGCACCATCTCCTTGGGGTCCTGCGCGGCGCGGCAACATCTTCTTGGGGATGGTCTCCGGAGGGCCTTGACTTCTACTGTCGGGGTCGTCGATTGCTGCGGCTTGGAAGGAGCGCTCAAGGGAGCACACCTCATCCCTCTCTTCACATGGGACCGTGATGATTCCTCCGCTTCCTGGCATCTTGAGAACATTGTAGCCGTGGTGGGTGACTGCCATGAACTTGGCCAGGGCTGGATACCCGAGAATGGCATTATACGGTAGGCAGATGTGCGTGACGTCGAAATCGATGAGCTCGGTGCGGTAGTTCTTGGGCTCCCCGAAGGTGACAGGCAGGAGGACTTGCCCTATCGGTGTGGTGGAACCGTCGGTCACTCCTGAGAAAGGCTTGGTTGGCTGGAGATGCTCATAGGGAACTTGGAGATTGTCGAACGTATCGACGGATAGGACGTTGAGCCCTGCGCCGCCGTCGATGAGTGTCTTGGTGACTTGCACATTGCTGATGATTGGGGAGCACAACATTGGGAGTGCGCCAGCGGTGGCTGCGCACTTGAGCTAGTCTGCTGAGTTGAAGGTGATGGCGCACTGAGACCACCTGAGCGAACGCGTGGCCTTGAGCTTGGGGAGCACCAGTTTCACCTCGTGGTAACTGTTTGAAGATCTTGCGAGAGGTGGGGCTGAGCACCACCCAAGATGCCTTGCTGATCGCACGCTGGTCCTGAAGCCCCACCCCTCGCCCCGGTGGTGGTGGTTGTTCCTTCTTGGTGGCGGCAGGGGAAGGCCAGCGTTGGCACGGGGCGATCCTCACGAGGCGGGTCCTCCAGCGCCCTTGCGAGGTTGGTCTGCCCGGTCCTCACGAGGCGGTCGCGCTTACTCTGGCGCGGCCACGGTCGTCCCAACGTCCGCCTCCTCGTCCTCCTCCGCGGCCGTAGCCTGGTCGTTGCTTTCGAAGCGTCGACAGATGGCGTCCTTCGCGTATGGCTCGAGCTCTTGGCAGTCGCTGGTGTTGTGGGTGTTCAGGTTGTGGAAGGCGCAGAAGCAGTCGGGCTGATCTACGCCTCGCTTGGTGTCGGGCTCCGCAGCACAACCGCCTCTTTGCACTTCACGCCCTTGGCCTTGGCTTCTTTTTCTCCTCCTGCGGCTGGCAGCTCGAGGAGGAGAGGCGCCTCCTGGCTCTTGCGCACTTGGTCGCCAAAGTTGAATAGCTCTGAGAAGTGTAGAGCTCCTCGTGGATAGCCAGCTCTTCCTTCATCTTGACGCCACGACCCGCCGAGAACGCGGAGATGATGGCCTCGTCCGTGACCTTGGGGATCTTGAGGCGATGTTGTTGAAGCGCTGGATGTACTTCGAGGGTTTCTCGGCCGTTGCTTGATGTGGCGCAGTGCGCGCATGGCCGGCGAAGCGATCGCGAAGTGCCACGGAAGTTGGCGATGAAGCGGTCGCGCATCTCCTCAAAGGAGCAGATCGAGCCGTCTTTGCAGTTCGAGAGCCGTGAGCGGGCCCCATCGCTTGAGAGCCATGGGAAACCAGTTCGCCATGACTTTTCTCGCCGTTGGCTGCTTCAATGCTCAGCTCATAGAGCTGCAGGAACTCCGCGGGGTCAGCGGTGCCGTCGTAGCAAGGAGGCAGATCTGGCTTGAACTTGCCTGGCCAGGCGACGCTACGCAACTCTGGGGGTGAAGGCGCGGCAGCCGGTTGTGGTTGTCGGGGCCCGCTTCAGGGGTGGAGCTTGGTCTTCACAGGGTTCGTGCTGCGCCGCTGCGGGCAGTGCGCGGTCTTGACGAGGTGGCGCGGGGAGCGCCGGTGCAGCTTCTCGTGGCCGCGGGATTTCTTGGCAGCTTCTTTCTTCATGCGCGGGCATCAGGCGGTGGAGGCATGCCATGAGCTCCGTCGCCTGCGGCTGGTTGAGGGGGAGGCAGAGAGTGGGATGGCGCTGGAGAGCCCCCTGCGGCGCGGACGAGCTCGGCGACGCGGTCGAGCCACTCCTCATAGAGGTCGTCGACGGGGCGGTAACGCAGGAGCTCGTTCGCCGCGAGGAGCGCGGCCCGTGCCTCCATGGGAGCGTGGTGCGCATGAGATGAAGAACCAGAAGGGGGTAAGCGACGGAGTAGCGGTGCGGCCGTGCTGCCGCACCAAAGGATGCAGCGAGGACGCCTGCTGCTCGTTCCCCGCCGAGCCAGTGGCAGCGTTGGCGGCGGAAGACGGAGAGCGACGAGGTGGCCCACCTACGAGAGCCGTCTGAGTGACGTGGGCGGAGAGGGCAGCTCGATGCTCAGCTCGAGCACGGCGAGCGTCTGCCATGGAAACGACGGAGGGATGGAGCGACGAACTGATGGAAGGGAGAACTACGGCGCACCCCTACCTGGCGCGCCAAATGTCGGATGTGGGGTTCCGGCAAACCCTTAAGGTTCGAACACTTGGGTGCGCGTGAAGTCTTTCCCTCCTACCGATCTACGCTCTAGCTCACTAGATCTTGCGGACGAACTCGACGAATTCGCAACACAGAAAGAGACACGGGGTTTATACTAGTTCGGGCCATCGTTGTGGTGTAATACCCTACTCCAGTGTGGTGGTGGTGGATTGCCTCTTGGGCTGATGATGAACAGTACAAGGGAAGAACAGCCTCCTGAGGTTGAGGTGTTCTTGTGGCTAGACTCTCGATCGGATTGGATCAAGCTAAGATGAAATGCCTCTACTGTGGTGGCTAGCTCTACTTATATAGGCCCTGGTCCTCTTCCCAAATATCGAGTGGGAAGGGAGCCAACAACGGCGGGCAAATTTGAAGGGGGATGGCTAGTACAAGCTATCCTGACTAAAGCGGTCTTCGCCTGCGAAAAGCTCTGTGGTGACGCCGTCTTGGGATCCACGATGACCTCCGCCTTGCTGTCCTCCTGGTCTTGGTCTTGTTGCACCAATATGGCAACGTTTGCCTGATGCCTCGGTACTCTTCGCCTGCGCTTGCCTCCTTATCACCAAAGAGGAAATAAGGACGCTGCGCGCACCGGCGCCCGCCTGGCACCCGCCTAGCATCGTTCGTCATGGCTCATGTCACGAGAGCCTCGTGAGGTTTGCCTTGCCTTGATATCTCCGCTCCTCGTGAGCCTGCCTAGCTAGGCCACTCCAGAGGAGGTCTTGCGTCGTCCGCCTCGCGAGTGTCTTGGATGCCTTGTTGATGAAGATGGGTCAAATCGCTGACTGCTTGCTTAGCCCGCGTGGAGGTCAGTGAGCGAGTGCAAGTCTCTGGGACCCCCGTTCCCAGAACGCCGACAATGTCATGTGTGTAGTAGCCACCTATGTAATTATGCATGTAATAGTTTAGTTTAGTGTGTGTAAATGCCATGGTTGTAGTAGCCACCAATGTAAGTGGATGTTTAATTTGGTTATGCAACCATGTCCTTATAAGTGTGTATATAATGGTGTTGTTCTGTATGCAATCCCATCGCCCAACACACACGTCTTGTTAGCAGTAATTGTCTATGTTGTTATCGGTCTTCGCACACGTTTCCGATTGCAGACCTGTTTGCCGCGTATCACACACATCTTGTTAAGGTGAACCGTTTACGCTCTCATGTCTCAACCCAAATAGTTCATCCGAGTGAACCGCATGCCGTATATCGCACACACCTTGATCTGGCTGACCGTTTCTTTTGTGTTGCCTAATCACAAACAGTTCATCTGAGTGAACCGTATGCTCTATATCGCACACACCTTCATCTGGCTGCCCGTTTCTTTTGTTCCTCCTCATCGTGAACAGTTAATTGAGCTGAACCGTATGCCCTTCATCGCACACGCAACTAAAATTTTAACCATGTTTGATGCATCCTCCATCGCAAAAGTTTTCCACCTTTTGACGGGTTTTTACACCACCGTTTGCGATTATCGCACACAGTTTCGTCGGAGGGTCTCTGATCATAGTGTTGTGTTAGCAGCATCCTGCAGTAGTGACGGTATTTACTCAAACACCACCTTGCCCCCCCACACACACCACACACTCCCCAAAACCTCCGCTCACACAGACGCACACCACCCCTCCCTCGCTCAAAACCATTGGTAGGTCATCGCCGCCGTCTCCATCCTCTACCTCTGCCTGTGTGTCGGGGAGCTCGAGGAGACAATGGCCAAAAAGACGTTAATCGCGGCATCTTTGCCCGAAGCCAGCAAGGTGGCAGTGGAGGTGTCTGCGTCGTCCTCCGCGGGCTCTTTATCGATCCTCGTTGCCGGTTGCCTGATCCGCCCGCCGCCGTGCCCCTGCGTCGGTTCGAGGACTTCCCCATCCTCTCAAGCCTGGCAACCGATGAGGTCCTACCTCGGGGTCCGGCAGCGGCGGTGGGGGACGTGGGTTGCCGAGATTACGGATCGGGAGACCCACACCCGTCGATGGCTCAGTAGCTTCCACATGGCCGAGCTCGCGGCCATGGAGTACGACCGCTGGCAGGTCCGCCACCACGGCGCTGCGGCTAGGCTCAATTTCCCCTTCGGCACACGTCCGTTCAACCTAGTTCTACCGGAGCCAGGGGTGGTGAGCTCGGCGGGAGGACCGCGAGGCGTGGGACGCCTCGAGGCCGAGGCCGCCGGCGAGGCCTACATGCAAGAGCTCCGCCGGCGGCACCCGGAGCTCGTGGAGGCGGAGCGGGTGATCTTTGCTGGCACGGAGGGCGGCGAGGTTATCGCGCTATCCTCCGATGACAAGGTCGAAGGCGGCGAGGACGGCGTCGCGAAGGGCGTCGAGGTGGGCGGCGAGGACGAGGAGATCGACGTCGACGAGTAGAGGAGTTTCTTCACCAACGACCCCGACGATGGCACTGGCCCAGACCCGGCTCGCACACTGTACCTGACAAGGAAGGATTGCCTCGACCTCCACTTCGACCGAAAGTAGTTTAGCTTAGTTTAAATTTATGTTTTGTGTACGGTTATGAAAAAATATCTATGATTAGGTTCGAATGCATGCTATTTTTGGTTGAACCTGCTTTGAACTTGATCAAATGGAAGTTTACAACGTTAAGTTTAGGGGATCGACCAGAAACAGCCAAGTATTGTTGGAGTATATATATATATCCACTAAGGGTTTTAGTCCGTTAACTTTTAAAGGATCGGCTAGAGATGGCCGTATGCCTTGTTTATTTCAGTTCTTCACAATGTGATGCTCTATATGTGCAACTATTTTCCATGTAGTTCAATTTCATCAATAACAGTTTCAACAATACCACTATGAATTACGATATTTGGTTGTTGTTAAGGATGTTGTAGTTAACATGCCTTTTGATAACCCACAAGTATAGGGGATCAATTGTACCCTCTTTCGATAAGTAAGAGTGTCGAACCCAACAAGGAGGTAAAGGTAGAACAAATATTCCCTCAAGTTCTATCGACCACCGATACAACTCTACGCACGCTTAACGTTCGCTTTACCTAGAACAAGTATGAAACTAGAAGTGTTGTTGGATAGGTTTGCAAGGTAATAAAGAGCACGTAAATAAAAGCTAGGGGCTGTTTAGATAAGGACACAACTAAGTTAGTTTTAGTAGAGAGCATTTTGTCACGAGAAAGTTATTTTTCCCTAGGCAATCGATAACTAGACCGGTACTCACTATTGCAATTTTATTTGAGAGAGAGGCATAAGCTAACATACTTTCTCTTCTTGGATCATATGCACTTATGATTGGAACTGTAGCAAGCATCCGCAACCACTAAAGATCAGTAAGGTAAAACCAAACCATAGCATTAAAGTATCAAGTCCTCTTTATTCCCATACACCATGACCCACTTATCCATGTTTGTGTTTCAGTCACTCACGCAACACAGACAATAAGCAAACCATGAACATATTGCAAACCCTACAGCAGGGATCCCTCACGTTTGCGTGACACAGAGAGCACCATAGGACAGCACCAATAATAAAACACGCAACTCAAACCAATCACGATCATCAACTAACCCATAGGACAAAACAGATATACTCAAACATCATAGGATAGCCATACATCACTGGGAAATAATATATAGCGTTGAGCACCATGTTTAAGTAGAGATTACCGTGGGTAAAAGAGGGGTTACACCGCTGCATAGGGGGGTAGAGTTGCTGATGATGGCGGTGAAGTTGTTGGTGTAGATTATGATGACGATGATGGCCCCGGCGGCACTCCGGTGCCACTGGAAGCGACGGGGAGAGAGGCCCCCTCCTTCTTCTTCTTCCTTGATATTCTCCCTATATGGGAGAAGGGTTTCCCCTCTGGTCCTTGGTCTCCATGGCGTGGGAGGCGCGAGAGCCCCTCCGAGATTGGATCTGTCTCTCTATCTCTCTCTGTTTCTGTGCTCCCAGATCTGGCCTTTCACCGTTTCTTATATTCTCGGAGATCCGTAACTCTGATTAGATTGAAATTTGAACATGATTTTTATCCGGATATTAGCTTTCTTGCGGCGAAAGAAGGGCAACAACTGCCTTACGGGGTGTCCACGGGGGTCAGGGGCACGCCTGCCCCCTGGGGCGCACCCCTCTGCCTCGTGGCCCCCTCGGGCATCGTCTCGCGATGATTCCACTTCCAAAGATTCACATATATTCCAAAAAAAATCTCCGTCAGTTTTTATCCCGTTTGGACTCTGTTTGATATGGATTTTCGATGAAAAAAAAACATGCAACAAACAGGAACTGGCAGTGGGCACCGGATCAATATGTTACTCCCAAAAATAGTATAAAAAGTTGCAAAAAGTATATGAAAGTTGCATAATATTGGCATGGAACAATCAAAAATTATAGATACGAAGGAGACGTATCAGCATCCCCAGCTTAATTACTGCTCATCCTCGAGTAGGTGAATGTTAAAAAAGATAATTTTTGATGTGGAATGCTACCTAGCATAATCTTGATCACATAATCTAATCATGGCATGAATATTAAGACACGAGTGATTCAAAGCAATAGTCTATCATTTGACATTAAGACAATAATACTTCAAGCATACTAATAAGGTAATCATGTCTTTTCAAAACAACATGGACAAAGAAAGTTATCCCTACAAAATCATATAGTCTGGCTATGCTCCATCTTCACAACACAAAGTATTCAAATCATGCACAGCCCCGATGAAAAGCCAAGCAATTGTTTCATACTTTTGACGTTCTCAAACCTTTTCAACTTTCACACAATACATGAGCGTGAGCCATGGACATAGCACTATAGGTCGAATAGAATATGATGGTGGAGGTTGTGTGGAGAAGGCAAAAAGGAGAAAGTCTCACATCGACACGGCTAATCAACGGGCTATGGAGATGCCCATCATTTGATGTCAATGTGAGGAGTAGGGATTGCCATGCAACGGATGCACTAAGAGCTATAAGTGTATGAAAGCTCAAACAGGAAACTAAGTGGGTGTGCATCCAACTTGCTTGCTCATGAAGACCTTGGGCATTTAAGGAAGCCCATCATCGGAATATACAAGCCAAGTTCTATAATGAAAATTCCCACTGTCGGTGTCAAAACCGGCGGATCTCAAGTAGGGGGTCTCGAACTGTGCGTCTAGGATCGATGGTAACAGGAGACGGGAGACACGATGTTTACCCAGGTTCGGGCCCTCTCTATGGAGGTAATACCCTACTTCCTGGTTGATTGATCTTGATGAATATGAGTGTTACAAGAGTTGATCTACCACGAGATCGTAATGGCTAAACCCTAGAAGTCTAGCCTATGTGAGTATGGTAATGAGTATCTCTCTATCCGGACTACGCTCTCCGGCTTATATAGACACCGGAGAGATCTAGGGTTACATGGGGTCGGTTACATCAGAGGGAATCTTCATAGTTGGTCGCCTAGCTTGCCTTCCACGCTAAGGAAAGTCCAATCTAGACACGGGTATAGTTTTCGGCCTTCATATCTTCACAGCCCATCAGTCCGGCCCAATGAATAGCAGGTTGGACGCCCGGGGACCCCTTAGTCCAGGACTCCCTCAGTAGCCCCTGAACCTGGCTTCAATGACGAGGAGTCCGGCGTGTAGATTGTCTTCGGCATTGCAAGGCGGGTTCCCCTTTTTCCGAACTCCAAGATAGTCTTCGGATGCGATGATTGTATCCGTACCTTTTACACACACCATGCACAATCGCAGAGAGAATATATACATATTTACACGAGTTCCCTCCACTGACAACTTTGCACCACGACATTACGTCCGACCGGTCAGAATTCCAAACTGTTTTTATGTTCGACGCCCCATTGCCCGAGACGTAGTTGCCATGGGCACGTCTTATCAAAGCAGAGATCGTGTCCCCTTATCGCGGGATTCTCATCAATGCGGGCATGGGTAACCCAACCGTGCCGTTTATACAACCCTTGGGAATAGGCGAATCTTAAGGCGAGTGAGGAGGCGTTTAATATTTGCTGCCTTTATAAGGGGATAAGGATTCCCTCTTCCTCTTCTCACCTTCTCTCTCTGTCTTCGCCTTTCCAATCTCGAGCTCCAGCGCCCAAGTTCTCATCTCCTTTCCACTCAAGCAACCATGTCCGGATCCGGTGGTCAGCGCAAGCGGATGGTCTCCTCCGTCAAGGAGAAGGACATTACTGAGCTTTGGGCGGCCGGATATTTGGCGAATGAGATCGACCACCGTCTGACGGCCGAGGGACAAGTCGTCCCCATGCTGAAGCCCACCGAGAGGGTAGTGTTCATCCCCCATTTCTTCCGCGGGCTAGGGTTTCCGCTCCACCCTTTCGTCCGCGGGCAAATGTATTATTACGGGATAGATTTCCATAATCTATCCCTGAATTCCTTCCTCAACATCTTGGCGTTTATAGTCGTGTGTGAGGCCTTCCTCCGCATCCAACCCCACTTCAGACTATGGCTCAAAGTCTTCAACATGAAGCCGAAGGTGGTGGATTGCCAACACGCGGAGTGCGGAGGAGCCATGGTGAGTAAGCTGTCCAACGTCTCCTGGCCCAAGGGCACTTTTGTGGACACAGTAAAGGAATGGCAGAAGCAATGGTTCTATATCAGTGAACCTCGCGGCACCACAGGCCGCATCACTGCGAGTCCGCTCGAGCGCTCTATCGACTCACCTCTGAGTCGAGAAGAGTTGGATGGTGTTCACTGGCGACTTATAGCGCTGCAGACGCGCGTTCAAAGCATGGTGACCAAGAATGTCAAGCTCGTCGATGTAATCCAGGTGATGTTAATTCGTCGGATTCTTCCGTGCCAGCGCCGAAGCTGCCCTCTATGGGAGTTTAATGCGAAGAAGCACCAGACCTTGGTAAGGCTCTTCGAGACTACTCACGAAGGCGCCTGGAAGTTGCTTTTTAAGGGCAACGTGAAGCCACCGACCCGCAGTTCGAACCGTGGTCACGATTGTAAACACCACCCGGTGAGGTATGTTATTTTTGATGTACCCCAACTTAATTGTTTGAGGATGATGTGTGAGCTTTATTCTGCTTTTGAGGATTGGATGGAGAGGGCGAAGCGGATCCGATGTCCGGCCCTGCTGCGTGAAAACGAGTCATCCGCGTCTAGCGAATCTCTGGTGCAGCGCCATATAAAGCGCCGGAGAAGAAGGCCAAGTAGAAGGCAAAGGGGCCAAGAGTGGCCTCCATCGCAAGGGCACTTCGGACGTGACGTCCGAAGACGACGAAGCTCATTCATCTGTCCCTGAGGACAATGGCGAGGAAGAGGAGGAGGAGGAAGATAACAATCCTCCCCCTGAGGAGAGGAAGAAGAGGAGGGCGGCTTCGGCGCATCTGGAGGCGGAAACGCCCAAGAAGGGGAAGGACGTCTAAGCGGTCAACACCGCGTGGGACGTTGACAGCAGTACGGAATGACGCCCCCGCACCAAGCCCCCGGCCGCATCGTAAGTGACACGGCTCACTCATGCGCACATCCGCCCCTTTCTCTCCATTATCTTGACATGGTTAACTGTACTATTGCAGTCCGGCCCGCGACCTAATCCAACGATCCTCGTCTGGGGGTTCGTTGGCTCCATCGGAGATGGCGAGCATGTCGCCACCGCCTTCTTATTCCTCCGGGGCCAGGGATGACACTGAAGTGTTGTCCTGGAGGGCCGCTCCAAACCGGGGAGAAGCCTAGGACGCTGTCCGGGGCGCCATGGTAAAGCCTCCATCGCTGAACACATGGGGAGGCAGTCCCCTAGAGGCTGGCGAAGAGGCCGCATCGATCGGCCCTCGGCCGATTCTGATTCGAGACCCATATGGCTCCAGTGGGCGAGCAACCCCTTTGAAGGAGGGTGTGCGCCGCTTCACTGGTGGTCCCCCTGTCCATCCGGGGCGCTTGAATAACTGATGGGCGCTTCTGGCGCCTCCATTATGGAGCGAGCACCGTGTCCTTATGGGCACGATGATCGAGAAGGTTCGATCCGCCAAGAGTGGACTGAGCGAAGCTCGCTGACAACTTGTTGACGAGTTTCGAGGTAAGTGACATAGAAAGAGAAAAACCACATGTAGTCAGTAGCCCCTGAGACACTGTCCGGTGTTCGGCGAGAAGAACCGGACAGAGGATCAATCTTCTATTGTAGGAGACTAACATAATATGTATGCATAACCAGGCGTCGCTGTTGGCCGCAACCTCGCATGCTGCCGAGATCTCTGAACTGAAGCAGAGGCTGGAGCAGACCGAGAACGAGCTCAGTGAGGTTAAAATTTGGCTTCAGGAGAAGCAAGGTGAGTAACGACTTGCTGTGTGTTCGGAAAGCATAGGCGCTATATATTGACTGTAGTGTCGTAATTGCAGGAGCCGTGACTAAGGTCGAGGCCCTGAGGAAGGCCTTGGGCGAGGCCGAGGAGAAGGCTGTCCAGCAGCAGGCTGCCCGTAAGAAGCTCAAGGCCCGGGTCAAAGAAGTCCAGCAGGAGCTCCAAGATGCGGGGAAAACATGTGAGACCTTGGAGAATGATGCATCGGCTCAAGAGGCCGAACTCACCAAGGCTCGTCAGAGCACGGAGACCGCACGGAATGAGGCCCAGGCCGCCCTACGAGAGATCCAGGAGGCCAAGAAGATCACGGCGGGTAAGGCATTTAAGATGCAAAGCAAGTATCGGAGAAGCGGTACCTTTTACTAACCCGGGTTTGGAGTTCCCCAGGGGCTTTTGCGGATTTACCCTGCAGTGCATCGGATGTCGTGGAGTTCTATGGAGCCAAAGGAGGGGGTTCAATGGAAAAGCTATTCTGGTCGCAATATGCGGCGCCGGAACTTCCCGTGTCCTTCACCGATTAGCCGAAACAGCTGATGGAGCTGCATAGGGTGGCCGAACTAGCCATGAAGGATTTGATAATCCGGCTATGGCCAGCCGAAGCTATGCCTGGAAGCTACTTCGGACTCGTGAGGCGGATGCTGAACGCCTGCCCTCGGCTGGACGTCGTCAAGCGCTCGGCCTGTATTGAAGGTGCCCGCATGGCCTTCGCCCGTTGCAAGACGTGGTGGGCGAAGATGAACATTGTTGAAGTGGCCAAAGGGCCGCTGGAGGTCAAGGAGCAACGCACACTTGAGCGGTATTTTGCGGATGTCATAGAAGGGTCTCGACTTGCAGCGGCTGAGTGCGGGCAGGACATTATTTTCGAATGAAAACATTTGTGTAGCCTTTGCCTTGTATTATGAAAACAAAGCTTGTTTTTTAATGTAATTTAGTTATGCTTTAATTGTTTCCCCCTGTGCGGCCGTGTTGTATGCAATCTAAGGGTTGGCCAGTCGTCGGCTTCTGCCCTCGCGTCGGTAGTACGGAGGTGTTCGGGATGGAATCTAAACAATCTTGATCCAATTATATGGTCCTTGAAGGAGTTGTTTAGTGCAACGAACAAGGCAATCAAACTATACGACTTAAACGCCCTCACTTAGCCATAGGAGTTTTATAATAAAGCATGGGCGCAGCCCCTAGTCCAAGCCAGGGTGCTGTCAGCATCTGATCAGGAAGTGCCGATCCTTCGCATAACGCGGAAAATATCTCCAACGATTTTTGTAACCCTCGAATAGCTGACTGGCTCTTGCTGTATCATGACAGTCAGTTTTCGGCTTTCTCTACTGAGGTGCTCATCCGGCCAAGGCCAGGGCACAATCGTAGTAGTTCTCCCTTTACTACCCTAGCCGATAGAGTAGAACGTAGGGTAGCAAGCACAGGAGCTGGGCAACCCAACTATTGACCAAAGACATGATTCGGAGCCAATGCATATAATGCTAAATTCGGGGTGTCGAACTTATATATAAGAAGTGTTCGGACTTTGCTGCCTTATTGTAGGGCGATAAGTAGCCCCTGGCGAATATGAGACGTACAAAAGAGTACCGATGCAGCCGATAAGCAGATCGAAATAAAATGAAGTAAGAAGCGAAAACCACAGAAACTGGGCCGCAAACCATTTTTATTATAACTGGATGGATACTTCAAGGCGTATCTTGTACAAATAGTGCAATAAGCATCCGGGCTATTTAACGTGCCGGGATCAAGAGGGCGCAGCGTGCGGGTCCCGAGAAATAAGTGGAAATACCGTCAAGAAGAACGTATAGAGGTTACTCTACACACCTATGTTGCTTGCCTCCTTTGTATGCCGATCCTTCAAAGGGACTGGTGATCGGGCCCGTGAGAAAAGGAACCTGAAACGAAAAGAAAAAGGTGAAAGTATGTGTGTCCTGGATCGGTCTAGCCAAACTGTAGATCCTAGGTTAGCTTGTGCCTCCGTCGATGTCCATGGGATTTTGAGTGTGCGTAATTATGTTCGCGTGGTGCGAATGCCAATACTTCATCGGGACTGGGACGGAGGCCGAATTGCTAATCGAGCTCTTAATGAGCCGCGCCGTCCTGTTGCAGTGTAGTCCGGAACTTCTTAATGATGTCCAAGGGCTTGACAGCCGTACTATAGTGGTGCTTGAGAAGGCCGCTCTGTACTTCTGCTGCTAGGGAGGCGGTGTGCTCCTCTGTTCGGAGGGAGCGCTCCGTATTGCCATTGGCTGTTATGACGCCACGCGGACCGGGCATCTTGTGCTTGAGATAAGCATAGTGTGGCACTGCGTTGAATCTAGCAAACGCGGTTCGTCCGAGCAGTGCGTGATAGCCGCTGCGGGAGGGGACGATATCAAAGATTAACTCTTCGCTTCGGAAGTTGTCCGAAGAACCGAAGACCACCTCCAGCGTGATTGAGCCGTACAGCGGGCCTCTACGCCTGGTATGACTCCTTTAAAGGTAGTCTTTGTTGGTTTGATTCATGACGGGTTAATGCCCATCTTCCGCATTGTGTCCTGATAAAGCAGGTTGAGGCTGCTACCACCATCCATCAGGACTCGTGTTAGGTGAAACCCGTCAATAATTGGGTCGAGGACTAGTGCGGCTGAACCGCCATGGCGGGTACTAGTTGGGTGATCTCTACGATCGAAGGTGATCGGGAATGATGACCACGGATTGAAATTAGGGGCGATTGGCTCTACTGCGTAGACGTCCCGAAGTGCTTGCTTGCGCTCCTTTTTGGGGATGTGCGCGGCGTATATCATGTTTACCGTTTTGACTTGAGGGGGAAATTTCTTCTGCCCCCCAGTGTTCGGCTGCCGGGGCTCTTTGTCCTCGTCCTCACTTTGTGATCCCTTTTCTTTGTTTTTGGCATTTAACTTGCCAGCCTGCTTGAAAACCCAACAATCCCTGTTGGTATGATTGGCTTGCTTATCCGAGTGCCGTGAATCGCTTGCAGACGGTCGATATGAGGTCCAGCTGGAAGGTCCCGTTGTTTCTTTTGTAGGGCTTCTTCCGTTGGCCGGTCTTGGAGCCACTGAATTTGGCATTGACTGTGGTGTCATCGGTGTTGTCGCCATTGCTTCGGCGTTTGTGTCTATTGCGCCGGAGCTTGCCGGTGCTGTTCTTGGCCTTAGTGGGGCCTGCCTCATTGGCTGTGTTTTTGCTACGAGCCAGCCAGCTGTCCTCACCCGTGTAAAAGCGGGTCATGAGTGTCGTAAGGGCTTCCATAGACTTCGGCTTTTGTTGGCCGAGGTGGCGTGCTAGCCATTCATCACGGATGTTGTGTTTGAAGGCTGCTAGGGCCTCGGCATCCGGACAGTCAACAATCTGGTTCTTTTTGGTTAGGAACCTAGTCCAGAATTTTCTAGCTGATTCTCCAGGTTGTTGAACTATGTGGCTTAAGTCATCGGCATCTGGTGGCCGGACATAAGTTCCTTGGAAGTTATCAAGGAAAGCCTCTTCCAAGTCCTCCCAGCTGCCGATGGAATTCTCGGGCAGGCTATTTAACCAGTGTCGAGCTGGTCCTTTGAGCTTTAATGGGAGGTATTTGATGGCGTGGAGGTCATCTCCTCGAGCCATATGGATATTGAGAATAAAATCCTCGATCCATACTGCAGGATCGGTTGTGCCATCGTATGATTCAATGTTGACAGGCTTGAATCCCTCGGGGAATTCATGATCCAGCACCTCGTCTGTGAAGCAGAGAGTGTGTGCGGCGCCTCTATAGCGGGACGCATCACGGCGTAGCTCTGATGGAGTCCGTCTACGGCATTCGGCCCGGGCGTGATTAGGTTTGTCACGTCTGAATAGGTAGCCGTCGCCGTGCCTCGAGGCACGTCCTCGCGATCCATAGATCAATCTTGTATGTCCTGCTCTACTGTCCAGGGTCTGCCGGAGGTCGTACGTGTGACCCCGAACTCTTCCGTCTCTATTTTTACGGGGCGGTCGGGCAGGCTGCTGTTCGGCCTGAGTTGCCGCTTTATCCCGACCGCGGGGTGGCCGGTCGGGTGCCCTGTCTCGACCACGTGGTGGTCGTTCCGCATTACGCGAGGGGGATGTGTCCTCCGGTGCCTCCTCATCGAATTGAGGTAGCAGTATGCGTTTCGGGTAGCTCTTGGCTGGGCGCTTGAGGCTGTGTTCTTCGGCTGTGAGGACGTCAGTCCATCTGTCGATGAGTAGATCTTGTTCAGCTTGAAGCTGCTACTGTTTCTTTTTCAGGCTCCTTGCAGTGGCTATGAGCTGAAGCTTAAAGCGCTCCTACTCCAGAGGATCCTCAGGCATGATGAAGTCTTTGTTGCCGAGGCTTGTCTCCTCCTCAAAGGGTGGATGGTAACTATCGTCCTCCGAGTCATCTTCTATAGCCTGTTCATCAGGGTTGTATTGCCTGTTGTCATGTTCCTCCTGTTCGGATGTAGCTCCGACAGGGTCTTCGTTGTTTTTGGCGTCGCCCGGAGTACTATTTTCTCCGGTGCCAGTGTTGCTATCTTTTGAGCGACGTGGCTTAGAGCGGCGTTTGGGGCGCCGACGCTTGGACTATGTCTCAGAGGATTTATTCGTGTCTCGCTCTTCTTTGTCGTCGCCAGATCCTTTAGGTGTATCAACCATGTACACGTCGTACGAAGAGGTGGTCGTCCAGCGTCCAGTAAAAGGCGGGTCTTGGCCTTGCTCCTTGTTGGCATCGTTGTCCATATCGTCGATGTCTTCGGAGCCATAGTCTAGTACATTGGTTAAGTCACCGACGGTGGCTATGAAGTGGGTGGCGGGTGGGAAGCAAAATTCCTCATCATCCGCCTCCAGCTCGAACCGAATATAGTTCGACTGTGAGTCTTCCTCCAAGGACAAGTTCTTTAAAGATTTTAGTACGTCACCCAAAGGTGAATGCTGGAAGATGTCTGCGGTGCTAAATTCGAAAATCAATAACCGATCCATCTCGGTGTCCGCAGACGCACCTGATCCGGAACATATAGCCGGAGACGAGTCCGGAGTTCCGTTGACGCAAACATTGCAGGATGTCAAGTCTATGTGCGGCTCCAAGGCTGCGGACTTTGTGGCCTCGGAGGGCACGGTCTTCTTCGGTTCTGAAGCCGTTGCAGCAATAGGATCCATCTCCTGGACATAATCCGATAAGAGATATATAAGTCATGTTCATCGGGACGAGGGGGAGCGATCACTGCGGTTCCAAACCCATTGAAGATTGAGTCTCCACGGGTATCCGCGGCGTAGTTCAAGCTTCCAAATCTGACCTGGTGGCCAGGGGCGTAGCTATCGATCTGCTCCAGACGGTCAAGTGAGTTGGCCTGCAGTACGAAGCCGCCGAACACAAAGATTTGTCTAGGAAGGAAGGTTTCTCCCTGGACGACGTCATTACTGACGATCGAAGGGGCCATCGAGTCCTTTAAGCAACGCGGTGGAACTCTCAATGAAAGCACCAATGTTGGTGTCAAAACCGGCGGATCTCGGGTAGGGGGTCCCGAACTGTGTGTCTAGGATCGATGGTAACAGGAGACGGGGGACACGATGTCTACCCAGGTTCGGGCCCTCTCTATGGAGGTAATACCCTACTTCCTGCTTGATTGATTTTTATGAATATGAGTGTTACAAGAGTTGATCTACCACGAGATCGTAATGGCTAAACCCTAGAAGTCTAGCCTATGTGAATATGGTAATGAGTATCTCTATCCGGACTACGCTCTCCGGCTTATATAGACAACAGAGATCTCTAGGGTTACATGGGGTCGGTTACATCAGAGGGAATCTTCATAGTTGGTCGCCTTGCTTGCCTTCCACGCCAAGGAAAGTCCAATTCAGACACGGGTATAGTCTTCGGCTTTCATATCTTCACAGCCCATCAGTCTGGCCCAATGAATAACAGGTCGGACGCCCGAGGACCCCTTAGTCCAGGACTCCCTCACCCACTAGTATATAAAAGTGATAACTCAAGAGACTCTCTATATGAAGAACATGGTGCTACTTTGAAGCACAAGTGTGGTAAAAGGATAGTAAGAATGCCCCTTTTCTCTTTTCTCTCATTTTTCTGTTTTTATCTTTTTTTCTTTTTCTTTTTTTGTAGGCTTCTTTGGCCTCTCTTTTGGGGGGGGGGCGCTTCTTTGGCCACTTTTATTTTGATAACCTCACATGGGACAATGTTCTAATAATGATGATCATCACACTTTTATTTACTTACAACTCGATACTAGAAGAAAGATATGACTCTTTATGAATGCCTCCGGCAGTGTACCGGGATGTGCAATGATCTAGCGTAGCAGTATCATCAAAAAATGGACAAGCCATGAAAACATCATGCTAGCTATCTTACGATCATGCAAAGCAATATGACAATGAATGCTCAAGTCATGTATATGATGATGATGGAAGTTGCATGGCAATATATCTCGGAATGGCTATGGAAATGCCATGATAGGTAGGTATGGTGGCTGTTTTGAGGAAGATATAAGGAGGCTTATGTGTGACAGAGCGTATCATATCACGGGGTTTGGATGCACCGATGAAGTTTGCACCAACTCTCGAGGTGAGAAAGGGCAATGCACAGCACCGAAGAGGCTAGCAATGATGGAAGGGTGAGAGTGCGTATAATCCATGGAATCAACATTAGTCATAAAGAACTCACATACTTATTGCAAAAATCTATTAGTCATTGAAACAAAGTACTACGCGCATGCTCCTAGGGGGATATATTTCTAGGAAAAGACCATCGGTCGTGCCCGACCGCCACTCATAAGGAACACAATCAATAAATACCTCATGCTCCAACTTCATTACATAACGGTTCACCATACGTGCATGCTACGTGAATCGCAAACTTAAACACAAGTATCTCTACAATCCACAACTACCCACTAGCATGACTCTAATATCACCATCTTTATATCGCAAAACTATAGCAAGGAATCAAACATATCATATTCAGTGATCTACAAGTTTTATGTTGGATTTTTTGACTAACCATGTGAATGACCAATTCCTGTCATCTCTCTAAATAGATATAAGTGAAGCAAGAGAGTTTAATTCTTTCTACAAAAGATATGCCCACGCTCTAACAAATATAAGTGAAGCAAAAGAGCATTCTACAAATGGCGATTTTCTATGTGAAGAGAAACAGACAATCCATACTTCAAATGATATAAGTGAAGCACATGAAGCATTCTATAAAGCCATACTCAAAAAAAATATAAGTGAAGTGCAATGAGCATTCTAAAAATCAACCAAGGACTATCTCATACCAGTATGGTTCATAAAAGAAAAGTGAAAACTAAATGCAAAAGACGCTCCAAGATTTGCACATATCACATGAATGAAACGAATCCGAAACATACCGATACTTATTGAAGAAAGATGGGATGCCTTCCGGGGCATCCCCAATATTAGACGCTTAAGTCTCCTTGAATATTTACTTGGGGTGGCTTGGGCATCCCCAAGCTTGAGCTCTTGCCTCTCCTCCTTTTCCTCACATCGAGACCTCCTCGATCTTCGAACACTTCATCCACACAAAACTCAACAAAAAGCTCGGTAAGATCCGTTAGTATAATAAAGCAAATCACTACTCTAAGTACTGTTGGAAACCAATTCATATTTTTTTCATTGTAGCCACTGTAATATAACTTTTCCATGGCTTAATCCACTGATAGAAATTGATAGTTTCATCAAAACAAGCAAACTATGTATCAAAAACAGAATCTGTCTTAAACAGGATAGTCTGTAATAATCTGAACATTCACAATACCTCTGGTACTCCAAAAATTCTTCCACAATTAGGAAAAATAAAAAAAATGTATATAAACAGAGTGCAGAAAGTTTCAGAACCATTTGACGTTCCAGTAAAAATTGTAAAATCGCGCACTACAGCCAAAGTTTCTGTCCTGCACCGCACAAACCAACAAGCATTGTAAACATCCTAAAGGCAAACCTTGGCACATTATTTTTATTATACAATGGAATTGTACAAGGGGATAATTATTTTTGTTGAAAAGTTTCTGTAATCAAGATTCACAAAGTTTTCGTGAGCATGAACAAAGTTCAAGGGTAGCTCCCACTTTAACAATGCTCGTCTTTCTCACTTTCGCTTTTCTTTTTGAAAAAGTTTTAGGTTCCCCTCTTTATTTATTTTTTGATTTTAAACTTTATAAAAGCACTCAACAGAAATAAATGACTGTCTAAAACTTCCGGGTTGTCTCCCTGGCAGCGCTTTCTTTAAAGCCATTAAGCTAGGCATATAGTGCTCAAGTAATGGATCCACCCGGATCCCAAGGTATATCAAAGCCAATTTTAATTAACAATGATTTGTAATTTAGTAGTGAGCACAAAGTAACATATATCATGTAATGACGAAGTCTAACTCTCTTCCTATGCATCGGCATGTCATAAAAGAACAATTCATGCACACAAAGTAAGGGCCAATACATAGCATAAGCAGTTTCTTGCAATTTTATCATATTAGAAACATGGAGAGGCGGAGATGTAGTTCCTCTCTCATAATAATTGCAAGTAGGGGCAGCAAGAACATGAATATTATATTCATCACAATCATCATGTGCAATGGTAAAAGGCAATCCATCAATATAATCCTTAATAAGGGCAAACTTCTCCAATATAGTGCAGTCGGGAGAATTCAAAAAGATAATAGGACTATCATGTGTGGGTGCAATAGCAACAATTTCATGTTTAACATAAGGAACTATAGCAAGTTCATCTCCATAAGCATAATTCATATTGGCATCTTGGCCAGAAGCATAGCAAGCATCATCAAAAAGGGATATTTCAAAAGAATCAACGGGATCATAACAATCATCATAGCATTCATCCTTCGGTAAGCACGAAGGGAAATTAAACAATGTATGAGTTGAAGAGTTACTCTCATTAGAAGGTGGGCACGGGTGATCAATCCGCTCTTCCTCCTTTTGTTCTTCGCTCTCCTCCTCGTCTTTTTCATCTAGTGAGCTCACAATGTCATTAATTTCTTCTTCCATAGACTCCTGCAAAATATTAGTCTCTTCTTGGACAGCGGAGACTCTCTCAATAAATCATCAATATCGGAATTGAATTAATAATTCTCATAGCAATATTTAAGTATAGCAAAATTTTCAGGTCTATAAACTGAATCATCAAAATCTTCAAACTCTTTAAACAAAGATTCAATTTCATAAGCACCCATAAAAGCAACAAACTCTTCTATTTGTTCCATATCATAGTAATCATATATACCATTAGCATAAGAAGCTAAGGTTTCATTATCATTAAATTCACATGAAAAGGGAAGGTGTGGAGCCTTCATCCTAGAGCAACAAGTATAATCATATCTCAAGCATAGTTGCCGAGCATACCAATGCAACATATAAATTTGATCCCATAATAGTTTCCCTTTTTGAGTCAAGCGATAATCCCTAAAGTATTCACGTTGATCCAACGTGTCTCCCATTACAAAGTTTGTCGGATTTCGGGTTCCGGCAGACCCTTGAGGTTCGAACACTGGGGTGCGCGCGGAGATCTTTCCCCTACCAGCTCACGCGTTGATGGTTTGCGAGGGATCTAACCTAGGAACGATGAATAACACAAGGGACACGAGGTTTATACTGGTTCGGGCCACCGTGGTGGTGTAATACCCTACTCCAGTGTGTGGTGTGGGGGATTGCCTTAGGGGCTGATGATGAACAGTACAAAGGGAGAATAGCCTCGCGAGGGGCTGTTCTTGAGCTGGTGCGATGAACTGCTTGGGTGAGTTCAGTGTCCTCAATCTCTCTCTCTGGTTGATTCGTCGACCTTCCAGCCCCCCTACCCTGTGGGGGCTAGTCCTATTTATAGGGGGAGGCCCTGGGCCTCTTCCCAAATAATGAGCGGGAAGGGCGCCAACACTTGGCCATTTTGAAGGGGAACATCTAGTACACTTATCCTGACTAAAGTTGGTCTTCGACTGCCAAAGGCTCTAGCGGTGACGCCGTCCTGGGCTCCACGATGACCTCCATCCTGCCGTTCTGCTCGTCTTGGTCTTGTTGCACTGAAGCGGTAACCTTTGCCTAATGCCTTGGCCTGTGCTTGCCCCCTTTGCACGGAAAGGGAAACAAGGACACTGCGCAGGCCGGCGCCCGCCTGGTCCTCGATCGTCATGGCTTAAGTCACGGGGCACCCTCGTGAGGTACCCTGCCTTGATCTCTCCGCCTCCTCACGAGCCCGCATGAGGAGTCTGCTCCTGAAGAGGCTCCCCTTCGTCCGCCCCGCGAGGCTCGGCCCCTCGCGAGGGACTTGAGCTTGAGCTGATGAAGCTGGGCCACGCTGGGCCCCCACTTGAGCCACGCCAGCAGGCGCAGGCAGCATGTCGGGGAACCCTGCTCCTGAACGCCTCTGAGCCACCGGCCCAAGGCGCGCCGGACTTGGCTTAGCGGAGAAGCGAAGGGCAAGTCTGCGGCGCCATGGGCCCCAACAGCCTGCGGCCTTGGGCGCCGCGTGGCGATTGATTTGTCGTGGGTTTCTCCGCTCCCCCAGGATGCCTCGGCAACCGCATGAATTGACAAAAAGGGGTGCCCGGGCCAGACTGACCTGCTTTGCTCTCGCTTGCCTTGCTCCAGATCCCCTTTCTCGCCCTTCTCCTTCCTGCTTCTGAAATCCTCCAGATCTGCCTCAATCCTTCTCGTCCGGCGAGCTATGGCGCCCCGCAAGACTCCGACTGAGGCCTGGTACTCCCCTGCTCTGGATCCCCCGAGCTTGTCGGAGAGGAATCTCGCCCTCCTGCGTCTAAGGACGGTGGCGCAGGGCAACGCGGGAGCGACCGCGTTCAAGGCCGGCTCCGGCCAGCCTGAAGGCAAGGGGAGCACCTTCTATCCGCTCTTCGTGAGCGCCATTGTCGCCGGTCTGGTGCCTCCTTTTTCCGAGTTCTTCCTCGCTATTATTCGCCTGTACAACTTGCAAGCTCTGCACCTCCACCCCAACTCCGATCTTCTTCTGGCAATCTTCGCCTACTATTGCGAGGCTCATGTTGGGATAAAGCCCTCGGTGGCCTTGCTGCGCCATTACTTTTATCTCCGGGTTTCTCGTGGTCCTATCTCCGCATGCGCGAGTTTTGTCGCGTATTCCGGCTCCAATGCCATCTCGAAGCCTGGGAAGAGGATTGAAGGCTTCCGGAGCAGGTGGGTCATGGTAGACGCCGGGCGCATCCACCCCCGGCTTGCGCTGCCCACGGGGCGGCCCAAGGCTGTTGATGCGTGGTCTCGCGCGGAGCTCGTCGACCTCCGCGCGCCGGTGGTGCTGGAGAGGATGGACGCGGATCTGAGGCCAGGCAACCTGGGGTTGGCGAAGCTGACCGGGGCCACACTCCTGAGGGAGTTTCTGGAGCACCGGGTGGCTCCACTCCGGGAGCACTCGCTTCCGCTGTGGAGGCTCAGGGAAGCAAATGCTGCAATTCGCTTGAGCTCTACAGCCCTGGCCGACGAAGATCTGGTCCCGGCCCTCCACTCTTTGGTCGGGGGAGACGTGGCGAGGCCGGTCGGTGCTCCCGCCCCCCTATTTCTTCGTGACGACTGGGAGCAGGCGGTGGGTGCCATGCCCACCTTCAATGGTGAGGGGCTGGTGCCCGCAGTGGCTCTGGGATCCGACGCTGCCCACAAGTGAACGTGTCCTCCAGCAACTCCAGCGGGAGTGAGGAGGAAGAAGAGGAGGATGGGGAGGAAGAAGACTTCGACTCCGAGGCGACTGGCGAGGAGTCGGAGGAGCCTTTCCCTCGGCGCAGGTCTCGCACCCTTCGCTCCATGCCGGATGACGACAAGGATAGCGTCGGGCAAGGACGAGTGGATTCCCCCCCGGTCCCGAGGGAAGACGGGTCGGGGTTGTTGCTCCCAGGATCTGCTCTGGATCCGGGGCGGTCTGAGGCCAGCTCCGACCTCCCCGACGCGTCCTCTGCTTCCATGCCTCCCAAGGCTGGCCCCAGTTGCAGGCTTTCGGGCTTCAAGTTTGGCCGGAGGCTGCTTGAACCCACACGCGATGCCCTGTAAGTACTCGATCCGTGCTCCGCTTTGTTTCTGTCGCTGAGACTTGACGCCTGCGCTCCTTGACCAGGCCGGCTCCTGAGGCGAAGAGGTTGAGGAGGGCTCCTGCAGCCCTGCTCGAGGCGAGATCGCATGCTGAGCCAGTGCCTCCGTCTGCGGGGAAAGGAGGCACCGAGGCTCGCGCTTCCCCTGCCCGGTCGCCCTCGCGAGCCCCTCGGGGACATTCTGGCGAGGGGTCAGTCCCCGTGGTCCCGCTGAACTTGGAGGGGCCTAGGCTTGGTGCTGCTACCGAGATGCCCATGGCCCGGGAGGCTCCTTCCTCCCAAGTCGTGGTCACCCTGTCGTCTTCTTCGCCTGCTCCACCAGCTCCAGTCTCTTCTGATCCCTCCGCTGTCTTGGGCCAAGCCGCTGACGAACTGAGCCGTCTTTGGGAGGATCTTCAGAGCGCGGACCCCCGCCTGGTGGTCGGGCGCCTGGAGTTGGCCTCCGGCTGGGCCCGCTCCGCTGCCTCTGTCCGAGTGGCGCTGAGGCAGGCTGCGTCCGCCTTCGATGAGGAGAAGCAAGCCGCCCACTAGGCTAAGGCTGCTCGCGATGCTGCTCAAGGTGAAGTTGCGGATGCCCAGGGCCGCTGCAAGGCGTTGGAGGCCGAGCTGCAAGACCTGCGTGATGAGCTCGCAAAGGAGGTCCGCATCCGCCAGGAGAAGGAGGAGGGGATGAAGGCTCGGGAGGCCGCTGTCAAAGACCGGGACGCCGAGCTTGTCAATCATCGTGGCCGGTTGAGAGACGCTGGAGCAGGCGCTGAAGGCGGAGAGGGCCGAGCTAGACCGCAAGGCGAAGGTCCTGGCCGAGGATCGGGTGGCCTTCGCCAAGCTGGAGAAGAAGGCTCGCGCCACGCTGAAGACGCTCTATGAGAGCGGCTTAGAGGACCCGTTGGCTGGCAAAGAGGACGGCCCTTCCGAGCTGCTTCCCTTCCTGGTCCGTGCGCTTGAAGATGCTGCAGAAGGCCTTGGCCCCACGGCCGAGGCCGAGGCGCGCGCCCTGTCGTCTACAGCGCTGATGCGCGTCCTCAACCACATCTACCTTCACGACCCCTATGTCAACCTCGACAGACTGATGGA
Source organism: Aegilops longissima (assembly GCA_021605205.1). Classification (NCBI taxonomy): domain Eukaryota; kingdom Viridiplantae; phylum Streptophyta; class Magnoliopsida; order Poales; family Poaceae; genus Aegilops; species Aegilops longissima. The sequence goes on along the minus strand of CM038681.1, from coordinate 417,928,794 downwards.
ACCCGTGAGCGGCGACCTTACCCCCGCTGCTGTTGAGGCCGTGAAGGGCCGAGCCGAAGCTTTGCTGGGGAGGTTCCGGGCCTTCAGCGTCTTGCCTAGACGCGGCGCCACCAGTTCCGCGGCTTCAGGAGGCGGAGCTGCCCAGCACGGCTCCACCGCAGGCGGCAGCGCCACCGAAAAGTGATCCCCTTGCGTCCTTTGTCCTGTTTTAATTCCTGCAACATGCACCATGCCTCGTGGAGGCGTTTAAACTTGTGTTTGGTGTTGTGAGAACACTCTATGGTTTGTAATATTTGCTTTTGAATTCCTTAGGATTTTCATTTGCCCTCCTATTTGCCTGTGTTCTACGTCGGCAGGGCCCGGCCCCGCGCATACCTCAGCCACCGTTAGCCCCGACCGGAAACCAGGACGGGACCAAGGAGTGAGGGGCTACGTGGAAAGTTAGGCTCCTGAGTCGCGATGCTCAGGGGTCCCCCTTGACGCGCGAACAGCAAGTAGGGAAGGGAGGTGTAGGAGTAGACTTGTTGTTCTACGTCAGCGGGGCCCGACCCCGCGCATACCTCAGCCGCCATTAGCCCCGACCGGAAACTAGGACTGGACCAAGGAGTGAGGGGCTACGTGACCAGTTAGGCTCCTGAGTCGCGATGCTCAGGAGTCCCCCTTGATGTTCAAACGAATTTTCATACCTTGGCTCCGCCGGGAGGCGTGGCGATGACCAGGTCCGAGGGACTGGCTGGTGGCGACGTTCGGGCGTGGCGGACGCAGCCCGTGTCCAGCCCACTCGCTGCACTCCCGAGGGAGGCGCGGCGATGGGGCCGGACACCGAGCTCTGGGCCCCGAGGTTGATACGGTTGTGAGCCGCCCTCACTTGTTTATCACCAGCCAGAGCATAGCGCTTCAGTATGTGTACGGCATAGCCTCCTCGGTAGTGTCGCCACCAACAAGGAGCATGGTGCTTCCATCATGCGTGGGAGGGCTCCCCTCGGGAGGAGCCCCTGGCGTTCTGACCCATACGACACGTGGCCGCACGGTAGGGCTAGGAGAGGTGTATCTGGGCACCCGTGAGCCAGCGCGGGACTCACGAGGCCCTACCTCGAGGCGGGTTGCGCCTGGCTCTGGGCCTTTATCAATGGTGTGTTCCTGCAGGGTTAGGATGCAAATGCTCTACGCCCTCATGTCCCGGCCCTCGAGCGAGCTCAGCCGCCGCTGGTATGACAGGTCGCGATGCCGTGGGTCAAGGCCAGGGGGTGAGGGCTGGAGAGCCAGTAAGAGTCCATGAGTTGCGATGCTCAGGTACCCCCCTTTTAATGTGCAAGCGCTTTGCATTTGGGCGGAGAGGCCCGCGACAGGTAGTAGGCAATAATTACATGAATCAGGCTAAGCGCAGAGGAGCAAATCCATCTAGATAGGTGCGGAGAAAACTCGCGCCACTGGGTCTGGCCCGAGCAGCTTCGGGATAATGCAGCCCGGGGGGCGCCCCCAACAAGGTAAGTAAAGAACATAAGCAGAACAGATACATGCCGCAGGGACGGACCCACGCGGCCTGGGAATGATGCAGCCCGAGGGGCGCTCCCAGCTGAAAACGGAACTTGGAAAGGCATCACCTGATATGGTTGGAGATGGCGGGATGTTGAGGTAGCGGATGACACGTGATGAGGAAGCCAGCCCTCACGAGCCCTCCGGACCTGGAGCCTCGGGAGGCTCCGGGGGCTCGGGGGGTTTGTCGAGAGCCACCTCCATCTCTGCCAGGACCGCGCGCTGCTTGACCTCCTGAGCTTCTAGGGCACCCCTCAGCAGGCGCTCATGGGCGGCGACCGCATTTGACAGGCCGAAAGGCATGCGAACGTAGCTGTGAGGAGGCCACTCACAACGCGCCACGCGCGAGGGCCAGAAGCGCTCCTGAGACGCGGCCCGGTTGAGCCCTCGTATGTCGACGCAGATCCGTAGCCCGGCATCCTCGCCTGGATGTGGGGCCACGGCAGGTAGGCGGCGACAGCCGCGCATGACTCTTGACTCCTGCAGCTCCTGGGTGTTCCTCGCGATGAACTCCTGAGGGTTTGGCCCTCCTTGTCTCATACCTTCCTGAGGGAAACGTGCATTGAAGCACGCCTCCAAGTGGTGCTCGAGCGCCTCCCTCGTGCCCTCGGCTAGGTCGGTGGCTCGCCATTAAAGAGCCCCGAAGCCCCGCCTGAGGAGGGCACCGGGCGTGCCTTCCTATGCGATAGAGGGTGGCGCCCCTTGAACGGGTGCGGGTCCTGATGCCACGCCTCCGGAGGTGCCTCCCTCGCGAGGGCCTGGACCAGGCGAAGCCTTTTTCTTCTTAGGGATCGCCTCGGGAAGCCTCCCGCTCCTGTGATCTGGGTCTTCGATTGTTGCAGCTTGGATGGCGCGCTCAAGAGAGCACACTGCATCCCTTTCCTCACAAGGCACTGTGATAACTCCTCCGCTTCCTGGCATCTTAAGGACATTGTAGCCACGGTGAGTCACTGCCATGAACTTGGCCAAGGCTGGGTACCCGAGGATGGCATTGTATGGCAGGCGAATGTGGGCGACGTCGAAGTCGATGAGCTCGGTGCGGTAGTTGTTGCGCCGTCCGAAGGTGACGGGAAGATGAACTTGCCCTATCGGAACAGTTGAACCATCAGTGACTCCTGAGAAAGGCTTGGTTGGCTGAAGCTGATCGTATGGCACTTGGAGATCGTTGAATGTCTCGGCAGACGGGACGTTGAGCCCTGCTCCGCCGCGTCGAGGAGTCCCGTGACTTGCACGCTTCGATGACTAGTGAGCAAAGCATGGGGAGGACTCCGGCCGTTGCCGCGCACTTGAGCTGATCCGTTGAGATGAACGTGATAACGCACGACGACCACCTGAGAGGGCGTGTGGCCTCCGGCCTGGGGAGGACTGCATTCACCTCGCGAGCGAACTGCTTGAGGATGCGCTGAGAGGCTGGGGCCTGAGCGCCACCCAGGATGCAAGCGATCGCGCGCGGCTCCTGGAAGCCCCCAGCCCCCTCGTCCTGATGATTGTCTTCATACCTCCTTGGCGGCTGTGGCAAAGGTGGGAGCCCCACGTTACCCTGAGGGCGATCCTCACGAGGCTGGTCCATCCAACCTCCCTCGCGAGGCTGGTCCTGCCAGCGGTCCTCGCGAGGTCTGTCACGCCATCCTTGGCGAGGGCCACGGTCTTCCCAGCGTCATCCGCCTCTTCCTCCTCCTCGGCGGTAACCCCGATCGTTGCGCTCGGGGCGTCGGCCAATGCGCCCTTCTCGCACGGCCCTGAGCTCTTGGAATTCGTTGGTGTTGTGGGTGTGGAGGTCGTGGTACACGCAGTACCGGCTGCCCTTGGATGACTCGGGCTGATCTCTGCCTCGCTTGTTGTCTCGTTCCGCCGCCAGCACGACAGCCCCCTTGCGCTTCACGTCCTTGGCCTTGGGCTTCTTATCTTCTGGATCGGCAGCCGGAAGCTCGAGGAGGGAGAGGCGCCCTTCCTCAGCCCTGGCGCACTTGGTTGCCAGGATGAACAGCTCCAGGGATGTGCACAGGTCTTCATGCATTGCTAGTTCGTCCTTCATCTTGACGTCACACACGCCATCGAAGAAGGCTGAGATGATGGCTTCCTCGGTCACCTTGGGAATCCTGAGGCGGGCGTTGTTGAAGCGCTGGATGTACTTCTGCAGGGTCTCTCCCGGCTGTTGCTTGATGCGGCGCATGTCGCTCACGGCCGGAGGCCAGTCGCGAGTGCCTTGGAAGTTGGCGATGAAGCGGTCCCGCATCTCGTCCCACGAGGAGATCGTGCCGGGAGCCAGGTTCAGGAGCCAGGTTCGGGCTCCGTCCTTGAGCGCCAACGGGAGCCAATTTGCCATGACCTTTTCGTCCCCGTTGGCGGCTTCAATGCCCAGCTCGTAGAGCTGAAGGAACTCTGCGGGGTCGGCAGTGCCGTCGTAGCGACGAGGCAGGTCTGGCTTGAACTTGCCCGGCCATGCGACACTGCGTAGCTCGGCGGTGAAGGAGCGGCAGCCTGCGGTGGCCACCGGAATCCTCTGCTGGCGCAGAGCTTGTTCTTGCGGGTTCCCGTGCGCCGCTGCCTGGAGCAGCGCGGGGTCTTGACACGCGGCGCTGGAGCGTGGTCGCGGCGCTCTGGTGCTGGGAGCATGCGAGCACCTTCTTGGGGATGAGGAATCTCCTGGCAGCTCCTTTCTTGCTGTGCGGGGTCCGTGACGCGGTGGGTCTCGGCCCGGGGCCACGCGCCTTGGAGCCAGGGCGCCTTCTTGGGGAGGAGGTGGCGGGGGCACCTCCGGCTCCCTGCCTCCCGCATGGGGTGAAGGGCGAGGCAGCGAGAGGGATGGCGCGGGGGAGCCCCCTGCAGCGCGGACGAGCTCGGCGACGCGGTCGAGCCACTCCTCGTAGACGTCGTCGACAGGGCGGTAGCGCATCAGCTCATTCGCCGCGATGAGCGCGGCTCGAGCCTCCATGGGAATGTGGTGTGTGCGGGACGAAGAACCAGCAGGGGTCAGCGACGGGGTGGCGGAGCGGCCATCGCGCCGCACCGAAGGATGCAGGGACGAGGCCTGCTGCTCGTTCCCCGGCGGGCCGGTGGCGGCGTTGGCGGCAGGCGACGGGGAACGACGGGGGCGTCCACCGACGGGCGCCGTCTGGGCGATGCGGGTGGCGAGAGCGGCCCGGCGCGAGCTCGGCGAGCGTCAGATATGGGCACGACGGAAGATCACACGCGACCAGCGGAAGAGAGATTCCGGCGCACCCCTACCTGGCGCGCCAAATGTCGGATTTCAGGTTCCGGCAGACCCTTGAGGTTCGAACACTTGGGTGCGCGCGGAGATCTTCCCCCTACCAGCTCAAGCGTTGATGGTTTGTGAGGGATCTAACCTAGGAACGATGAACAACACAAGGGACACAAGGTTTATACTAGTTCGGGCCACCGTGGTGGTGTCATACCCTACTCCAGTGTGTGGTGTGGTGGATTGCCTCAGGGGCTGATGATGAACAGTACAAAGGGAGAACAGCCTCGCGAGGGGCTATTCTTGAGCTGGTGTGATGACTGCTTGGGTGAGTTCAGTCGCCTCTCTCTCTCTCTCTGGTTGATTCTTCGACCTTCCAGCCCCCCTACCCTGTGGGGGCTAGTCCTATTTATAGAGGGAGGCCCTGGGCCTCTTCCCAAATAATGAGTGGGAAGGGCGCCAACACTTGGCCATTTTGAAGGGGAACATCTAGTACACTTATCCTGACTAAAGTTGGTCTTCGACTGCCAAAGGCTCTGGCGGTGACGCCGTCCTGGGCTCCACGATGACCTCCATCCTGCCGTTCTGCTGGTCTTGGTCTTATTGCACCGAAGCGGTAACCTTTGCCTGATGCCTTGGCTCTGCTTGCCCCTTTGCACCGAAGGGAAACAAGCACATCTTCTTGCAGGCGGCCCGCTGGCCTGCGCCCGCCTGGTCCTCGACCGTCATGTCTTGCATAACAAGGCACCCTCGTGAGGTACCCTGCCTTGATCTCTCCGCCTCCTTGCGAGCCCGCCTGAGGAGGCTGCTCCTGAAGAGGCTCCCTGTCGTTCGCCCCGCGAGGCTCGGCCCCTCGCGAGGTTCTTGAGCTTGAGCTGATGAAGCTGGGCCACGCTGGGCCCCCACTTGAGCCACGCTGCAGGCCGCAGGCAGGCAAGTCTGGGGACCCCCGTTCCCAGAACACCGACAAAGTTGAATGGGGTTTTCTCAGGATTATCAAAGTAGTACATAATATATTTCGTATAATGAGCGTCGAGGGTTTTAGGAGGTTCCCCATCTCCATGTGTAGCAAGTAAACCTAATTTTTTTTGGTATTTTGTGTTCCATATCCATAACTAAAGATAGAGAACAACTTGGAACAGCAAATAAAAACTACTTAGTGATAAAGCAAACAAGCACACATGAGAATATTCACCCCACGCTATGACTCCCCGGCAACGGCGCCAGAAAAAGGTCTTGATAACCCACAAGTATAGGGGATCAATTGTAGCCTCTTTCAATAAGTAAGAGTGTCGAACCCAACGAGGAGCTAAAGGTAGAACAAATATTCCCTCAAGTTCTATTGACCACCGATACAACTCTACGCATGCTTAACGTTCGCTTTACCTAGAACAAGTATGAAACTAGAAGTGTTGTTGGATCGGTTTGCAAGGTAATAAAGAGCACGCAAATAAAAGCTAGGGGCTGTTTAGATAAACACACAACTAAGTTAGTTTTAGTAGAGAGCTTTTTGTCACGCGAAAGTTATTTATCCCTAGGCAATCGATAACTAGACCGGTAATCACTATTGCAATTTTATTTGACCGAGAGGCATAAGCTAACGTACTTTCTCTTCTTGGATCATAAGAACTTATGATTGGAACTCTAGCAAGCATCTGCAACTACTAAAGATCATTAAGGTAAAACCCAATGATAGCATTAAAGTATCAAGTCCTCTTTATTCCCATACACCATGACCCACTTATCCGTGTTTGTGTTTCAGTCACTCATGCAACGCAGACAATAAGCAAACCATGAACATATTGCAAACCCTACAGCAGGGATCCCTCACGCTTGCGCGACACGGAGAGTACCATAGGACAGCACCAATAATAAAACATACAACTCAAACCAATCACGATCATCAATTAACCCATAGGAAAAAACAGATCTACTCAAACATCATTGGGAAATAATATATAGCGTTGAGCACCATGTTTAAGTAGACATTACCGCGGGTAAAAGAGGGTTACACCGCTGCATAGGGGGGAAGAGTTGGTGATGACGGCGGTGAATTTGTTGGTGTAGATTGCGGTGACGATGATGGCCCCGGCGGCACTCCAGTGCCACCGGAAGCGAGGGGGAGAGAGAGCCCCTCCTTCTTATTCTTCCTTGACCTTCTCCATAGATGGGAGAAGGGTTTCCCCTCTGGTCCATGATCTCCATGGCGTGGGAGGGGTGAGAGCCCCTCCAAGATTCGATCTGTCACTCTGTCTCTCTCTGTTTCTGCGCTCCCAGATCTGGCCTTTCACCGTTTCTTATATTCCCGGAGATCCATAACTCTGATTGGATTGAAATTTGAACACGATTTTTATCCGGATATTAGCTTTCTTGCGGCGAAAGAAGGGCAACAACCGCCTTACGGGCTGTTCACGAGGGTCAGGGGCGCGCCTGCCCCCTGGGGCGCGCCCCCTGCCTCGTGGCCCCCTCGGGCATCGTCTCGCAATGATTCCACTTCCCAAAATTCACATATATTCCAAAAAAAATCTCCGTCGGTTTTTATCCCGTTTGGACTCTGTTTGATATGGATTTTCTGTGAAACAAATAACATGCAACAAACAGGAAATGGCACTGGGCACTGGATCAATATGTTAGTCCCAAAAATAGTATAAAATTTGCCAAAAGTATATGAAAGTTGCATAATATTGGCATGGAACAATCAAAAATTATAGATACGATGGAGACGTATCACCTTTTCGTTTTTTTACAATAACTAGTGTACTTTGGACCTGCACAGTACCAGTTTGAATGACTATTTGCTTGTTTTTAAATGTTATGCCTGATGCAGTTAGCACACCTTTCCACTTCTTGTTTTGCTTAACTAGCGTGCTTAAGCCTGCACACTGAAGCTATCGTTTGTAGATCATGTTGTCTACCATGGATATTTTTGGATGATGTTTAGCCTGTTTTGCTTAACATGCCTTTATATGTACTCAAATATGAAAGTATTGAGAACAGTGTTGTTTTCCATCGATGTTAGTTTCATCGCATTGCGTATATGTACTCACTGTTCAGGATATCGGTAGCTGGTGCCATATAGCCTGGGGGATGATAAGGGATTAATCATCGAATTAGACATTTCACTGTATATATCTATAACCCATTTATAAGTAGGTTGACTAGGGTCATATTTAATATATCTGAGGCTACATAGCAACATGCATTGTACTGAATGAGTAAATATCCAATCCCAGGCTACATAGCAACAAGGAAGAGTATTAACTTAATGTTCTGATGATGTCTAAATATACATGTAATAAAATCTTATATAATGGGATGGAGGGAGTGTTGTACTACATCATTTTGCAATTGTTGTTTAGCTTCTAACATTAACTTGGTGCTTTTAGGTACATATGTCATTGCCAAAGATCCACACTTCGACCCTTTCTGTGATGGGGCAATGAGATATTCATGAACCAGCATCAAGTGAGGAAACTGTAAAGATTGTTATTAAAATAGGTCAAAAGATGTCAATCGAACTATTTATTTACACTTAATGCAAGACAACGGTGAACTACATGATGGTAAGTAAGAACCCTGTAGCCTTCTTTTTACTTCCCGTAATGAGTGGTGTTAGATGACAATGTCTGAATCTTTTTTCCTTTGTAGTGGATCCTGAAGCAGTTTACTCAAGATTACCTCTCAAACTAAATGATTGGCAGTTCAGCCATCACAAGGGGTTGCACTAGAGTCGTGGGTGCCTTCTGCATCCAGGAGAGCACAATAGGGCCATTCCGCTTCACCTTGTTCAAAGAACCGTAATGAATGTCATCGCTGTTTGTTTACCATCTGTAATAGTACAAGTATAGAACCCTGGTTCATCATTCTTTATTTGGTGCTTATGTAATTCTGAAACATATGTACCTGTGAATCGAATAATGCATTGGTTGTTTGAACCTGATGGATATGAATAAAGTTATAGCTTACTTTCAAGTTCAAATTAGGTACAATTTTAAATAGCAGCAATTAAATTAGGGCGAAATTATGGTGTGCAGGTCATTACGGTGCACACGGTCAATAAAGCACAGCGTGTGCGATATACATCATAATCTGACACGGTTCACGAAGAGGAAACGTGTGTAACAATGCACACAATTGTCGTTTGCAAAGCGTGTGTGATGTTAGACATTATCACATACGGTGCGGAAAAACTAAATGTGTGTGATTGTCTACCTATCGTACATGGTTTATAATAATGAACTGTTTGTGATGTGCCAGGCATCGTAAACGTAGAGCCAGTTTGGTACGTGCCTAGAAAACTCCCGTGCCTGGAATCTGCCTAGTTTTTGGTAAAACCCCAAAACTGCGACTGCGATGGCAATGCGAGCACAAACGAGTAGCAAGGATGAAGCGTTTGGAATATTCGAGATGTCATAAATGGCTATATAGGGACAACTATATGGATCAAGGCTCCCTATCCCCAACGATTTCTAGGTCGTGTGGGAAGGACCCCCCCTATCGCCCACACTCACTTGGCGACGGTTCCAAATGTCGTTTGATACGTCTCCAACGTATCTATAATTTTTTTATTGTTTCATGCTGTTATATTATCATTCTTGGATGTTTTATAATCATTTTATATCATTTTTGGGACTAACCTATTGACATAGTGCCAAGTGTCAGTTGCTGTTTTTTGCATGTTTTTTACATCGCAGGAAATCAATATCAAACGGAGTCCAAACACCACGAAACTTTTTGTGGATTTTTTATGGACCAGAAGTCCATCGATGGGCCAGAGCAGCACCAGGTGGCTGCCCTGAGGGGGGCACAACCCACCAGGGTGCACCTGGGGGGCCAGGCGCGCCCAGGTGGGTTGTGCCCACCTCGGTGGCCTCCCGCACCCCTCTTTACCCTATAAATTCCCAAATATTCCAAAAACCCTCAAGGTTAACCTAGATTAGAAGTTCCACCGCCGCAAGCCTCTGTAGCCACCGAAAACCAATCTAGACCCCGTTCCGGCACCTTGCCGGAGGGGGGAATCATCACCGGTGGCCATCTTCATCATCTCGGCGGCCACCACGATGAGGAGGGAGTAGTCCACCCTCGGGGCTGAGGGTTTGTACCAGTAGCTATGTGTTAATCTCTCTCTCTCTCTCTCTCTCTCTCTCTCTCTCTCTCTCTCTCGTGTTCTTGAGATGTCATGATCTTGATGTACCGCGGGCTTTGTTAATATAGTCGGATCATATGGTGTTTTACCCTCTCTATCTTGTTGTGATGAATTGAGTTATTCCCTTAGAGATTTCGTTGTTATCGGATTGAATACTTTTATGGATTTGAGAACACTTGATATATGTCTTGCAATTGAATACTTGTGGTGACAATGGGGTACCGTATTGATCACTTGATATATATTTTGGCACCCAACTTGCGGATTCCCGAGGTGACATTGGGGTAACCTATGCATAGGGGTTGATGCACGTTCTTGTCTTTGTTTCTCGGTAGAAATCTTGGGGCACTCTTTGAAGTTCTTTGTGTTGGATTGAGTATTATGAATATTAATTTGTTTTGGTGTTATTTAGTACAAACTCTTGAATCGATCGAATGGAAGAATAGCTTTGAGGTGGTTTCGTACGCTACAAATAATTTATTCTTATGTTCTCCGCTAGATAGGAACTTTGGAGTGATTCTTCATCGCACTTTGAGGGGTAGTTATATGATATAATTGTATTTGCATTGTTGATAGATTGCACTAGTGAAAGTACGGACCCTAGGCCTCATTTTCAAGCATTGCAATACCGTTTTTTTTTCGTTTACTATTTGCAACCTTGCTGTTTTTTATTTATTCAGATTATAAAAATATATTTTTACCATCCATATTACACTTTTATCACCATCTTTTCGCCGAACTAGTGCACCTATACAATTTGCCATTGTATTGGGTGTGTTGGGGACACAAGAGATTTCTTGTATTTGGTTGCAGGGTCGTCTGAGAGAGACCATCTTCATCCTACACCTCTCACGGATTGATAAACCTTAGGTCATCGACTTGAGGGAAAATTGCTACTGTCCTACAAAACTCTACGCTTGGAGGCCCAACATGTTTCTACAAGAATAAAGTTGCGTAGTAGACATCAAGCTCTTTTCTGGCGTCGTTGCCGGGGAGGCTAGGTAAGCGGCACTCACACCCCGTCAACTAAGCTCTTTTCTAGCGCCGTTGCCGAAGAGGTGAGTGCATGAAGGTATATCTTTAGATCTTGCAATTGAATCTTTTAGTTTCTTGTTTTATCACTAGTTTGGTTTATAAAAGAAAACTACAAAAAATGGAATTAAGGTGGTCTCACATTATTCGTCTTTATCCTGTCTTTCTTGAAAATGATGGAAAGGAAACTTGTGCTCAATTTATAGAAGAAGAATTCAATAGAATGTTTGGTATAAATGATGAGCATGATTGCAATGTTGTTAGTATGAATTCTTTGAATATCCATGATGCTAATGATATGCAAAGCCATAAGCTTGGGGATGCTATGTTTGATGAAGATGATATTTTTAGTCCCCCAAGATTTGATGTGCAAATTTTTCATAATGATTGCATGCCTCCTGTTTATGATGATTATAATGATGAAAGTGGATTTGGAGAGGGACTTTATTTAGTGATCAATCCACCATTTTGGATGAGGTTGCAATTGATTATGACAACAAAGTTGCTATCTATGATGATTATGGTCATGACATGTATGCTATATTGAATAATGATCACCATGAAACTTGTCATCGTGATTTTAATTTTCAATCCCATAATAGTTATTTTGTTGAGTTTTCTCCCACTACTATTCATGGGAATAAATTTGCTTATGTGAAGAGTGACAAAATTTCTATGCTTATGCATCATGAAAAGAATGCTTTATGTGATGGTTATATTGTTGAATTAATTCATGATGCTACTGAAAATTATTATGAGAGAGGAACATATGCTTTTACATATTGCAAAAATTTCAAGTTTCCCCTCTATGTGTTGAAAATTTTGAAGTTATGCTTGTTTTGCCTTCCTATGCTAGTTGATTCTTGTTCCCATAAGTTGTTTGCTCACAAAATCCATATGCATAGGAACTGGGTTAGACTTAAATGTGATAGTCATATGCGTCATGATGCTCTCTTTGTGTTTCAATTCTTATCTTTTATGTGAGCATCATTGAAATCATCATGCCTAGCTGAGAAAAAGGGTTTCCCCCGCTTTGTATTACAAAGCAACCATCTGATACTCATCATGCCTAGCTTAAAAGGCATTAAAGAAAAGCGGTTGTTGGAAGACAACCCAACACTTTTACCTACTGTGTTTGTGTGTTGACATGATTAAGCTACTGTAGTAATCATGTTGTATAGCTTTTGTTTCAATAAAGTGCCAAGTAAAGCCTTTGGGATCATGTTGGGTGATAGTTGATTTGATCTTGCTGAAAACCAGAAACTTCTGCGCTCACGAAAATAATTTTTATTTTTAGCAGAAGAGTGATTTTGAGTTGATTCTTTTTGCATAAGTTTAATATGAAAATTTCTCACGTGGTCCTAATTGTTTCGTAATTTTTGGAGTAGTAGAAGTATGGTTTGAGTACAGATTACTACAGACTGTTCTGTTTTTGACAGATTCTCGTTTCAATGCATAGTTTGCTTGTTTTCTACTTTCTATGGCTTATATTACTCAATATAAATTATGGAAATGATATGCTACAGTAGGAATTGTGTGGAAACAATTATGAATCTTGTCTTTGACAGTACAAAAGTGAAATGGTTTGCTCTTTATCATACTAACCTATCTCACAAAGTACCGTTAAGTTTTGTGTGATTGAAGTTTTCAAGTTTTGGGTGAGATGTCGATATGAGGAGAACAAGGAGCGACAAGACCCTAAGCTTGGGGATGCCCAAGAAACCCCAAGGTAATATTAAAGGAAGACCCAAGCAACTAAACTTGGGGATGCCCCGGAAGGCATCCCCTCTTTCGTCTCCAACACTATCGGTAACCTCACATGGAGCTATGTTTTCATTCGTCACATGATATGTGTTTTGCTTGGAGAATTATTTTATTTTGTTAGTATTTGATTTATGTTATTTAGAATAACTTTTGGCATCTTTTATTTCAATAAAAGTGGCATTTTTAGCCTTACTATGCTTATTTTACAAGTTTACATGTTGCTGTTTCAAAACAGAAAGTTTACCGATGTTGCAAAAATTCCCTAGAAAAGTCAGAATGTGATAAAATGTGGAAACTTTTTGCAAAATAAGCTCTTATAAATTCTATACAGTTTGGTAAAATTTTCATAATTTTTGGAGTTTAATAAGTATTGATACTCTTGCATTCTTTATAGACTGTACTGTTTTGGCAGATTGCTATTATGTTTGCATTGTTTGCATATGTTTGCTTATTTAATGATTCTATTGGAGGATAGGAGTATTAAATATGCAGAGGCATTTAGTATGCAATGTTTAATAATAATTTTTTTGATTTGCTACAGTAGAGAATGATGAGGTTTTTGCATTGGTTTATGCTAACTTATCTCACGAGTTCTTGTTGAGTTTTGTGTGGATGAAGTTTTTAAGATTTAGGGAAACCGTGATATTAGAAGAATTAAGGAGACACAAAAGCTCAAGATTGGGTATGCCCAAGTCATCCCAAGATAATATTTCAAGAAGTCTCAAGCAGCTAAACTTGGGGATGCCCGGTAGGCATCCCACCTTTCTTCTTCAACAATTATCGAGTCCTCAAATAGTTGCTAGGTAAGCGGCACACACATCCCGTCAATGAAGGTCTTTCCTATGGAATTGCTCTAGTGCTTCACCTATATCTTTTTTAGCACGGTGTACTTTATTATTCTTGAAGAAATTCTCTCTTGCTTCACTTAAATTAATTTGAGAGAAAGAAATATTATGCTCAAGAACTTCACTTATATTCGTTTGAGCTTATCAAAAGCAACACATGAAAACTGGTCCCGGAGTGATAGATATCCAAGAAGGATATAATAAAAACTTTCATGAAGATCATTGGACAAAATAAACTTGATTCCTTGTAATAGTTTCGAGATATGATGATGTGATATGCCAGTCATGTTGATGAGTAATTATGCTTGAGTAAGAATATTGGTGTTAAGGTTTGTGATTCCCTATGCAAGCACGAAAGTCAGTAGTTATGCAATGAAATTACATCCTACTTGTGGTGCATTATTCGGTGTTAATTATGCTCAATGCTCGCTTATGAGATTATTCGTTTCTTGGTTGGTCGCTTCTCAATCCTTTGCTAGCCTTCATTTTTCACTAAGTATGATCACTACTTGTGCATCCAAAATCCTTTAAACCAGTTTTGCCACATGAGTCCAGTATATCTACCTATATGCAGTATTCTTTTGTTGTTCTAAGCAAATTTGTATGTGTCATCTCTAATTTTCAAAATAAATTTCTCTTTTGTGTGCTCATACCGCTCGCAAGGCTGTGAGGGGTGGCCAATATTTTCCATGCTAGATGTGCTATTCTCACGATGAGTGTTTATTCACTTGTGATTGCACGAGAGTAAGGCAAAGGTATTAGGGATGCCCAATCCCGAAATGAAAAATGAATTTACTTTATATTGTCAAATAATAAATTCCTTGGAAAGTGTTGGTATGGAGGGCACCCGTGGATACGATTAGCCATGGAAAGTGCAAGTATGGTGGAAAAAAGGAATAAACTTTATTTTCTGTTTGCGAACCGCCTATGATATATCTAGCATGGAAAGTGTTGGGAGCTCTAAGTCGTTTTCATTGATGGGGAAATTATGCCTCTCAAAATGTTTTTTCTCTCTCAATTTTTTCTTTGAGCTCTGGCACCTCTACAAATCCCTACTTTCCTCTGCGAAGGGCCATTATTTTACTTTATGCAATTTTTATTTTTATTTTGAGTCTCCATCTTCTATTATAAAGCACCAACTAGGAGGCACTGTGATCGTACTTGAGCATTGGGTGTAGCTAATATGTGAGTGTGTTTCATGAATGGATCAATGATTGAGCATGATGGGCTAGGGATAACTTATTTTGGCATTGATATTTTGGAAGACATGGTTTCTTGTTGGTATGCTTGAGTATTTAAGTCTCATGTAAAAACTAGACTATTGCTTTGAACCATATAAAAGTCCAAATGTCCATGTTATAAAGAAAAGAATATGAGATGAAATGATATGCAGCATTCTACCTCAAAAATTCTGTTTTTATCATTTACCTACTCGAGGACGAGCAGGAATTAAGCTTGGGGATGCTGATACGTCTCCAACGTATCTATAATTTTTTATTGTTCCATGCGGTTATATTATCACTCGGATGTTTTATAATAATTTTATAGTCATTTTGTATCATTTTTTGGGACTAACCTATTGACATAGTACCAAGTGCCAGTTGCTGTTTTTTGCATGTTTTTTACATCGCAGGAAATCAATATCAAACGGAGTCCAAACACCACGAAACTTTTTGTGGATTTTTTATGGAGCAGAAGACCACCGATGGGCCAGAGCAGCACCTGGGGTGCCCCGACGGGGGCACAACCCACCAGGGCGCGCCTACGGGCCCAGGCACGCCCAGGTGGGTTGTGCCCACCTCGGTAGCCTCCCGCACCCCCTCTTTACCCTATAAATTCCCAAATATTCCAAAAACCCTCGGGCTTAACCTAGATAGAAGTTCCGCCACCGCAAGGCTCTGTAGCCACCGACAACCATTCTAGACCCCGTTTCGGCACCCTGCCGGAGGGGGGAATCATCACCGGTGGCCATCTTCATCATCTCGACGGCCACCACGATGAGGAGGGAGTAGTCCACCCTTGGGGATGAGGGTTTGTACCAGTAGCTATGTGTTTAATCTCTCTCTCTCTCTCTCTCTCTCATGTGTTCTTAAGATCTCATGATCTTGATGTATCGCAGGCTTTGTTAATATAGTCGGATCATATGATGTTTTCCCCTCTCTATCTTGTTGTGATGAATGAGTTTTTCCCTTAGAGATTTCATTGTTATCGGATTGAATACTTTTATGGATTTGAGAACACTTGATATATTTCTTGCAATTGAATACTCGTGGTGACAATGGTGTATCGTATTGATTCACTTGATATATGTTTTGGCACTCAACTCGCGGATTCCCGAGGTGACATTGGGGTAATCTATGCATAGGGGTTGATGCACGTTCTTGTCTTTGTTTCTCCGATAAAATCTTGGGGCAGTCTTTGAAGTTCTTTGTGTTGGATTGAGTATTATAATATGAATTTGCTTTGGTGTTATTTTAGTACGAACTCTAGGATAGATCGAACGGAAATAATAGCTTGGTGTTATTTTAGTACGAACTCTTGAATAGATCGAATGGAAAGAATAGCTTTGAGGTAGGTTCGTACCCCACATACAATTTATTCTTATGTTCTCCGCTAGATAGGAACTTTGGAGTGATTCTTCGTCGCACTTTGAGGGGTGGTTATATGATCCAATTATATTAGCATTGTTGAGAGATTGCACTAGTGAAAGTACGGACCCTAGGCCTCATTTTCAAGCATTGCAATACCATATTTGTGCCCGCTTACTATTTGCTACCTTGCTGTTTTTTATTTATTCAGATTATAAAAATATATTTCTACCATCCATATTACACTTTTATCACCATCTCTTCGCCGAACTAGTGCACCTATACAATTTGCCATTGTATTGGGTGTGTTGGGGACACAAGAGATTTCTTGTATTTGGTTGCAGGGTCATTTGAGAGAGACCATCTTCATCCTACACCTCTCACGGATTGAAAAACCTTAGGTCATCCACTTGAGGGAAAATTGCTACTGTCCTACAAAACTCTGCGCTTGGAGGCCCAACACGTGTCTACAAGAATAAAGTTGCATAGTAGACATCACCGTCGCAGAAAGGGGTTAAAACACATTTGTGTAGCACCTCCCTGTACCAGTGTATATACATATATCATCTAACCATTCTTTATTGATGATTTCAAATATTTGACTTGCCAGGCGTATGTACGAGACCCATCTCCAGAACCGGTCCAGCAGCAGCTACCGGTACGTGACATGGACATGCTCAGCCGTTAGCTTGTTGCGTCAAAGGAGAGTACAATGAAGGCACTTAAGGAGTTGAATGACTCCCTGAAGAAAGAGAAGGACGATATGATCGACGTGATCTTCGATCTCTGCGATCCGAAATTGAAGCTCATTGACCAGAAGCAGCTACTGTTCACCGAGATTGAGTCTATGAAGGAGATACGACTCTTGAAGGCCGAGAGGGAGGAGCTGAATACCCGCAAAGTCAATTTCAAAAAGGAGGGAGAGAGCAACAGGAACAAGTTGCATGAGATCAGGATCATTCTTCATTGTAGCTAGTTGGCGCGCGGATAACAAGTTGCATGAGATCGATGACGATACTTTTGCTTGTATAGAGCTAGGCACCAGATAACTTTTGCTTGTAGGTAGTAGCAAGCTAGTTAATGAAAACTGTAGTAATAGCTGGGTATATTTTGTGCATTTGAGACTTACCACTAGAAGTTTAAATGGCTGCACATATACTAATCGTTGGGTATATGTTTTTTATTGCTGAAAAATACAAATTGATGGCGTTGCCTCACAATGAACACCATAGATAACACAATATATTGCTGGCGCTAGCCAGGTGGCACGCCATCAGTACTAAAGTACTGCTGACGTGTCTGCCAACGCCACCACTAAACTATTTTCACTCGCGCCATATTTGTGGTGTTGGGTCTCTACGCCAGCAAGGAACTTTTTGCCCGCCATAGCTAGGCTTTTTTCCACTAGTGGTGTCCCCAACATACCCAATACAATGGCAAATTTTCTAGGTGCACTAGTTCGGTGAAGGGATGGTGATACAAGTGTAGTAATGATAGTAGATATTGATTTTTGTAATAGGAACAATAAAATACAGCAAGGTAGCAAGTAATGAAAGTGAGCACAAATGGTATTGCAATGCTTGAAAATAAGGCCTAGGGTTCATACTTTCACTAGTGCAATTTCTGAACAATGCTAACATAGATGAATCTTATAAAAATCCCACAGCGTGCAACAAAGAATCACTCCAAAGTTCTTATCTAGCGGAAAACATAAGATGAAATTGTTTGTAGGGTACGAAACCACCTTAAAGTTATCTTTCCCGATCGATCTATTGAGCTACTCCTATAAGTGTCACAAACAACCCTAGTGTTCATACTAAAATAACACCATATGATACACATCAACCAACTCTAATGTCACCTAGATACTCCAATGTCACCACAAGTATCCATGAGTTGATCAGATGATATGCATTAAATAACTTCAGATTCATAATATTCAATCCAACACAAAGAACTTCAAAGAGTGCCCCAAGGTTTCTACCAGAGAAAGTAGGACGAAAACATGCATCAACCCCTATGCATACATTACCCCAATGTCACCTCGGGAATCCGCGAGTAGAGTGCCAAAAAATACATCAAGTGGATCAATATAATACCCCATTGTCACCAGGGGTATTCATATGCAAGACATACATCAAGTGTTCTCAAATCCAACAAAGTATTCAATCCGATAAAAGTGAAACCTCAAAGGTAAAAACTCAATTCATCACAACAAGATAGAGAGGGGGAAACACCATATGAACCAACTATATTAACAAAGCTACGGTACATCAAGATTGTGCCAAATCAAGAACATGAGAGAGAGAGAGAGACCAAACACATGGCTACTAGTACAAACTCTCCCTCGAGGGTGGACTACTCCCTCCTCAACATGGTGGCCGCCGGGATGATGAAGATGGCCTCCGGTGATGGTTTCCCCCTTCAGCAGGGTGCCTGAACGGGCTCCCGATAGAGTTATCTTGGATACAGAGGCTTGCGGCAGCGGAACTTCTCATCTAGGGTTATTTCTGGGGGTTTCTGTTTATAGGATTTTTTTGGTGTCGGTCTCGTGCTAAGATGGGCTTCAAGGAGCCCACTACCCACCAGGGCACGCAAGAGGAGGGTGGCGCGCCCAGGTGCCTAGTGGCAACCTTCTTCACCTCCTGGTCCTCCCACGAAGCTTATAGTGCCTCTTTTTTCCAAAAAATCATCAAAAAGTTTCGCTGCATTTTGAGAACTTTTATTTCTGCACAAAAAACAACACCAAGGTAGTTCTGCTGAAAATAGCGCCAGTCCCGGTTAGTTCCATTCAAATCATACCAAAACCATATAAAATTGTTGTAAACATGGCATGAATACTTCAAAAATTATAGATATGTTGGACACGTCGCCCCCCCAAGCTTCGTGGGAGGTCTCACTACAAAAAAAGACACACCCGTGACATTTTGGGCCGAATGAAATTTTTTCTGTCATGCTTATGGCACTTCTATGACGAAAATTGTGACAAAACCCGGTATCATCATAGATGTGGTGGGCTCCTACTTCTATGACAAAAAATCATGACATAAAATGGGCTTTTCGTCCTGGGCGGGTCGGAGACGCAGCTACATGACATTCTTTGGGCCGGACATGACAGAGAAAACCGTGGTAGAAGCGAGGGCGAGGAAAATATCGAGGGAGTTTCCGGTTAAGGTGGATGGTCGGGGGGCTGAGCGATGTGCGTTTCTCTCATACGTACGCGCGTGTGTGTGAGGCGTTGCGCTCTAACTGAACCCGAGCGAGGCGTTGGGCTCTAACTGAACCCGAGCGATTGCACTGAAGGCTACTCGTTACTGAACCCGAGCGATTGATCGATCCCTTGCTGTTAACTGAACCCGAGTGATTCCTTCGTTGCTGCTGCTAACTGAAGCTAATCGATGCTGCCTCTGGATGAACAGTGAGCGTTGTTGGGGAATTTGGATGAACAGTGAGCGTTGTTGGGGGGTTTGGATGAACAGTTCCCAATGGGGGTTGGATGACAGGAACCCGTGGTAGTAGAGGCCATTGTCGCTGGATGAACAGTACCCCGATCGATCGAGTCGGTGGATGAACAGGACCCCGTGGAGGGCTGGTTGAACAGTAGCCGGTGGAGGGCTGGATGAACAGTAGCCCGTGGAGGGGTGCTTGAACAGGACCCTGTGGAGAGGGCTGGCTGAACAGTAGCTGGTGGAGGAGCGGTGGAGGCTGGATGAACAGGATCTCGTGGATGAACAGTCACAGGTGGAGGCTGGAGGAGGTCGACGGTGGATGAACAGGAGCCCGTGGAGGCTGGAGGAGGCCGACGGTGGAGATGAACAGTATCCCGTGGAGTCCTGTTTTGCGGTACGCCTCACCCCTCCCGATGAATAGGACCCCGCTTTGACCGTAAGCGCCCAACACAAGTCTGCTTCTTCGCTTTTGCGGTATGCCACACTCCTCCCGATCAACAGACCCGCTTCACCGTAGGAGGTCCGCTTCTCTATTTTACAAGACGCCATACCCTCCCGGCGAACAGATCCCATTTCGGCCGTGGGCGGTCGAACACAAGGCCGCTTCTCCGCTTCGTGGTACGCCAGCCTCGTTTCCATCGGCTGTTCCGTCCAAGCCGGTTGGCTCCCGAGGAACACGACGACACATTCCGTTCCGACCCAGCCATGTACACGAGCCCTGGCCGTACGTATGCGCGAGTAGGCGTTCGAGACCCCGCCCGTATGTACGTACATGGTCGTATTTTCTATCTTGCACCCTGGTCGTTGTACATACGTGTACATGCTATGTGCACGCCACTACTATGACACGTGCGCGCCTCTACTACGACACGTGCGTGCCTCTACATCGACCAGTATGTACGTACACGTTCGCGACCAGAATGACAACACTACGTGCGCTTCGACCAGGTGCGTCCCGACTGTCAGGCACTTCCTTTTGTGTGAAGATGTAGCTAGTGGGTCCCAGCTGTCAGGGGGGAAACATTTTTTTCGTGAAATACGCTGGCCCGTCCGGTTGGTCTCTGCTGTCAGGTGGAGGAATCGTTATTTTCCGCGTAATAAGGAGGCACTTCCTTGCTGCCGCCATGGACCCAGCTGTCAGCCTCTCCACGTACAGTACACTTTTGATGGAAGTAGGTCGTTGACCACATTGACCACTCCATGTCGAGAGCGCCAAGGCGGTGGGCGACGGTGAGGCCTAGCAAGGGGACGACGCGGAGCTGGGGAAGACACGGCAGTGGATGCCCACTTGGAGGGGAGTACGTGGGTTGACTGCTTCGGCTGCGGTGTGAGGCTGCCATCGCCGGAGAATAACAGGAGGTGTGGGTGAGTATAGAGGGATGGCATGGCCAGCGGTGGCATCACAGCGGGACACGGGAGGCAGGAGCAGGCGGCATGCCCGATTCTTGTTTGGGCGGCTGGAGCAAGAAGACCAGAGGTTGAAGAAGCATTACGGCTGTTGGATGGACATCGTACGGTCACTAGAGCTAGAATCGTTCATATTGACTAAGTTGACAAAGCCCTTCATCCCCGTCAACTTAGTAGGCCCACAAGTCAGCCTCCCACTATGCTGGGTCCCATCTAGCAGGGGGAGTATTCATTTTTTTGTGCGTAATAAGGAGGCCCTTCCTTGCGTTCGAAGATATAGCTGGTGGGTCCGACCTGTCAGCGGGGGGAACATTTTTTCACAAAATATAGAGGCCCTTCCGGTGGGTCCCAGATGTCAGGTGGAGGAATCATTATTTTGCACGTAATAAGGAGGCATTTCCTTGTGTGCAACCGTGGACCCAGCGGTCAGCCTCTCCACGTACAGTCCACGTCCGATGGATGTCGTTCATTGACCACGTTGACCACGCCGCACCGAGAGCACCAGGGCGGTGGAGAACGGCGAGGCCTAGGAAGTGGACGATGCAGAGCCAGGGAAGACGCGGAGAGGAGTACGAGGGTTCACTGGTTCGGCTGCGGTGTGAGGTTGTTGCCGCCGCAGAATAACAAGGGGTGTGGGTGAGTAGAGGGATGGCCTGGCCAGCGGTGGAGTAGTAGGGGGCGGTGAGGCCTCTAAGACAGCACAGCCGGCAATGGGAGGCAGGAGCAGGCGGCACGCCCAGTGCTGCTTTGGGCGGCTGGAGCAAGAAGACCAGAGGTTGAAGAAGCACGACGGCCGTTGGATGGACATCGTTCGGTCACTGCAGCTAGAATCGTTTATAATGACTAAGTTTACAAAGCCCTTGGTACGCGTCAACTTAGTAGGCTCACAGGTCAGCCTCCGAAACGATGCGCCCCAGATGTCAGGGGGAGGAATCATTTTTTGGGCGGCGGAAGCTAGAATATCCGAGATTGAAGAAGAAGCACGACATCCGTTGGATGGACATCCAACGGCCATTGCTGCTTGAACCATGTGTTGGCTATAAGCTGACAAAGCCTTGCATACGCGTCAACTTACTCTTTTTAAGGGACGCGTCAACTTAGTAGGCCCACAAGTGTGTGGCGGAGAACTTATAGCCCATTTGCGATTTGTAAGAATGTACAACCCATTTTTGAATTCTAATGGAATTTACTACAGCCCATTAACAGTTTGTTAAAAGTACAGCCCATTTTCTAGCAAGGAAAATGATTAATAATTTCAACCAACCGTTCAAAATAGAATTCAAAAAAATCCCACATTTTGATGGGATCCGAAATATTTTTATCCCAAAATTTCTAGTCAGATTAAATAAAATTTCAATATAAATTTGCATTACGTAAAAATCCAACTAAACATTGCGCGTGCAACAATTAATGAAATTAAAATTTTCAAAATCCGAAAATAATATTTTATAAACTAATTACGTGTTTGGTGCATTTTTTATAGTTACTGCCCAGTTTTTATAATTACATCCCATTTAATATTTATTAAAGCCCATTTTGCTGTTAAGCCTAATGCATCCCTCTTAGGAAAGATTTGCAGCCCAGCGGGCGGAAAATAACAAGTTGACCTTGCCTGGGTATTCCTCAAAAAAAGTATAGCCGGGCTAGCCATTTTCAACTTGAAAAAAATTAATATCTGGGCTGGATATCTGGCCTGGGCTAGACGGGCCACAGCTCGCCCAGTTAATACCCTGCTCTCCTCTGAACAACAACGAAAACATCGCTCAAGAAAAACTCTGCAGTGCTCACACCTCAAAAACACAAATACTGCTCGAGCTACTTGGTCCCAGTTGTCGGCCGCTCCTTGTGCAATTCTCTGGTTTACTGACTACATAGGTAGACAATAGTGTGGGACCGTGATGTCAGGAAACCAGGAGGAAGCAAAAAATATATAGTTGTACATAATAAGGAGGCACTTGCGTACGTACGGCTATGGCCCTAGTGGGTCCCTACTGTCATCCAGTCAAAATAAAATCATCTCCTGAATCCTCATGTTCGTTGACAATGCTCGGCGCCACGGCGAGCGCAACAACTCGAAGGATGACGGAGAGGGCCTCACGGGCCCTACGGATGGTATGATACATCATGCTCATTCAGGAAGCCAGGATCATCGGACACCTATGAGCACCTTCGAGAGACTGAGACGGCATGAAACGTTAAGGACGCGCTTGGGAGCTCTGGTTTATTTCACACCTGTATTAAGATACAAGTGTAATTTACTCGTCATCGGAAACAACGCGTAAAATACGCAATGAAACCGAGGGCCCTAGGTCCGTAAGTAAAACCGGCGGGTTACGCATGTAATTTGAGAGACCAGTGTATATTTTACTAGTCGAAATCGACCAACCAAGCGCTTCACCCGAGACCATCTGCTTTTATTTACAAGCTTTAGTTTTACAAGCGGTTTTGGTTGAAAAACGACGATTCAATCACGTCCTAAGATGATGAGTTGGTCGGAAGATCATATGGTTTCACCTCTAACCTACCCGAGTTGTCGTATATGCTATGAATGAAACATAAGACAATGAACTTCTTAAGCACAGAAACAGCAGAACAGGATGATATTCTTAACATGCAAATCACGGGCATTAGTTCAAAAGGGAAAACAATATGAAGCATTATTCTCAGGGGGCACGGTGGACAACTCGTGATGCCGCATGCCACAACATTCCAAGCTCAACTTTGCAGTCAAACTCACAAGGCCTGTCATTACATAGAAAACATTCAGAACAAACTCTTAAAATACCTTACATAAGTCAACATTCATGTGACTATGCATCTCAGCAGAGTAAATATTTACTCGAATCAAGACAGAATAGGAAAAACGATCGACGTTGCTCACAGCAAAGGGCGTCCCACTCAAAAATATCAAATGCATGTCTTCTAGTTAACATCAATGAGCAAAAATTGACAAGGTTTTCCAATTCCAATATATTAAACTAATGTCTTCTTGCTAACATCAATGATTAAACTTTGACAAGCTTTTCCCATTCAAAATATGTAATGCCTATGATTTTGGAATGGGCAGGGTTGTCATCAGTTTGTCATCTGATAGTCCGGTGGATCAAGGTGACGACGAATGATTAGAGAACCATTCGATGTATTGTGCATGATGAAGTATTATGGAGGACACGAACCATCTGAACATTTTGTGCAGTTCCACTAAAATCAAGCTGAACATTCATGTGGATTTCGTATTTATATGCTGCCAGAAAACAAAGACACATCAGCACACACATGAATATTGGCCCCAGTGTCAACCCACCAATCGGTGGACTAATAAACTGAAAGTATGGTAAACAGATTACCATACCCAGATGCCCCATCATTGTTGCTTAGAGTGACATTGACAGACTTGGAGTCCTGTTCTGGCTTCTTGGTACTTGTTTGGGCACTTGTTTGCCCAGTGTTCCTTCGAACCACAAGTAAAGCAGCCATCTCTCTTTTTGTCTTTCTTCTTACCCTTCTTAATGGCCGACGATGGCAGCTCCATTCAAACATATAGTCCGGTGGCTCAAGATGATGACGAATGGTTAGAGAACCATTCAATGTATTGTGCATGATGAAGTATTATGGAGGACACAAACCATCGGAACATTTTGTGCAGTTCCACTAAAATCAAGCTGAACATCCCTGTGGATTTCGTATTTATATGCTGCAAGAAAACAAAGACACATCAGCACACACATGAATATTGGCCCCAGTGTCAACCCACCAATCGGTGGACTAACAAACTGAAAATATGGTAAACAGATTACCATACCCCAGATGCCCCATCATTGTTGCTTAGAATGACATTGACAGATTTGGAGTCCTGTCCTGGCTTCTTGTACTTGTTTGGGCACTTTTTGCCCAGTGCACTCCACGTGTTGTAGAGTTTCCTATGCTCTCTGCAGACTAGTCATGTCACCAGCGTCTACTAATACTCTGTAAAGCTTCTCGATCATTCCTTGTGTATGTAGCGCAAACAGTGACTGCTTCTTTCTACAAAGTGGTAAGACCAACTGGACCCACTAATGCAGTAGTTTGCCTTAGACACATTGGCTCCTTTTGTGCAGTTCAACTAAAATCAAAGTCGGAATAAAACCAAGCTTTAATTTTGATATCCCTCTAAGCAACAATAGGTATAAGGGAAACAATTACTGAGAAATAACGGTTGATGACTTGTAGTCCCAGAAGAAAAACATCTACTGATCTACCTTATCTTAATGGGAAACAAAGCAGGAGAGTAGCAATTCTCAATCAGTGTGATTCATTCATATTAACTGAGACATTATCTTAACAATGCCTTGTTTCAACATGTATAAAGAACGACAAAGCAGAAAAGTACCATTCCTAAAACAATGTGACTGATTCATTTTAACAGACACATTATCTTAACAATACCTTGGTTAAACATGTAGAAAGAACTACAATGCAGGATATACCATATGTAGAACACTGTAACTGATATATAATAATAGAGACATTATCTGAATAATACATTTCTTAAACATGTACTCCGGCCGATCCCTAACAGAAATGGTACTCCCGTCGATCCCTAACAAGTGTTGCAGTTTTGAACTAAGATTCAGCCGTTAATTCTGAGGAAAGTCGGTACTGACCTTTCAAGACCAAGATTTGAAACAACTCGTGAGGAAGACCTGAGAGAGATCTCAACACATATATGGAAATCTGGTCTCATTTTGTGCAGTTCCACCAAAATTAGGCGAAGCAAAATGTCGCAATAGCAACAAGTTGAATAGATATCCCTGTTTTAACAGAGGCAAAAAAAGGAAGCAATTACTGGCCAATAAAGGAGGATGAAACATGCGGCCACAAAAATGGTAATCCCGCCAATCCCTAACAAGTGTTGCAGTTTTGAACTAAGATCCAGTAGTTAATTCCGAGAGTAGCATTGCTTAATTTTACCAGCGGCATTAGATTAACAAAAAGCATAAACAGTTCCAAGGGAGAGTGGGCGCAACAACAACCTGTGCTTCCATCTACTTATAAAGGGGGTGATGCAGAGTTTATTGCAACAAAGCAACAAGCATCATGTCTGGTTTGGTCCCATTTTTGTTCACTACTTAATGGGAAAAGACAGTAATACAGTAGCTTCAATTCAACATTTATTTAAAATAGTACCAATACAAGTATCATAACATCTCAAAGCACACTGCACAAACATGTGGATGAAGGCCTGTACTGACCTTTCATGAGACGACAAAGATAAAATACGAATCTGCCAACACGAATAGGGAATCCAATCTCATTGTGTGCAGTTGCACTGAAATCAAGCAAAGTCGCTGGTGTGACATTTAAGTTCGCTATAGCAACAAGTTGAATAGATATCCCTGTTTTAACAGAGGCAAAAAAGGAAACAATTACTGGCCAATAAAGGAGGATGAAACATGCGGCCACAAAAAGAAGCGTCTACCTTATCTTTATGGAAAACAAAGTATAGGACAATAGCATTTCTAGAACGGTTGCATTGATTCATATTAACAGAAAAATTCTCTTAAAACAGTTCAGTAGTTAATTCTGAGAGTGGCATTGCTTAATTTTACCAGCGGCATTAGATTAAGAAAAAGCATAAACAGTTCGAGGGGAGAGTGGGCGCAACAACACCATGTGCTTCCATCTACTTATAAAGGGGGTGATGCAGAGTTTGTTGTAACAAAGCAACAAGCATCATGTCCGGGTTGGTACCATTTTTGTTCACTACTTAATGGGAAAAGAGAGCAATACAATAGCTTCAATTCAACATTTATTTGAAACAGTAACAATACAAGTAGCATATCATCTCAAAACAGACTGCACGATCATGTGGATGAAGGCAAGTACCAACCGGTCATGACGCACACAAGATCACGTACGAATCTGCCAACACGAATAGGAAATCCAATCTCGTTTTGTGTAGTTGCATTGAAATCAAGCAAAGTCGCCGGTGTGGCGTTTAAGTTTGCTATAGCAACAAGTTGAATAGATATCCCTGTTTTAACAGAGGCAAAAAAGGAAACAATTACTGGCCAATAAAGGAGGATGAAACAAACGGCGACAAAAAGAAGCATCTAACTTATCTTGATGGAAAACAAAGTAGGACAGTAGCATTTCTAAAAGGGTTGCATTGATTCATATTAACAGAGACATTCTCTTAAAACAACATTCATTAAGAATGTAATTTACTTCTAAGAGTGGCAACTCTTCAATTTTTCAGCAGCGTTCTTAGATTAACAAC
Source organism: Aegilops longissima (assembly GCA_021605205.1). Lineage (NCBI taxonomy): Eukaryota > Viridiplantae > Streptophyta > Magnoliopsida > Poales > Poaceae > Aegilops > Aegilops longissima. The sequence goes on along the minus strand of CM038681.1, from coordinate 417,901,569 downwards.
AGCAAAATAGTTGTATGGGACATGGGACATGCCAGCACCATGTGCATCCACACGTATAAATGGGTGATGCAGAGTATGTAGCCAAGCAGCATATCTCCGTTGGTCCCATATTTGTTCTCTTTGAACCTTTTTCCTATGTGAGGGCAGCAAATCTAGTCCCCCGGTTTCTTTCCCTTTTCAACAAAGAGATCGGTTCCTTACAGATGTGTGTACTGGGTTACCTCCTTTTTCCCTTTTCGACCAACAAAGCGGCTGGATAGCCAGTCTGTACTACTTTCCCTCCCTCCTTTCCTCATTGAACCACGTCCTAGATTCATGCTCCACCCCACCTCACCCTTCTGTCCTCTTTGAAACAAGACCTAGATTCGACTACAAAGTCGAAAAAGATCCGCATGCAGCTAGAGCAATGACGGTTTCAATGAAACTTATACCTTAGGGTCGTCGGGATGTGGCAAGGCGTGCGGCGGGAGGCCGTATCTGCCCACACTAAGTAGGGCAGTGAGGAAGAAGGGGTCAGTGGCCCTCCCGCACAGGCGCTGGGTGAAAGAGAACAGTGCAGCCGGCAGTGGATTGCCTCCCTCGCCGAAGGCGATAGAGTGAACGATGCACCTCCTCCCCTTCCCGGTGCGACGGGATCCGGATGCCTCCTTCACCAGCTGTGAGGGGGGAGAGAGAGACAGAGGCCACAACGCAGTCTTGTTTAGATATAGTGAAGAGGGTGAGAGACTATGAATACAGCAAACCCTAGCAAAGGAACGCTGAGCCTCCAGCGTGTGTGTGTGTGTGTGTATATATATATATATATATATGTGTGTGTGTGTGTGTGTGTGTGTGTGTGTGTAGTGCGGCGAGAGTGTGGAGAGTGCAAACCCTAGCGAACAAGCGCTGAGGCTCCAGCTTATATAGTGTACTACATATATCTCAGACATGACATGAGCTCGGTGCCTTAATCACACCTGCCTTTGGCTGTATGACAGGTGGGCCAGCCACATTTTGGGCCCACCTGTCATACACCCAAAGTCAGGTGCACTAAGTCAATGAAGCTGCGTCCATATAGTACTCGTGTATACTACTAATATATAGCAGAGTGGTTTTTTATTCTCTCCATAACAAGCGTTTTAAATTGTCTAAGTACGAAACGAAACTCTTTATTTAACGTACCAGTGAAGAAAACTACTAGTAGTTCCGATGAACTAAGGATCTCGCGTCCTGGTCACACTTCTTGTCCTTGCGGTACACTACCCTCCCTTAAGTGAACAACCACACATGCGCCAAATTATTGGAAACGTGTGAGAGTGTGTACAAATAAAGAATTTTAATTTCAATTATCGGAAAGGTTTGAGAGTATGTACAGTTTGCCCTCTCTCAATAATTATGGTTTGTTGTGTTCGGCCTAAACTTGGTCAAACTTTACAAAGTTTGACTTCAGTCAAATCTAATATGCGAAGTAAATAAAAATGTAGGGCTACTATGTCCATCCGGGTTTTTAGTAAACACCATTTTTTAATCAAAGTTAATAGCTGGATAAACAAAATTACAGGGGAGCTGAAGACAAAGTTGTGAGAAGGCTTAGAAATCAATACAAAACTTATGCTCTTAGTACCAACGTCGATCCTTCTTCGAGGAAACGTTTGGTTCATAGCCAATTGTGTGATATAATTGCACCAACGTGAAAGATGACTGCGTCTCCAATGCAACCAAGCAAAGAGCATTGATGGAAGACAACTTGTTTTTCGTCAAAAATCTATCAGCTTCACCAGCCGACGCAACCATGAGGCGCAACCATGAGCATCGATAGGTCATCATGGTGATGCATCATCCATTTGGCATCAAGTTTGGGTGAGGCACCTATGAAGTTCGACAAATCCTCAATGTGGTCTGTTTCTTCTCATTAATCAAGCTCGAGGAAGGAAGAACCACGTGGCAGAGGACAGTGAGGCGGAACAACAACGGCCATCCAATTTTGTGCAGTTCCACTAAATTGAGGAAGACATGCCCGGGTATGGAGATACGCGTCGCTGATTGCAAAAATATAAAAAAGGGATATAGTGTTGTTACTTTGTTTTGGCAGTGGTACAAGAGTAACAACGACATCTGAATTTTCAATAAGAATTAATGAAAAGTACACCAACAAACAGAAGCATCATGATTATTTTGATGGGAACTAAACTAGGATACCCGAGAAGAAAAGCATTTCTTCATTTAACCAGCGATAGTATTAGATTAGCAGCAGCAATAGCAGCATATGGATAATGACCACACAACCACCATGTACTTTTTTGTCGAAACGACATGTATACCTCCACCGAGGCATAAATCAGGACAATTTCGAGTGTCATTTCCTCTATAATAGTAGGTGATGTTGGACCAGCCGACGAACCCTAGATACTATACATGGGGAGCCGGGGAGTAGTCGCATAGAAGAAAACCCGCATGCTGCGACCTGGGGAGCTGGACCGGTACAAGAAGTTATACCTCAGGTGGGCGAGATGTCGCTTAGGCGGGCGAGCGGGACCTGCCCACACGACCGCAACGAACAAGGGTGGGGAGGACCTTCGTCCGCGCCAACGCCGGCTCCGAGAGGACGGTGCACATCGGCTTCCTCCATCATCGACGGCGACAACGTCAACGCTGCACCTCCTCACCTCCCGCAGCGGACGGGATTCAGCCGGATCTGTGACCACCGGTGAGGAGAGAGACAGAGTGGACATTGTCATCTTGTTTTGATATGGAGAGGATGAGAGAGCGAGACGCGAGAAACCCTATCAAACAAGAGGCTATATATACAATGGAGTAAAAAAATCTCTCCATAGCAGTGGTTTTAAATAGAATACACGCGTTCCCGGAAAAAAGAAACGAAAACTGACCAAGAAAGAAAACTCGATCAAAATCACGCCCCCGCTTCCAGGTCACGAGTGTTGTCGCGCACACACATAGACATAGACATGCATATCCGTGTTTACGTAAAATTCCATCTCCATCTCCAATCATATTTGTCCAACTGGCACATTATTTACGTTGTTAATTATATATGCGGCAATATTAACGTACAACATCTCTTGTTTGCGGGTGTCCGTACCGCTGCCATGCCCGCTCCTGACCAACCCGAACCCTCTTCATCACTCGCGCGTGCTTCCCACCCGAAAGGGTCAGTGCCACATTCATGCCCAGCCAGAGCGGACGCGACCTCTCACTGGCACCGGCATTGAAGTGGCACGCCGGCCGAGAGAGCGTTGCCCGTGTCGCTTCCCGGTGCACGCGACTGCTCCGTGTTCAAAGGTCGCAATAGCTGGCCACAACATGCATGTAGAAAGTTCTTGGGAGTCCATGCTACAGCTAGTTGTCCTCCCCCAACCCGTCAATCTCTTCCAGTAGTGCTAGTACTCCATGGCGCGATCCATCGACAAGCGGGCAGGAAAGTTATCGTATACTCGGTTTGCGGTGAGTGGCATGCCGAGCGACTGTGTGGGGTGGAGCCGTGGAGGAGGGTGAGACACGAACGCCACAGACGTGATTTAAACGTTGGTTTTGCTCGATGGCGCGATCCAACGAAACGAAACGTTGGTTTCTCTCCGTTTCCATTTTTTCTCCGGAAAAACGGAAACTTTCTACTCCATTTTCATTCCTACTCCAAGGTTTCCCCATTACAACAATCCATCAAATACAAAGGAAAACTAACACGCATGCTTATGCATCTCAATTCACAAATCATAACCAATTTTTACTTCACAACTAAAGGCAAAAGTTGTGAGAGCGTGTACAAAATAAAAACTATTGATCAGGTCACTACGACTTAAAACATAAACCCTAAACAGGATTTAATTTCCTGGCTAGATAGAACCTGTCGAAGGAAAGACGGCTAGCACCTCGGATCATTTGATGCTTTTGTGCAGTTCCACTAAAATCAAGCTGAGCATCCCTGATGGCAAAGATATTGAAGAAGTGAGTAGAATAATAGTACTGGCACTAGTTCATGAGACATAAACTCATCACAAATAGAAGCCGGTAGAAGTAGAGAAAGATCGGCATGGAGATGGAGCTACGTGGGGAGCTGCGGCAGTGGAGCAAGCCGGCTCCAAAAGGAAGATGTACCACTACCTGGGACGTCGGGCTGTAGCTAGAAGGGCGGTTGGGATGCACCGACTGTGGGTTTTCTCCCTCGCCGATGTCAACCGCGTATATGCAGAACATTGTTCCCTTCCCCTAGCGGCGGGTTCAGGTCAGATATGTGACCAGCGGTGTGGCCACCGTCGTCCTATGCTTGTGAAGAGAGCAACCCAAGCAAGCAGGCTTGTAGCTTAGGACCCTGCTAGTGTATATATAGTGGTTTTCTTTTTCTCTCCACATCAACCATTGTATATTGTGTACGTGTCATTGAAGAGTGAAATGATGGTTGCTTCTTCCGACTAACTTACTGTGTGATTTGACTGCTCCTTAGTGGCCCCTACACGTACGCCCCCTACGTGTATGACCATTCCTGAGTCTCACTTGTACTTATCTCTATTTTCTTGCATGATACGTAGATAGGATGCGCCTAGAGGAATTTTACTGCACATTGTTATGTAGTACTGTACTAATAGTACCTACTCCCTCCTTCCGGTTCACTACTGGTACTCCCTCCGTCCTGGCTTATTGGTCCCCTTTATACTCAATTCATGGGCTCGTTTTCCTCAACAAATCATCTTTACCAACGTATTAATATCAGGAATGCATGCGTGAACAACGAGTGATTAAACCTTGCATGCAAAGTTTTGAAAAAGCATTGACTTATGAACATGTGAATGTGAGGGACTACAACCTCGTGCATGCATGCAACAGTCACACGTACACATGGACGCAAAAATGTGTGTGACGCCCTAATGCATGCATGTCCAAGCACACGAGGGAACACACACTGTCACGCTCAAGTGCTCAACCTAGACATGCATGCACACACATACTCAGCCAGGGTGAGCTAGTGACCGTATAAACACCGGAATATATATATATTGAGAGCAATGAGCGTATTATGAAGTCCACTGACCATATTTTTACAAATATACAGTGACAGACAGCGTATTTATCTCGTTTGAAATTAAGCCATATTAACCGGAAAGGAGGCAGTATGGACTAGCATTACTTTGTTGTGTCTCGTCAACTTGCCGAACAAGGAGAAGCTTGCAGGATGGGAGAAGCTTGCACGCGGTGGCTAGCAGGACAAGGAGAAACTTTTGACTAATGCAAGCTCCCCTCGCTCAAAGCGGTGGGCGGCAACAGCTTAATTGAGTCGATTGCGAAGCATACACTATATTAGTACTATTATTGTTCGACTTCCCGAAGAGGCAAACAGCCAAGCGCAAAGTTTACTAGTACTATTACTACTACTATAGAGGTATGTACTATACTACTAGGAACCGGATGGAGGAGCGTCTGCACTCTTATTATATTTAAAAAATGTGATAAAGCAATCTTCAACACATTTGTTTCTCTTCGAGGGTTCTCGCATGTGATAATGGAAGTTGATTGCATGGAACACTCGCCACAATTCTCGCTTAATTCTGACTCATATCCTGTTACAAATAGGAGCGCTCGGTAATATTTCCTCCTTTTTTGTTATTCAGCATGTAAACAGGTAAACAAACCTTGCGGCGCATCTTTATGTGAACCGTGCTTGCTGCACTTTGAATGTGGCCGAGAGCTGGCTTGATGAAACACCTCATTTCCTTCTTCTTTTTTTGCGAGGTACCTCGCTTCCTAGTGACCAATCTCTTGGCTGATCGTCCTAAGAATGCTTGTATATGAATAAAGCTCTCTCATTTACCCGCAAAATAGATTAAGCCATATTAACCGGAAAGGAGGGAGTATGGACTAGCACTACTTTTCGGTGTGTCCCGTCAACTCACAGAACGAGGAGAGTGGAGGACAAGGTGAAGCTCGCATACGCCTTTTGACTAATGCAACCTACCCCCGCCCAGGCGGTGGACTTGCATCAGTTCATTCGGTGTCAGATTGCCAGAGGCATACACTGTAGTACCCAACATGCGGAGTACCATCATTGTTCAACTTCACGAAGAGGCGAAGAGCCAAGCGCAAGGTTTAGTAGTACGAGTAGTACTACTACTAGAACCGCATGTTGGAGCATATGTACTCTTATTTTACTTTAATCTCTGATAAAGTACACATTTATTCGGGAGAAGGGCGGAAAACGGCAGCCCACTAGTATAGTATTAAAAAACATTGAACATGTAATGATGATATCAATCAACCATGCTCGAATATATCTTGGCCTTCGTGTGAGCCCGTCTGTGTGTTCTCGCTCCTCGTCTCTCTCAAGGAACGGCGGGTAGGCCATTTTGCCGTCAATTGAGATCAATTTGCTCACACTCCGGTCCCACATGTTAGTGATATGCCAAGAGGGGGTGCGTTGACCGACTAGCCATACGCGTACTTGGTTGTGCACCTTCATACTACTCCTCCCTCCGTCAAAGTTTATAGGGCGTGCTTCATTCTAATGCATTTCTCTCAATGCATTTCCACCACCAGAGAGACTTTAGACGTGTTTAGTTTAATGCTCAATTAATTAGGGCGTGATAACCGCAATCAAGTCCACAATTTTCTCTCGATGTACTACGGAGTGGCGTAAGTGCAAGCATGTGTGTACCCGGGGTGGAAGCACTGCATGTGTGTACGCATTATTTCCTCTAGTAATAGACGCGGTGCTATAACTACCAATGCTATTTTTCAGGCTGATCACTGGTCGCCTTGGTCCCAGAGATTTTTTTAAGCGCGCTCTATAAACAGTGATGGATGGAGTAGTATGAGAAGATTCAAAGAAGAGCGTATTGATGGTTGCTTCTTCCGAGCAACTTATAGTGGGAAAGGTGGGGCTTATGACTTGACTGCTCATTACTCATTATTAATGCGGCGCAACGACCGGGCTGAGTCTCCCATGCGGTTGTGCACTACTCCCTCGGTTCTTAAATATACTCCAGAGTATTTGTCTTCCTAGAGATCTCAACGAGTGACTACATACGAAGCAAAATGAGTGAATCTACACTCTAAAATATGCCCATTTGAAATTTGTAAAAAGACAAATATTTAGAAATGGAGGAGTATAATTTTGTGTATGCCACATGGACCCGGATGCTGAAGAGGCTTCTGGCAATGCTATCAAGCTTCCAGCATTTTGTTTACATAATTGGCGTACTATACAAATAATTTTCCAGCGACATGAAATTTTACAATGCTCTGAGCTTTCAGCTTTTGTTTCGTGTGTCTTTCCATCGATGCTCTTTCAGAAACAATAAAAAACTTGCTAATGCATCTCAATGATTAGCATATCAGACCTAATATTTATATCACAACTGAAGACAAAGTTGTGAGAAGGTGTTAAATTAAAATTGATCCATGCTTTCATTGGTAGCAACGTCCCCCCAGCTCTGTCTAAATCAACAAGGCATGTTGGGAAAAAAAGTAGCTGTCTGGAGCATGCAACATTCCGATCATTTTGTGCAGTTCCACTAAAATAGAGCTGAGCGTCCCTGTTCCAAAGATATTAAGTGTGATTACGATAATAGAGGACTGCTGATGAAACAATAAACACACAAATAGAAGTCGGTCACCTTTGCAGTCTATCTAAAGACTAACTAGTTGGAGAAGATTAAGCAAATTGTTGGAGAAGATTAGGCTCGGAGTTGGATGAGGAGGATAGAGCAAAACCAATCTCCCTTTGTGCAGTCGCACTGAAATGTAGAGATGTTGCCCGTGTGACATTTTAGTACAACTGCACAAAATACTCTTAAGAAAAAAGTGATTTGTGCAGTTCACCAAAAGGTCGCAATAGCAACGAGGTGAAATGGATAGCCCTGTTTGCAAAAAAAGAGGTAGAAAGGAAACAATTACTAGCCAATAACAATTGATGACACATACGACGACAAAAAAGAAGCATATTCCTTGTCCTAAGGGAAGATAACAACACGGTTGTGTTTGTCTAAAACGGTGTGAGGACGAGATTGCAATATGGAAAGTACGCCGGACGAGCTACGTTTTGGGCAAAGAACTATGGAAGATCCACATGCAAGATTTTCCACATGCAGCGACGTGGGAAGACGGGTAGTGCAGCAGGGCCGGAGGGGGTACCTGGGGGTCGTCGGGATGTAACTAGGTGAGTGGAGGCGGGCGGGGTCTGCCCATACTGCGGCAGCGAGCAGGTGGCGTAGGCCCTACCTTGCCGGAGCTTGGCCAAAGAGAACAGCGGGTACCGCTGATCGGGACGTGCTGCCTCGGTGTCGTCGAATGGAGAAACAATGCACATCCTCCCTTTCCGCTGGCGGACGGGATGCGGCCGGATCAGTGACCAACGGTGGGTGAGAGAGAGGCCATCGCTGCCTTGTGAGATACTCTGAAGAGAGACAAGCCCAGGCAGGCAGGCTCCATTGTATATAGTGGAGCGGACTACCTTTTTCTCCATAAAAATCATTTTATATTCTGTGTACGTGCCTTTATTTAAAAATAACGAGTCAATGCATCAACTCGAACTTCATTTCGTGCACGCATGGTCCACGACCTCCGTAGATAAACAACCGCTACATGCGTTCAAATTAGCACGTGGGCTGCCATTTTCGTATAGAAATGAGCTCCACCGTGTACCCGCGCGGGTGTGGCTGGGCACGAAGCGTGAGTACGTGCACCTATTCTCTTCGTGTACGTACACCACCTACGTGGGGTTGTGTGAGAGAGATACAAACATAGAGAGATATAGTGTGTGTGTTCGTGAGTGTTTTTTTGGGGGGGGGGGAGGGTCAATCAAAAAATGTAACATATGCAATGTGTGTGAAATAGAGTCCTAGATATATCATATATATAGAGGGGGCGATCCACGAGAAGAGAGTGGAGGTATCATCGGCTTGATGCATCCATAGAATTGAAGAGATGGATGATGTGTGTGAGTGTGTGCGCGCGCGCGATCGATAAAGGGTGCCATCGAATCTGTGTGTGCCCACGTCAAAGATATAGAGTGGCTGGCCTACTGGAACGTGAGAGGGGACAGGTGCAGTTTGTCTTTGTGGCATGGATATCTACCTACATCGCTCGACTATCGGTGTATGGTGGGGGGAGGCCTAATTAATTATAGAGGTACAATGGCTGGTATATGTGTGGAGGAGGAGAGAGGCCTACCTTATGTATTAAGGGAGATTGATCGGCATACATGCATATGTGTAGGAGAGGAATGAGGTTGGAGAGAGACAGAGCTAGAGTGTTGGAGGGGGTGGTAGTGGAGTTGCTTCTAACAAATGGTGGGAGTCTGGGAGAGGCTTGCTAGACAAACGGAGGGCACGCCTGCAATATCAATAAGAGAGGGGATGGCTGCCACTGCGTACGCATGCACGAGACGGCAGTCGGGAGGCATGCACGAATGATGAGGGGGAACGACATGGCTGTGGTAAGCAGACGTAACTACATAGGAAGATCAATCGTCCTTTGTCACAGAAATGAGAGACATAACTTGCGAGGTACGTCGATCGATGGGTCGGGGAAAATAGTTAAAGTCGACCTAGGTATATGTAGGGAGATCGATAGTTATACATGCATGTATGTGTTACAAGCAAATAAGGCCCGAGGAGAAGAACAGAGAGAGAGGGATGCATCTAGGAGGTGGTGCGAGAGGCATACTATATCGAGGGGGAAGGAGTGTGCGAGTACGAGATCGATGAAAAGAGTGGTGGGAGTGAGGCATGGACGGTGAGAAGGGAAGAGGGGAAGCTTGTGTTCGTGGTAGGCACACCTCGCTAGAGAGGCATATAGATCGATGTGTGCCGTAAAGGAGCTGGGGGGCCAACACACACCGTGGGTGAACGACCTAAAGTGAAAAGACGTATTTGCGCGATGGAGCTAGAGAATGCTCAAGGAGGGTGAGAGGGATGCGGGTGTGTGCATGCACGAGAGAAAGTTAGCGCTAGCTACAAAGATAAGAGGATTATGAGGGTGTAAAAGGCGAATAGAGATCATGATTCATTATAAAAAGCGAATTCGGATATTTGAAGAATTTATCATAGTGTTTTAAACCAACGCAAGCGTGAATATATATAACGGTGATACACATGGTGTGGTTATGAACATGTTATACTACATATAATATATTTTATCTCTACTCTTATAAAAAAATAGAGTTGTTGAAGATGGTGTGCCTGCCATCCTGCAATATAGGCCGTCCTATTTATATCTGACGGATAGGAAGGAAACTATGGCAATTTTGAAAAGAGATTGTCGGTGTCAAAACCGGCGGATCTCGGGTAGGGGGTCCCGATCTGTGCGTCTTAGGCCGATGGTAATAGAAAGCAAGGGACACAATGTTTACCCAGGTTCGGGCCCTCTCGATGGAGGTAAAACCCTACTTCCTGCTTGATTAATATTGATGATATGAGTAGTACAAGAGTAGATCTACCACAAGATCGTAGAGGCTAAACCCTAGAAGCTAGCCTATGATGATTATGATTGTGATCGGCCTTCTAAGGACCAACCTCTACGGTTTATATAGACACCGGAGAGGGCTAGGGTTTACATGGAGTCGGTTACAAGGAAGGAAATATATTATCCGGATCGCCAAGCTTGTCTTCCACGCAAAGGAGAGTCCCATCCGGACACGGGACGGAGTCTTGAGTCTTGTATCTTCACGCTCCAATAGTCCGGACAAAGTATATAGTCCGGCTGTCCGGATACCCCCTAATCCAGGAATCCCTCAAAGATACCCACACCCCTCTCCATATTTGCAAATAAGGCATCCCCTTGATCATGTTAATGTTCTGTGGAACGCATGGGCATCTTGCTAGTACTACATATAATATATAGAACATTGATTATAATTTGGGCTAATGTGTGGCTTTTGCAGCTCAGGGCTAAATACTTGTCATAATGTAGGGGCGGGGCACTATACCTTGTGTGATAAACACGGTATACATATGGAACATGGTTTAGATTATGAATATATAGTTAGTACATCAAATGTACTATTATTTGGAACCAACATCAAGTGTATTCGAAAAATTGAATTCGAGTTCATATAGTACACATATTTCATATCTATCTTTATAGTAATCATGTGGTGTGTTGTTAATGTAATACACGAATGATGGTTGAAGTTGGCAACAATCATGATTGTAGATTCTTGTTGAAATAGAGAAATGAATTCAAATTCAGTTCGAATTGCAGCGGTAGTATAAACATTTGGAATGCACTAAAATGTTGGTATGAGTAGGTTACATGCATTATACAGCAAGGGAAAAAATTAATTGTACATAACCCTAAACCCTAAGCTTTGAATAGCATTTGTATAGTAAAACGGGACAAGACTCTCTCTTTGTGTGGTGTGAATAGTTTTTATTTTTTTCGTTTTTTTTCGTTGAGGGAAGTGCGAATTGATTTGGTACGTCCAAGTACAATATTACACGTTAGGCTTGTCCCTAAAAATCAACCCGCTCCTTGTTATATCCCGAAAATTCAGATATCGTGCTCCCAAAACTGGCGCCTTCACAACCCGCGCCTTGCTATCCCGAAATTACAACGGCGCGAAAACTCCCTCCAGCTGCCAAATCCCGACACGCGAAATCCCCCTTCTAACCCTGAGCCGAAAGGGCCGCTAGTTCAAATCGGTGAGGGTACTTTTGTAACACACCCTACATTTTGGACAAGCGCGTCCCAAGTGATGGTTCCCCCCTCCCATCGCCTCCTTTTCGCCATTTGAAATCCCAGGCCACCATAACCTCTCCGCTCCAACTGCGAAACCCCACCCTCTTCCGTCCGCCACCTCACCGCTGCCCAGCCGGAGCCTCTTCCCTGATGATGTCATCCACCACAACAGCTCGACGTCCCTCATCCACCTCCCCAGATGAGGATCCGTCGTCCATCCCGTCGTCCCGCCGATTCAGCCGGCCCGTCCTCCACCTCCAAGGAGCTGCTCCGACGATCGCCTCGTCTATCGTGGCTGCTCCATCCCCATAGCGCCGCCTTAACCTGCTCCACCGGAACCACAGCATCCTCACCGACTCCTCGGATGAAGCCAAGGCCTACTCGACGCCACCAAAGAGGTTGTACACTCATCGCATCGCACCTTCTCCTTAGCTCGACCTTCCGGCGCCGACGGTGCTCCATCTCGCACCCCCATGGAGCGGCTACCTCGAAATCGGTGCCGCGGGCGACATCTCCATAGCGGCTCTCCCCCAGTGCAAGGCCCCTTCGGCGGCGGCGTCCATACCAGTCGGATCTGCTGCCGCTGGTCCGGCTCTCGCTCGCTCGCGCTGCTGCTGCTCTCCCCCTCGCTCGTGCTACTACTCTGCTCCGATTTAGCTATGCTTCAGTCGACTGAATTGACTTTTGGGTCAGTCGATTTTCAGGGGGGGCTCGCCGGAGTTAAGGAAGAACCACCCGCAGTGGGAAGGGGGCTCACCGGAGAGGTACCCCACTATCTATCTTAGGGTTCAGGGTGGGGGCGGTGGTCGCCGGCAGTGGGGGCGGTGGCGTGGGGATTGTCGGAGAAAAAGCTCGGCGTGGGGGGGCTAGAGGGCTGGCTGGGGCGGCGGCGGGCCGGCGGTGGGGAGTTGTTTCAGGGCGGCAAGGCGGCGCGGGGCCCGCGGCGAGGCCAGTGGTAGCTGGCGGCTCAGGGGGGTGCAGGTTGAAGATGAACTGCAGGGCCTCACTAAACTACATGTCAAGTGCCTCTCTGCTACCATTGCGTTCATTTTCGACAGTAACATTCAGATTCCACAGTAAATTTCAGTTTCGACAGTTAAGTTCAGAGTCAACTGTTTTTACCTCATCTGTTGTAGTCAGGTGGTTTTTGGTGATGTAAATTTTACATCTATTTTACATCATCTATTGGGGATGTTATTAGAATCCCACTTGAGATTAACGATGTCTGTCTTGTGCTACTTCAGCCTTGACGTCTTACGGCTCACCGGAGCTGCTCCAATGACAGAATGATCCATCACAACAGAGCAGTGCCATGGACGTCATCTACAAATTCCTCAGATCTTCCTCCACACCTCCGACAGCCACCTCTGCCTCAAGCGCTTCAAATGACCAACCCAATGATCTTTGAGGTCGACACGGCTACTGACAAAGAGGTTGCACACTTGTTGCATCACTTATTACTATACATTCATGTTGATCCATTAGGGCTATTTTGGTTCAACGGAAAAACATAGCAATAGGGAATTTTCTAATGGCACTCTACTATTCAATTATTCATGCATTTTGTTGAAAGAAATGGAGCAAAACATCCACCTGGACCTAATTTTCAAAATCCTATGCATGAAAACAAGACCAAGTGCATTAGTGGTAGAATAACATTCTAACTATACACGCTTTCATATAGTTTCACTTTATTGATGTTCAAACTTGAGTTCTAAATTAGTTGTGGGGCACATATCGAGGCAGGAATGAATAGTATCTCTGTCTAATATCTGGTTCACCTAGGGTATGCCTATGTTGTTCATCTTGGGTGGGAAACAAATAGTAAAGCAATCATCATCTGTCTTTTTATTAAATTAAAGCAATCATCAGCCTGCTATCATTATTTTTGGATCCATCCACTGGTTGTTACCATCACTCTAGATTTTTGCATGCTCTCCTTACATAATCTCACCATATTTTTTTCGTATGCATGTCAGGTATTGTACACAGTCATCTTGAACATGTAGAGAAAAGAGAAGAGTTTTCTTGCTGCAATACAATGTCATGCGACATCGCTCCATGGTGGGTTCAATGGCAAACCCTCCCCCCTCTCCATATTGTAATCCGAGGAAGATATCTATTATGAGGTGGATTCAGACGCAGCTGACCACTCCTATTTACCCCCCAAGGCGTTTTCTCTACCTTGGCATGATGACGTCAGTCATATCATGCATATGTTGCCTTGCAATGCCTACTTTTGACATCATATATGTCATCTGCTTAGTTTAGACATGTTCTGTAATGCCACATGTTTAGTTTCTATATCATATATGGGAATTATGTAGTCTCATGTCTTTTAGCCAGCCATAATATATGTGAAATGTGCAATGCCATCCTGTTTAACCAGGCATCATATATTTGAATGATATCTTGCCCATCCTTTTCTTCATTACATTTCCATTTGTCGACAATGTTTGTACATTAAACTACTCTTCCCGTGAATCAGCCATTTGGGTGGGAGATGGAAAAATCTGGAGTGAAAACAAGGCCTTGAGAGCAGTGCTACCGTCAAGCAGATCTCTTGTTGGGTCCCGATAGCTCCTCAAAGATGGATTCAGATACAGATGACCAGTCCTATTCCCCCGCCGAGGTGTATGCTCTAACTTGGCACGGTTACACTGCTCATATCATGCATATGGTTTCTTGCATTGCATAGTTTAGACATCATATACACAATATTCAACACCATACCCTCTGCTTAGCATATAAATCACATATGTGAATTGAATCATGCGATCCTGATTACTTAGATAACATGTATGTGAATTATGTCATGAGATCCTGTTTAGTTATTCATCATATCTTTGAATTATGTTATGCTATGCAATCCAGTTTAGATAGACATCATATATGTGAAATTATGTCATGCTACCCATTTTATTTAAACAATATACATTTCAACAATTTCATGCCCTCTTTTTTCCACACTATCTATTGCATCTGTCTCTCATACAATGTATGTACATTCAACTATGTTTCCTGTTTATCAGCCATTTGAATTGGAGCGGGTGATGGCAGTATCTAGCGGAGTAAAAACATGGTCTTCAAAAAAAACAGTGCTACCTCTTGGTGGAGATAGCACCCCGGTTGTACATGCATGAGAACCAGCCCTACCACACATAACCCAGACTCTCGCAGATTGTACCCCTACTGCGATGGTCAGAGAACCAGCTTCACCTAATCTAACCCCAAACCCAGCAGATAGTAACCCAGTTCCTGTTGACACGGCACCCTCTCCACCACACAGCTCCCAAACAAGAGCACTTAGTAAGGCAGCTCCAGTGCCCAAAGGGCTAGTACTACCACGGCGAACCCCAACTCCACCAGTTAGTACGCCTATTCCAGTGGAGGAGGCACAACCAGCCGATCGTGGTTTAGCATCATCGCATTTGATGTTGTAAAATCCTATGTGTGTATCTTCCCATCTTGGAAATATTAGGCGAAGATGAAGGAAAATGCGATTCACGTGTGTTTGTCCGGAGTTATGTGTAAGTAATGTTTTTCATGGCAATTACTTTGCTTTGTCCCATACATTCTACCTCCATGATGGTTATAATACATCTAATTTTCCCATTTTTCTATAGAGAAGGACCGATTTGGAAACTTCGGGATGAGGTAACATGTGCTAATACCTCTGCTATCTTGAGGAATGCTTGGTGGCGATATCGAATTACACAAAGTAAACGTACTTCACCACAAAGAAACTCATCAAATTCCCTTACGTTCTCCTAAGACACATTTACTGGACGATGACTGAGAACGCCTTGTTCTGTACTGGTCCCGAACCAAGAATGTGGTAAGGTCTATGAGCTCATTCTTTTAAGTATTGTATTCTTGTGTCTTACTGTACTCTATTCATGTAGAAAAAGTTCTTAAACCTGAAGAAGAACTGTTATAATTTAAGATTCCATTCCTATCGTGCATACCTTTGCTCTTGTATCACTGTATTTACTCATACAAACTTATTTTTAAATTGAAGGATCCAACCGAAACTCCAATGGCACAGCAGGTATGTTCATGCATGTTTCTTTAACAGGTTTGCTCTTATCAATAGCTTTGTTGATTTCAATTTCAATTGTGTATACAGTTGACTTCTCATATCATGCACATTACTAGCATCACAACATAGCCAATAGTGTTATTGTACATGTAGACCCGCCGTACCCATCTGAAGTCTTGTTGTGCCGTGTAGTTTCCCACGCTTTGTATTCTTTCACTGCTGCTTTGTCTTGAACTGATATGATTTGAACCGTGTCTCTATTTTGATTTAGCAAGACAATACAGTGACCATAGGACATAGATATATGTTTGTTTGATGCTTTTATTATGTACTAGTACCTGGCAATAGAAGACTTAGTAGTTTATTCTTGTCCACCTTACTAATGAACTGGTTCACCGAAATGAGTTTCATATACTAGTACATGTTAAACCTGTTATGTGTTTGCTTGTTTCTTCTTTTAGAATGCTGACAGAATATTGGGGAAGAGTGCCTTATTAAGCAATGGTAAAGGAAGTAATGCAGATAAGGTTCGGGATAGTGAGATATCCTTGTTGGTCTCCAACAAATCTGATAAAACAGCTAAAGAAGACTATCTTGAAGACAGTGGGACAACCCCAAAGTCCTGTCTTGGTTTAGTGTTCGAGTTACTGGCCACTAGCGCTTGCACAAGCTATTCAAACTCACTGCCTGAATCAGTTCAGTTTCTTGAGTCTCAACTACAAGTGAAAGACATCGATCACCGTGGTGTGACAAGAAGCGGAAGGATCTGCGGAAGTCCTGGAGCATTCGGATGCATACTTTCGGTGCAACAACAAGCGTTGGAGGATTTTAGCGCCAAACAGGACAAAGCTAATAAGCTTGCTAAACTTATTGCCGACATGGTGGATACCGGATAACGTTTCTTGAGCTCTTACGAAGTTGTTTCGCTTATGCTCTTGTTTTGTTTGCCGCGTTTATTTGCACTTGTGGCCAATTTTGACGGCCAGTGTATGTAATATGCTGCTTTGTTCCGTATATTTGCACTGGTGGCGAACTTTGATGCCCAGTAGATGTAATATGTGTAATAGCTGTAATAGGCTAGCGTTAGTTGCTTGCTTATTTATTTCCTTATTGTCTTGTTTAGTTGTTTGCTTGTAGTCACTGCAATTCTTTTTCTGCGTTTTTCTAGTGGCCACAATAACCTATTTTTGGTAACTAGGCCACAATAATCATGGCAACACATGGACTGTTGTAACCATGGGCCTCCTGCGGGCCGTAGGATCCATGGGCCTTCTACAGGCCGTAGGATCCATGGACTTTCTACGGGCCTTATGATCGATGGGCTTTCTACGGGTCGTAGGGTCCATTGGTCTTCTATGGGCCGTAGGATCCATGGGCCTTCTACGTGGCGTATAATCATTTCGCCAAACATGGGCCATACTATTCGTGGACCATAACGGGCCGTTAATAGGCCGTATTTGATAATGCTATGAAAACAGCCCAACGGGTTAACGGGCCACAAACGGGCCCAATGTAAACACGGGCTGAATTTGGCCCACAAATGGAACAGACCAGTAATGGACCGTAACTAACCGAATTCTAGAAATGAGCCCAAGAATAAATGGGCCCTTAGAAGGCCGAAAGTTAACACGGGCTGGAAATGGCCGAGGGAATAATGGGCCGTTAATGGGTATAAAGTGATACATTGTTCATTATGGGCCAGTTTCATCTCGGGCCTTTATTGGGCCCAGAGTTACGAAGGGCCTCATATGGGCCGAAAGACATCATGTGCCATACATGGGCCGGAAGTAACAATGGGATGGAATCATATTGGATAGCCCAGATGAAGCTACTGGGCTTAATTCCGATAGGCCGTAACGGGACGGGAGTTAGCGGACCGTAAATGGGCGATATATGAACATGCCATTAACAGGCTTTCCCTGGGCCGGCCCGTTACCTTTTGACCAAGTCAAACGGGCCGGCCTTTTCACCGGAATGGGCCTCTATTGGGTCGTGCCATGTGTCGACGCATCATAGGCGCCTCCTGTCCAATGAGTGGATGACATCTGTCCCAACGGTGAGCCAACACGTGTTTCCTGTGGCCAATGAGAATTTTACACGTGGAAAATCCCCATTGGTCCGGGCTGTTAACGGGTTATCGGATCCAAAACCGGCCCCGATAGCTTAACGGCGACATGTTATGGTGGATGCCATGTGTTGGTCACCCTTGACGAAAACACTTCTATGACGCGTGATTTATCGTCATGGAAGTGGACACTTCCGTGATGATAATTTTGGTAATGTCATGGAACACTTCTACGACAGCACAGGTATGACTATCTTGATTTTGTCATAAAATTGTCATGGATGTACATGCATGGCAGAAAACGTGACCTATTGTGACAAACACGTATCATCATGGATGTGTCTTTTTTTTGTAGTGACTAGAAGACCCACGAGGAGGTGACAAGGAAACCCCATGCGCCATTGGGGTAGGGAGGGGGTTGTTGCCTTGTGGGCCCTTCGTTGCTCCTTTTGGCGTGAAATCAAAGCTTCAAATTCTTATAAATAGAGAAACTCTTAGAAATAAACCTAGAACTTAGACCCCGCCACTGCAAGCCTTTGTTCCAAAGAGATCCCATCTGGAGGCCTTTTCCAACACCCTGCAGGAGGGGGGAAATCATCACCGGAGGCCATCTTCATCATCCGAGCGGTCTCCATGACGAGGAGGGAGTAGTTCACCCTCGAGGCTAAGGGTATGTACTAGTAGCTATGTGTTCGATCTGTCTCTCTCTCTCTCTCTCTCTCTCTCTCATTCTTGATTTGGCACTAACTTGATGTACCATGAGTTTTGTTAATATAGTGGAATCATATGGTGTTCTTCCCTCTCTATCTCCATTGTTATGAATTGAGTCTTCCTCTTTGAGGTTTCGTTATGTTCGATTGAATATTGGATTTGAGATCACTTGATGTATATATGTCTTGCATGCGGATACCCGTGGCGACAATGGGGTATTGTATTGAGTCTCTTGATGTATGTTTTGGTAATCAACTTCGGATTCTCATGGTGACATTGGGGTAATCTAGGCATAGAGGTTGATACACATTTTCGTACTACTTTCTCCGGTAGAAACTTTGCAGTGATTCTGTGTCGCACATTGAGGGATTGTTATATGATTCAATTATGTTAGCATTGTTCACAAATTGCAGTAGTGAAAGTATGAACCCTGGGCCTTACTTCTAAGCATTGATATACCATTTTGCTCATTGTTTGCTACTTGCTACCTTGTTTTTTTATTATTTCATATTACAAAAACCTATATCTACTATCTCTTCGCCAAACTAGTGCACCTATACAATTTACCATTGCATTGGTTGTGTTGGGGACTGTAGGACCTTGAAGTATGTCTAGAGGGGGGGGGTGATTAGACTACTTGACCAATAAAAAACTTAACCTTTTCCCAATTTTAGAGTTTGGCAGATTTTAGCTATTTTAGGACAAGTCAAGCAATCATCACACAATTCAAGCAAGCATGCAAAGAGTGTATAGGCAGCGGAAATTAAAGCATGCAACTTGCAAGAAAGTGAAGGGAAGGGTTTGGAGGATTCAAACGCAATTGGAGACACGGATGTTTTTGGCGTGGTTCCGATAGGTGGTGCTATCGTACATCCACGTTGATGGAGACTTCAACCCACGAAGGGTAACGGCTGCGCGAGTCCACGGAGGGCTCCACCCACGAAGGATCCACGAAGAAGCAACCTTGTCTATCCCACCATGGCCGTTGCCCACGAAGGACTTGCCTCACTAGCGGTAGATCTTCACGAAGTAGGCGATCTCCTTGCCCTTACAAACTCCTTGGTTCAACTCCACAATCTTGTCGGAGGCTCCCAAGTGACACCTAGCCAATCTAGGAGACACCACTCTCCAAGAAGTAACAAATGGTGCTTTGATGATGAACTCCTTGCTCTTGTGCTTCAAATGATAGTCTCCCCAACACTCAACTCTCTCTCATAGGATTTGTATCTGGTGGAAAGAGGGTTTGAGTGGAAAGCAACTTAGGGAAGGCTAGAGATCAAGATTCATATGGTAGGAATGGAATATCTTGGCCTCAACACATGAGTAGGTGGTTCTCTCTCAGAAATGGTAAGGTGGAAGTGTAGGTTCGTTCTGATGGCTCTCTCCACGAATGAAGAGGAGGTGGAGGGGTATATATAGCCTCCACACAAAATCTAACCGTTACACACAATTTACCAAACTCGGTGGGACCGAATCGTTAAACTCAGTCGGACCGATTTAGTAAACCTAGTGACCGTTAGTGATTTTACATCGGATGACATGCATCTCGGTGAGGCCGATTCGGTTAGGGTTAGGGCATAACGTAATCTCGGTGAGACCGATTACACAAACTTCGGTGAGACCGATTTGGTAATAAGCTTTCGGAGAGTTGGTCGTAAACTCGGTGGGACCGATTTGCTCTTTTCGTGAGACCGAAATGTTATAAAAGGAAACAGAGAGTTTACATTGCAATCTCGGTGGGACCGATCGCTCACTTGGTTAGACCAAAGCGTTACAAAGGAAATAGAGAGATTGCAACCCCATCTCGGTGAGACCGAGATCCCTATCGGTAAGACCGATTTGCTTAGGGTTTGTGGCAGTGGCTATGACTTTTGGAATCGGTGGCGCCGGATAGAAAGAATCGGTGTGACCGATTTTGGCTTTAGGTTTAGGTCATTTGTGGATGTGGGAAAGTAGTTGAGGGTTTTGGAGCACATCACTAAGCACATGAAGCAAGAGGCTCATTAAGCAACACCTCATCCCTTCTTGATAGTATTGGCTTTTCCTATAGACTCAATGTGTGCTTGGATCACTAAAATGTAAAATGAAGAGTCTTGAGCTTTTGAGCTTGAGCCAATCCTTTGTCCTTAGTATTTTGAGGGATCCACTTTCATCATCCATGCCATGCCATTCATTGAGCTTTCCTGAAACAATAGTCTTGGAATAGCATTAGCTCAATGAGCTATATGTTGTTATGAATTACCAAAACCACCTAGGGATAGTTGCACTTTCAATCTCCCCCTTTTTGGTAATTGATGACAACATATAGATCAAAGCTTCGACAAATGATAGTAAAATTTAAATAACATCGTTGCTTTGAGAAGTATGTGATAAGCAAGAGCTCCCCCTAAATTTGTGCATAGTTTTAGATTTGCTTTGGACTGCAAATGCACAATGAATTAGGCTCATGGGTTACTCTTCCATGTCACATACATCTTGGTGGAGCGCTCAAAATAATAAACAATGAATACATGCACTCATCACCAAGCATAGTGAGTGATCACATAAGATAGATAGGATAATATCAAGCATGCATAAGTGTAGCTTATGATCAAACACATGATCATCAATGTCTCACAAGCATAGTATCTCAACCAAAAGCAAACAAAGATTGAAAAACCACCAAATAAAGCAAGAGAGAACAAAAGCAACACTCTCTCTCTCGAAGCCTATGATCTATACATTTTCTCCCCTTTGGAAACAAGTTACCAAAAAGTTCATAGAAAATGCATAGTGCTAGATCGACTCTCGTGCTTGATCTTCTCGTGGTGGTGTAGAGATGGCTCCTTGGATGAAGGCTTGAGCTTGAAGTGGATGGAGCTGGAGGAGTTGGTGCTCGAGCTGGTTGCCTTTGGAACTCTAGGGGCGTGGCTGGTGCTGAAGTTGTTGCTCTAGTGTCATCCTTGCACTGCAAGCGACCTCTGGGCTCTGGGCACTCTGCAAACACATTGGTGGTAGTCTTGCCCTTCCTCTCCTGCATGTCATCATGCAGCTGCTCCTAACCGGCTCAATCTCGCCACCTTGACATCTAGATCATAGAATTTTGTTCCATGATTCTTTCCGTGCTCTCCTGGTTTTGAGTTAGGTGGCCAACCCCTTATCAATCCTCGAGAGATGATGCTATAAAGTAACCAAGCTGCTCTTGTTTGGTTTTCAAGAAATATTCAGATGCCTCCTCTTGAGTTGGCATCTTGGCAGCCTCTCCTCTTTGCCTTCTCCTTCTTCTCCCGAGCTTGAACTGATTGTGGATCATCTTCATTCATGACAACCTCATTGTCCTCAAAGTCTGGATAAAGTGGAAAGTGTTCCTTATCCAACTGATATTTTTCTGCGCCCATCTTTGAGTTTATCAATTCTTGAATCTGAGGTGCATATCCACAGCTCCTCTTACGATCTGCTGCAGTCCTCTTGATTGTTTCAATGATCGGGCTCTTGACTTGAACTTCGTGGCACATCAAACACATGCAACATGTTGATGGCATGCCCTCTGATCATGTTATGGTCACGGACTTGGGCAACAAAGTGTGCCTCGAATCCAATTTATGGTTGGCAACCCCGACAATGAGAAAGTGAACTGATCCAAACTTGTGAGTCTCTAATGCCTTGTCTGGAATTTCCTTGTACATGTGAGCCATTGAATTGTGACCCAACTTCTTCTTTGCATAAATGTCTAGGTCATCCTCATTCTCCTTGGGGGCATTTGTGACGCCCCCGATTCAATCGTACACTAATCATACACGCAAACATGTACGATCAAGATCAGGGACTCACGGGAAGATATCACAACACAACTCTAAAATAAAATAAGTCATACAAGTGGACTGAACTGCAGAATGCCAGAATAAGAGGGGGATATCTAATCCTGTCGAAGACTACGCTTCTGGCAGCCTCCGTCTTGCAACATGTAGAAGGGAGTAGACTGAAGTCCTCCAAGTAGCATCACATA
This sequence comes from Aegilops longissima, assembly GCA_021605205.1. Lineage (NCBI taxonomy): Eukaryota > Viridiplantae > Streptophyta > Magnoliopsida > Poales > Poaceae > Aegilops > Aegilops longissima. The sequence continues at coordinate 417,879,102 of CM038681.1, read as the reverse complement.
GAAATAATCCTACCCGGCGATCCCCTCCTCGTATCCCTAAGAGAGAGCGACCACCGGGTTGTATCTGGCACTTGGAAGGGTGTGTTTTATTAAGTATCTGGTTCTAGTTGTCATAAGGTCAAGGTACAACTCCAAGTCGTCACATTACCAAGATCACGGCTATTCGAATAGATTAACTTCCTGCGGGTGCACCACATAACCCAACACGCTTGATCCCATTTGGCGGACACACTTTTACGGGTCATGTCCGCCGCGGAAGATCAACACGTCGCAGCCCACCTAGGCACAAGAGAGGTCAACCGCCGTTCTAAACCTAAGCGCCACGAGTGCAGGCCCATCGCCTTAGCACACACAAGACGTTCTAACGCGCCGAAGCGAAACTAGCCCCTTAATACAAGAGCAGGCTTGCGTTCCAATCCGGCGCGCGCCGCTCAGTCGCTGGCGTCACGAAGTGCTTCGGCTGATACCACGACGCCGAGTGCCCATATCTTTCCCACGTAGTTGGTTAGTGCGTATAGACCAAATGGCGGACTCGGATCGGATACCAAGATCTCGTTAAGCATGTTAAGTATCCGCTGACGCCGACCAGGCCAGGCCCACCTCTCTCTAGGCGGTCTCAACCTGCCTGTCGCTCCGCCACAAAGATCCACTCGCGGGTGCTCCACAAGCCGACCGACTTTAGTCACCACATGTATCATGTATAAGTATATAATATATACCCGTGATCACCTCCCGAGTGATCACGGCCCGATAGTATAGCACAGCAGACGGACAAGAATGTAGGGCCACAGATGGAAATACTAGCATCCTATACTAAGCAAGTAGGATTGCGGGTAAAGATAAAAACAGTAGTAGCAAGGACAGGCTATGCATCAGGATAGGTATAACGGAAAGCAGTAACATGCTACACTACTCTAATGCAAGCAGTATAGAGTAGAATAGGCGATATCTGGTGATCAAGGGGGGGCTTGCCTGGTTGCTCTGGCAAGAGAGAGGGGTCGTCAACACCGTAGTCGTACTGGGTAGCAGCGGCGTCGGTCTTGGTGTCTAGCGGAAGAAGAGGGGGAAGAAACAATGAATACAATGCAAACAGATGCATAACGGTGCATGACGAAGCAATGTGTGATGCTAGGCGTGCCCTAACGCGGTATGAGGTGATACCGGTGAAGGGGGAAAACATCCGGGAAAGTATTCCTGGTGTTTCGCGTTTTCGGACAGAGGAAACGGAGGGGGAAAGTTGCGAGTTCGATAGGTTAGAGGGGTTTGGCGGATGAACGGGTTGCGTATCCGGAATCGTCTCGTCGTTCTGATCAACTTTCATGTAGAAAACTTTTTCATCCGAGCTACGGTTTAATTTATATGAATTTTCAAAGATTAAAACATTTTCTGGAATTAGTATCATTATAAATTCATTATGACATCAGCATGATGTCAGGGTGAGGTAAGCAGTCAACTGACCCGCTGACTGGTCAAACTGACCAGTTGGTCCCACTTGTCATAGACAGAGAGGCAGACAGAGGTTTATTTTAATTAAACAGAGTTAATTAACAGATGGGCCCCACATGTTAGTGACCCATTAAACTAACTAATTAAGTTCATTTACAAAATCATTTTAATTAGTTTAATTACGCGGTGGGACCCGCATGTCAGTGCCACTGGCTGCCCGGTCGGCGATTGGTGAGTCAACCCATCAATCGGGCCCGTGGGGCCGTTAGCGGCGACCACAGGGTGGCCCAGTCGGCCCGTCGGATGCCGATCGGAGTTGGCTCCGCGAGCCAAAACACTGGCGGGGCGCCGGCGAGCCTCAGGATTTCGCCACGGTGGCCCAAAACGGGTGTGCCTACTCCCGTTCGAAAGCTAACGACGTCGCGCGTCGCATGGAGCTACGGGTTGGTCCCGGGGATGACCGGAACCACGCCGGCGAGCAGCGGAGGCGGCGACTTCGTGCGGGTGGATGTCGGAGGCGGCGAGCAGCGTGCTCGGAGCAAAAGAAGAGGCTAAGCAGGCTTCTACGCGGCGCAAGCGCGAGCTAAGCGGGCACCGGCGGGACCATTTGGTCGCCGGAAGCTTCGTCGAGATGAGCTCCAGCGGTGATGGGCTCGAACGCGTCTGGCGGCGACTACGAGCACGTTGAGGCGAGGAGAAGAGAGCGGAGAGGAAGGAGAGCTCACCGTGGAGCACACAAGGAGGCTCGGTGGCGGTTTAGGAGCTGCAGGGGCGGCGCCGGAGACGAAGAAGATCGACGGCAGCCGGAGATGGGGACGAAGGGGATCCGATGCTGCAGCGCCTCCGAGCTCCAGCTGAGGCCTCCGGTGGACGAGGAAGACGATGGAGGCGTCGACGGACACGCAGGCGCGGCGAGGCGATGGCTGTGGCCGCGCGATTCACGGCGGCGGGTCCATGGCGGTGTTCGGGCGTGGTGGGGGAACGCGGAGGAGAGCGCGGTGGATCTGGAGGGGAGAGGGAGAGGCGCAGAAGCCAAGGCGAGTGTGGGGGCGAGTGGGGAAGGGAGACCGAGGGGGCGCGGCGTCGGCGTCCTTATCCACTCGTTGTCGCCGGGCGAGAGGTGCGGCGGGACACGCCTGTTCGACCCGGTCGGGGAACAGGAAAGGAGGCGGCGAGGCGGGCGGTTCGGCCGGATGGGCAGGTGGCCACCGGGCCACCGGCCAGTGGGGGGAGGTTTTCTCCTTTTCTTGTCTTCTGTTTGTTTTCCCTTTGTTTATTTTCTTTATTAATTCTTTTCTGTTTAAATTCATTTAAAAGTATTTAGGAATTTTATAAAAATGTGTTTACTTCACCATAATTACGGTGCAATATTTGGCAACCCCTAACATTTTGTGTTGACTTTTGAAAACTTTGGGTGTTTGTCGCTAATTCATTTTTGAATTTTCTATGTTTTTGAACTACCACTTAATTAGCAACAGTAACATAGATGACAAGGCATCATCAAGAGAGTTTTACTGTAGCCTAATTATCCGGGCATTACAAATTGATCAGACTTGCCCATTCTTCAATAGTGGACTGGTACCTTGTACCTTCAGACATCCAAACTATTCTTCCATCTAGGTAAAAGTGTGCTGTGGAGTAGAACTGCATGATAAGCTCATCATTCCAGTTGGTGAACTTCTGTCCAACAAAATCTGCAACTCCATAAGCAACAAAGCTGTCTTGCACTCCAGGATAGTGTTGTTCATTTTCCTTGATGAATTTCCAAACAACCCACCTCATGTCACAGACTATGGGATTCTTGTTCAACAGAATTGTTTCATAGAAGTCCTGTTGTTCCTTTGTGTGGAACCTGTAGTCAACAGCAGTTCTTCTTCTTGAAGCATATGGATCTTCCATTCTCCACAGTCTCAGCCCTGAATCCGTCCTGATTCTCATGTCCTCAACCACAGGATGGGCATCATTGTGGTCTGGTATCTTGGGCTTGAGCTTTCTTACAACCTGTCCTTCTTCTTCAATCTTGACAACATTGGGCCTTTGGGGCCTTGTTCTTCTCAGCAGTGGAATACTCCTAGTATTCCTCTTTGGAACTTGCTTGGCCTTGGAGGCAGCTCTGGGTGTTTCCTTGGGCTTGGATGTTGCACCCCGATCTGATTGCATCTCCATAAGCTTAGCTGCCTTTGGAGCTGGTGCAGCAAGCTCTTCCTCTTCCATCATGGAAGGTTGACCAACAATTTTGGCCATGGTCTTCTTGACCCTTTCCTTCCTCTTCTTTCCTTCAAAGAATGGCTCTTTGGGATCAGGCCTTTTAGGCGCTTGAGTTGATGCTCGACCTTGGATATTGGTTGTCTTCCTGCAGGCCTTTTGGTCTTCATGCACGGCTTTGTATTCTTTGTCGAGCCATATTCCTTCTTGAGCACCTCTTTCTTGGAAGTAGCCTCATCTTTCTCATCTTTGTAATCTTCATCCTCTGAATCTGAAGTTCTTTTCCTTCTTTGCCTAGTTGCAGCCTTAGGCAAATTGCTAGGAGTACTTCGCTCCCTTCATCTGAAGTTGAGGGACTAGTGCCCTCACTCAAGTCCATCTGCTCTTGACTGTTCGCTGTCATTTTGATCGGACATACTTGCAAAAGCTGATCTGACCCCGTGAAGAGTTATAGATGAGATAGAAAAGATGAGCATCACAAAATGCAGAGGTTTTGCAAAATAATGACTCAAAAGTTCAGTCTTAGTTTTCCACGAGAAGCATTTGGATCCACCGATTTTCAAACTCGGTGATACCGGGCAGTTTTGGAACCTAAGCGATGATCTCGGTTGGACCGAGTTTCATTCGATGGTACCGAGACTGCTAGGGTTTCACAGAATCCTCAAATCGGTTGCACCGATTAGTAATTCTCGGTCGGACCGAGAGTCACTAGTGCAATGGCATAAGCCAAATCGGTGAGACCGAGTTTTTCAACTCGGTGGGTCCGAGATGGTTTCATGAAACCTAACCTAAAAATTTGAATCACATCTAATCTATGAACTACTTTGGCTGGATAGAAGAGTTTCAATCGTGGCAAGAATCAATATAAAAACAATGTGCCAGGAATCAGACGTGGATAGCACAAAGATTAAGTCCATACCCTAACTTGGCGGTGGACTTGCTACGGCGGCAACGGCGGGGACGAAATCCGTTGACGGCGCGGAGACCAGCGACAGGAGGCTGCTGGCGATGAGGGGACGATCCGGAGACCACGATGGCAGAGCGAGCTATTGCGCGGGTGAAGGGTTTCGGAGAAATTTCCAAAATTTTGCCCGTGGCTATATATATAGCTCGACCCTATCGGTGTGACCGATGGAACAACTTCGGTGGCACCGAGATGCATAACTTGTGTTCGATTCTGACAAATCGGTGAGACCGAAAGTTCAAATCGGTTGCACCGAGATTGAAAACTCAGATCAACTTGATGATCTCGGTAGGACCGAAATGGAAGGATCGGTCGGACCGAGAATCACTAAGAGGTTTTGGAAGTTTAAGTCTATGACGAATCGGGACTCGAGTGCTCCTCACACGAGTGGTTCGAATCTGACTTGATCAAATTTTGTGATGTAGCATGAATAGAGTTTGAGACGAGAAAAGCATAGATAGCTAAAGAAGGTTCTTAGGCATTCTTGTCCATCCACTTGGCACAAAGAAAAGAATCCAAACAAACAAAACAACAAGTGGATGTCCTTGAATGAGTAAAATATGCACCAACATGCTCACACAATAAGATGGCAATTGAAATATGTGGCAAAGCATGCACAACCAATTTTAGCATCTATCAAGCAATTGGCGATGACTAGGTCATCTATATATGAGTATATTGACTTAGGAGTCAAATGAGAACATTTGATCATAGGTCATACTCATCGTTTAAGCTCAAGTGGGGTTACCACTTTTACATAATGCATTAATGTGTTCACACCATTAGAGTTGCTTTGACTCAATTCTTAGAGTTAAGCTCCCCCTAGATGTGAGATCCCCCTTAGAGGGATGAACTAACCTTGGGTTTTGTCGATGATGACTTCATGTAGGTGTTGAAGATGTAGATGCTCAATGTTGATGTAGATCATTTGGAGCAATCCTTTGGAGTGAGTTGCACTTTCAACTTGCCTACATGGGTTAGTCCCACAAGGAACAAACAAGAATATCCATAGACATAGAGTGATGCACACACAAGATGATGTCCATGAAAACATTAGGTTACCTTGTCCCTTGCCTTACCAACATGAGGGTTTGTGACTCCTTGAACTAGTGCAAGATGTGAAAGTTGATTGCACTTGTTCTTGCCAAAATGATATGAGTGAAGAATGTTGGCGGAGTCACCCTCAAGAACTCTCTAGTTCTTCTTCTTCGGGATCCACATCATCTTGATGGGAATCGTTGGAGTTGTAGTTGTACTTGATGAAGTAGAACTTGACATAGTCTTGGGGACCCACTTGAACGAGGCTTTAGGTGCTTCTTCAAATGCATCAATCTCTTCTTGAAGCTTGTCCTTGCCTTTGTTCTTGTGGTCTTGTGGTGGAAGATCATCTTGAGCTTGTGTCCCCTTGAAGGAAGTAGGATCATACTTCTCTTGTTGAGGAACAAACTTTGTCTTGGGGTATTGATCTTCTTCCCACTCAACTCCATTGGCGTTGAACTTTCGTTCAAAACCAACACCTTGATTCTTCCGGTGCCTTCCTTGCTTGCGTACAATTTCCTCGAATTGCTTACTCCCGGCAAGGCTCTTGTATACACCTTTCTCTATAATTCCCTTCAATAAGATGTTTTCTTGCTCAAGTGTAACTTGGCTAAGAGAATCATTAGTGGAATCAAGAGAACTACTAGAAGCAACAACATTGGATTTGACATTATTATTGTTACTACTAGAGGAAGTATCTTTCTTGTACTTGCTACTAGACTTGACTTGAGGCATGTAAGTAGATAAGAGTAAACGCTTGGCAATGTAAGAAGAACTTTTCTTGTGAATATCATCATTGATTACCTTTAAGAACTCATGCTCTTGCTCAAGATTGAGCTTTTCAAAGCGTAACTTCTCATGAGCCCTTAAAAGTTCTCGATGATCTTGGAAGATAGTTTCATGAGCCAACTTAAGAGTGTTTAGTTCTTTAGTTAGAAGCTCAATTTTCTCCTTATCATTCTCATTCGTTTGATTAGCATGATTAATTGACGTTTCATCATAGTATTCATCACTAGAGTTGTCAACAAGTAAATCATCATCCACAAGCAAGTCATCTTCATCACTATTAAAATCAACATACTCGGGATGTGTTACCTTTGGACCTTTGGCCATGAAGCATCTTCCAACACCTTCATTTGGTGAGTTAAATATGTCATAGGAGTTGGTTGACACAAGTGCTAGACCGGCAACACCTTCATCTTGAGTATATTGAGTCGGAGTGATAGCTTCTCTCGGAGTGATT